>VHKM01000427.1:3035000-3635000 GCA_007210695.1 Neogobius melanostomus | reverse complement strand
GGGTTTGCGTCTTAGCAGTGACAATTTGCTGAATGTCTCTCCTTGCTCCTGTCTCATCCCATAATCCTACTTGCCAAACATTTCTAATAGGCTCATTTAGATTTAGATGTAGTTTGTCTCTGTATGTGTTGCCGCAGTAACACGATGAGCGCGAGGACGGGGAGATCACATTTTTACGCAAAACGCCGGGTAATGACCCACATTGGGGAGCATGTAGCAAAATAAATGTAAGTAACAGCCATGTAACGTGAGGACATGTGAGTTTTAACGTTGTCTCTTTTAAATATATTCTTTATAGGCAACTTGACTTGTGTATTGTCGGATTTTTTGTGTTTGCTGTTAGCTTGTCAAAGAACCCCAATTAATTACTCATTATACTTAGCCTTGCACAAGAATGGATGTTTTCCTCTTTGAATCTCCACTGACAATAGCATAACTCATTAGCCTTTTATCCGTCCCCACTTTAGATGTACCCATTGTTTTTATTCCTAACAGATCTATCGTGTGGCCCATTGCTCATCTTTTCTGTGATAACTGTAATTGGCTGGCTCTATTATTCAAATGGCTCGCTATTCAGCTCGTACCTTGATATAGTGCGGTGCAGCGACGCTCGAATGACCCCTTTCTCATTGATTCTCAGTGTGCTGCACAGACCCATGTGTGTGTGCATCTGTGCTGCTGAATAAAAGGAAATCCACACCGGTCAGCACTATACTCCATTATAAGGAGAGCCAGGCCTGGTCCCCTTCCTCGTCTTTCTGCAGTAGAGACCCGGGTTTTGTGATCAGTGCAGGTCCCGCGTGCTGCTGACTGCGCTGTCATTGTCGCTGTGAATGTGGAAAATAAACT
The DNA here is from genome assembly GCA_007210695.1 of Neogobius melanostomus. NCBI lineage: Eukaryota > Metazoa > Chordata > Actinopteri > Gobiiformes > Gobiidae > Neogobius > Neogobius melanostomus. The sequence goes on along the minus strand of VHKM01000427.1, from coordinate 3,634,151 downwards.
CCTTCATCGCTTGGCCCAATTAGGGTTGTGGTGCCTTTTTTCTGAGCATCGAAACGCGCGATGGTTCGTGCTCTCCCCTCGCAGCAAGAAGGCCCTTGGTCTGATCCCTGGGTTTGGGATGTTTGGAAACTTAAAAATGTGCTTAAAGTGCATGTGACACGTTTTAATGCTTTTGAAAATATGACTTATTTAGAAGGATAACATCAGTTGCAAGTCCATCAGTTGCATAATCATCATTTTATTTCAGTGAAGCTGCAATTTAAATGAAGAAATGTTGGGCAGAAAAGTTATTTTTATTTGAATTTTTAAGCTGCTGACAGGAAGTGACATGGATACAGTAGATAGAGAACCACATCTCGTCATAGAAGGGGGCGTGGTCTCAGAAGGAAGTAGCTTTTGGGAAACACCATTTTCCGCTCTGTTTAGCCATTTTCTGGCAGAATATAAACTTATTTATCCATCCATCCATCCATTTTCTTCCACTTGTCTGTTGCCGGGTCGTGGGGGCAGCTGTTGGAGCTGCCCAAATCCCATTGTACCAGCCCCTATGGCTCCTCCTGCAGGTGGTGGGTCCACAGAAGGACGGCCTCATGGTTCTAACCGGGCCTGTTGGTCTCTCATAAGGGGCTTTTGAACCGCTCTTTGTCTGACCCGTCACCTAGGACCCTACCAGGAGCACGAAGCCCCCGACAACAGAGCCCCAGGATCATTCGGGTGCTCAAACCCCTCCACCACGTAAAGGAGCGGTTCCATGAGGGGAACTTATTTATCACACACAAATAAAGCCAAGTGTAAATCGGGTCCATATGGATGTTTTTTTCACAGCAGATTGTTCAGTAGAAGCAAAAAACCCCCCCCAAAAACAGGCCATCGTAGATAGCGTGAGCATGTAGCACGATGCTAACATGAAGCATCATGTTAGCATTCTCCGTTATTTATGTAATTACGGGCTGTTAAACTACTTTGCTCCTCTCCATGTCTTAGTAGTTTATTTAGTAGAAAACTATATTGATAACTCAGCATTTGTTGAAGTAGTTTTTGAATAATTGGAGAAAGTTTAGATTTTTCCCCTCAAAACATGACCATATAAGGGCGACTGCAGAGATGCCGTCTGTGATCTATAAAGGTAAAGTTCCATAGCAGTTTGAGTCATTTACCATTGACTTAACATGGTCGGCATGGCAACAGTTTAAAATTGTTGTCCTTCATCTATGTCACTTCCTGTCAGTGTCCAATAAGGAAGTGAAACTGTAAACATCACAAAAAATGGCCAAACTAAAATCTTAAATATAATTGTGTTAACTATGTTTTTAGCACAAACTGTGTCTAATGTGTCATATGCACTTTGGGTTCAGTTTTAGTCATGATTTTCTTAATTCAGTTCCAGAAGTTTTAGCCTAATTTTGACACAATGTGACAACCAAATTAAATGTTCTTTCTTGAAATTTTGCCAAAATGTTGCACTTGTAAGAAAAATCTCACTATTTTGCAAGTTTGACAGTGTGCGGGAGATTTTTCACAGTTTTATTCATGAGCTTTACGACTTCTATTGTAAGCAGATGTGCACTCTCTTCCACTTGCTGTATTGGAAAGTGTTATAGTAATCACACATTTCAAGGCAGTTGTTGAATGTTGCGTTTTCGTGCAGCGCTTTGTTGTAGCAACGTCATCATGTGTAAAACCTGTACTGCAGTTAGCTCATTATATTGTTATTTTGCATCTTTGTAGGTTATGTAACCCAGTACTTAAGAAAGATTCATTATTTCAACTGGACTTCTAGTTTTGATTCAATGTTAAGACCCTGTAGATTTTTAGTTGTTGTGTTTTGATTACTCGTTTTGTAACAGAGGTACTAATTTTATTCCACGCTCATATTGCTTTGGGCCTTGTAAGTCATTTGGATCTAGATTACTCTCTGAATGCTGTAATATTTTAAAACGCTTTGTTTTCACTGCAGTCATTCGAAGCACATGTGTTGGCAGATAAGTTCACACTAGTTATTTTGCTTTGCTTTTTGTCCGCCGAGGTTAATGATGGGTGAAGCACACTCACCGAAACTATTAAACTTCATAGATTAATTTACGATTTACGAAGATAGGATCTACTGGTGATTTGGGATGGTGAGTTTAATAGGATTCTTTGCTAAATGTACATGCACCTTTCCTCTTATGCAGGAAATTGCTAGCAACTTTATAGACAGGGTTTAAGTAGCCCGGTGATTGATTTAGCAGCGTGGCTTCATGCGGAAACATATTGATTGGGTAGAGACTATATTAGGTTATTATTAGCAGAGAACCCAAGGAACTGTAAAACTAAGAAATGCAGTCAGCGCATTCATCTCTTTTATTTTTTATAACAGTAAGATGATATATATTTTAAACAACTTTCAATAACCAATATCAGATTATGTGACTGTATACTTTGATTACTGAATATGAATTCCTCACTTCCGAAATACGTGCTTGTTCAGTATTGAAGGAGAGAGTCCGGAGGTTGGGACTAACATCAGTCAACATCAGTGTAAATGTGCCAGAACTGTAGAAATATTTGCGGGACAGGGGCATCACAGTCTAAAAGCATCGTAAAGTAGAATTGACAAACCTAGTTGACGCAGCGGAAAAGAGAGACATTGAGCAAGGGGCCTTTTTGTTGGTTAGCAGGTCACTGTGACTGTCAGTATCACTCACTCACTAATTCAAATTGCTATAACCTTGGTTCCATGTTAATTAAATAACGCGGCTAGTGCTAACGTCCACAGCAGTTTATACCAGTAGCTCCCCATGTTCTTTCTAAGTAGCTCGCCAAACACTCAACACTTTCTCCATACACTTGATGTCTCACATTTTAGATGCATTTTCTTTTTGTTCTGAATATTCTGAACACAATCTCTCAAACATTTAGGTCAATATAGTAAAGTATGAGGACAAAACTCAAATCATCTCCTGGATGAACTCCACCTAAGACCAGGGCTGCCAACTTTCACGCTTTTTCCATGAGGCACACACAATTGAGTGCCATCATTTTCATGTTTGTGTGTCTGTCCTCCACTCCTCTGCTCCTTTAGCGTGTGTGTGTGAGAGTGGTCCTCTTTCGCTATTGGTTGATCCATCTGTCTGTCCAGCTCTGCCCGATCCCGTCAGACCTCAGAAGCTAAGCAGGGTAGGGCCTGGTTGGTACTTGGATGGGAGACTGTTTGGTAACACCAGGAAGCCCGGGTGAATGCAGTGTGTGAGTGAGTCGTTGGTGGTGGTCGGACCGGCCGATGGCACAGACTGGCAGTCTCGCTTCTATCAGTCTACCCCAGGTCAGCTGCGGCTACAATAGTAGCTTATCACCACCAAGTATGAAGTGAATGAATAACGCAAAGTAAAGCTACTTTGAGTGTCCAGAAAGTGCTATATAAAACCAATGTATTATTTATTGTTATTATGGGTTGGGGGGGAGTTCCAGAATGAAGGAATAGTTGCAAGGACATTTCATTGTATAGTTGCGTGACAGTTGCAGGATTTTTGGAAGGACCTATGCAAGTTTGCTTCGATCTTTATTCGTCACATGTGATTGGGTTTTGGACAGAGCATTACACAAGGAGCAGCGATGGCAAAGGAAAAAAAGAGGCTTCTTTCGACGGCGGCTGCTGCGGATTTTGGAGAAACAAGTGGAATAACGGGAGTTTATTTGTGCACACAGTTTTTGTGCCCGCGAGACGATATCGCTTTTCTCGCCATACTTTACCAGGATGGATATTTTAGCCGTGGGAGCATAGGCGCCGATTTATGTTTTTCCCAGTGGGTGTCCAGTCACAAAAAGGACGAAACCGTTCTGCCTACTTTTACTGACTTTTGATTGAACATTCCAATCAATGTAAAACAGTAACGTTTTACGTTACTGTTCTGATGTCTGCCATTGCTGCTTTCCAAACGGATCCTGTTTGTAAATCGGTAATTTTGGCACAATACTGTGAGAAAAAAACATTTGATAGTAAATGAAATATGATGGTAAAAAAAAGAGATAGTATCAACGACGTGCTCATAAGCATCAAATACTCTCTTACAACCATAGCATTTTCATAAACAGCCAAACAACACAGAGAGAAAGCTCTTGATGACTGTTTGAGATTGAAAACCACATCCTTTCAGGGCTGTCGTTGATAGTCTTTTAGAATAAACAGTGGTTACAAAGTCAACATGCTTAGGGAGCCATTATGCAGCAATCAGTATCTCAAGAATACTGTATATACCGCTAAAATGAAGACAAGCTTCCTACGAACATATTCTGAAAGTCTTACTGCTTTATAGCAACACTACGCATCACTGTGTAGCCCAGATTCACATGTCGATCCGTCTACTTCTCAAGTACCATCACATACAGCGCCCCCTACAGATGGGTTTAGCTATAAATAAGCCTGTCATTTAGCCTTCCCTCGGTTTGTGAGTGCCTGGGTCTGCCAATGGTGGCGTCTACTACTTAATTTTACTCTTTCACAGGCTAATTTAATACCAAGGTGGGCATTTGATGGGGATCATTTTCAAAGCGTTACATAGGTCACTGGTTGAAATTGTGTTTACAGCGCATGGGAGAATGGAGCGGTTGGTCATGCACTTTGAAAGCCTTTTGCTTGGAAGTTTTTTTCTGTGTGAAAAAGGAGGAGGAAATGGCAGTACCATCCCCATAGCTTTAGGAGTCAGTGACTGTTGTTTTTGGGGTGTCACATTTTCAGGCGTGAGTTTAGAAGAAGAGGCCTTTGGGACTCTCGGTGGAAAGATGAGCTTCTTTCTGGGGACTTCGTGAGTGTTCTTTCAGGCAATTGTGTCCGCAGGCTCAGTTGGTTCCTCGAGGACAATTGGAGCCGTGGAAAATCGCAATGGTGGTTTTTTTTTAGGAGAGAAGTTGGGGGGTTTTAGAGCATGTTTCGAAAAGGTCTGAATGGGAGATACCGACTGTCTTTTTCCACCGGGTTAGATGTTGAAGAGCATCCATTTCTAGAACGTGGAACGCTGCTCGCATCCTCTTCCTCATCGTCTCCGACTGGGCCAGCAAACTTGTCTTCCACATCTGCCTCATTACACTCTGATATTGACTCTGAGTCTTTGGACAATTCCGTAGGACAGTTATGTGTCTCAAGCCTGAGCGTTAGTACAGGTCCTCCTCATTAACCACCTCTTGGTTAAACTCCTGGAATTTGAGAAAGGACAACCGTTTCAACAAGTATGTGCCATTAACATAGAGATTGTATCAAACAAGACCAATGACAAAACTTGTAAAGCTGGACAAAACAATGTTAAATTGGAACTAAATTAGGAAAATCATGACACATTTTTTTTACTTTTCACAAAATATTAGTCATGTATTTGTATTTTTAAACTTTTTTGTAACTTTTTTGCGATAGCGATATTGCATCACTTTAACCTGTGGTAGTAATACTTTGTTAAAGGTTCATACTGTTTTCTTCGATTAGACCAGGGGTGTCCAAACTACGGTCCGCGGCCCATTTTTAAGTGGCCCACTGCAAAATTCTAAAAAAAAGTAATTTTAAATTTTAAAATTTTAAAATTATTATTATTATTTTTTTTATATTATCAATTATTATCACTTTGGGGCCTGTCCCTTTGTGTCATAACCACTATCCACTAAGCCACTGTCAGACACGGATTTAGGATGACACTAGTCTATTTTCCCCCCATTGTTTAAAATGGTAAGTGACCTTTTTTTAAACATGGCCCTGTTTACCTGGCCAGTTAAATATTTTTCTCACACAGTATTTTGCTGTTTTAAAAAATGTGTCCTGTTAACAATATTGAAGCGATTCATGTTAAGTTACTTTGAGCTATACATCTCAGTCTGTGCTCGTGAGTATTGTGTTATTTTGCTTTTACCTTTTTTCTTTTGTAAAATAAATAAAAATCCATTAATAGAAAGCTGTGATGAAGGCTGTTTTTTAGTTTATTCAATATTAGCATATTCAATTAAAAAAGCACAGTTAACATTTTATTGATTTTGCTAACTGTAATACCACAGTGATGAAGTTATATATCTGACCTCTACTGAGTGCGGCCCAGTTGTTTGTATATTTTTCTGTATGTGGCCCTCAGTAAAAAAAAGTTTGGACACCCTGGATTAGACTATTACTGTTTTGTTCTTTTAGTAAGACAGAAGGTTTGTTTACCTGCTTTACTAGTTTTGATCAGTTCCTGTGATCTTCCTCAGAAGCGTCACCTGGTGGTGGAGGTGACGTGTCGTAGGGAATTTGGTGATAATATTAAAGATTTGGGCCGACCGAGATGCCGTCTAAATGCAGCAAATTGCATCCAACCAATGACTACTTGTAGATGTGGTCACCTCAGTTTTTCAGACGTCTTGTAAACGTCTTTCTCTCAGAAAATGAAAAAAAAAAACTGCAAACATATTCGAAAGCATAATAAGTGCAAAATCAATGCGGCTTAATTAGCAGCTGTCAGACACGCTCCACTTGGATACATGTGTTTGCCGGAGCTGCGTGCGTGGCCTCGAAACGTGATGCAATACAACAGAAAGCGAGGCATGAAAGATGGATTAATTTTCGAACACTTGAATTGTACTTGCACGAGTGCGGATTCTGCGGATAGCCGCGGAAATGCGTTTGCACAGGGAAGAGGGAAGAGGCTACTCCAGTCGGGGCTGCCATGGCAACCGAATCGACTTGGGTGAAGAAGAAAAAAAAGAAAAGATTTTGTCGGGAGGGGGTTGTTTTAATGACATGGGCCTCTTGCTGTATCGATCAGACAGACGCACAAAGATATGCAGCTCAAATGATTTCTCGTTCACACGCTGTAGTGTAGGGCTGAACGATTGTGGAAATGTTTGTGGACCAGCGTTAGGATTGTGATTATATTTGTGATGTATGTTTTCAAACCAGGATTCAGTGCACATTTTAGACATGGCCTGGAGGATCATGATACCAAACCAACCAACTCACCTCTGCATGGGCATCTACTATCTCTTGTAGACATGTGCGAATCGATATAAAAATCAATACTTGAGAAACCAGTGACTTCTTCCAGATTGAAATAATTGTTGTATTGTAATGACAAGAATCAAACAGTGTGACAATGGCATGTTCTACTTTCTCTCTTCTGTACAGAGCATGCAGAAAGTTATTGACTGACTTATGTTTTAGTATTTCTTTTTGTCACTTGAGTCATGAACGTTGAGAATGTAACTTAAAGAAGAACTAAGTAACTTGTTTACCTTAATAAATCCTTTTCGTAGTCCCTCTGGGGGTAATACAAGTGTTTCTGTCCAGAAAACCACCCTTGCAACTTCCCTGCCTCCGGGTCAGAGGCGCAATACACACTAATAGAATCACGAAGAAGAAGTTAACAGGCTAACGGGCAAAGCTAACTGTGGGCTAGCGCCACATTGACAGTGTTTATAGCCAAGTTTGAGTGGAAAAAAATATCTATATTAGTTGCGGCATAATGTACAATATCCTTCTCTCCCTTGGACAAACAATTAAAAAAAGGCAACATGCTACGACACCTGCAGTGACGCTAGGGGCAGGAATTTACAATATTTTTCACATTTTATGAGTACATGACATTGCCTACTCCTGTTCTACAGTACATGATGGAGCTGGCTCCGGAGACCCAATACACACTAATGGAATCACGAAGAAGAAGCTAACAGGCTAACGGGCAAAGCTAACTGTGGGCTAGCGCCACTTTAGCAATATTTACAGCCAAGTGGCACAATGTACAATATCCCTCTCTCCCTTTGTCTTTTCTGTCAGCGTAGTATTTACTCTCACGGATTAATGAGTAAAAAAAACAACATGCTACGACACCTGCAGTGGCACTTATGGCCACTAGGGGCATGAGTTACTTAGTTCTGCTTTAAGTGTGAGTTTATTGTTAAAATGACATAAATAGACAAGATTTGCAAATGTTATGAATGTGGCATTTATAATTTGCATGGATTAATCAAAACAGGGAAGAAAATCAAAGTTTGCGATTGCTAAAGCTAGTGTGGGATGTTGATTGGTGCTAATTTTAATTAAATATAATTGCTCCATGATTCTGTTTCACAAGAGAATATGAAGTGCAGTATGAGCTTTAGTATTGCACTCCATCTTCTCTTGTACTTTGAAACAGAATCATGGAGTAATTATATTGAATTAGATCCCTTAGCTTAACCTTGTGGTGTGCTATCGTAATCAATATTCAGCCTTTTGAAGTCTTCACTCTTTTGAACACAATACAGGGCATCGTCACTCCCCCGCTGGGTATCGTGATAATGTTTGACTTTATTAGCAGGGAACCAAGGCTCAAACAACAGCAATCAAAAGCCTTGCGTGTTCATTCTGACATTTACAGTTAATTCACCAGAGTATAGCGATCATAGCGTATGCGTGACCCAGTTTCCCGAAGGATGCATAGCTGGGTGCTCCTTCACTCCGTCTCTCCAGCTCAGTGGCTTGTTCTGCCGCTTTAGGTCCTCATTTCGGCGCTGATTGTCTCCTCCCGCTGTCACTGTGAAACCGTTTGTAGCGGGTCGTGACTGTATAGATTAGCATTTATCTAGAGCAGAGACACTCAAGCCGTAGAGAGTGCTATTGAGAGATTTCAACCTTCCAAACTGTTGTTGTGTTATACCAGTGCATTCTTATTGACTTGAGCGAGGGCTGAACAATATAGGATGAGAAAACAAAACCCCCCACAATATTCAATAACTGACCAGTTGGGAGGAGTTGGGGTTGACCCGGCTCCTCCTGTGATTAGAAGGGAGGAGCCGGGTCAACCCCAACTCCTCCCAACAGGTCTTTATCTACGCTGCGTGCTGAGCGTAACCTTGTTCACTGACGAAGCCTTTTGGATGAGAGGCGAAACGTTTGGAGACCTCAACTACAGAGTACAGAAGATGACTCAAGTACCTTCTTTGAAGATACATAAAAATACTTTAAATAGTTTTTCATAATTGTTCCAAAAAAAAAAGCAATTTATTTTAGGCTTGCAAAATGTCTATATCTTTATCAGATGCAGGACCTCACTGATTATATATATGTATTGCAGTTTGGCGACATATTGTGCAGCCCTAACTTACCACATTGAGTTAATATACACTTGTTTTAAAGTACCAAGGAGCAGAGAGCAGAGTAAGTTTTGGTTGAGATCGTGAAATAAATGGACTGCGATGGTGGTTTGAAAGTTAGTTAGTTAGTTAGCACGGTGGCGCAGAGGTTAGCGCTCGTGAAGCACGAAGGTCTCGGGTTCGATCCCCGGCCGGATGGGGCCTTTCTGTGTGGTGTTTCTCCGGTTTCCCCTACCACTAATATACCAGGATGAAGGTAGTTGATGGTGGTCAGTTTTGGGCCGATGGCTTAGATTAGCGGTGTCGCATCAATCAGTCTACCCCAATCACAGTAATAGTTTACCGCCACTGTGTATGGAGTGAATGAATAATGTGTGGCGCTTTGAGAAACTTGGTAACACTGGCTTGTAAAGCAAAATACAAGTGTAAGCCATTATTATTATTATTAGTATCACTATTTTGACATAATTTGTTGAAAAAACTAAACAATTGCTCATGATTTTTATCTAAATTTAATGGAATGTGCTGTGTTAAAAGGGAGCATAGCCATTTCAACCTAGATAGACTCACACAGACAAACGCAGCGATTAGGGAGATTTATTGACATGTGTATTAGTTTTGGCGATCAGACCCCGGCGGTAGACATCGATGTACAGTATAGTCAGTGTAGATGAACAGCTTGGAGATAGGGATGTCTTTCCCCGGAGCCTGTACACTGGTGGTGGTATGAAGGACCCGTGGAGATGCAGCAGGTAGAGCCGTGGACGAAAGAGGCGGAGATGGGGTGGAGGTGGGTCGCAGCGCAGCTGGGAAGCGAACGGACCATGATTGCTGGGGCTTAAAAGCGGGACCGATGGCGATGATTGGCTGCTACGGAGGTGCGGCTCTTACGCTGATGGCTGAGGTGGAGGTGTGACCCTCTCAGGATCGATCATTGGCTGGAGGTTGATGACGCTGGGGTTTGTCTACCAGGCTGAATTAACGCCTAGGCTTCATATTCAAGATAGTTTTCTAATATTAGGCAACTTAATGTGAAACTATTACTAGAACCACATGAATTTCTGAATAATTTTGTGCTCTGCCCGACCAAAAGAAAAAGTTGTCACACTCTTAGTATTAAATATTAAATTTTTTGTTGGACATCTTCGAATAATGCCCATGAAGAAATCTATTGATGGAATAACACTCAGGAAGTTCAGGTGTCGGCTGATTCTTTGTGTTGCTGAACCTAGACCTGACCAACAGCAGCAACCCCAGATCATAACAGTAAGTTAAATCCAGGTGCCGACTTTTTTTTTTTGGTGAGGCAGTGTATTTGTCTGTGATACATCTTTAAGCTCGTCTGGGAGTGTGCGTTAGCTTGTTGTCAGGAGGGATCAGGAGCTGACATTGAGGACATGTCTGGAGGTGTCCCGGGACGAGCTGCACTGTTCGTCCCACTGGAGGTGCTGTGCTCATTAAAGGGGTCACAGAGTAGAGTAAGGGCCCACTCAACCACATCTGAGCGCCTGTGTGCCAGCGCTGACGAAAGCTGTTTTTGGGGAGATGGCATGATGGTAGCGACTTTTTTTGTTGTTGTTTTTGCTTTGATTGATGCACCTTCACTCATTAACAGCTAATATCATATTCCTATTGTTAAAAAGAAATTATCTAAAATATCCCCCGGGAGGTTTCGATCATTGTGCCGCTTGATGTTGATTAGAAACATCAAAAGGCTTCATGGAAGACTGTCATGATGCAATAAGATGTAAAATCGTTGTTAAGGAAGGAGCGCAGCCACAGTGATGATTAAGACGTGATGACTGGGGTAATAGGGGACAGGGAATAATGATTTATGTCTGTGTGGTTGTGCCTTATGAGAGGAAATATGCCACCTCTAAAAAACATTATTGTCACGCACTCATATTGTGTTTGGTTTTGTTACAATGAGCACCTGCAATGTCACAAGATTTCTTTTTACATCCGGTGTTGAATTAATGTTTTGGTAGTTAGACCTTGTATTAATAATGGGAGAGGCTGAACAAAGTCTTCTCCAGCACATCCCAAAAAGTCTCAACGGGGTTAAGGTCTGGACTCTGTTGTGGCCTATCCATGCGTGAGAATGATGTCTACTGTACACTGTAATAAGTGTATTCAGGAATAAAAGCAATAAAATTGAGATACGTGGTTGCATTTGCCTTTTTGCTTTCACACAAGTTATGTTTCAACGTCTTCAGGGTGCCAGTTTTGGTCCGGGCATTTGGACGCAGTTTGACACAAGGGGGCGCCCTTCCAACCTTCTCAGTGTAAATGTGAATTGGTTTTCTTCAGAGTTAGACTTTAGGTCAGACACTATGACTGACTGGAACATGACGCTAAATACAGTGTGCTCTTTGTTTCTAGTAAAAAGGCTGAGGCCTCATTGCTCTTCAGTCACAGAATGAGAAGTGAAGAAGGAAGTCATGTCCCAGTTTCTCTGAGTCACGGTGGGTCATAACAGCTGTGGACAAGGCTGTGGTAGATCTACTTTTACTTTGGAGAAAATAGTTACTATAATTTCATAATATGATATGACTCTTATATCCAGCAGAAGTCTGAAGTTCTGTCTAAGGCAGGACCACCATGACTTCCTTCTTCATTTCTCAGTCTGTGACTGAAGAGCAACGAGGCCTCAGCCTTTTTACTGGAAACAAAGAGCACACTGTATTTAGCGTCATGTTACTGTCACTCATGGTGTCTGACCTAAAGTCTAACTCTGAAGAAAAACAATTCACATTAAACAATTCACATTTACACTGAGAAGGTTGGAAGGGCGCCCCCTTGTGTCCAACTGCGTCCAACTGGCACCCTGAATACGTTGAAAAATAAGTTGTGTGAAAGCAAAAAGGCAAATGCAACCACTTAACTCAATTTTATTGCTTTTATTCATGGAAACACTTATTACAGTGTACTGCTCCTTGAACCACTCTTTCAAGGTTTAAGGTTGATGAATCCTGGCATTGTCTTCTCAGAATAAGTTCAGTATATTCATTCTTTGGCCGTATAATGTTGCTGAACCAAAAACTAACCAGATGCAGCCACCCCATGTCTAAGTGGTGAACATTTAGGGGGCCAGGCAACATTAGACACAGAAAATAAGGTCTTCAGTTTTTGAACGTGTAAGAATTCATTAAACGCAAGGAGATTGTGCCACAGATCCGCAAAATCGCAAACAGAAGTGTAAAATTGGGGTGATGGTACTGTAAGAGCCGTCCTGTTTGTGCGGATCATGAGCCTTGCAGGAGACTTTTGGACAAACTATAAATGAGCCAGCTCACTTTTATTCAGAGAGAGAGGCAAACAATCTTGTTTACCATTTCGCCTATGAACCAGTACCTCTATGTCTTTTCCAGAACTATGGCCTGGAAACAGAAAACCTGCGCACCCTGTCCCACAAACTGAACGCCTCAGCCAAGAACCTGCAGAACTTCATCCTGGGACGGCGGAGGGGTGGGCACTACGACGGCAGGGCGTCCAGGAGGTTACCCAACGACTTCCTCACCTCTGTGGTCGACCTGATCGGGGCGGCGAAGAACCTGCTGGCGTGGCTCGACAGGTGCAGTCCCTCCTTTTATGTCATGGCAAAGTGTAACAAAAAGGGAATGCAGTGAGAACCATTTATCATACTGTCTGTTTCTGCACTTATCCCACAACGCTGCAGCCAGGTGTATATTTGAGGATAATGACTGTACAAATATTAGTTGTTGGTTCTAAATAAGGTTTGAACATCATGTCCTGTGACGAAGTGAACTCCACGTCAAATATAGAAAATTAATATGTTTGACAGTTGATTCTGGTTAGGGAATCAGGACACTGGATCTTGCAGCTTCTTGAACATTTAATAGTGAACAGCAGATAGTTGATTGTACAGCAACATTGACAGATGATTGGTAGATCGATTGGATTTGTATACAAGTTTGTATGTGGGTATATGTGTGTGTGGTCTGAAAGGGAAACAGAGAGGGAAGGAAAAATAGTAACAGTTGAAGTCTAATTGAAACCTGCTAAGTGGAGGTATAGAGTTCGGGAATGTGACGTCATATCGCTATGCATTATGGGATTAGCAGCCATTGTAAACTAATGGAGATTTTAAAAGTCAAAATACTGGAGTTATTGTTCACATTAAAACACTTGGACACCACAGTGTGTTAGATGTATTTACCTCAGCAGCTAACGTAGTTGTTCCACGGCTTTTTTCTGCTGTTTTTAGCTAATGTTAGTCAATGGAAATGTATGCTAACAGATGCAAAGATGGCGCATCTCCATGGTAACTGTGGAATTTCCCCGAACTGACTGATTAAAAATATTTAACAGTTATAAATTGGGATAATCATCACATAAAACGTATTCTATCTAATTTGGAAACTAGTAGAGAAAGAAATGAACAACACATACTCACTTTATAAAAGGTAACGCACACCAGGGAAAGGAGAAAGATTCAGCAGTGAAGTGGTTGCTATGTGGAGTGAGTGATGGTTGCTAGGTGATGGTAAACAAAGTGTAACTGTAAAATAGAAATATACATTGATTATAAACAAGTCTTTCTGGCATGTCCTTTGTATTCACTGGTAGGGCAAGCATCATTCCCTCTGGAGACTCTACTGCATTCAAAATTACACTTCGGCGCACTTAGATCTATTGATGTAGCAGTAGAGAGTTATGCACACATGCAATAAAACAGCTCGGCACTTAAGTAAAGTTGTGGAGAGGCCCTGGCCCTAAATCAAATATTGTTGTTTGTCTCTATCAGTGGTTTTAAGAGTAACAACAAATGGCTTTTTATTGGTCTCTCTTACAGCAGTCGCACTAAATCACACTTTACAGGCCAAAGCAAAATAAAGCCTAATATAACAAATGTAATCCGCTACACAGACAGGCTTTTTATTATGTCTGCTCTCAGTCAGTTTACTTTGGTGGAAATGGGATTTTGGGCCACATGTCTAAGTGTTATAAAAGCAAATTGGATGAGAATCTCGCTGTCTGTTGCCTTTGGAAATAATCACACTTTTTAGGCCATTATAAAAAGCAGCAGTGAAGTGAAAACTGGTTCAAGAAATGTGTTAAAGATGATTTTGTGGTCTTGGGTTTTATCTTAATGTCTGTCAGTCATTTCATTTGGATACATTTATACATTCGATGGTCCTTATTGCCTAACACATTTAAGGATCCAAAGTGAAGTTACCTTTGGTTTACTTACACTTGGCACAATTCAAGACTCTCAAAACACTTTACATTCAATCACTCAATCTGCACCAACAGCCCCTTCGACTACAAGCAGTCACTCACACCACACATGTATCGTGGGTTTATTTCGTTACTCTACTGTAGGATGTAAGTACTGTATATGTTCTAGTCAGAGCTGACCCATCCACCTTCTAGTTATTAGACGATCCCAACCCGACCAAGACCGACCCAATGGACTTCAATCTCCCCGTCTGAACCGACCATAAACATTAAAAGTAACGCCGCATGAGCCGCTTCACCTGCTGTGATTGCAACAAAAAAATGAAAGGACGTTTTTTAGGCTTGTGTTTACATCTAATGAGCTGCTCAGGATTTGATTGAAACCGTTCTCTCCAATCATTTGGCTCTGTGATTAGCCTATATCGCCTACGATGGATGCATTAAGTCGTCTAATCTTTGCTTGGAAGAAATAGCTTATGCAAATACACACAACCAGCCCATATCATTCTTGAGGTTCCAACCAGAACAATGGAGTGAGACTTATATACAGTACTAGATTGTGCTGACTTTTACACAGATTAAGTTCAAGCAGACGGACTAGCACCCAACGTACTTCTTACCATTGATCTATCTAACCTCTTGCAGCACTAATAACCACTGCTGCTTCATTGCAAATACAAATACACTGCCCGACCAAAAAGAAGTCGCCACAAAAAAGGTCACACTGTAATATTCTGTTGGACCGCCTTTAGTCTCGATTACAGCACATTCGCTGTGGTGTTGTTTCAATGAGCTTCTGCAAAGTCATAAGATCCAGTATTGCATACATTTTCCACCAAGATCTTGTTTTGTTGATGGGAGAGTGTAACCACTGTGTGAAGCCCCACGCCCCAAAGATTCTCAATGCTCCCTGAACCACTCTTTCACAATGGTAGCCCCATGAATGATAAAAAAAACAATATTATTCATATCCTTCATAATCCCGGATAATAAATAAATTGCTGTTTTCGGCCACTATACCATCATTTTCAATCATCCTTTACAACATACAGCTGCTTTTATTTCCTGGAAAAAGCTCAAATTTGTGCGACTTTTGGCTTAAAAGTTAACATTGGTAGCAAATAGCTCACATTTTCGGCTCAGTGACAGCATTTCTATATTTGTCAAGATCACACACATTTAGGTTGGGTACGTGGGTAACTCAGAGTTCACTGCACATGAGTACTATGTCAGAACCTGTCCTTGTCAAATCGTGCTGTGAATCATATTTAGTCCCCGTCTAAAGCAGCACAACTTCATCTGTGGTGTTTGAAACTTGAATGTCTTTTTCTAATTGCAGGTCTCCATTTGCCAGTGTGACCGAGTACTCTATACTGAAGAACAACATTGTGCAGCTTTGTCTAGAATTAACCACCATCGTACAACAGGTGCGTTCTTATAAACACAGCATACACATTACTGTATTGATATAGTTCTCTGATTTAATCATGTTATTGCACAAATATCCTGTATATATTGTTTTTAAAAAGTGGTAAAACATTCACGGCCTGATCTTGTGTTTCTAAACGCAGACTATAGCGTAACTTTTTGTGCTTAGTAGGAGCGCGCTTTGAGATCTTGCAGAGGCAGGTCAACTGGGCTGCAGTGGGCAGGAAAGACTCCCGTGGCAATGTTATGGAGAAAAACTTTTTCCTCCAACCAGACACAACGAGGGGAAGGGAGAGGGGTGGTTGGGGAGTGGGGGGTGAACATGTTGTTTTGTTGGGTCACATTAACCTCCCTTAGCCGTAACGCAATTACCACCAAGCGAGTGCTGACCCCGCGTCACAGCAGGACCGGCCTTACACTGAACACAAGTACTTAGTTTGACCGAGAGAGCTTATAAAAGCCCATAAAGAACACGAGGCAGCGCGATGTAAATGAGGAAAAGAATGTTGGGCTGCTATAGGTGAGCAGCGCTCTGTGCTGCTTGGAATAAACCACGTCTCTGTCACACTCTTTTTTTTATATAGCCTAAGCGACGCCCTCTCACCAGTGGCACAGTCAGCGCAACAACAAGATGCCGCCTGTCTAATGATGCGTTTGGACCAGGGCTGTCCTTGCGCCAGGCACAAGATCTGGCCCTATATCAGCTATGACATGTTTTGTTGTTTTAGAATTCTTCACTCGTCTTCTGTTTTTTCTCCATAAAATTGGTTCAGATCTGGACTATAGTCTAGACTCTGGTCTTAGTAAACTTATTTGTCATTGATGATATATGTCCAATACAGTCAATACTGAGTGTATCTAAAGGAGGTCACCGTTTGTTTTGGTAAAACAAACGTGTGTGTGTGTGGAGTATAGACTATAGGTTATCAATACTATTGGTCTGGTCTAAAAATAGCTTCTCTAGAACTGAATGGGACATTATTTTGTCCATACAGCTGAAGGCAGTTTGCAACACATCTAAAAGAGACCAACCAATCAAAGAAATAGGCCAAGGGTCGCACATTAGTATGGATCCTACAATCCAGATTGATTGATATATTACACATATTATGATATATTAAAGTGGCAATACTCATGTACACGATACAATTGAGATGTTGATGCTTAGATTTGATCAAATTGAGTAGATTTGATTTTACAATTGATTTATGTGTCATCCAAAAATTGCCCGGATAGTCTTTGCATACCCTTTGCTAATAGACGTTTCCTGCCCTTTTACAACATTTTCCGATGTACTGCTTTCACAGAACTCAAAATAAACAGGTCCAGTGGTCCGCAACGTGGGGGACAGTTACCACACTTGCTGTAACATTATTGGCTATGAGTCGACCCATTGTTGTACACATTTTACTATTGAAATATTGCTTGGCCAAAGCCATACCCACTCTTATTCACACCATAAGGCTCTACATATAGAGCCGCTCTGTTGCTGTTCCCAGAGTGGGCCCTGTACTGGTGCAGATAACACCCACCCATTTTGACAAAGGCCAGAGGAGCAAATGTGTAAAAAGGGACCTCCAATGATCCACAGTGTCCTAAATGAGCACACGAGTCTATCAGCCAATCCGTAACGGGGCAAACAAAGGTGGCAACGGCAGCAGCACTGTTAGCTCTGCCCACACGCAAGTGCATCAAACCAATGAATTAGCCGCTCGCATGCACATCTGCTGTAGTCAATGGGCTCCGTTCCCAGAAATAGATTAAGAGCTCTCTGCTATCGGTGAAATAACAGTGTGGCATGTGGCAGCTCCAGGCAGCACAGAGGTCTGCAGCCGGTCAATCCACGCTCATGTCTGTCCCGTTCAAATTGATATTAGAGTAATTGCTGTAATGCACTATTGCATAAAATACAGTATAAGCTAAATGCCTGCTGCAACTCCAGTCAAGTGTTTAGGATTAGTGAACTGTTGACTCTTATATTGCCTTGAAGGGTGAACAAATGTTTTTTTTAGTAAATAACTAAAAATGAAATCTAGGTCTCCCAAGTGCTACCACAAGACGCCGGCGCTCCTCCAGCAGCCGCCGCCCCACAGTTTGAGAACCGCTGCTCGATGCATATAAAGCCCTCAGTCTTTTTTCGGCTCTGCACGCTCAAATCGCTCGCTTTTCATTTGTCGTATTTTTGGAAGCCGGAGTTATTTGAGCTCACGGCGGATGTTTGATGAAATGTTTTGCACTGTCTCACGTCTCCCTCTTTTTTTGTCTCTCACGCAGGATTGCACTGTGTATGAAACGGAGAACAAAATCCTACACGTGGTAAGTGGCTTTTCTGTCAACTCGAGCACAAAACACACAATGCCAAATGTATATGTGTTCGTCAGTAGTGGATCAAGACAACAAGGACTACAGTAAATGGACTATATAGACAAAGTGTTACCAATACCAATGTTACAGACCAGTCCATTTTTTTATGCTCTGAATGTATTTGGGTTATTAACTCTAGATAACTGAGCAAAGCATTGATGAATAAATTGCAGAATCCTCCCTAAGTTGAAAATCTTTGTGGTTGATAACAATAAGGCAGGAGTAGGCAGGCTGTTGGGTGGTGGTCCGAATACCTATACGAAAATATTTGTCAACTAGAACTAGGGCTGAAACAACTAATCGGTTATTTAAATAGTTGACAACTATTTTAGTAATCGATTAATCATTTTCTAGTAAATACAGATGATGAAAACCTACTATGTTTTTAAACTTAGGGTATAGTGATTTGTACATTGAAAATTTCATAAATATGTCTGTGTCTCATCCAATCAGAAGCAGAATTAGCACCAAGAGCCTCCAACAAACCCGCACTTTAAGTTCACTCCATCAACATATCCTCAAGTGGCACCACTTATGTGAAAAACTAATTTTCATACTCCATTCACAACCAGGCAATTAATCGTAAAAAATAATTGGTAGATTAATTAGCCCTAACTAGAACCATAAAACAGAACAATAACGTTAATTTCTTCCATAAAATACTATTACTATATTAAAGCAGGACTAAGTAACTTGTTTACCTTAATAAATCCTTTCCGTAGTCCCTTTGGGGATAATACAAGTGTTAATGGGATGATTGGGGGGTCTTTCATCTCCCCCTAGTGTCTCTGGGCAGAAAACCACAATTGCAACTTCGCTGCCTCCGGGTCGGAGGCACCAATACACACTAATGGAATCACGAAGAAGAAGCTAACAGGCTAACGGGCAAAGCTAACTGCGGGCTAGCGCCACTTCAACAGTATTTACAGCCAGGTTTGAGTGAAAACAAATTATCTTCATTATGTAATTGGATGCACAATATCCCTCTGCTCTCACGGACAATTAATGAGTAAAAAAGCGCAACATGCTATGAAACCTGCAGTGGCGCGTATGGCCTCTAGGGGCATGAGTTGCTTTAAATGTGCTAAAACAACCAAGTAACTGTCTTTAGTGCTGTCCCTAGACCCAACAGGCATCAAAACATGGTCTCTAAAGAAACAAAAAAGAAAGCTGGTACCTGTTTAGGGTATGTATGTAGTTGGTACTTTATTCTTTCTTGATACCAATAGTACCTAAACCTTTTTAGCAGTACCCAGCCCTACTATTGTACCTCATATAGCCCTAAATGCCGATTCCCTAAATTGTAGAAAATGAATACCGACAGGTGTGTAGGAAAGGAGCTAAACACAAATATCAAAGAGAAAAGGAACTCCTGCGCACCATCAATCCTTGCAGCAATTATATTTATGTGACAGCAAGGTTTCAACCCCGCAGGTATTTGCCATCGTTGCATTTCATTTTATTAATAATATGCATTTAGCATTTGTGCATGTCTTGTTTGTTAATCCTCTACCGAGGGCTAAACCGGGACAGGGATGTGGTTTTGCCATAGTGTGAGGTTTCCCAGTTTTCTGTGGGCCCAGAGTGAGCGAGTGTGCTGTGCATTAGAGAGTGTCCTCCTCATGTTGTTTGACAAAACTATTCAGGGACCAAACCAAGTCTAAAATAGGCCTTAACCTAGATCACAGAGTATAGGACTGTGCAAATGAGGACGCAACAGGACTGTAGGAACCAAAAATGTAATTAATAATGTAAAAACACCGTTGAGCAAATAACATAATAACGATTTGCCAATAATGTAATACGTTTTTACATTATCGGCCTCTCAAGCAGAAAATCAAACTAAGCAGAACTAAATCAGATCTAGACTGGGACTAAACCAGATCAAACGAAGGACTAAAGCGCGTCTCCAAACAAAACACAGGCCTGCTGCTTCCTCCTGTGCAAAGTGTTCAGAAGTGTGGTAGGTTTAACAGTTTCCCCGTGAGCCCGAGGCAGAGGCAGAGTGAGCGAAAGCGTTGTGCATTTGAGAGCGTCCTCCTCATGCATGTTTGACAGAGCGGCGTCTGGTGCTACATGTGAAACGCGGTGAGCAGCCAGCGCCTGATCAGGGCTGACAGCTGCAGTGGGACATGTCCTGCTGCTATCCAAGGTAGAACAAAGGAGGCCATTTCAAAAGCTGGACCGGATTTTGTAGAAGACACAGCGATTAATGAGGGAGTTTTTTTTTTTTTTTGTATATTAAGATGACAAGATGTTATTGGCTCGGCTATAAGGCTTAGAAATGCACCATTTAAAACTTTTGGTGATATAGCAATCTGCCAAACTACTTTTCAAAGAGGTTATATATTGATTTTCAGAGGCTGCATCCAATATTGTAACAACTTTAGCAATGGGCCACACGAAGGGCACAAGGAAGAGGTAATATCCACCTAATAACGAAACTTTATTAGCTTGGCATAATAACGTTTTCCCTTTTTTCAGTGAAAGGGCTATAGATCTATCCTTTTATTCATCATAAAGCATACTACATTTGAAAGTAAATATATAAATGGATAAACCTATATGAAAGCTAAGTTAAGAGTAAAGTAGAGATTCATAAGGTATCAGCATGATGTCTACCACATGCTGTTTGCACTTTGATAAGCCCAAGAAAACGTCAACTATTTATTAAGGGTTTAGATTGATTAGCCAAGTATGTACATTTGAGTTTTTTAGGTTTATATCCTGTATTTGATAGGACTGTACACAGTGAAAGGGGGTGAAGAGTGGGAAGAGACATTCAGCACACAAACTACTATAGTGTTCCAAGTAGAGTAGCGATATTTTTTTTAATAAAAAACTCGATTTTCGGTTTGATCCCCCCCATTCAAAACAAAATAACTGCGAACTGTAAATATATATATTTTTTTAAATTATTGTATTTAACATACAAAATTGCAAAGGCAAACCCTTTCTCTAACTGAAAAGTCAGTGTGCAACAAGATTGTTAAACATCAAAATCATTTATACTGTATTTGGACTGAGCTAATAAAACAACAACAAATCCTGAGGTGGGCTCTGTTCTTCTTGGCACATTTGTACAGCAGGACCTAAAAAAATAAAATAAAAATAAAAGATTTTTGAGAAAATATGAATCGATTTGACCTACTAAATACACTTTTAAATAAAATCTGCCCTAGTTCCAAGTACATGCGCTGCAGCCTTGTAGTTCCCACCAGGGGTACGTGGACTAATGGGGAACTTGAGGACTTAGGAAGGGGGGTACTTGGAACTATTTCAGATTATAAAAACACATTACTGTATTTTGAAAGGAAAAGCAATACATTTGCAGAAAATGTATAGTTGGGAGTATGTTAAGGTTAATTTGAACACAACATTGTCTTTTTAATTAAAAATAGTCATTTTAAGTCACTGCTTTCTAAATAAACTGCAACAACTCTTGAGGAAGGGGTCAAACACAGAGTTCTACTAGGGTCCGCAAGACAAAAATGGTTGGGAACCACCACTGATTGATGAGTATCTTGTTAAGTAACCATTTTACGCTCATACTTTGACAGGTTTAATAATACTAGGGTCTCATTTGGTGAACAATTGAAGCTATTCTAGGGCTAGATATACCACAAATTTGTCTTTACAGTATATATATATTTTTCATAGATTAAAGATCAACAGTAAATGACAAACTAAATTGTATCTTAAAGACATTCGTAAAAACATTAGTGACTAGTAACTTTCAATTACTGCTTACGTTGGACAGAGAACAAAAACATTAATCTCAAGCTTTTTCTTAAATCTGGCCAAACTGATCTCTTCCAAAATCATCCATAATCATACTGTACCGTGGATGTTTTTTTGGTAAGCTGAACCACAACATTTCTACTTTGGAAGCAGCGGCTGTCATTTTTGCCAGCAGCTGTGGACGTTGACACGAAGCAGAGTCTAATATTGACACATGGCGCTCTGAACATGTGTGCACAGAGCAGTGGAGTCTGTCACATCGCCGTCTCCTCTTATACCAAGAGTGCTGCGTGGGTGGAGGGAGTGCGAAACCAGGACACACAGAGACGGGGGCTTAGTTTTTATTCCCTATTTTGGGACGATTTACAGGCTTTAGGTCAAATGTAAACAGGGCACTGAAAGTAAGTCAAAGGGAAAAAAGCAGTCAAACCAGTCCCAGAGCTTTATAATTAATAGATAAACTAAATAACTTTATAATTCCAGATGAATAGTCAACACTAAATATACATGCTACTGATCAAAACTGGCAACACCACATCTCTTACACAATTAAACTACCCTATTAGTTGTAATGATGCTTGTAGTAGTGGGAGTGGAATCAGCAGGAGCAGTGACATTAGTAACAGACTGTAATATGCCTGAAAACATTGTCTCTCGGAGGAATGCAGTAGTGGTTGTAATTATAGTAGTTGTTAGTAGTATTTGTGGGTTGTTTTGTGTGATAGTAGCCCATTTGTGTAGCCGCATGTAGCTTGTCATCTTGCGTTCAATAATGCAGAGCGGGCCGTGCTCCTGTAGACAGCAGCCTGCAGCGTTCATATGGATGGGGCACAGATCAGATCAGTGGCGTATCTGAGTCTGACGGAGCGTGGAGTGTGTATGGGCACGCATGCATAAGGATGAGGGGCGTTACATAAGGCCCTGCCCTACTTGTGTGCTTCCCCCCTTTGCTCCCCTATTTCCTTCTCCCGTCAGATTAATGTTTGGGACGTATACAATTCTGATTTTCGGCCTCCTCTGTCGACTGCAGATTCACACATTAGGCTGAAAACACAGGGGTAGCAATTGAAGCAGTGATGCAAGTAATGTTTGTTTTCCATTGGTTGCTATTCGTCTTGGCAAAATGGCCAAAAAATCTCGATTAAAATGAGCATATGCATGATTGTGGCCTATTCTGAGCGCTTCCCCATTGAAATTTTTATTTTTATCATTTAAATTAGTGTGTGACACCTTAAAGAAGAACTAAGTAACTTGTTTACCTTACTGTACTAAATCCTTTTCCTTTCCCTGCACCGGTCGGAGGCACAATACACACTAATAGAATCACGAAGAAGAAGCTAACAGGCTAACGGGCAAAGCTAACTGCGGGCTAGCGCCACTTTAGCAGTATTTACAGCCAAGTTTGAGTGAAAAAAATTATCTCCGTTGTGTAATTAGGTTGTGGTATAATGTACACTCTCTCCCTCTGTCTTTTCTGTCAGTGTAGTATTTACTCTCACGGACAATTAATGAGTGAAAAAAACGCACATGCTACAACACCTGCAGTGGCGCTTATGGCCTCTAGGGGCATGAGTTACTTAGTTTTGCTTTAAAGAGACAAGATGGTGGTTGTCTTTTTTTTTTTTTTACTCACGACTGCCACCTCAGGTCTTACGCGTAACTGCATTCTCTATGTTAAGCTCGTGCATGACGCGCACATGCTAGTACTACACACACGCATAAACAGAAACAACAGCATTTGCATCCCGTTTTGCACAGATTTGCAGATATTACTGAGGCAAGAAAAGTTTATTTGAGCGATATGTCCATGTAGACAATATATATATATTAAACGTCGGCTTAACAGGTGTAATCACCAGGCCACAATACGCAACTAGCATAATATGCAACTAGCAAAACAATCACTCAACCATTGACTGAGCCAACATTCACTGAAGTTCACTGAAGTTTTTTAGGCAAGGAAAGGCAAATGTATTTATATAGCACATTTCATGCACAAGGCAACTCAGTGTGCCTCACAGCAACACCAAAAACACATGCACACAATAAAAACACAATAAAAAAACACAATAAAACAATTCAATCTATACAACTAAAAATATATTAAAATGTATATCTATTAAAGTTATGTATTACAATGAGTTAAAATACAATCAAATACCATAGACAGCAGTAAATAAGTGTGTTTTCAGCCTGGACTTAAACATAGTCAGGGTTGAGGCCTGTTTCACATTCTCACGAAGGCTGTTCCAGACCTTTGCTGCATGAAACTGAAATGCAGCCTCACCATGTTTAGTCGTGACTCTGGGAACCACCAGGAGACCCCTCCCTGAGGATCTCAGGGCCCGAGGTGATTCATACGGCTTTAACATATCAGAGATGTACTTTGGTGCCCGACCATGAAGAGACCTATACACGAGCAGAGCTGTTTTAAAATCTATTCTCTGAGGAAGCCAGTGCAGAGACCGGAGCACTGGACTAATGTGGTTGTATTTCCTGGTTCTTGTCAGGACTCGAGCTGCATGAATTAATCTCTCCAAATCTGGTTTAGACATTATGTTTTTTATTTTAGCAATGTTTTTTAGATGGTAATAGGCCACTGATGTAATTTAGCTACTTCCCAGATTAAAATACGAGAATTTCATAAGATATATTTGTGTCAATGTGTGTGACTCTAAGAATGAACAGTGCCATTGTGCGAAACAACGTTAGCCCTCTATGTGTGAGTATAGGAAAGAGTCTGTCATGTGTGAATCTACATTTGGCCTCTGTCTGCCTTTCTGTTTGTCTGCTCTTCAATCGACCGACAGCAGCCAAACGCACAAGTTTAACCTCTGGATCGTTTTAGACATTAGATGAAAGCCGAGCTGAAGATGCTGAAATTCTTCTGATTCATGAGGAGAATGTATGGGACCAGTCTATTAGAGGAACATGTTAAAAGGTTTTGGAGGCAGTTTCCAGATTGAGATGGTTTGGACATGTACAGGGGGATAGTGGATATGGAAAAGTCTGAAAGAGAACGACCAAAGAAGACGATCTGGATGTGGCAAAAGAGGACGCGAAGTTATTTGGAGTGAGCAAAGAGGATGCAGATAACTTTTCGTTTAGTGTGTGCGCGCGAATTCCGCCACTCTGCATGTATAAGCCTCGCTCTCGCTGTTCCCTGCCTCTAATCCAGTAATTACTCATTAAGATCGAAATCAGAAGATTATTTGTTGCAGGGTTCATTGGTGCATGTGTAGAGCAAGCCGTGCATGTTATATTGCCAGCGCCGTGTTTTAAAACAGTGCAGAGATTGCCTATTTTCTAACATGCGCACTTTGACTCCCGTATCCCAGAGAGTGGCCCTATCTGCACGTGTGTGATCGGATAACCGCTGTAAGCCCGCCGCAGCCAGTCAGTCAGGATTAGATGCGGCTGTAGGTAAATGAACTTGCACGCGTGACCAATGGGACAAATCGCCTCAAAAACAGCCAGCGTTCATTTGGCACAAAGGCGAGGTGGAGCCGGGCTTTTAATCTGGTGAATTTGCTGCGGTGCGACTCCGCGATGGCGGCCCGCGATCTGTCAGGACTGATTTAGTTAGTCTAATTATCCTTAACCAGGTCTGCCATGATAACAAACTCTGAACTGCGATAATATTGCAATAATTGATCAAATTATAGACCATTTGATAACCACATATGAAAGGATGAAAACGTGCTGTTTCTGAATGTACTTAACCATAGCTTTTTTGTCTTGCGGACCCTTCAGTGGTTGTCCGTTAACATTTTAACCCCGGCCTTAACCGAGCGCATTTTATCCAGTTCCGCTTCACCCAAATCTAAAAGTTTACAGCCTATAGGCCAGTGCAACACCTCATGTGAAAGCTAAGACCTACAAAAATCATCTAAGAAGGATCTTTTTCCTTGAGTTGTTGCCGTTTCTTTTCATTTTTTAATGCTTTTATAATATAATCCCCTGTTGATGCCATGATTACAAAATGGTTCAATAAATATCGCTAAACCTGTAAAGCTGTTACTCAGTGTTCAGCAAATACAATAGCATGCGGAGGTACCTAATATACATGTACATGTACAGTGGCCCATATAAAAGGCCCCTACCCTGGTACGAGCAACACCTGTCAAATAGTTACAAATAAAAAGTTTAAAAGTGTATTACCAAAAAAAAGGATCATGGCTGGAATCGATCCTACAATCTTATAGATGTGAACCTAGCACTCGGTCAACTGAGCTACACAGACTGAATGAAACAAACAGCGCATTTTATCCAGTTCAGCTTCACCCAAATCTAAAAGTTTACAGCCTATAGGCCAGTGCAACACCTCATGTGAAAGCTAAGACCTACAAAAATCATCTAAAAGCGACCCAAACTTGAACTAAAACATGATTAAACAGCGTATCACCATCGGAAAACCAAAGCTCCCCAGTGTGAGAAACACTACAACTGTACTTATGCATGTTGTTTTACTACAGTGAGTAAGAAGATCACTGGATCACAAAGGGTTCCAATCAGAAGCTACATACAAAAAGATTGTTCATTTTTTGCGTACATTGAGCTATAAGTTGATTTCTTGACTTGCTTGTGTTACAGTATTATAAGGGTAGGCAATGCTTTTCAGAAATACAGGCCAAAGTACTTGGGATGTACAATATGATGTGCCTTAGTTTGGGCTACAATTGGGAGGAGTGGCCCTTGGTGTTTTGACGATGTAAACTTGCGTACTCCAGGTGTAGGTGTACGGTAACCATAGCAGTAAGTAGTAGTGGTAGTCACACAAGTGAAAGAAGCCATCCACATTACGTCAGGTCTGATCTATCGAAACGAAGGATAAAATGCCCCTCGCAGCTCCATAGTTTACCGCAGTCATGATGTGCGTTGTATTTCGATGTTGGTAAATGTCACTGTTGTTCCTCCGGGGCTGGCTGGTATCGTCCCGCTCTGCCTCCGTCTGCGTCTGAGCCTGCTGGACTCGCTCTGACATTCGGACGGAGGGGAAAAATGTGGGACAGTCTAAGAAATGATTTGTGTTTCTCCTCATGCAGCGAGGTCAAAATATCCCCCACGGATCTAAGAAAACAATCTCAATAACTTTGTTTCTCCATCTCTCTCTCTCTCTCTCGTCATGTCTACATTGTCCTCTCGTCACCCCTGTCTATCCATCCATTTGTGCGCCCCTTCCTCCTCCACAGTGTAAAACGTTGGCAGGGATATGCGACCACATCATCTCCCTCTCCTCCGACTCCCTGGTGTCTCAATCAGCTCATCTGGAGGTGGTCCATCTCACAAGCATCTTACCCAACGAAGGCCTGGTAAGGGGCACACGCACACACGATATTACAGTTTCAAATCTCGTTTCCCTCCCCCGTAAGTACAACTGCGGGCCTTCACTCTTGTTGTTGTCATGCAGGGGATGTACATCAAATCCACGTATGACGGGCTCCACGTAATCACCGGCACCACGGAAAATGTGAGTTTCCGCTTTCAATTTCCGACGAAACGTGACACTTGGCATCCGCAATTTAGAGTGTAATAAAATCTCCATCTGTGTCCCGCGCTTTCTCTCCTCAGTCGCCCGCCGACCAGTGCAAGAAGATCCACGCAGGCGACGAGGTGATCCAAGTCAATCATCAGACAGTGGTGAGCAACAATACATTTTAATACAATATGTACATAGGTGTAAGTGTATATGACAGGCTTTGTGTTTTTCTCATTATTATTACTTGTTTGATGAGCAAGCAATAATATTAATCATAGTTTTACATCAGTGGAGTGGCAGAAAAGGCACACATTTGTATCTTCTAAAACAGTGGTTTCTAACGTTTCTTCCATGAAGCCCCCCCAGTCCAAAACTCTGGCCATCACAATGTATCAAAACATTAAAAAAATGCCAAGAAACAATAACAACAAAACAAATAAACTGAAATCAGAGTGTTTTCTGTACATGTACACATATTTGAATTTGTCACTTTAGATTACAGCGCGTGAGTTCCATGTGTAGGTACAGGGAACAAGAAAGTAATAATTACACATGTACACTACCGCGCAAAAGTTTGGGGTCACTTAAAATGTCCTTATTTTTTAAAGAAAAGCACAGATGTTTTAATGAGGATAACATTAGATTAATCAGAAATACAATCTAGACATTGTTAATGTTGTGAATGCCTATCCTAGCTGGAAACGGGTGATTTTTAATGGAATACCTACATAGGTGCAGAGGTGCATTTCTAGCCACCATCGCTCCACTTTTCTAATGTTACACTGTGTTAATCGTGTTGGACGGTAACTGATGATTAGAAAACCCTCGTGCAATTATGCTAGCACTTCTGAAAGCTGTTGTGCTGATTAGAACAGCTATAGAAGTGGATTGGGTGACCCCAAACTTTTGAGAGGTAGTGTAAGTACTGGTAAAGTGCAAGGTTTAATAAAGGTGTCCAAAGTGTAACAACTGTATACAACCTGTAATAAAGGTTGTACAATGTGTAACAAAAGTGTATGCGTCATATAGATGTGCCAGCTTTATAAAGGGCATACTAGTTTCATATATCGGGGAAATTGACTACATAACTAATGCGCAAATACACTGTACCTAATGTGTAATGATGCCTTCATGTGCTCTGGTGTAGATTATCCTTTCCAGTTGGAATTACTCATGCATTGTATTCAAGTGTCGTAGTAAAGTGAAACATTTAAAAAACAACAACACACCAATACACTATAAGCAAATCAATGAATGTGAGAAAGTCGCCTATGAACCACTGAACTGCTGCAACTTTGCTTCTGCTTTGATTGATAAAACAAAACAAACAAAAAAAAACATAAAGTTTGGCTTTCTTAAAGACAATAAGTGTGGAAAAAGAGACAATATTAAAATTGAGTAGCTAGATAACTAACACATTGTGTCTGCTTCATAACAATCAGCTAAAAGACATACACATGTATTATATGTTTGATAAGTGTGACGTCACGACTTCCACTTCCGTGTCCTGGCAGACGGGCAAATATGCAAGAAAAAAACATTAAAAACTCTTAAAAACAACCATCAATATTTCTGAAACTCAACAGAGAGTTACTGAAGTTACTTAATTCTCAGACTCATTAGCCAAAATGCCGCACCTACTGCTAAAAAAGTTAGCATTTTAGCATTTTTCGCCGCTAACCCGGAAGTACCGATTTGGGTAAATATTACTTTTATAGCAGTAGGTACAGCATTTTTGGCTAATGGGCCTGATAAATAAGTATGTTCAGTAACTCTCTGTTGAATTTCAGAAATATTGATTGTGGTATTAAAGAGTTTTTTTGTAGTTTCTCGCACATCTGCCGGACCCGGAGGTAGAGCTGTGACGTCACCACTTAAACGTATTGCTGCTCTCTGCTCTCTGTCGTGTCGAAAGGTCAAAGCAAAAGTTACAGTATCTCATCTCAGGAACTCGGGCATCAAAATAGTCTCCCAGTTTCCCAGTGGAAAATACGAGATAAGGTGGCGTTCATGTGCAATTTTCTGTTCGCCACATGAAGGCAGCATAACTACCCCTTTGTGTTTGCCATTTCATTTGATCAAATAAAGTCAGTTACGACCTGACCCTCTGACCAGACACAGCTCTGGCCCCCCTGCCATCCCAGGTGCCGCACCCCAGGTTGGGAACCACTGTTCTAAAACATAGGTGACATAGGAAGAGTGAGAATTCCACATTTTAAGAATAGAACCGAGACTCGCTTATTACCACTCATGTACTGCATGTTAGTTACAGGGTTTACTTCCACTTATGTCGCATTCTGTGTCCATTTTCAACAAGGACGTGATGCAATAAAATAGGCCAAAGTGTTTTTTGTTTTGTTTGTTTTTTCAGAAAAATCTTGAATACAGTGTCGGTGAAATGGGTGGTCCAACGTGTTTCATTTTAGATGGCTTGTATTCAATGCCATTTGGAGATCACATTTTTCTATGGTCTGTGGAGAGATAAAAGTTTCAATAAAGTGCCTGAAGTTGACCCTGCTACATGTGTCCAAACAGAGGGAGGATGGATCTGACCCGTGCCGCCTCCTGTGTGCTTTGTGCGCTGTGATGGTGTTTCTATGAACGCTAATGGAGTTTGGAGCTCGGGCAGATTATGCGTCGGTTGTTACAAAACCTTTTGAATCTAATATGATTGCCCCCTCACTGTTCATCCATACTTCATTCACACTGTTGCACAAAGGAGCTCATGTTGAACTTGCCGCTGCTTGTACGGTTTTTCTTTTTCTTTTGCACAGTTCATATACAAGTGAATACAAAATGCGTTACAGAGGAAGATTGTGTTAAAGTGCACTTAAAAGGCTAAACATAACTCATGATTATTAAATTAATTTAAAAGCAATGTGCACTGATAAATCACTTTCATTTCATTCTTTATTTGTCATATGCAGAGCTAAAAAAGAACAGTTTTCAGCCTGAATTTGAACATTGTCACTGTAGAGGCCTGTCTCATCCTCTGAGAGACCTTTTCAGATTTTGGCTGCATAACACTGAGACACAGCCTCACCGTGTTTAGTCCTGACTCTGGGACCAGCAGGAGACCCCTCCCTGAGGTTCTCTGAGCTGCGATGACTCATGTGGCTCGAACATGTCAGAGATGGACTTTGGCACTAGATCAGGAAGAGCCTTGTACACAAGCAAAGCCGTTTTAAAGTCTATTCTCTGAGCGACAGGAAACCAGTGCTGGACTAATTCAGGGTTTCCACAGGGCAATAAAAAGCAATAAAAGTCATTAAATGAATTGTGCAAAAAAAAAAATAAGAATCCACTGCAATGATACTGGTAAATTATTTGTATTGCATATTTTGTCAAAAATACATAAAAGCTTTGGCCTATTTTACACAATGTTTTGCACAGAGTTTGCCTTCAATTTGGTTTTGAATTGCACCATTTTCCCTCATTCCCATTTGATGACATTTTTACGAATCTTACAAGAGACATTATGCCAAGATTTTCTTTACATTTATGGAATTGAAAATGTAGTATTTAGGCAATAAAATGGCATTAAATTATAGTTGTATTCCCTGGTCCCTGGCTTATCTGCATTCTAACTCTTCTATAGCTTTTTTCCAACGTGTGTTTACATCCCGTCTCTGCGTCTCAGTGGCTAATTCTCTGACAAAGATCCAGGGGTGCACAGTTTTGAGCTATAGGTGCTGTGCCCTCTGCTCAGGTGTTTCGGTGACACTGTGGTTGTGAGTCTGGCCTCACAGCAAAAAGATCCCACGTTAGATTCCTGGTCAGGACAGGGCCTTTCTGCATGATGGTCTCTGCATAGCTCTCCTCCAGGTGCTCCTAATGGCCTTTCGTGTCAGCTGTGGCACAGAGTGAATTGTTGCAGCGTTTATTTGAGGCTTCAGAGGGAAAAGGCCTGTTGTCACTGCGTCCTCTGTGTCCTGTGAGTATTCAGTGGTTGGCCTCCACAGGTGCTGCTCGCTCCGAGAGAGGGGTATGATTGACTAGTGTTGTACGTCCACTCTAAAGATAGCACTATCAGAACTATGTAAAACCTTCCTTTAAATTAAACTGAAAACATTTAATAGACTGCAAAGCTATAGCATATTCCCTGTGCTGATATGGAGAGGCTTCTGGCTATACGTACAGTATTTAAAAATAGATTAGTCAGGATATTGAAGGAACAAACCTATTACATTACAGAATCATTACAGGCCTATCCCTCTTATTTGGCTACAGCGCTGCCTTTATGCCTTTTCATAAGGTTTTTTTTTTTTTTTTTTGAGTCCGACTTCAAAACAGCACAGATTTTAGCCGCTCACTCTACTAATGTAAAAAAAAAAGAAGTGAAGTGTGGATTTTTTGCTCATATAACAAAGTGATTGTTTGAAGAGACAACATAATTATATGGAGTAATCGTATCTGGGAAAGTAATGAAGCCCCATGGGATTTGAAAAACCTCTTCAGCAGCAGTTTAGGCTCCGGTATTATTTTGGTCGGCATCTCCCCTGCTCCCTTCTGCACTCTGCATATTTGCATAACACCACCATTTTAATCTGGCCTCATTAGACGGCTTTGTGGAGAGATACTGTAACTGATAAACAGACAACTTATACAGAATATGCTAAGTTATCATAGCATCAAATCCATGGCAAAATAGATAACACTGCAAATAAATAAATAAACAAAAGGCTTTAGACAGATAGATTTGAACTTTATTGAGCTCAAGAGGAATTCCATATATGGCCAATACAATAATAACAACAACACAATAAATACAGTTGATGTTCTCCTCTGTAAAAAGACACAATGTATATAAGTATGTCTTCCACTGAACATGCTGCTCCTCTGGGTGAAGGCCTCATACAGGGGGTGTGAGGCATTGTCCATGATCACTCTAAATCTAGAGTCCACTGCTCGGCCACTTATTCCACATATTTCACAGGAATCAGCCTCAGCTTCACCACAGAACTGGCCTTATTAATGATTGTGTAGAACCAGAAGATACAGCACCGGCGCACCACAGTGAAGCACTTGCCTCCACAGTCTGATAAACAAGCAGTTTTGTGCAGAAAGTACAGCCTAGACTGGCTCATATTTATGTTCAAATATTTATCCTTAGTCTAGCGGTTTCTTCACTGGTTATGCTTCAGAGGAGGAAAACTTTGTTGCAATGTGTTACTGTAATGCAAAGTCTGGAACGTCCAGCCTTGAACAGGATGAAGGTCATTTTTTTAAGGCATTTGTTTGATTAATTTAAGCATCACATTGTTTAGCATCACATTGGCCAAAACAAGCGGTATACTAAATAGAAAACATGTTGAAAGCATGGTGGAATGGACGTTCATCATACTCTCATCTCTCTTTAAAAAATAATCCCCCCATTCCTTTTCAGACTGGCTGAGGATTTACGTTATGGATACTAATGCTGTCCCGTGTCAAACACAAAAGCGTTGGACACGGGACAGTAATATATTCCAGTATAAAACTTAGCTCTATTTCTGCCCCGTTTGGACCAGCAGTGACTCACATTTAAAATAAATGACCAGTGCTCTGTCCTTGTGTGCCCTCCTCATCTGGAGGCAACACGCTCAGATTTGAACTGGACAAAGTGAGTGAGGAATAAGGTCACTCTATGATGAACATTCATGGAAAATATCTAAGTCAAGTGAGAAAAGACCGAAATATGAACTGCTCAGCTTATACAATAATCTCAGTTGTCTGAACATTATCTGTAGAGCAGTGGCTCCCAAAGCGGGGTTTTGGGCCCCCCTAAGCTTATCTACAGAACAAGTACATGTACATTTTTGGGGGTACTTTTATTTGCTACATTACAGCTTTAAAGGAGCTGTATCATGCTATTTTAGCCATTCCAAAGTAAAGTATAGGCATTTATATGATATATTGTACCTCTATCACTATGGAGTACTCATTTTTGAGAGAAATATTAGTATTTTCTGGGGGTATTTTCCCTACCCGGAAGACAAGACACTTCGATTCAGTTAACTCCGCCTCTCTCCGCTCATTCCACATTTGCAGTATTATAAATTTAAATATCTTATAACTGCATTATGTGAAGTTACTTCACATAATGCAGTTATAAGGGGTTGACATGTGCAACGCAGTTTCATAAATGGCTAACACACACGCTAACACGCGTTTTGATTGACTCACCGCTCAGTCTGGACTCCCATGGGATCGCGTTGGTTATAAAAGTTAATCCACTTTGATTCTGGCCAAGGTTCACCAAGCATCCATCAGGTTGGTTGATATAGTCCCTGAATCCCGGAAAGAAATTCCAACTTCTGCCGAGTGCACTCTTCTTTAGGAAGGCTGAATAGTCCTGTTCCTCTCGTAGCCAAACGCACATCCGTGACATTATCGTTGGGTAAGAAAAAAGAACAGCACTTCTGCTCCGATCTATGGATCCTCCGGCCGTGGGTGCGCTTGATTAGCGTCGTGGGACAGCACAGACGCGTCGGAGAGTTCCTTTTTTTTTGTCTTTTTATTTTGTCTTTTTTTTTATTTCTCTCTTACAACAACAAAAAATGAAAAAGCTGTTTTATAAATTAAAACCAGGCTGTAAGGCATTACATTACAGACGTAGAGCACTTCCGTTCCTTTGTGACGACACAACTGAACAGCTCAGTCGTTTACCAGGAGAGGGCAGAGCAGCTGCTCAGAGAGCAGGATTCAGGAGGATTACTTAGAACTGCGTGAATGAAGCCAAAAACCGCTCTGGGGGTGTTTCTGAGAAGGAAATAGCATAACAAGTGGCTAAAAGCTCCAAAAAGTCGATTTTGCATGATATAGGACCTTTAAACCAAGATTATACACTCATTGCTAGATGTGGTTTTTTAATGTAATTTTAGCTATAAAATTAAACTCCCTTGAATAATTCCTTTGAATAGAGTAAATATATTATTATTGTTATTAGGGAGCCCCCAAGAGATTTTCCCATCGATAAGGGGGTGCATTGTCCCGGACTTTGTGAATGGCTGCTGGCTAGAGTGGAGTCGTAAGTTGTAATCATAATACCCCATGGAGACTGGATTTCTGCTTAGAGGCGACTTTGCAATATCAAAAATCACACTTTGGATTCAGTTGGGGTCAATCTTGCAGGCCTCGGTCAAGCTTTATTTACTGCAAGTGTGTGGTGTGTCCATAGCCCGGACCAGTCACCAGCGCAATGAAGAGTCCTACTGTAAGTTTCAGAGACAGTTCAGTAATGCAGAGAAACCCATGCAGTCAGCGCTCTGCTTTCTCTGCCTCTTTATATCAATATGGCCGACGCTGCAGATTTTGACATACTGTAGTTGTACTAACAGCGCATTAGTGGTACTAGTTTGAAAGATGAAAGTAGGGATGTTGTACGAAGACAGTAGCTTGCTTGCAGAATTTATGAGTGCGGAGCTCGTGCTGCAGATTTTGCCAATAAAGACATACAGGTATAACATTATGAGCGATGGCAGGTCGAGTGAGCCTCGCGGTCTCTTCATTAGGGGATTGGATGTGTTAGGCAGCAGGTGTTCGTTTGAATTTTTTAATACATTGTTTAACCCGCAGGCAATCTTGGACAGCACAGTTCAATGTGAAAGGGGCATAAGGAGTGGGAAAGGAAAAGAAGAAATATATAAATATGTTAAAATAGTGGTGGTCTCCATGTTTTGCTATCACTAGTATATTTTATTAATCCTTTTGGCTCTCTGTGCTCAGGTGGGCTGGCAGCTTAAGAACTTGGTGAACGCTCTGAGAGAAGACCCATGCGGCGTCATCCTGACCCTGAAGAAACGGCCCCAGAACACGCTCAGCTCCACCCCCGCCCTGCTCCGGAACGTGCGCTGGAAACCTCTGGGCCTGCAGGTACCGGCTGTTCGGACTGTTTTCAGAGTCTGGGAGGCAACCATGTCACACGCCCTCAGATGGGGGCAAACAAGCATTACAGGTCTTTACGTAGGTTGCAATCGGTCTACGCCAACCTACGTAATGGTAACACCCATGCTACTGTAAACACAGAGCAGTCGGCGCAGGGACGTGGGAACTAAATTGGTTGTTTTCAGGTTGTAGAATGTGATGATGTCACAGTACCCAATGGGGGACAGGACCCAGTTTTTCCTATTAACGGGATTACACTTTCACAAGTCGTATCTAAAAAGTACATTTCTGAATTACAAAAATTATCATTGATATCAGTCACTGGGTCCATGACCTCTATATAATATTATAGGCCTTTAGAACGCTGTGGTGTCACCTGAAACCCAGCATTGTGAGAGGGGGGGGCGGGATTCTTGAGAGGGGGTTCGACTTCGCAGTCTCCCTGTTTCGTGGAATGTTTTAGTGTAGGCCTAGCCTGGTTTTACCATACCACCTCTATCATAACGCTATCATAACTCTTTGGAGCATTCCTTGCGCATTCGAAGGCTTCAGTTTCTAATTTCTGGATATTTGGGAGCCGAGCCAGAACGGATTGAAGAGCTTCCTTTACGTTCATATCCGCCGCCATTACCGAACTACAACCAGCAAATGCGGCGCAAATGCTTCCCTACAACACCCGCCTCCCCCGCTCGCTGAATGGTAGGTTGAAATTCAACCGATGAAACGCGGCCACTGAGATCAGACCCAGACGTACATGTAGGGAAAAGATAATTGACCGGAGTTTACGGATGGCTAAGGCCAGGCTAGTGTTGGCCTATACTTGGCTACTGCATGCGAAATTTCTAATGAACGAATCTTATGCACAGCGCACTGTTGTTATGTACCCTGATTGATGATCAGTTAAATCTGTTTTGCACATACAAAGAACTGCCACAGTGTCATTTTGAACCAAGCAGCTTTTCACTGACTTACAAGACTGCTACAGTAAATCTCATGGCAAAACCTCAATACATATTTGTAATCCACATTTTAATATCCTACAATCCAACATCAGATTATTCTGAGCAGTTCTGCTGGCAAAATGTGTTCACCTTATCACGGAGCTGCTCGCCACGTTGTGAGCAGAAACTGAGAGTCATTACCCTGGAACGATTTTAACCCTCGATCATGTCATGAGTTTGACATTTATTTGCATTGGCGAACGTGTGTCACATGACTGATAGACAATGGCTCTTACCCTCCCTTAACTTTGCGCAAGAAAATGACCCAAATGTTGAACCTAAAATGTATATAGTATTAGTGACAAGGTTATCTTAGCAATTCAACTGCATTACAAAGTAGCCATGGTAATTAACACTAGCGATTAATCACTAGACACTGTGACGTCATTAGATCCAGCGGTACCATACACACCATACGGCACAGAGAAACACCACACCGCCACCTGCCTTATTCTCAGCGGGACGCCCCCCCCGTCTCTCTCTCTCTCACGAGTCCTTAACTGATGCAATGACACGCCGCTCTTTACGCACGAGTGCACGGGAGATTCAACAGGGGAGCAGGAAATTGAATTTTGACCTCCATTCTCTGGCTCTATAGAGACGCACACTGTAAATCGACACAAGACTGAAAGCGGCATCAACACTATGTAAATTCACTGTCTCGATGCTATCGTGCTTTGTTTGAATTACCCGGGGGCTACGCGGTATACCATAGACTTATCTTTACAATATCAACCACTCCAGGAGTCGAACAGCATAGAACTTATTTTTTCCTATTGTGAAAACATGGTTGTGTAAGCTCTTCCCGCAGTTTTACATTGCAGAAAAAACATTTCAAAGTTGTTACCAGGTCGTTTTTGCACTGAGAACGTTTCACCTCTTTGTCTTTATTACGGATCCCCAATAGTTATTATCTCAACAATAACTTCTCTTCCTTAGGGCCCATAAAACAACACGACACAAGTCCGTACGTAAACAAAAGGTCACAAGTTGGAGTTACAGTCATATCTTACACATGTTAGTATCTGGTACAGTTTCTCTTGTGTATGTTTATATGAGATATGCACTGCCTGACCAAAAATAAAGACGTCACATAAAAAACAGCTACATGTTCTAATATTTTGTTGGACACCCTGCGCAAAGCCATCTCCAGCACATCCCAAAGACTCTCAATGGGGTTGAGATGAAAGCCAATCGATGGAATAACCTGGTCTTTCAGGATGTTCAGGTGGTCAGCTGATCTCATTCTTTGGGCACATAGTGTTGCAGAACCTAGACCTGACCGACTGCAGAAACCCCAAATCAGAACAGTTTGTTAAATCCAGGTGGCGACTTGTCTTTTGGTCGGGCAGTGTACACTTTAAACAATATGACTTTATTCAGCATCACTTTACAAAGCGCTTTTAACGTAAATATTTTATCACAATTTCCTTCTTAAGTATTGCCTGTTTCGCCTCTCATCTGACTCCCTTTGTGAAAACAGGAAAGAAAAAAGGTGACTATATACAAATAGAACCCTTTGGTTATATATTTGAAAGCATGGCTTGGATTTGTATTGTGCTTTACTGAACCTTCTCAGCACGCTACTGGTGGACCATATTCATTGGTGACTAAGCTTTGGACGTCGAACACGGGACGTTCCAGCTGAGCCACTGACACCTTTTTAGAAAACATCGAGACCAAAACTCCTCATACAGTTGTGGTCAAAATAATAGCAGTGTGTTTAAAAACGTTAGTTAAGCACAAAATCTTCATAATAGATTTATTTCGTTGCATTGGAAGCTTTGCCCATGGTTTTCTAAATCAAAACATGAAGAGAAATGTATAATTTCTTCAAGTACTTTGTAGAACATTTTAAAAAATGAACATTGGGCTGTGTCTAATAGCAGTGTCTGCATTTGTATTTACAGGCTCAATATGTACTACATAACAAAGAAATTCCCCATAGGATTTAGCTTTCCTATGAATCAATAAACTAATATTTAGTTGTATGACCACAGTTTATTAGAACTGCTTCACATCAGTGTTGCATAGAGTCAACCAACTTCTGGCACCTGTCCTCAGGTATTCCAGCCCAAGATGCTCTGACAACATTCCACAATTCCTTGGTTTTGCATCAGAAACTGCATTTTGATGTCAGATTCAGAATGTACTATGGCTTGAATTCAGAGTTTGGGGGTCGTCTGACAAAGTGTCTGCAGCCCTTGGACCCAAAAAGAGCAATCTTACTTTCATCAGTCCACAAAATGTTTCTCCATTTCTCTTTCGGCCAGATCATGTGTTGAAAATTATATCCTCTCAGCACATGTCTTTTTTGTAACAGTGGGACTTTGCGGAGGCTTCTTGCAAGTAGATTAGCTTTACACAGGCGTCTTCTAACTGTCACAGTACTCACAGGTAACTTCAGACTTCAGTCTTTAATCATCCTGGAGCTGATCATTGGCTGAGCCTTTGGAGTTCTGGCTATTGTTCGATCCATTCGAATGGTAGTTTTCCATTTTTCTTCTGCGTCTCTGTGTTTTTCCTTTCCATTTTAACGCGTTGGAGATCATTTTAGCAGTTTTAACCCATCCAGTCAACACAGTACTTCTGAACAATGTCTTGAACGACTTATTTTTCTTCAGGATTTCAAAGTGAAATGCATGTATAAAATGTGCCGACTTCCTAAAATAAGGGCCACCTGATTCAAACCTGTTTTTCCACAGAATGATTGACCTCACCAATTGAACTCCCCACTGCTATTATTTTGAACACACCCCTTTCAATTGAATATTCAACTACACAGAAGTAAGAGCATGCATACCATGAATGCTGGGTCTCTCTGCGTTTCTAAGAATCTACTGCACCTACTGGTAAATTGTTGTCAATAATCTGTTTAGTCATGTTGGACTGCTATTATTTTGAACACTACTGTATATACTGTAGATCCATTAAATGTATGTAAATCCATGCAGAAAACGAAATCTTCCATGTTATCCTTGTTTTACAAATTAAAGATAATGGCCGTAGGATGTGCTCTCAGTGGTTTAAAGTTTCTATTGCAAGTCTGTCGTAATAGTTCACATTTTAACCCCTATTAGACATCTTTTATATAACAGGTTTTCCTCACTCTTTCCTCAGATCAGGCTTTTACTGTTACTTTCTCAATCAAAAAATATTTAATGAAATATTTCCTGTTAAAGGCTCACAATATGACAGTAAACACGAATGCTTACAAAATGGCCAGAATTCAACAATTTAAGTGCAAACATTTTTGAAAGTCCTGAAAGACATGGCACCCCCTTCCAGGCTGCCCCAATGAAAAATGTCTAGACACGACACACTATTTATAACATTCTCCTATTACCCAACCAACCAATCCCATTAGTATTTAGTCGGTATCTAGGGATGAAATGTTGCTTAAATATCAAAGGTCCAGAGATCTCGCTCATGGAGGGTGGCCACATGCAGTCCTCGTCATTCTCGCCGACGTGCCCCGACCCACAAAGAAAGATGACACAATTTCATGGTGTTGAAGGGAGAGAGCGACGGGCAGCGGGGTGAGGTGAGGGCTTGTCTGTCTTGTCAAGCCCAGTGTTGCACGGTTGCTATTTTTAACCTCGCATAGGCCTAATTCGTTTACATGCCCAGTGCACGCTTTCATCTCTGCTCTGTGGTCGGCTGCCTCTGCTGTTTTTCTTTATTGTTTACCGGGACCATCCCTCCACTGTTTTGATGTTAACGATTTGTATTTCGTCAGCACCTTTGTTCAGATGCCTCCTGCTCTTTGAAGGCAGCCATTGTGCGTAGCTTTGTCCTATATTCAGGCTCCTCGACTATTAATCGCTGCAACTATATCCATCTCCCTGATAAAGAGCTTTTTCCGTCCCTATATAAATGCCAATGCTTGAGTTTTGAATGTCTGCTGATGATATCAAAACAAACCAAATGGTATAAGAGCGGGGTTTTGTGCTCTTTGTGGGTATTTGGTAACAATCTCAAACACATCCCTATCACTATCTTACACTTTGTTTGTTAGAAAATGCAATATTGCTCGAAAACAGATAAAACAAAATATCCTGTAGTTTCACTTCCTGTTATTCACACAAATCCCCATAAGCCTCTCCCACCCACCCCTGCTCTTGCTCCCCTTCACTGTGCAACTGTTTCAATAAACAGTGTAGCTTGTGTGGCTGCAATAAAGCGATGGCAAGGGTTACGTTTAGCAAGAGATAGCGAGGTGAGGAAAGCATTTCCTGGATACGTTGTAAGAGCTTTTTTGGCAAGTTTTTTGTGGGAGTTGTATCTAAAATTTACTCAAAGTTGCACTAGCAGCTCGAAACACAACTCCAGGTATGTTTTTGATCAGAAAACAACACTGCAACAATGTATAAAGCTTTTCAGTCACTCAGCAGAGGCTAAACTAAGGTGCATTCATTAGGGCTGCACGATATTGTCAAAAATATTGCGATTCGATTTGCGATTTTTACATTTGAAACTGACGCCCAGACGTCAGCACATCACCCTGGTCCTTTTTTCGTTACATTGGCTTCCAGTCTCTTTTAGAGTTGATTTTAAATTTCTTCTTTTTGTTTTTAAAGCAGTACTAAGTAACGTGTTTACCTTAATAAATCCTTTCCGTAGTCCCTGTGGGGGTAATACAAGTGTTAATGGGATGATTGGGGGGTCTTTCATCTCCCCCTGGTGTCTCTGGCCAGAAACCATGCTTGCAACTTTCCTGCCACCGGGGCGGAGCCACCAATACACACTAATACAATCACGAAGAAGAAGCTAACAGGCTAACGGGCAAAGCTAACTGCGGGCTAGCGCCACTTTAAACAGTATTTACAGCCAGGTTTGAGTAAAAAAAATATTCCCATTGTATAACTGGATGTACAACATCCCTCTTTCCCTTCACCTTTTCTGTCAGCGTAGTATTTACTCTCCAAGACATTTAATAAGTAAAACAATCGTAACTTGCTAAGACACCTGCAGTTCCGCTTATGGCCTCTAGGGGCAAGAGTTACTTAGTACTGCTTTAAAGCCCTCAATGGTCTTGCCCCTTCATACCTGTCTGAACTTTTGACCATTCGCGACTCGGGCAGATCCTTGAGGTCGTCAAATCAGCTCTTGCTGGAAGTGCCTAGGACCAAGTCCAAGCATTGGGGTGATCGCTCCTTTTCAGTCGCTGGACCCAGACTCTGGAATAAGCTGCCCCCTGATATGCGCACCATCACTGATCTTTGTCCTTTTTAAATCCAGGCTCAAGACACATTTATTCAGACTGGCTTTTAACATTCAGTAGCACGGCGACACTTTTATCTGTTCTATCTTACTGTTTTATTTTATCTTTGTTTGTATGAATGTTTTTAATATATTTTATGTGATTTTATTGTAAAGCACTTTGGTCGCCTTGAGTGTTGTAAAGGGCTCTATAAATACAATTTGATTGATTTGATTGATGGATTGTTGCCCCACATTAGAACAATACACAATAATCTACTAATCTACTAAAAAATATTTGTTATTATGTGGACAGCACCCTCGTCTAATAGGGCTTCCATCTTTCCCCGACATGCAGAGTACCTCTGGGGGACAGCCATGTGACTAAAATAAGTCTGGGATGGAATCACAAAGTGTCTATCTAAACACTTTAGAATCTGCTTTATGGAAACTCAGAAAAACGCCTCCGTTGCAGCTGAACCTGAGATCAGAGGCTCCACAATTCTGATTGGTGGACATCTATCACTCAAACGCCAGAGACAGAAGGAAAAAAACAAAAACTCAGCCTCTTGAGCATAGCTTATTGCAGTCGTCAAAACCTCGATTGCGATTGCGGGCAGCACGGTAGTACAGTGGTTAGCGCTCGTGCTTCACAGCTAGAAGGTCCCGGTTCGATTCCCACCAAGGCCGGGGCCTTTCTGTGTGGAGTTTGCATCTGCGTAGGTTTCCTCCGGGTACTCCGGTTTCCCCTACCACTAAAAACATGTACAATAGGCCAGGATGAATGAGAGTGTGTTTGAGAGTGCGCATGGGGGACGACGGATGGAAATTAGCCCAAGGCTACAATCCGGTGTGGCTTGTTCATTAACTTGCACTGTCCCTACCAAATAAACAAATAAACCTAAACCAATTAGATATGATAAACCTTGCAGCCCTAGCATTCATTTCCAGATGTTGACTGTCGACAACAAGGGTGGCAATTAATACTTTTTTGTTGTGACTAAAATCTAGATAGTTAAAGAATAGGCCATTTAGCATTTAGCTTCTCTCTTCTCCTCTATAGCTCCAAACGAGGTGAAGATAGAAGCTACCAAACTCTTCCACGTTTTCCCTATTTAAATATGGTTACGTGAAGTGCTACACCATAAAGTATAATTA
This sequence comes from Neogobius melanostomus, assembly GCA_007210695.1. Taxonomy (NCBI): domain Eukaryota; kingdom Metazoa; phylum Chordata; class Actinopteri; order Gobiiformes; family Gobiidae; genus Neogobius; species Neogobius melanostomus. The sequence continues at coordinate 3,591,647 of VHKM01000427.1, read as the reverse complement.
CACAAAATTAAACAATGTGGATTTTCTAAGCGGATAAAAAGGGGAACTATATTGTAAGGCGTAATAATACCAGGAGTAATTCGGCATTCGCGCAGTGATATCTTCACTTTACTGCGCGGATGCTGAATTACTCCTGGTATTACAATATAGTTCCCCTTTTTATCCGCTTAGAAAATCCACATTGTTTAATTTTGTGTAATTATACTTTATAGTGCAACACTTCATGTAACCATATTGAAATAGGGAAAACGTGGAAGAGTTTGGTAGCTTCTATCTTCACCTCGTTTGGAGCTATAGAGGAGAAGAGAGAGGCTAAATGCTAACGCCGTCTGTGCTGTGTTTACTTTACGGAAGGCACACGTGAAGACCAGACAGGTACAAATTTTGAACTCGTCTAAGCTAAGGTAAGAACATATCTCAGTATGTAAAAACGGTGGCCTATTCCTTTAATGACTGGCTCAGTTAAAGTGGAGATGTTTTCGGTTTCAAAGAGTGAGGCCTGCACTACTTTCCCCTTAACAGGCCGCAGATCCTCGCCTCCTTCCAGTTCTCTGCCTTGTTAGATCCCTACTCAAGCTACTCGATGCGTCCATGGTTTTATAGTGCAAAATAAGCAATGGCCATGAGAGATGCATGTGTGTCTGTGTGGAGGAGAGGAGCAAGCCTTGTTTTATATTTCTCTCTCTCTCTCTCTCTCTCTGTCTCAGAAAAGACTGGCGATCTTAATTATTCATAAGCGACTACAGGCAGCGAGCTCCACTGGCTCCGAAACTAGAACTTCTACTCAGCAAATACTCCGATAATACAGTGGGCAAAAATAATGTGCGGCTAAACTGAGCGGTGTGTGCACATTTCCAAGCCAAAACAAATTCAAAGGGGAGATATTATGCTAAAATCAACTTTATATACCCTCTACGAAAACAACACGTTGCAGCACCGATGTCCAATAGTAGCTGTACATCCACGGAGCAGGAGAGGCAGTGAAGGTTTGTTTTGATGGAGCGATGAGAGCAGGGTCTTGAAGGCAAAGGGTCTCAAACCAGCAAAGTGTAAGGAAGTGATCAAAATGAGTTTGAAATTATTACCACCTGTAAACCTTTATGATCCAATATCATAGAGAATATTGTTTGATGAGGGAACATTGAGTTGCATCTGTGTCTTTTGCTCCTTGGAGAGTGTGAGGAAGTGGGTCACTGATCTCCGTGAGCCTGACTTTGTACACACTGTACAAACAAATACATGGCCCCGAACAACGTGTCTCAAATCCTGGATCGGAAATTTAGTTCAAACTTGGCAGATTTTTAGATGTGGATTATGAACCAATCCACACAGGAGACAAATTTATCTCTGTAAATGATCGGACGCCCGCTGCCAAATCTCATCCATGGAAAAATCCTCGCAATTCTTCCAAAAACATAGAAATCCATCTGTTTGCTTCCTCTTTTCGATGATAGCAAGAGCATGAAAGCAAAATCATGTAACTCAATACCGATTTCAACAATGTAGTCTATTGTGTTGAGTAATAATAAAAGAACCAAAGGAATTCTATAATATCTGATTAGTCCAGGACCTATACCCAGTTTTAGTTGTGGTTTATTCCCCGTTTAAACAATTCAGGCAAATAATTAGTTAACTTTAGCAGGAGCATGCTCATATATTGTCCAAGGTTTAAGATACTTGACCAAATTGTGTCAAAACGATTCTTAAAAATGAATAAATATGGACCAAAACAAGGCAAAAATTAGACCATAATTTGGAAAATCATGACTGAAACTAGGGCTGCTCGATTATTGAAAAAAATAATAATCAGGATTATTTTCGTCATAATTGAAATCACGATTATTCAAACGATTATTTGAATATATATATATATATATATATATATTTGCGCAGTATCTTTGCAGTTCCCCTCAACCCTCAAGCCCCCAGGACCCGAGCTTGGAGGAAGAAGAGACCGCCCGCGGAGGGTGAGGAAGAGTTTTTATATATATATATATATATATATATATATATATATATATATATATATATCCATCCATCCATCCATCCATTTTCTTCCGCTTTATCCGGGGCCGGGTCGCGGAGGCAGCAGTCTCAGCAGAGATGCCCAGACTTCCCGATCCACGCACACCTCCTCCAGCTGTTCTGGGGGACCCCGAGGCGACACCAGGCCAGCTCGGAGACATAGTCCCACCAGCGTGTCCTGGGCCTTCCACGAGGCCTCCTCCCAATAGGACATGCCTGGAGCACCTCCCGAGGGAGGCGACCAGGAGGCATCCGGAACAGATGCCCTAGCCACCTCAGCTGGCTCCTTTCGACGTGAAGGAGCAGCGACTCTACCCCGAGCTCCTCCCGGGTAACTGAGCTCCTCACCAGATCTCGGAGGGTGCGCCCAGCCACCCTGCGAAGGAAACTCATTTCGGCCGCTTGTATTCGCGATCTTGTCCTTTCGGTCATTACCCAGATCTCATGACCATAGGTGAGGGTGGGAACGTAGATCGATCGGTAAATCGAGAGCTTTGCCCCCTGACTCAGCTCCCTCTTCACCACAACAGTCCGATACAGCGACCGCATCACTGCTGATGCTGCACCGATCCGTTTATCGATCTCACGCTCCATCCGTCCCTCACTCGTGAACAAGACCCCGAGATACTTGAACTCCTCCACTTGAGGTAAGGACTCCCCACCGACCTGAAGCGGGGAAGCCACCTTTTTTTTCCGGTGGAGAACCATGGCCTCAGATTTGGAGGTGCTGATCCTCATCCCGTCCGCTTCACACTCGGCTGCAAACCGCCCAAGTGCGTGCTGGAGGTCCTGATTTGATGAAGCCAACAGAACAACATCATCTGCAAACAGCAGAGATGAGATCCTGAGGTTCCCAAACCGGACACCCTCCAGCCCCTGGCTGCGCCTAGAAATTCTGTCCATAAAGGTAATGAACAGAACCGGTGACATAGGGCAGCCCTGGCGGAGACCAACACGCACCGGAAACAAGTCTGACTTACTGCCGGCAATGCGAACCAAGCTCCTGCTGCGGTCATACAGGGAACGGACAGCCCTTAGCAGAGGGCCCCGGACCCCATACTCCCGGAGCACCCCCACAGGGCACCACGAGGGACACGGTCGAACGCTTTCTCCAAATCCACAAAGCACATGTGGACTGGTTGGGCGAACTCCCACGAACCCTCGAGCACCCGATGTAGGGTATAGAGCTGGTCCAGTGTGCCACGACCAGGACGAAAACCGCATTGTTCCTCCTGAATCCGAGGTTCGACTATCGGCCGGATCCTCCTCTCCAGCACCCTGGAGTAGACCTTACCGGGGAGGCTGAGAAGTGTGATCCCTCTGTAATTGGAGCCTCCGATCCCCCTTCTTAAAGAGAGGGACCACCACCCCGGTCTGCCAATCCAGAGGCACTGTCCCCAACCGCCACGCGATGTTGCAGAGTCGTGTCAACCAAGACAGCCCTACAACATCCAGAGACTTAAGGTACTCGGGACGAATCTCATCCACCCCCGGGGCCTTGCCACCGAGGAGCTTTCTAACCACCTCAGTGACTTCAGCCTGGGTGATGGACGAACCCCCCTCCGAGTCCCCAGCCTCTGCCTCCTCATCGGAAGGCGTGACAGTGGGATTGAGGAGATCCTCGAAGTACTCCTTCCACCGCCCGACCACATCCCCAATCGAGGTCAACAGCTCCCCGCCCGCACTGTAAACAGTGTTGGTGAAGCACTGCTTCCCCCTCCTGAGGCGCCGGATGGTTTGCCAGAATCTCTTCGAGGCCGACCGATAGTCCTCCTCCATGGCTTCTCCGAACTCCTCCCAGACCCGAGTTTTTGCCTCTGTGACTGCCCGAGCTGCAGCACGCTTGGCCTGCCGGTACCTCTCAGCTGCCTCCGGAGTCCCACAAGCCAACAAGGCCAGGTAGGACTCCTTCTTCAGCTTGACGGCATCCCTTACTTCCGGGCGCCACCACCGGGTTCGGGGATTGCCGCCGCGACAGGCACCAGAGACCTTACGGCCACAACTGCGAGCAGCCGCATTGACAATGGAGGAGGAGAACATGGTATATGATATATGATATATATATATATATATCAAAGGTCAAAGTGGGAAACACCTCCAAAGGTGGTAGAGAATGACCGAGCCAAGATCCTGTGGGACTTCCAGATACAGACGGACAGAATGGTAATGGCGAACCAACCAGACATTGTGGTGGTGGACAAAGAGCAGAGGAAAGCCGTGGTGGTTGACATAGCAATACCAAGCGACTTCAACATCAGGAAAAAGGAACACGAGAAACTAGAGAAATACCAGGGGCTCAGAGAAGAGCTAGAGAAGGCCTGGAGAGTGAAGGCATCAGTGGGGCCCGTGGTCGTTGGGGCACTCGGGGCAGTGACCCCCAAACTGGAGGAGTGGCTCCAGCAGATCCCAGGAAATACATCAGACATCTCGGTCCAGAAAAGTGCAGTTCTAGGAACAGCAAAGATGCTGCGCAGAACCCTCAAGCTCCCAGGCCTCTGGTAGAGGACCCGAGCTTGGAGGAAAAAGAGACCGCCCGCGGGGGTGAGGAAGAGTTTTTTTTTTTTTTTCAAATAAAAAAAAAAGAAAAAAATTATTATGATATTAATAATCGAAATCTTAATTGAATTTGATTATTTTCACAGCCCTAACTGAAACTGCACATTTATGTTACCATGTGTTTTTGTTTTTGGCTGTGTTTGCTAAAGATGTGTAAATCTCAATCAGATGGAAGACCTTTACACTTTGGCTATTTGTGATATGCATACCGCGTTGCTTAAAACTATATTTTGGCAACATGACCACGGAAAAAACCATGGAAATCCTTGGGACACACTCCTCCCTGGATACATTCGTCAAACCGTTTCTTTCCATAAGCCGTGCATCCCCAGTTATAAAACAGCCCGCTCTGTATTTGTTAAATCCATGACCTTATTGCACAGACTGCAGTTCAAAGGCTTCGTAGGCGAGGAAATAAATTAGTTATTACATTTACAGTGGGGATTCCCTCCGTCTTCTTCAAAATGGAGACTCAATAATGGGAATGTTCTGGTTGATTCGAATGTGTTTCAAAGAGCCACATGATACAGCTGACATAATTGTTTTAATGGTCAATTACATGGTAGGGAAAGTGCAGTTCATTGCACATAAAAAAACAACAACAAAAACACGCACATTTCTGATTTAAAATCGTGAATCTGGGTCAGCGCAGACCAGCATTAAAGCAGCTCATGTTAATGCCTCTTTTACTTTTAAGTCTTCTGAGCGCTGAAGGTCTTTTATGCAGCATGTATAAAGTCATACATGGCGTGACAAAATGGAACAGATTCATAGACACAGTTTTGACCACGGGCAAAGTAATTAAACATGTGGCACCTGTTACGTCCGCTCTGGTTCCTGGTGTGTCGTGGCCAGTGTAAGACATTGGATCCATGTTTTAATCACTTTGTTTCATTGTTGGAGCAGCATTTTCTTTAATAATCTCTTTATTAATCTCTTAACCCCCACCTTAACTTTTCATCGTGTTTTTGTCACTTCTTTGTCACTTTTTTGTTGCTTTCTTGTGGCTTTTTGGCTTCTTTTTGTTGCTATGGTAACACTTTTATTGCGTTTTCTGTCACGTTTTTGTCGCTCTTTTGTTGTTGTTTTTTGTCACTTCTTTGTAGCTCTTTTTGTCCTATAGTGTTGCTCCAGGCCAATTTGAAACCCTAGCCTGTTTGTTCTTTCCTTACTGTCTTTTCTCTACATAGACATTATTTGACATTTTAAATGTTTATTTTAAGCCTCAACTATGACCATTTTAAAGGAGGAACAGGGATGAACTGATAACGAGAGACATTTCTGCTTCTGGTTGTGATGAAAAGGCGTCACAAAGTACATTGCGATTTGCTGAGAATGGGGCGACAGACTCATTTGGCTCATCCATTAAAAAAAAAAATTGCCAATTTAATTTTTTCAAGACAAAGACTGAAATATAAACTGCTGACTTATGCTCTGAATCTCTTGCATTTAACATTTATAAGTCTAAACTACATTAGCAGGTTAATTAAGACCTCACAGGATATGTTGTTTTTGTATTTGCAGAGGACATTTTCAGCCTTTGTGATAGTTGCCATGTTTCAAATTGTGATTTAGATTCAGCAACGATTCATCTTTCAATCTTAGGTCTGGATGCTTTGCCTGTTTGATATACTCAGTTTGTACATGCTGGAATCAATTGCTTACCATATTCACAGTGATTCACAAAGGACTTCATGCTATTTGCTTTCAGCGGTGACAGACAGCTCTGTATTGAACCATTGGGACAAGGGGGGGAGGGGGCACATATAGGGGCACATGTTTGGGCACTTTGAAGTGGACACAGCGGGGGTCGAATGGTTGAAGTGCTGTTTTAACTAAACGCCCTGCTGTGGACGTCCCATTTGTTTCCACTTCTCTCCTCCTCCACAGCCCCCTTCGCCAGCAGTGGCAGCGGCGGCAGCAGCAGTGGGCTATAATCACTAAATTACTGTTTTACTCTCAACTTCAGTCACCACACAGCGCCAGCTCCCCTGTCTGCCTCTCTTTGTGCTGTGGCCTATTTACTAGTTAACGTTTTCAATTAGTCAGTTCATTCAGAAATACGCCAACTACAATGCTATATTAATAAGCTGGGATACCTAATATCATAATTCCTTATGGGCGTTTTGTCCTTTCGGTCATTGCCCAGATCTCATGACCATATAAAGGAAGGAACGGTAAATGTAGGTGGATAGCACATCAAAAACACCTGTCCAGAGACCTGACTTGTTACTTTGCTGTGACCACCAACTCATCTCGATAGGTTCATTTGCAAAAACAGAAAAGTACCATTGAAAAAAATCAAGATGGGGCTGTAATTTTCTTTTTGTGTAGAAGTGTTACTTTGGTGCCATAAACTTTTCCGCACAAGTGTCACGACTAGAGTACAAAAAAACACATCTAAACGGAGATATCTGTTTTTGCAAATGTTCTCTTCAAATACATTAGGTCCTTCCCTGTATTGCTGTATGGTAATTCATCAGGGTTTAGTAACAGTTTAGTTGCTCTTGTGATGTAGCAACATACTATAACCTCACTACTCCACAGTGTGGCTTTAAAGGGGGGGTATTATGCTTTTTTCAATCACATAGCACCAGTCTATAGCATACTACAATGATGACGTAACCTTCTGTTGGTCTGTATATGCAGTAAATTAAAATAACTGCCTTGAATAAAATTGCTCTCTCAAAATGGCTGTACTGAACGTCTTGAAATAGGCCTCTGTCTCTTTAAGAAGCTTTCCGACACGCCCCCTTCAGCACACTGCTGTGGCATCTAAACAACACTACTGTGCGGGGAGGGGGCTCTGCTGAGCTGAGGAGCAGTGGTTGGTGGCTTGGCTGGTGACGAAAGGTCCAGAGGCGTCTCCAGGAGGTGGGGGCGTTCCTAGGAGGACTGAGGCATAGCTACACCTAAAATGGCTGCCGTCTAAGTTTTTACTGATTACTCAAAAATATGTGAATGAGCCAAGGCAACACTCCAGGCATGTGTTTAATGAGGGAATGACATAATAACGTGATATAATACCCCCCTTTAATTAAAAAAAATGAATAAATAAAGATAATAACAGTTAATTGTTTTAAGTGTATTCAAATTCATAATGGCCAATACATGAAATTAGAAATAATTATAGTTAGCATCATGAACTTTTTTGTAAATGTTATAGTTTATACAAGCTCCCCTGTCTGTTTCTTTCTCATCCGCATAGAAAGCAAGATTCGAGATCCCTCTTCCTCGCTACGAAACCGACAGGGAAACATTGATGCCGTTTGGGTCGAGGGAAAGCACTATCGTTTGTTTTAATCACGAATCCCAAACAGAAAAAGACTATTTTCCACCAAACTATGTGCAGTCTTTTCATATGAACATCTCTCTCTCTGTCCCTTTGTAGTTCTGTCCTATATTTCTTCGCGCTTTGGACCCTCCCCGACCGTTCCCCCCTCTCCCCAGCACGTCTTCATTATTTATCATGAGGCCGTCTTACTGTAAGCTCTGCACACGGGGAACACTGGAGACTGGGTTCAGAGGAGCACCGGTGGTGGGGGTTGAGGAGAGAGAGATCGGAAAGATTTTGAATTCGAAATGAACAGATAATGCAGCGCTGATGGAACGTGACATTTTAATGAGAATTTTCGCTTTTTGACTATAGGGCTCATTAATATGAAACTGTCATTATTGTAATTGTTTGACACCGTCACCTTTATGTGTAATTTCACTATTCATATTGGTGGGCATGCTGGTAACTACAGTATGGTAGACAATACAGATGTTTTTGGCCTTGGTTTATGGTTAATGCTTCTGTAATTCCTGAACCTATCCACATGAAACAAAATTGTCTCAAAGGTCAGTGTCTTCCATGGCAGTAGAAATGACTAAAATTAAATGATGTTCTCAAAATGGTGTCCAAACAATGACGTGATATTAATCGAAGCAAAAAGATGAATATGGCAGGATTGGAGACCTAGGTCCTTTTTAGAAACCGCTTCCTCCTCCCTTTTCCTGCACTGACACTCGAAATGCGATCCCGCGAAATAAAGGCCTGTTCGAAACAGACCAAACAGCGAGCAGAAGTGGCTGATCAGCTCCTACACAGCTATGGGAGAGTAGCCCCAAGAGCAACACGCAACAAACAAGTTCAATTCCATGTGTATTTGGAAGAAGAGTCAAAGTTTGAATTTGAAAAAGAAGCAATGAGACCTTAAAGGAACAGGCCACCGTTTTTTCCATACTGAGATATGTTCTTACCTGAGCTTAGACGAGTTGATACACACCTGTCTGGTCTTTGTGCGTGCACGTTTGGAGCTATAGGAATATGCTGGGAGAGGCAAAATGCTACAACACAAAGACAAGACAAATTAACTTGTCTACGCTCAGGTAAGAACATATCTCGGTATGTAAAAATGGTGGCCTGTTCCTTTAAAGGGTGGGTATTATGTAAAATCGACTTTTTCAAGCTTTATATCATGTTATTATGTCATTCCCTCATTACACACATGCCTGGAGTGTTGCCTTGGCTCATTCACATATTTTTGAGTAATCAGTAAAAACTTAGACGGCAGCCATTTTAGGTGTAGCTATGCCTCAGTCCTCCTAGGAACGCCCCCACCTCCTGGAGACGCCTCTGGACCTTTTGTCACCAGCCAAGCCACCAACCACTGCTCCTCAGCTCAGCAGAGCCCTCTCCCCGCACAGTGTTGTTGTTTAGATGCCACAGCAGTGTGCTGAAGGGGGCGTGTCGGAAAGCTTCTTAAAGAGACAGAGGCCTATTTCAAGACGTTCAGTACAGCCATTTTGAGAGAGCAATTTTATTCAAGGCAGTTATTTTAATTTACTGCATATACAGACCAACAGAAGGTTACGTCATCATTGTAGTATGATATAGACTGGTGCTATGTGATTGAAAAAGCATAATACCCCCTCTTTAAAGGATTTTTTTGGCATTGAAAAACTTCAGTCGAACAGTCGAGCTGCATTGGCACCTGCTCTCCACCGACATAATGGCATCATCACATTCTGAACGCAACACATTGGCAAGTGCAAGCAGGAACAAGAAAGAAGCTTTGGTTTTCTGTCTGACAAGTGCGATTCCTATAAACAACTGCAATTTAAGAACGATAGCCGTAACTGGAATCTTGGCAGGTCTTGTTTGGACATGTACAATCAGTGACACAAAGTCAAAAGTTAATTTGTTAAAGTTCAGGGGATTTTAGTTACTTTACTCTCGGGCCTTCGGGCAAACTGTATATGGAGCAAAATCTAAAAATATATAGATGATGGATGTGGGAGGTCAGAGTGAGTCTGGGGAGCACAGTTTGTGAATGGAGGTGAAAACAGAGAGGGAAGGGAGAGATTTACGTTTCCCGACAGCCCGGTTGGAATAAGTGTTCTTAATGGACGAGAGAGTCATAGCAGATCTTCTTCTAACTGGTGACATATTGAACTGTAAGTAAATGCGCGTTTTTGGTCGTTGTTACCTGGCAACAAACCATACTGTAAGAATAATTGCATATGCAGTTCAATCTTAATTAATGGTCTTCCTATGTCGGTGGTTATTTTTGTCTGCATTCTTCGAAAACTCCAAACTACTTTTCAAGCAAGAAACCTCCTTACATTCACAAACCTGACTTCACATCCCAAAAAGAAAAAAAACCCTCTCTTCTACGGGACCTGACGACACATACTCTGGGTTTACGTGTGCGGCTAAACCAAGCGGCTTATACAGCGTTTCCCCCCCCCCCGTGTCCTCTCTCTCCCCCTACCTCCTGCACTGTGCACATTCGTTGCGAGCGAGGGAGGAGAGGGTTGTCATGGGAACAGACATGGCAAACCGCGTGAGAGGAGAAAAAGAAATTAGACATAAATGACGGGATAGCGGAGCGTTTGAACACGGGGGAGAAGGTGCCGCCGACAACAACAACTCAAAATCCAGCTACGTTGCGTTGTGGTTCTCAAACAGTGGCACGGGCAACACTGGAGGTACAAGCCCCCTTTTGATAATAGTCCATTCGCAGTTTTAAGAGATGCAATTACCAAGTTGCAAAGCCTGTAGTTATTTAGTAGCCTGTAGTATAATTTGAACTGAGGAAACTTGCTAACATTGTAGTTTAGGCCTCTTCAATGTTCATGTTCATGTTTTGAAATGCATGAGATTATTTTATTACACATAAACTGGCTTTGACTTATTGTATCTTGAACCCTCCCGTTTTAGTCCTTATTTTAATCCTTAGTCCTTGTTGTACTAGTTTGGACCTGTTTTATTATCGTATTTTCTGGACTATAAGTCGCACCAGCCAAAAACATGCATAATGAAGAAGAAAAAAAACATGTATAAGTCGCACCAGCCACCCTGTTGCACCGTTGACAAGCTTCTCCCGGCAGCACCTTGTTCAAGCATCCATTTGCAAACTCGTTCCTCTAGCTGTGGCCATCTAGCTTTTAGCCCGCCATTAGCTTTTTTTGTTTTCTTTATTGCAATAAGAGTAACCTCTGCTTTTCGCCAGTTTCTCACAAGTTTCTCGCTCACTCCAGACTTTCTTTCTGCTGCTTTATTACCGTTTTTGGCTGCATATTTCACTACTTGCAGCTTGTAATCTGCCGAGAATAATTTTTTTTTTGGGGGGCCATTTGTGTTCAGTCTTAGCATATACTGGTACACAAGCCTAGTGCACCCTCTAGTGGCTGTCAGTGTGAAAATAACAAACATGTGAAATTAAATTTTGTATAAGTCGCACCTCAATATAAGTCGCACCCCCAGCCAAACTATGAAAAAAATGTGTGACTTTCTCCTAATGTTACTCAGTATTGCTTAAATTCAAATATCAACTTGTGTCCCTAAATGCTACACATTTGTAAAGCTTATCCAATAGATCAGATAATAAAGAGAGTTTTCTTCAAATTCAAGCCTGTTTTTTTTCACGCATTAAAGCATCCATAAAATTGATTGATCAGTGAAGCATTTGTACAAAAATGAGGTGCAGAGACAAAGAGGGAGAGATGTGTATGTTAAAAGATGGCGCGCAGTTTGGTGGAAATACTCCTTTTCTGTTCTGGATTTGTTATTAAAACAAACGGCAGCCGCGGCTTCACAAATAGCTGCTTCTCCACGATACACGGATGCCAACGATGTTTTCCTGTTGGTTTTTTTTACTGGGGAAGAAAGCTCTTGCATCTTATTTTCAGTGCTGACTACCTAATTAAAAGTTTCAGGGCTTACGGGTCACACCAGTTTGATGTTTTTCCCTCTTGTCTTTGTGAAGCAAGACACAAACTGCATGAGCATTTTGTGGGTGATTTTTGACAGTGTTCAACAGGCGAGGCAGATGGAGAATAATGTGGGGGAGATAGCTCTGCTCTGTCCAAATTGTCCAAATGGTCCATCAGAAACGTAGGCTTCAGTGGAGCATTTCAGTTTGGTCAAATCTTCCAATTTTTACCAGCTGCTGTCTGTCCATCTGTCTGAACCACCGATACCAAATTTCTGTAATTTATGGAGGAGTATTTCTCATCAGATTTGCAATTTCAGATGACACAGTCTAGTTCCTGCTAATTGTAACATAGTATTCACACTGTGGCTGTAATAGAGCTCGGGATTGTCGTCAAAACCGTTAAGTTTTCTCGGAAAAGGGGGTACATTGTATAATAATGAGCTAAATGAGATTATAACATGTAAATACTGGGGATATTGTTCTGCGAATGAAGATGTTTGATGTATGTAATGACCCAGGAGATGTTCCACGTCTCCATTTAAAGGAACAGGCCACCGTTTTTATATACTGAGATATGTTCTGACCTGAGCTTAGACGAGTGGATGCGTACCTGTCTGGTCTTTACGCGTGCGCTCAGTCACGCAAAAAGACCAAAGATGTTGTTAACATTTAGCCTCTCCTCGTCTCCTCTATGGGGCCAAACGGGTGAAGTTAGAAGCGACCAAGCTCTTCCATGTTTTCCCTATTTAAATATGGTTACATGAGTAGTATAGTTACACAAAATTAAACATGTCGATTTTCTAAGCGGTTAAAAGGGGGGACTATATTGCAAGGCGTAATAACACCTTAGGAGCACTTTGACATCCGCGCAGTAAGTAAGGGATAATGTATAGAACGCCGGTCATTATGACCGGCGTTCTATACATTATCCCGCTTATTATACGGCTGTTTGCCAACTGTACACACACAAATACACTTCATACACTTTTATGAAGGCAGAAAGGTTTATTTAATGATTTACGCTGCAAATGGTTCCCAAAAGTTTGCGCGTTGCTTGGCAACATTTGTTAATTCCAGGCAGTGTGGCGAGGCTGGTAGCAGCACGGCTAGCTACTTATTGCTAGCCTAGCTACTTAGTTGAAGGTGCAGTTGGAGAGGAGGAATGGTGGTGAATCTCTGGGTAAGTTGAAAGTCGAACTCCCGTTAACTTCACGAGCGATTCCCTCAACTTCTCTCGCAGGGACGGGGACAGAGATAGTGTCCGCCTGTCCGCTAATACTACTGGCGGAGTGATATGAAAGGCCTGTATTACAAGCACGAACTCCGTTGCCATTGGCAGCGGTCATTATTTTTTTCAGAGGTCTTCTATCAAAAAATAATGACCGGTAGAACGTTGGGAAATCACATTCAAATCAATGGAGCGTTCTACTTGCATTGTGAAGGGCCGTATAATAAAGTGAAGATATTACTGCGCAATCGACATGTTTCATCTTGTGTAACTATACTTGGATCGTGTAACTACTCATGTAACCGTATTTAAATAGGCAAAACGTGGAAGAGCTTGGTCGCTTCTAACTTCACCCCCGTTTGGCCCCATAGAGGAGACAAGGAGAGGCTAAATGCTAACAACTTCTTTGGTCTTTTTGCGTGACTGAGCGCACGCACAAAGACCAGACAGGTAGGCATCAACTCGTCTAAGCTCAGGTAAGAACATATCTCAGTATGGAAAAACTGTGGCCTGTTCCTTTAAATTGATCGTTTTCTATAGTAACATTCAAACCCAAACTCTATTGTTGGTGTAAATGTAGAAGTGTTATTCTTATTATGGGCGTTTATTGTTTATGGGCTTGATTGTTATGCCTCTGGATTTCTACAATAGAGGGAATTCAAAATCTACTGAATGTCACTGAGTCCTAAAGTATGTTTTTGGTCTGTCTCCCTCCAGCCGATCCCCACCAGTCCCACGAGCACGTCCCCACCCCCGTCGGAACATTGGGAATGTCTAAAATGGACGCCCCGAGTATGCAGGACGTGTACATCCTGTCTCCTGTGTCCGGACTCTACGGGACCAGGTCTGCCCCCTCTCTGCTCTCACACATGTCGATGATGGCTATTACATTTGGTCTGATGATACTAATCCTCACCATTACACCTTCAGGGAAGAGATGGGGCTCATGTCCTGCGACGACATCAGCCGCTACACCTCCCAGCCCGTCTCCAAAGGCTCAGAGGCTGTTAGCTACTACCTGGACCAGGAGAGCGGACAGTACTTCTCTCTGCTGGAGGGGGAGGGGCCTCCGGGACCTGATTATGACCGCGGCCGAAACACCGGGGTCCGCAGAAGAGACAAAACGCCCACTCACGGTAATAATACAGTTTCGACAACCTCTCAGTATTGTCATGGCATGGCTCGCATCCACCAGTTTGTCATGTTTTTGGGTAATTCTCAAAGTAACCACACACTAGATTTGTGGTTCCCAACTATTTTCTCTCTGTGACCCCTATTTTACCAGGGGATGCATCGGCGATCAAACATATTCTTTTCCAATGCAACAAAAAAGTCATTTCTATTTATAAGATAATAGTCAATATAAAATACATTAACTTCTTTATGCTCATACCCATGTAGTTTGGACCTCTTTTAGCAGAAGCCCAACCCCTTGTGAAGTTTAGGTTGGGGAATCACCAAACTATATAAATCAATATGCTATTAATCTGTAATCTGTAAAGCACTTGAATGAAAATGTATGAAAAGTGCTTTATAAATAAAGTTTGATTTGATTTGATTTGATTAGTTTGGTCAGTCACATCCTTTTTAATGGGGTCTATATCCTGCTTCTGGCCATAATACTCAACACTTATGGAGGACAATATTACAAATACATTTAATTGAGATATTCTGACATCCCAAATTCTCAAGCAGCAAAAGAGAAACAACTTTATGTGCAACTCAGTGTTTTGGCCCTCGTCAAACTTACTTCAACCCTTGTTTCCCCATAGTTTTGAAACCTAAACTTACCAGTCCATTATTGAAAATTCCATATACTGAAAAGTAGGGATACACTGATCCGATACTGGAAACAAATACAATATCGGGGATCGATTCCAAATATCCGATGCTAGCAAGCGCATGCTAATGCTAGTTGCAACTAATCAAGGTTGGGACAGAAACTATGATTGGATCCCCTAAAGCAGCCTAATTTGTTTAGTTTATAAAATGCTGTTAAAGAATAACTGATAGGCTATAATGATGTAATGCAAGTTGTAATGGTCAGATCACTTTATGCGAGTTGTTTATATTAATACCTAAATAATCATTATCATTAAGATATCTAGTGTAGAAACGTCCAATGATCCTTCTTTAATGTTTTCAGTTCATTACTAGATGAAATAATTGATATGTAACATCTCGTTTGCAAGACAAGATAAGACTTTATGGATCTCACGATGGAAAAAAGAGGACCAGTCACTTTTTCACTCACACTTTTGAGAAAGTGTTTTGGTATCAGTTAATATCAGCAGATACTCAAACCCCCAGTATCACTATCGGAGCCAAAAAAGCGTGATTGGTGCATCTCTAATGAAAACTGGTGAACTATCTCATACTATTTGTAGGATTATATACTTTTTAGTGTGTGGTTACAATTTTCCTCTCTATTTTCCATAACCGTTTTTATGTTGTTCACGTCATGGCTCTGCTTCATGTCTTAACACTGGTCACATGACACAAACTCACCATCCAGTCACACTGTGCGTCTGCCACTGTCGCAATCTGTGCCACACTTTCTCTGTAAATAATGAGGCCGTTTCAGAATTATCTTTGAGGTGCTCTTGGGCGCAACAATCTTTGAACTCCAGAGAGCTTTATTTGAAGAAGTTGGTTGATTCCTGTGAGGGTTGAATGAATGGTCATATTTTTCTACTTTAAAAATAGAGAGGCCTAAAAGTAATGACGGAAGACTCAGTTGCCCCACATTTCTAAAATATTTAAAGATGATTCTATTTTCAGGCCCCTGACGTCACGGAAAGTGTGTTCCTGCTCTGATATTAATGCTGTGTGCCTCAGTTGATTTTCAATTCCAGCAGTTTAATAGTTTCGCTAAATTATACATGACTTCGATGGGAACCTGTGACATGTGACAACTTGCCCATTATTTCCGATACCAGTACTTTAACGATACTTGATTTTCGATACCCATACCCGAACGATACTTTTTCCAATATCTATTAGTTATTTGTCATCCAGAACCAGAAAACAGAACAATAATGTCTGGAAGATATACACATTTACAATATCAGGTTCTTATCCGATGTCCAGAAATGTGTGGAAAAAATGAGAATAATTGGGAGAAATTGTCCCAAAAAAGGGGAATAAATTGGGTAAAAAATTGGGGCAAAAAAAGAAAAAAAAGGGATAATTGGGCC
Organism: Neogobius melanostomus; assembly: GCA_007210695.1. Lineage (NCBI taxonomy): Eukaryota > Metazoa > Chordata > Actinopteri > Gobiiformes > Gobiidae > Neogobius > Neogobius melanostomus. The sequence goes on along the minus strand of VHKM01000427.1, from coordinate 3,575,436 downwards.
AACTTTAGGGCAGAAAAATAATATATATATTTAAAAAATAAAGGTAAACAACAATAATAAGGTCTTCGCCAGGGCATGTGTCACTTACTTAAATGCTATCCCTGGACCAACAGCATCAAAACTAGGATCTAAAGATATACGATTTTTTTTTTTCGATACCTGCTTTCGATACCAGTAGAACCTAAACTTTTTTTTTTTACGATACCGTACTGGTTGGTACTGGTACCAGCCCTACAAAGGACAAAACAAATGTATTCCACAACTTGAACAGAAATCAGGTATATCTGTTGTCTCTCATTCAATAAACCATTCCTTCCAAAAGAAAATGAAAGAATAAAAGGATACGATTAGCGATAGTTGCTCATTTAGTTGTTACACTTTTGCTTTGAACTCATGTCAGCTCCTTTTGCCGCTCCATGCTCCTGCCAGACCAATGGACAGGCCAATTCACATTGTTGATTGCTGAAAAACAAATCTGAAAAGTGATCAAATATATATCTTTAACTCATACAACTGTCTCCATGCACTTTGTCCCAGTCACAGTAGTGTGTCCTGTTCCCCTTGACCCTCACACACGTATAATAAAGACATATCAGATGAGTAAATGTCTTGTTAGGAGTCACTATTGTCCTCGTGTCCTCCGCTCGTCCCATGCCCCAGTGTGTCCCACCACAATAGCCCTAAGCTTCCCCCCTTCAAGTTCTCTAAACGCTCATTGGTCGTTCCAGGTGACCACAGACCCGTTTCCATGCCCCCCGAATATAACTGGATGGCTGAGCCCAAGGAACCCAGCATGGGCAAGAGAGGGAGCCGAGGTACACGCGCACACGCTACAGCAGGACCAATAACCAAACCCCCAAAAAACCCACACAAAAATACTGACTAAAACGCTTTAGTCATGCTTCGCCCCATTCTCAACACATCCCATCGCTTCATGGTGCTATGGTTGTCCGTGGATACATATCAGTCCGGTACTGTATGTATCTGGCAGAGCAGAATGCAACTGAATGCATTTATGAAACTGCTCTGAAAAGGTGGGTAGTTTCATGTGAAGACTGCTATTGTGTTGAGGCTGGAAGATTATTGATAATAATTAAACTCAAAGTAGACCTTCACCGAGGCATTTACAGCACCGCCTTACTGCAAATCTTCACCATAACACACTTATTCATTCATAACCTGAATTGTACAATTGCTTTTCTATGTGTAATGGCACTAGCTTCCTGAAAATGTGAAACTTTATACTTTGTGATTAATTTTGCGATTGTCTTTAAGTTTTTTGACCTAAGTGATGCATATTTTATCAGGCGTTGTTCCCTTAGGTGGCCACGCGGACAGATTTATTAAGGTTCAGGTGCTTTATTAGTCATTATACAACAACTGTACAAAGACATTTGGCCTCTGCATTTCACCCATTCTTCAAACTCGTAAGAAGCAGGAGGCAGCCACTTGTCTTTGCGTCCAGGGACTCATCTCCAGATGTTGAGCCTAATGGTCAGAATTACCTGGCTGGAGGATCAACCTATTATGCATGTTTTCTTTGCTTCCTGATTTCATCTGTGAGAGGTGCTATAATAAAGCTTCTTCTTCTTCTCCTTTTTCTTTTTCTCCTTCTTCTTCTTCTTCTCCTTCTTCTCCTTCTTCTTCTTCTTCTTCTTCTTCTTCTTCTTTTTCTTCTTTTCTTTTTCTTCTTCTCCTTCTTTTTCTTCTTCTCCTTCTTCATCTTCTTTTTCTTCTTCTTCTTTTTCTTCATCTTCTTCTCCTTCTGCGTTTTCTTCTTCTTTTTCTTCTTTATCTTCTTTTTCTTCTTCTTTTTCTACTCCTTCTTTTTCTTCTTCTTTTTCTTCTTCTTTTTCTTCATCTTCTTCTTCTCCTTCTGCATTTTCTTCTTTTCTTCTTCTTTTTCTTCATCTTCTTCTTCTCCTTCTGCGTTCTTTCTTCTTTTTCTTCTTCTTCTTTTCTTCTTCTTTTCTTCATCTTCTTCTCCTTCTGCGTTTTCTTCTTCTTTTTCTTCTTCTTTATCTTCTTCTTCTTTATCTTCTTCTTTTTCTTCTTCTTCTCCTTCTTCTCCTTTTTCTTTTTCTTCCTCTTTTTCTTCTTCTCCTTCTATTTCTTCTTCTTTTTCATCTTCTTCTTCTTCTCCTTTTTCTTTTTCTTCTCCTTTTTCTTCTACTTCTTTTTCTTCTTCTACTTTTTCTTCTTCTTCTCCTTCTTCTTTTTCTTCTTCTTCTTCAACATCCTGTATGTCAGCGTCTACTACATTTGGTTTCTTTTTGTAAGACAAACAGGTATTTATTGCCTTTGTGTGTTTTGGCGTTCTCTGCTGCCTCCATCTTCAGAAACGTCGTTCTACTGCTTTGACGTGTCAGTTCTCAGCTGATGTTTCCGTGGCGACAGCATAGACCGCCGAAACAAAAGCTTATTGTAAACAAGAAGACACAATGAACTTTATAAATGGGTCACACTTAATTTATGTAGGTGCTTATTAGGGCTGAAAGATATATAGTTATCGTATTGATATTGAGATATGAACATTCAAAATATTAAAATCGAAAAAGCAAGATATAAACGATACAGACTTTCATCAATAAAACTGCACTCTTTTGTGGTTTTCACCTAACCCATAGTTATATCGTATCGTATCGAAATATCTGGCATGAATATCGAGATATGAAATATTGTCCATATCGTTCAGTCCTAGTAGGGTTAAGATGTTAACACATGATTAGGAAAACTTTGTGAGTGTTTTATACATGATGACCTAAGTATTTGTTTTTATTATGTGTTATGTGGTGGTAGGATGTGATCATTCTTAGGTCTTCATTAGATGAGCCTGCCTAAATAAGCTGCCCGATGATACTTTCTCTGTATAGACTGAACCGTATGGGTGGACGTCTATGTAAACCTAGTCTATGCTTTTTCCCAAGTGGAAAACTAACACCATTGTAAAGGAAATGGCCTTTCTACGGCTGCTCTGGACACATGGGGGTTTCTGTGACTAATTCTTACCTGTTCAACCGTTTTGAACTCCATCTGTATTCAGGTGAGGATGCTCCACTCTGCCATCACAAAGTCTATGAATAACATTAAACCACTGTCTGTCTCTCGCCCTACCTTTTGCTCGACTGCTCTGTCACTTTTCACTGTTTTGCATTAAGGAATATGGACCATAAACAAATCAGGTAAGACTCTCTTCCCCCCCGTCAAATAAAACTTTCAGAGGCGAGAGTGAGAGAAGCCGGGATCTGAGCGCGACAAGCTGTATTTTTAAGAAATAGCGAGGCAATACTTCAATAAATTAAATCAAGAAAACATTTGGCTGATTCGCAAGGATTTTGCACGATCATTAGAAAAAGCATCGGGCAGCAAACATTGAGTGACAAATGGAAAATCCCTGGATGATAGAGACACATTGCCTTGGTGAAGGTATTTACACTCTCAAAACAATGCATCTTTTTATGTATAATTGTGCATTAATATGGTACTCTACACTATTCAACTTTTTATAGGACTATCCTCTAACCTTTTGTCATTGTCTTGTTTGAATTTGTCCTATAACTCCTTTGCCTCTCTCTCCTCTCTGTCCCAAAGACTCGGACAACTCCCTGCTGCGATACCTCAGCGATGACAAAATCCTGGTGATCGAGGAGGAGCCAGAGGGTCCGGGGCGCGAGAGCAGACGGGACTCTACGCGACGGTCCCGACGCAAGAGCCGCAACCCAAGCAGCCCCAGCTTCCCGCTCAGCCCCTCCCTGCTCTCCTCCACTCTGCGCCTGGACCAGCCGCCCGACCCCCTGCCTGTGAGTGTGACAGAGTATAGAGAGTGTGAATGGACTTGGTAATCTGGTTTGGTTGGGCTAGAACCGGCGACCTTCCCATTACCAGAGAAATGCTTTGACAATTTATTTAATTCTGCACCTCAGATTAGGAACCGTTTGTTTTTTGTCTTGATTTAGCAATATTTATTTACTTAAAACTGAAGTAACTCGTGCCCCTAGAGGCCATAAGCACCACTGCAGGTGTCGTAGCATGTTGCAGTTTTTACTCATTAGTTGTCCGTGAGAGTAAATACTACGCTGACAGAAAAGACAAAGGGAGAGAGAGATATTGTACATCCAAATACACAATGGAGATAATTTTTTCACTCAAACTTGGCTGTAAGCACTGCTAAAGTGGCGCTAGCCCGCAGTCAGGTACGGCTGGCAGCTGCCTGGGGCTCCCAACAGTCAAGAGCCCCCGCAAACTAGTCCATTATTTATAAACTCTCAGATATATACAGTCTTTCTAATGACTTGCGTGCCGCAATTACACCATCTCTCCACCAATGCACCCTGGCGCTGTTTATCTCCATCCTGCTGCATACTTTAGTGCAGTGGTCGGCAACGTCCGGCCTGGGTGACAACTTTGGCCCGTTGCCAATATTTTTTGGCCCGCCAGAGGATATAAGAAAAAAAAGAAAAAGAAAAAAAAGCCTAACAGAGACTTAATTGTTATTTATCCGCAAATGTTTTGCCCCTGATCTTTGCTTGTGTTTGGCACAACACCATTCCACTTTTAACTCTAAGCAGCCTAACTTCTAGGTTAAATTGTGGTTTGTCCCGATCCTCATACTTTACCTCATCCAGGCGCTACAGCGCTGCTCACACAACTGCGGCGTGCCGGTGTTACGCCGAAAACTGCATGACCACCTAAAATTGCACCCCCTCTTCAGGGCTGCCAACTCTCACGCTTTCACCGTGAGACGCACGCATTTGAGTGCTTTCACACACTCTCACGCCACACTCCTCATATAATTGTTAAGAGACAGTCCTAGAAACCTTCCTGTCGTTGTTTCATCTGTGCGCGGTAAGAGGGTGCATTTTTCGGCGGTTATCCATGCATGAATATCAATGGACCGGCTGGCCCGCCAACTATCGGCATAAAAAAATATTGGCCCGAAGCCAAGCCAACTTGCCGACCCCTGCTTTAGTGGTTCCCTAATGTTAACTTATAATGAGCAGTAGACAGACGTTTTATTCATGGCTCCACTAGATTATGTTTTTTAATAGTGAAACCAGTTTATTGTAACGCTCGTCATGACCCAAAGAACCTCAGCCTTCTGTTCTGAGGGAAACTTATGCAGAGAACTGCATCATGGGAGTTGTCAGGTGACCAGTTCCTGCCAAAATGACGTCCTCTCTCCCAGTGTGCTGTACACAGGGCGGCCGCCAGAGGGCCCCCTACCTTCATTCTTGCTTGGGGCCCCTTGGTACCCTTGCTACACCACTGCCCGCAGTTAGCTTTGCCCAGTAGATTAATCGATTACCAAAATGATCGTTTGTTTGTTGAAGCCCTAAACGGATGATTGAATACTTCTGTATGATTTATGAACTATGGTTGATTTTATGTCCAGCTTATTTATGATTTATGTACGATTTATGCTAGTATGTCTTGTATGTCTTATTATGTTTAATTAAAACACTAAAAAACTAAATAAAAATAAAGTTAGCTTTGCCCGTTAGCCTGTTAGCTTCTTCTTTGTGGTTCTATTAGTGTGTATTGCGCCTCCGGCCCAGTGGCAGGGCAGTTGCAAATGTGGTTTTCTGGCCAGAGACACCAGGGGGAGATAAAAGACCCCCCAATCATCCCATTAACACTTGTATTACCCCCAGAGGGACTACGGAAAAGATGTATTAAGGTAAACAAGTTCTTAGTTCTTCTTTAAGACCAAAGTTAATTTTGGAATAGACCACCACATTTGCCTGAGAAGGTTCAGGATTTGATTCCCAACTCTAGGTGATTCTGTTTACTTTAATCTAAAAAAAAAAAAAAAAACATGGACAATGGGGTTCCCTCTGGGCTTTGGACTCTGCAGAGATCTCAGTGGAACTTCCCTTGATAAGTAAAATGATAAAAACATAATAATACATAATAAAGTAGATTGTCAGGGGTATAGATTTTGAGTTTTGGAAGGCTCTCAGTTGTCCAGGAATCATCCATCACAGTGAAGTTTTAAATATCATCAACTGGACTGGGTTGAATGTATAAGGGCTATTAAGAATGGCATGCCATTGAAAATGCAAATAGTAACTCACACCTCCCAGTTTAAGTCTCAGCCCTGAACAAAGACCATTCTAATACAGGAGTAAGTGGGATTATGGCTTTCCTGACCTCGCTATGTTTGCTGGTTATCCACTATCTTTCGTATCACTTTGACTATTATCAGATGATGAATATGTCAGTACAGTTTCAATGACAGCATTCTAGTTATCCAGCCATTTCCAGAGTTTGGTTATGCATCATCATCATTACCCGTAAAAAAAACGACTGCCAATTGGGATATTTATACCCATTTCCTATGTGCCTTTCGGGGCCTCACAGTATGACGACGCTGGCACATAATGGTACAGTCTGTATTTTGGACAGTGGCATTGAAGCAGCTCCAAGAGAGTTATTTGACAATTTAGCATGTACGTAATGAGCTCTAAATCAAGATGTCACCGGGACAGTTTTTCAGTGGAAGCGTCAAGAAGCAGTGAAAGGAAGCGCACGCTGTCTCCTCAGTTAACATATTTTTGCACAAATTCCACCAAGGATAATTCAAGGTGGATGACAGCATGCTTCTCTATAGCTCATGCACTGACGCAATTAAGATAGTACGAGATTTCGTCTAAGTATATTGCCTAAACCATCTATAAGTAAAGAGTTTAACCTTTCTCTTTGTATGCCATGGTATTTACGCCTCTCAACCTGTGGGCAATTTAAGTTGAGGTCAATGTCTGCAGCGCGTCGCCCATAGATCAGGTGCTGCGCTGTCTAGAGGAGAAACAGGGCAGTGGGTCTGTGTTACTGTAGCGCCGTTCATTAGCCGATGACAGTTCCCCGATTCGACACTCCTCCAATGTTACGCCTTTGAGATCAGGACACACACACAGGACGAGCACACAGGACAGAGCTCATTTGTATTCAGGGGCTCCCGACTCCTAATGCACCATCCCCTCACACAATGAAGGCTTGAGATACTTGTAATGTGGAGGTAGATGATGTCACAGCACGGCAACTGCACAGCAACAGAAGCCAAATGAGTGTTAACGTTTGTTGTTGTGAAATTTGTTATTGTTCAAGGATTTTTGTTAAGAGAACCTGGTAGATGCTGCTTGGTTGCAAGTCTTTTTTTTGTGTGTGCCAGTACCAAGAACCAATTTCTACTAGAGTCTATGTGCAGCTTTAACCAACATAAACTAATCTGAACTCACCCTTGATCATATTTGCAAGGAACCTGAACCACAGTGGCGGGTCAGACTGCTCCCATTCATTTTCCTTCAGTGTCCCGTCATTGACATCTGAACGTCATTCTTCTGCGCTATACCTCTCTTGCAGTGTTTAAATATTCTTTACTCGAGCTTAACTGTCTCGTCTCGTTCTCCGACCTGGTCTGCGTCTGTCACGTGCACCAGCATGTGCCAAGCAGGCGAGTGACCGCTCCACTCCACACAACCATGTCACATGCAGACTTTCCCCTCTGTTTTTCTCCGGACAAAGAGTTTAAAGAGGGGTATTATGCTTTTTTCAATCACATAGCACCAGTCTATAGCATACTGCAACGATGACGTAACCTTCTGTTGGTCTGTATATGCAGTAAATTAAAATAACTGCCTTGAATAAAATTGCTCTCTCAAAATGGCTGTACTGAACGTCTTGAAATAGGCCTCTGTTTCTTTAAGAAGCTTTCCGACACGCCCCCTTCAGCACACTGCTGTGGCATCTAAACAACACTACTGTGCGGGAGGGGGCTCTGCTGAGCTGAGGAGCAGTGGTTGGTGGCTTGGCTGGTGACAAAAGGTCCAGAGGCGTCTCCAGGAGGTGGGGGCGTTCCTAGGAGGACTGAGGCATAGCTGCACCTAAAATGGCTGCCGTCTAAGTTTTTACTGATTACTCAAAAATATGTGAATGAGCCAAGGCAACACTCCAGGCATGTGTTTAATGAGGGAATGACATAATAACATGATATAAAGCTTGAAAAAGTCGATTTTACATAATACCCCCCTTTAACTCGCGAGTACAGTCATTTTGTTAAGAGCGCAGAAAACAATGGATGAAAGTGCAGACAGCATGCAGTTAATGAACGCGAGGAGGAAAAGAAAGAGGCGCAGTGAAGGGGGCCGCGCATGGGAGGCAAGCGCTTTAGACCCGGTGAAGTTGGTTTCACCTTGGACGGTGGATATTCACCTCCAACACTTTGGCCTCAGTCTGGACCCTGGAGAAAGCTACAGCGAGTTACACAGACTAAAGCTCTAGCTACAGGCTGTACTTATTCTCTGTCGCACTGGCTAAGTCCTGCTCATGTAAAAAGAGAGATTATCAATAAACTTGCAATAGCCCTACTACAGCAGGCTGAGTAGACGACAACAACAATACATTTGATACAAGCCCAAGCTGTGATTCTGTTTTTGGTTGATTTCTTAATGGGTTTTCTATGTTAATCTGATCACGTTAACATTGAAGTTTTAAATATATACGTGTTTGTTTAGCCAACCATTAGCCAATCACTGGACTTTAATTGCGTCGCCTAATATTGCTATAATGATAAATTGGTGACATAGAGGGAATGTGAGTGGTTGTCACAGCATAGCAACAGTGTGGCTACGTTGTTATATTTGACATTTATTTATTTAATTCCTCAGGTCGGGATATTGATGGCTCTGTTTAGAATGAAAATGATGTCAGGGGTCTTGAACCTTTTTTACTCGTGCTTTGAAGACACTTGTGCGACTAAGCGACTTAAGTGGGGTGCTCTCTGGAGAGTTAAAGCCAAGATGATATTTAAGAAATTAAACAAAGTCACTTGAGTTTTGTCATTGAACTTTACTTTATTGACCCAAATATTTGCGGATTATGTTCAACATGTGCCGAACAAAAAGAAAGGGCATGGAAACTGTGACTTATCAAGCGTATGTAGAAATGTAGAAAGCCTTTGGTGAGCTATCAAGAAAGGGCTTAATAATTTGGTGATATACTTTGTTTTTTTGATGAATACTCCACTTAAGCACAGGATTTAGTGAGCGCGCTATTGGGAAAACCACACAGGTACAAGTGATACTCATTTGTATTCTAGATGGGCATCTCACGACTCTAATGCTCCCATCTCCTCAGACAAGCCTGATTATAAATACCACTTTATTCTGGACAAATACAGCCTTGCGTCGCAGCAGTCTGTCTCTCTCCCTCTCTCCCCCCCTTCTGTCTTTCCCTTTGGACTCGGTGTATGACTCTGCATCAGGCGGACCAATTACAAGCGCTGCTGACAGACTGTGCTTAAGAGTCACACACAAATACATAGTGTTTTAACAGCTTAGCTCACACCAGCCCGGACGCTCTCTGATGGTGCTGGTGACTCACTGCCATAGAGTGCACTACTGTATATGCGGCATTGACAAGCATATGCTAATCACGGGCTCGGGCTGAAGAGACCATATTTTAAAGGAACAGTATGTACGATTTCAATTTCACAAGATGTTTGAGGTGCACAAGAGCCAAACGATTTTACTGACAAACGTTTAACAAAATCTGCATACTACAGATGCTCAAAATTACTTTAAAAAAAGCGTAGACTGTCACTAAAGAATAGACTAATTATAGCCTCCATTTTCCTGAAGCCATAAGGAAATGCGGGGCCGGACGTTCCTTGCTCTAATGGACTTTCTACTGAAACTATTTTGCCTCTCATTAAGTCATTATTGAACACAGCCTTTTCATTCTGACCTCCACGTGTTTGTCTCAACATGCACAACATGTTTTTTTCCTTTCACTATTGTTTATTTTCTTCTCACTCTACATCGGGGTCGGCAAGTTTGCTTGGTGGAGGGCAGAGCAGCGTCAAAAGACCAAGGGCCGAACCCTCCAATTTTAGGCCAAAGTAAAGCATCACTTTCTACAGATGCCAGTGTTGTACATCATATATGGCCTGAATCGGTGATCTGCGAAGAAATTTTAAAGAAGAACTAAGTAACTTGTTTACCTTAATAAATCCTTTCCGTAGTCCCTCTGGGGGTAATACAAGTGTTAATGTGATGATTGGGGGGTCTTTCATCTCCCCCTGTGTCTCTGTCCAGAAAACCACCCTTGCAACTTCTCTGCCTCCGGGTCGGAGGCGCAATACACACTAATAGAATCACAAAGAAGAAGCTAACAGGCTAACGGGCAAAGCTAACTGTGGGCTAGCGCCACTTTAGCAGTGTTTATAGCCAAGTTTGAGTGGAAAAACGTATCTATATTAGTTGCGGCACAATGTACAATATCCTTCTCTCCCTTTGTCTCTTCTGTCAGCGTAGTATTTACTCTCACGGACAAACAATTAAAAAAATGCAACATGCCACGACACCTGCAGTGACACTAGGGCAGGAATTTACAATATTTTTCACATTTTATGAGTACATGACATTGCCTACTCCTGTGCTACATGATGGAGCTGGCTCCAAAAACCCAGACAAACAGCTGCATGAACACTAAATGCTATGGAGGAAGCCGCCCTCACTTAGTCCATTCTTAATTTACAGTCTATTAAATGTTTGTTTTTGTTTTGTTTTTTATTCTGAATTATTAGCGCTCAGAGGCAATCTCTACCTGAGACTCTTATCCATTCTTTCAATGTAAATTTCTGCCAAGGCCTGGACAAACACACTAATTATCTGATTGTTCAGGATTCCATTTTCCTATTCTGTGTTCTGTATATTTACTAAGGCTGCCGTTGTTTGTAAAGCCAACCATACACAAAAAACCTGTCCACACATCAAAGCACATACAACAAAACACATACAAAAGGACACATACTGGGACCTCAAGACTTTGACTTTGGAAAGGACTGGCCAAAAGTATGTAAAATGAACAGCATTCTTTGTGGGCAGACGCGCTAAACAGTCTCTCTTTTTTCTTAAATCAAAGTCCATCTCCACGTTTGGCCACAACAATATTACCGATAGTCTCCAACCACCCTCCCGTTCTGCAGAAAACTATTACATGGACAATGGAGCACATCATGTCCTGGATAATACCGTGAATGGTTGAGAGATGGTTATTGTACAAACAAATTAGATCCTATTTATAATCCGGTGTAACCATGGAGAGCTGACACCGAGTCCTTTCTGTTACAGCGAGGGGTGGACACGCTGCGGGCCGACACCACGGACAGGTTAGTGCGGCTTTGTGCTGTGATTAATGGTTTTATATGGGGGGGAGAGCTACAATGGGTCTAACGTGATCGTATGTGTCGTTTTCAGCAGGTATTCGGGGTCCAGCAGCTCAGGAGCGGCCTCTATGAGAAAGGTGAACGCCAAATCTTCACTCTTCACTAATGTCAAATTATGAAAGAAATGTTGAATTAAAATGTGGGAAATTGGATCAAAAAAGAGATCAGTGGTGTACCGACTTGTGGTCCTGTCATGGGAGCCATATATTATATATCCAAAAAATCCAAAAAATGCCCCACATTTTGAATCTGTGCATGTGACAGCTTCCCCACATAAATAAGCAAACAAACACCCATACATACAGTATGAAACCTTGTTGATGTTTTTTGCCAAATGGACTGAAATAGCAGCAAATTGTGACCGCCCCGACAGCTCTCAGGCCTCCATTACAGGTGTAGGTCATTGCATGGATATAGCTTGCACACACTCTGAACCCATAATGCTCTCTAGTAGGGTAAAAATAACCAAAACGTGGAAAGAGAGTGACCCCAAGCGCCTCGAAATGTGGCAAAAGCATTAGCACCAAGGCGGTCAGTTTGTGGGGTTCATGATTATTTATAAACATGCTTTTTTTTCTCTTTGTCTCTATCTCCACAGTCATTTCATTACACCTCTCTACGGACGAAAACCAAAAAGAAAAAAGGTAAGGATGCCATATTACTAACCTTCTAGTAATTCAAATCAAAATCTAATGCGTTACCCGCATCCCTGTGTCGGCTCTGTAGGTTCCCTTACGAGCGCGAGTCGGAGGAGGATCTCATGTAAAGACCTGGGCCACGGAGACTGCGAGGGCTGGCTCTGGAAGAAGAAAGACGCCAAAGGATACTTCACTCAGAAGTGGAGGAAATACTGGTTCATCCTCAAGGAGTCCTGCCTCTACTGGTACACCAATCAAAACGTAAGGATTCACTGTAACATACCTTTCATGTGCATTGTTAAAGTGGGGGTAAGAGGCTTTTCTCAGGTATTTGGCGCTAACACATCTATCTTATACTACTTATACAGTTGGAAAAACGGTGTATTTATGTAATGGCTTATTGAAAGTTTGCACACGTTGCAATTTGTCTGTGTCCCTTTAACCTCCAGTGTTTCCCCTACCATAGCGCCCCCCGCCCTCTCAGGACGATAGCCTTTTATTATGCAGCGCTAATCACCGATCGTTAAAATGAGCATCTTTACCAAATCCGTTCCGGGGATCCATTCCGTTTTTTTGTTTTATGAGATCGTACACCTGTTCAATCCAGTCCGAGTCCGTGTTTTTTACGGATCCAGTCCACGTTTTGCACTCAGTGACCCAGGCCATTAGGTCGTGTTTATTTGAGGAGGCTGTGCCAGAAAAGATCAGAGAGACATGGGGCAGAGACAAGAGCTGCCACAGAGCGAGTAAGTTTAACTAGAGCGATTAGATGATAAAATTAACATTAAATCCCTTTGGTACTTTGCAAATAAGAAAATCCAACGCCAAGCTAAATGCAACAGTTGAGTTTAGCCTAAACTGTTTAGGTGAAGCTGTTTCACATGAAGTCACTGAAGTTAGCTCTGTTGGATTTTGTAGAAAGTCCTGAACTTAGCTTTCAATGCTGATTTTGGCTCCTCTTGTTTTAAGCAGAACACAGACCTGTTACACGTGTCCTATTAGATCATAAACTGTGGAACTCACTGATAAATATTAAACATGAATATGAGGAAAATCCAAACACCCAATGGGAAAACTAAATAATGTAAGCCTACATTAGACTAATCTAATAATAGTATATTACATTCTCAAACTTTCTAAAACATATTATTGTTTTCTACATCATCAACATGCTTTACAGTTACTTAAACTGAATTAATTATGTATCATATAGAAATTCAAACAATAAATTGTTACAAATAATAACATTTGCCAAAAACACTTTATTTTACCCGGCAGCGTGCACAGACTGCACCGCCAAACCAGTCAACCTAGGGGAAACCCTGACCTCATAACCCCCGCCTGAACGGAGCACATTGTCTCCAGTTTGGCATTACCCAAATCTAAAAGCTTCTTGAACAAAACGTCAATATAGCAACAAAAACGTGACGAAAACGCAACAGAAAAGCAATTTAAAAAAGCCCCAAAAAATGACAAAACTGCAACAAAGAACCAACAACAGAGCGACAAAAACGTAACTAAAATGTGGCGAAACCAAGACGAAATAGCAACAATTAAAAAACTATGAAAACACAACAAAATAACTACAAAAAACACAACATAAACGCTTAAAAAATGTGACAACATCGCGGCAACAATGTGAATAAAAACGTTGCGATCAGTTTTGTAAGCCTTATCTTAAATTTGTTCCCTGCATTTGACCCGTCCTAAAAAGAGATTCTCTCTTAATTGACATGATCTCGTAAACAGAAAACCAACATTCTGAATCTAGCAATAGTCCAGCTTCTTTGGTGGGAGCATTTATGTAATCACTTGAGCGATACTTGAGCAAGAAGGAAAAAATAAACGAAAGAAAATAATGAAGGACCAATTTCACTGTAGCTGAAGGACCAGCAGTGCCGCGCAGGAGTGCGGCTTCAGTGTCGCCTCAAAGACTTTACGCCAGGCCTTTGTGAACAATGTTCTGTTTCGCCCGCTTTGTTTGAGTGACTGCTCTACCTCATCAGACTGTATTGTATTTGTATTTCTGTGAAGCGTCTAGAAAAGCGCTATACAAATAAAATGTATCATTATTGTTATTAATGTATCTATTTCATATTTATTAGTGCTGCACAAGATGAGAAACTGTTGAATAACTATAGATATTCAATAGCTGTCTTGAATATTGCAATAATGATATTTTACTACACTGTTCCAGCACAGTATGCTGTAGGGATGCACCGATCCGATACTGGTATTAGGTATCAGAGCAATACTGGAAAGGAGATGATCTTATGTATCAGCTACAAATCTGACACTGAACCTGTTTTGGTATCGGTTCATCAACTAAGTATCAATACGGTGCGTGCTTTATGTCATTTTGAAGATTAGAACCTGGAGAATTCAATCACTGAGTTAGTCTTAACCTCCGCAAATGTATTTTGAAATCGCCGCGCAAAATGCCGCGGCTAGCAACAGTACGCCAGTGCTCACATCAGCTAATCAAAGCTTGGAAATTATGATTGGATCACCTAATAAAATAAAATAGCCACTGCTGGAGTGGCCAAGTATTTGTATTTTAGTTTATAAATGCTGTTAAAGAATAACTGATCCAAAACATTTATTATGCACAGGTTGTAATGATCAGATCACTTTATGTGAATTGTTTAATATTAATATAACCTAAAAGCCAGTCATAAGGATATTTAGTGTAGAAAATTAGTTTATTAGTATATATAATTGATATCCAACATTTGCAAGAAAAGATAAGACTTTATTGATCTCACAATGAATGAATGAATGAATTTTTTTTTTTTTGAGCAGTTTCCATTTGTGTTTTACATTCACATCTTTGCACATTATTGCAATTATTTACATTAACATTTTCAAAAATAAAAATAATAATAAGGATTGAAAAAGAAAAGGAACTACCTCAAAAGGAGTAGGCCGAAGCAAGAAAGCTTATAAGTGCCTACCCCCCACAATGAAGAAAAGAGGACTCTTCACTCACAGCAGCCACTTATAAGAACGCCTATTGGTATCGGTTAATATCGGATATCGGCAGATACTCAAACCCCCAGTATCGTTATAAGTATCGAAAGCAAAAAAAAAGCTGAATCGGTGCATCTCTTGTATGTTCCATTCAATTCAAAGGAATAGGCCACAGTTTTTCCATTCTGACATGTATAAGCTGACCAAAGACATTGTTAGCATTTAGCCTCTCCCAGCATATTCCTATAGCTCCAAACTGGGTGAAGTTAGGAGCTACTAAGCTCTTCCACGTTTTCCCTATTTAAATACAGTTACGTGAAAAGTTATTCGATCCAAGTCTAGTCACGCAAAATTAAACATGTCGACTTCTAAGTGGATAAAAAGGGGCACTATATTGTGAGGCGTAATAATACCTTAGGAGCACTTCGTCGTCCACGCAGTTAAGTCGACATTTTTAATTTTGTGTAACTAGACTTGGATCACGTAACTGTATTTAAATAGGGAAAACGTGGAAGAGCTTGATCGCTTTTAACTTCACCCAAGTTTAGAGAAATAGGAATATGGTGGGAGAGGTAAAATGTTAACAACATCTTTGGTCTGTTTGTGTGATTGAGTGCATGCACAAAGACCAGACAGGTACGCATTAACTTGTCTAAGCTCAGGTGAGAACATATCTCAGTATGGAAAAACGCTGGCCTGTTCCTTTAAACACATATGGTACAGTAAGCATTTTACTTTTCATCAATCTGTCTTACTCACTCCTGACCAAAACAAAACAAATGTAATTAGGAAATGTATGACTGTGTTTCGATGCTGTGTTTTATGTTGCGCAGCTGAAATGTGTAAATCTCAGTCAGTGATTTTGTGATAGGTTGTGTCTTCTCACGTTATGGATCTTACATAACCTAATGTTGTATTAACAATCATTTGGCGAAGTAAGTTATTTATGCGTGATAATCTGTGCCTCGTTATGTTGTTATTGACGCATCTCCAACCCCCGCGTTTCTCTGTCTTAGGATGAGAAGGCTGAGGGCTTCATCAGCCTCCCAGAGTTCAGGATAGACCGAGCCATCGAGTGCCGGAGGAAATTGTAAGTGTCCCTCAAAATTACTAATCAGGAGCATTTGCCGCTCCACGCACTTGCAGCGAATGCACAAGTACCACAGGAGCAGTGTGCAGCGAGCTCGGCTAATGCTAATCAGTGTCTCTGCGTGCTCTGATTGACAGCGCCTTCAAAGCCTGCCATCCCAAAATCAAGAGCTTCTTCTTCGCCACCGACTGTCTCGAGGAAATGAACAGGTGAGCGGAACGAGGGGTTTCAGATTATTGTGCAAGTTTCTTCCTTCCTTATAATTTTGGCCCCCACCACCCAAGACACCTTTTTTCTGTTATGCTAACATTTTAAAAGTGTCTTTTCACAGCTTTTATGATTTTCATTGTTGTTAGTGTAGAGTTCGGGAATGTCATGTCATATCGCTAAGCATCATGGGATTAGCAGCAATTATAAACTAATGGAGATTTTAAAATACTGGAGTTATTGTTCACATTAAAACACTTGGACACCAAAGTGAGTTAAAGGTATTTACCTGCAGTAACTCAGCAGCTAACGGAGTTGTTCCACGTCTTTTTTCTCTCCACTTTTTATACTGTTTTTAGCTCATGTTAGTCTATGGAAAATGTATGCTAACAGTTGCAAACATGGCGGCTCTCCATGATAACAGTGGATATTCCCGAACTCTGTCGTCATGTTATTTTTATTCTATTCTATTTCATATTTAAGTAGGATGCCACTAATTTGCCTTTTGGACAGATTGAGATTAACAACAAGGGGGAAACTACAGTGGGGCAAAAAAGTATGTGGCCAAAATCCAACAGGAAGTCTATGGGGAACTATCCTGGCTTTAACATACCCTCGTACTCATTTCTTTTCGTACAAGGGTCTGTATCTTCACAATGGAGCTCCGTTATCAGGTGGGAGGGGTGAACTCCTTTGAAACAATTGGATCTGATTTTCGCTAGCGTTTGGTCGTGATGTATGTAATGCGCCTGTGTTGAGTACAGCAGCTATCATAACTCTTGGGAGCATTCCTTGCGCATTCCAAGGTGTCAGTTTAAATTTCTGGATATATTTGGGAGCCGAGCCAGAACAGATTGAAGAGCTTCCATTACCTTCGTATTCGCCCCCATTGCCGAACTACAACCAGCACAATCTACACAAATCGTTTAAATTCTGGACCAGGCAAGGCATTTCTGTGTGGCGTTGGCATGTTCTCCACGTGTCAGCATGGGTTTCCTTCACGTGCCCCGATTCCCCCTACCTTCAAAAACATTGTTATACAAACAAAAAATACAGTGGACAGGGGTTCAATCTCCCTCGACCCGGTAACCAATAAACTGAAGACAAATTAAGCACTTTACTTTTACTTAAACTAGTAGTTCCACATTTAAAGTATTTGGAACTGTAATGGCAGTTTTAGAGTTAATTAAATTGAAGCCAGTAATACACTAATTGTGAAGTACCGTCTGGCCCGCTTAATCAATGCCCGGACCCGTCTCCTATGCTTTATCCCTGCCAAAGCACATGCTGAGTCTCTGCTTCACACCTAAGACAATGGCCAAAGACGTGTCCTGGCTCAAAGGCCTTCCTGTGTGTTGCTCCCTCTATCATCACAAAAGGAGACGTTTGCTCTCATCCGAGGCGCCCCCACTGCAGCTGTGGCCCCTCCCATCTTGGTGCTGGGACGGCCTCTCATGTGTACCTATATAACCAGGGGAGAGACTTCGGCTCCCCAGAGCTCGCCATCATGGACTTACTTACCTGTACTTCTGTATGGCGGCCCTCCGCACGTGTGTTAAATTAAATTACACTTTTGATAAGACAAATAATTTCAAGTTTACCTTTATAGTGGTGAGAAATGCCACAACAGAACAAAACTCAAATACTGCATTGGCTAAAAAGGAACCAGACACTTAATGACCAAAGAGCGTTGGTTTAACTGAGAATTGTCTGGATTATATTTGTGTTTGCTTTCGATTGATCAGTCATTATTGTTTTGTACTGCAATCCTCGTTTGTCCATTTGCAAAATACAGAAGTAGGCTACCCCAACTTTTTTGGACATGTTTGTTTGTTAAAGGCATAATTGTTAATTAAAAAAAGCCTCCATTGGGTAGTTACTGCATGTTCAACAATGTTACGTGTGGTCATGGAACTACCTAAATTAAACTTAAAGAACAGGATTTCCCTTTGTCTTTCTTTCCTGATATATTCCAAGAAAGATGTGCTCCCAGGTTTAAATCGTAAAAGATTGAGCATGATTGTCCAATAGAGAATGATTTTGGCCACGGCCCTTTCTGGATATCCCTCTACTAATAACATGCTGCAGTTTTCCCAATTTCCCTGAAAAACAAAAGAACGCCTCACTACGGACGACAGTTAGAGACTTGGGCCGTTCATGCATATTTGAAAAGAGCAAACCAACTTTACACAGGTCTAATCCCACCGATACAACATGTCCATGAATAAAGCATGAGCCACTGTTTACAGACTGCACATAGGGGCGCACGTGACACATTTGCAGAAGTGTGATGTGATGAGGCCTAATCACACACACCTCTCCTCTGCCGCACCGAGAGATAATTGAAGCAACGTAATTAAGCCGCTATATCTGAGTAACACGCTGAGGTAATGGGCGTATGTGTGAAAACGCTGTTGTTGACTGTAGTTTTTATGCATTTGTAGATGGAATGGAAGGAGAGGTGGTGTTGAAGGAGTGTTACACATAATATTAAGAGGCCTATCTACTTATTCTCTAGCCTTATATATCCAGCAATGATTAAAGGTTTGCCAAGTGGTAAAATACTCTGTGAAATGCTGTTTAATGCCTCGGTCACAACCAGACTTTTTTGCCGTGCGATTTTTGGCGTTGCAGTAAACAGACTGACCGTGGGTTCCATGCGGGCTTCGTATGAAGGTTGCAAGAACTGCACACGATCTGTATGTTGTGTGTATCAACGCCGTGTATTTGTCACAGAGATTATCCGGCAATTTGGAGGGGTACAGCCTATATATTCCGTCCTTGGATACAGAGAAGACGCATGTTTGGGCAGTATGACCCACTTTTCCGGGAGTTGGAGAGAGAAAGCCACGGTGGCCACATGTCATACATTTGCATGGATTCAAACACCTTTGGTGATTTGCTGCTACGCGTCACACCACACATAAAGCCTTTCTCTCTCCTCCCTCTCTGACACCTGTTCTCTCCTCGCCTTTCCTCTTCCCCTCGGCATATTGCAAAAACATATTGCCGAACGGGAAATTCATTAATGACTTACGCATGTGTGTAAGAATCTATGAGGATGTACGAGATATCTGAATGTGCGTTAAAAACAAAGCCATCCTTTGTCATTTTTCACAAAGAACTATCTTTCTTTTTCTCCTCTGTATCATTCATGGAAAACAATACTGCTATGAACCTTAACCTTGTGGCCATACCGCCTTTGCGATGCCCAATCCCGTCAGACCTTGGAAGCTAAGCAGGGTAGGGCCTGGTTAGTACTTGGATGGGAGACCGTTCAGTAACACCAGGAAGCCTAGCGAATGTAGTGAGTGAGTGGTTGGTGGTGGTGGCTGATGTGCGCAGACTGGTTGCCTCGCTTATCATCACCGAGTATGGAGTGAATGAATAATGTACCAAATTGTAAAGTGACTTTGAGCATCTGGAAAAGCGCTATATAAGACTAATGCATTATTATTATTATTATTATTATTAAAAATATCATTGATGATCTGGACATATTAAGCAACCCCTAGTATTGGATTTCATTTATTCACTTTTTTTATTTTTTATTATTATTATTTATATTATTATTATTTACTTTTTATGTTTTGTGTCTGTCCTGATCTGATCATTCATTTGTAACAGGAATCATTCTTGCCATATTTGTTGTATTTCTACTTTGTTAATAAAATTCATTAAAAAAAAAAAAAAAAAATCTGAATGTGCGTTGGCCACACACGCGCACAACACATATACAAAGTCCACATACGAAAGACATACACTGGCCGCACAGACGACGCACAAAGACGTACAGCGTTCTTGCAACCTGAAAATAACTTTATGACTGGTTACACACTAAAATTGAATCTCAAATTTATACCGGATCCTCCAAAAAAAGTTCCTAGATCTTGGAAAATATTGTCATTCATCTTTTATTTATTGTTTTATTTATCTTGCATTATTCGTCTTGTATTATGTATTTGGGACTCGTCCTGTTTAATTAGGTTTGGGAAGTGGAGATTTATTAATGTTGTGAAAGGATGCGAGAAAAGGACGAGGGAAGCTTTTAGTTCCGCACAGGCAGATATTTCCGTGGTTCCACATAGAACATGCTTCTCTCACAGTTGTAAATAATGCACTTGTGGAGACTATTTTTAGCTGTGTGCCCTTCACGTGTATCTGTAAGTCATTTATATTCCGATAGATTAATATAACGGAGGATAGCGTCTCAAAGTCACTGAGTCCCCTCGCTGTTTGAATACTTAATGGTAAAAGATGATGATTCATGTGATGACTTGACTATTTCTTCTGTTCGGTGCCGGAAATCTATTCTTAGAGATGACCTTATTTAGTTTGTGTTCCTGAGATGTGGGACAAGACAAGCACAAGGAGAGAGGGTGAGGACATTTTGATTTAAAACAATGAGAGATTACCGGAAGAAAGCTGTACAGAACATGAATGTTGTATCAGATATCCTCCTTTTGTTCTTGTTGCGTAACCTCAAGTTCTACATTTCCTTCTCTTAAAGATCCTGTTCCTGAAGGTTTTCTTGTTGTGGAATAAGTCTTGTTTTGTCCTTCAATGTATTGAGGACACGTTAGGGAAAACTGAGCTTTGTGCATGTAGTTATAAAGCCTTGAGAACTTCAGGCGAGTTCTTTCTGTTTACATTACAGTGAGAGTATTGCTAAGTTGCTAAGTTGTAAAAAATAAAGTCTTCCCTGTAACGGATTGGAATGTTACAAATCCTTCTGCATTTTAAACATTGTTGGTAAACCTTAAAGCCTTTACCACCACACAGCAAATTAACTTTCAGGAAAAATGCAGTGATACTAAATATTGTCCTTAGGATCAGCTAGACACTGTTATTACTGTTTTTGTAGTGGGTAACAAAGTAAAGCAAACAAAATCTCCATGGAGACGCACTGCTGACCAAAGTTGCGAGTGACCAACTTACGTAAAGACACTTATATTTTGTGGTATTTGTCACCAAGTAAACACTTGCAATAACATAAGTGCTTCATTTGTTATCCTTTTAAAACATTTCTTCAGCATAGCGTTCATCAAAAGGATGATATTCAGTTTTCAATAGACTCCCCATTCTTATAGCTTTAATATTATATCTTCTATAAATGAAGAGTCCATCATTTCCTTAAATTTCTTTCCAAATGGCCAAATCTGTTTTACTCCTGGGTCAAATCCACTTTAGTTTATTATGGTTCATTTATATGTTATGTAGAATACAGTTACAAAAGAAAACGTATGTTTTACAACAGACTTAGGTGCTTTTGCAAAAATGTTCTTCATTTTTACTTGCTACATTTATCCTTTCTTAAATGTTTTTTTCTTAGATGGATGAATAGGCTGGGACTGGCTGCCATTGGCTACACACCTGACGACCCTGTGCCTCGTCCAGACGAAGGTAACAAGCTACAAAATACTTCACTTCACATCAGAACAAGAAAAGAAAATGTTTCACAAAATAAATTCTAAATGTAAATGTATTTCCCTATCATCATATCATTTTGACATCACAGAGCATTTGTAGTAGTGCTTTTGCCTGTTCTCACTGTGTTCTGTCCCATTCTCAGATTACTGGAGTGAGAGCGACCAGGATGACGTGGATGGTTCTATGACTCTGAAACAGGAGGGGCCCTCATCGATGTGCGACACCTACCACCGCACGCCATCGGTAAGATGCGCTTTTCACACATTTCTAAACCAACAGAATAATTTACCTCTAAAAGCACCGCCGTTTTCATCAGTCCAGAGCTCAGAACATTAATAAAACATCTGAGTGCGAGGTTTGTGAACCGGCCAAGGCACTTTCTCTTTATTCTAATGCCAGAGGCTACGCACAGAGTGGCCTCTAGGTGGCAACAAAGTACAGTTCATGAGATACTAATTACCCCATGTTTTTCTCTTGTTCACACCTAATATGTACAGAAATAATAACAGTTTTTAAAATAGCCTACATAACAACAAACTTAGATTGTTTAGATACTATAGTCTATTTTTGATAACTTTGTGTCCTGAAAAATGTATTTTGTAATGTATTTTAAAACAACAGTTTTACTGTTGCTTTTCTTTAAAGCTACACTGTGGAACTTTTCATGCAATAAATATATATTAAAAAGATATATTTTTTGTAGGTTTTTATAGGTAAAAAATACCTTGTCATTACTGTGAGAGGACTCGCCTCAGATCTGACAAATAACTGCTGGGTGCGGGACATCATCAGCGCGTCTCCATGGAGATATTGCTACTTAGTTTTGACCCCAAATAGCCAAACATTATAATAAAATATCTTGGGAGGCCTTAGGTCCTCTTTCACAGGCATTACTTTGATAATGAATTGCAAAAATAGCATTGTCGGTGTCATTTGTTCATCTTTTTAGTTTTGCAGTAGCTTCGTTTGTTTTGTAACATGGCAACACGTGTAACCTAGGATTGTTCCGCAGTGTGGCTTTAATAATGGTAATAATATGTACTGTATACTGGGCATTTCAAGATATGAAAACATGTAGCCGTAGATCTTATTTTTTACTAGAAAGACTGATATCCAGTTAGTTTGGTAATCGAGCTGGAAAGGACTGCTGTAGCCATGCCAGTCATTCCCAAGTTGTTATTTTAATCATCGTCATCTCATTGCTTATTTGCTCTCATGTTTTCTTGTACTTCCCCGTCCCTGTGTCTGCCGTCTGATATAACCGTACTGTTTCTTCACAATCTTCCCCCATATCTTTGGCACCGTGTTTGTCAACGTTTACCCGTGCCCTTCACTTTTCTCTGCCACCGACTCACACCACCTCACCCGTCCCATTCAAAGACTAACCTACTCCATAGCTATGACCCCATACTACCCCGCTCGGTCAGCTCCATGAGCCTGCTCCGCTCCACGCCATCCCCCCGCCCCATTCCGATCTCAATGAGTGCGTCCACGTCCCCTATCCCGCCACAGATGGTCTCTTCCACGTCCCCTCTCCCCTCCAGGTCAACTCGTCCAGCCCGTTCCCGGAGCCCAAACACGGGCGCCACTTCTCCAGCGAGTCAACGCACTCCCACTCTTCTGCGGAGGACCAGCGAGGAGACGGGATGGGGATGGTGGGTACTGGGACGGGGAGCACTAGCACGCACTCGTCGGGTTGCCGCTCTTCGCACCGCGAGAGGAGATCGTGGCAGGACCTAATCGAGACCCCGTTGACCAGCGCGGGGCTCCACTTCCTCCAAACCGCACCGGGGGACACAGAGTACGGCCTTATGGGGACTATGGCAGCCGACATGGGGCTTTACGGAGGACTGGGCAGGCAGGGCATGTCCCCCGAGAGGCGCAGGCAAGCCACCCTGCCCGTGCGGAGACACCACGCGGCCGAGCGGGACAGGGAACGAGACGGTCCCTTCCCTTTGGAGAGGGGACCACACACTCACAGCCACACGCACCGCCGTTCGTCCCACAAGCAGAGGAGCCAGAGTCTTCCGCGGAACCGGGACCCCATGCCAGGGAAGCTGATCCACACCAGCGCAGCCCACGTGGAGGAGAGGAGCGAGGATGAGGAGGGAGACAGTCAGGCCGATATGCTGGAGGTGGAAGAGGGTAAGAAAACTACACAGGAATTGTTTTTGGAAATATGCCTCTCCAGATGTCCTCTTACGAGCACTCACTGAGACTTTATCACTGCAGGGTTAAATGTGCTTCATACAAGAGTCCACCAAGGCTATATTAAGGTTAAGTTATACTTTATTAATCCCCGTTGGGAAATTCGTTCCATCCTCAATGCTGCTGGGGCGACCTGTAGGAGCAGTGAGCGGCCAGGTCAGCTAATGGTCAGAAACACCTGGCTGGATTCACCTAATGCACATGTTTTAGTGGTTGGGGAAACCAGAGTACCCGGAGGAAACCTACACAGGCACGGGGAGAACATTCAAACTCCACACAGAAAGGCCCCGTCAGGTGATCAAACCTGACACCTTCTAGCTGTGAAGTTCGAGCGCTAACCGCTGGGCCACCGTGCAGATATACTATACTGTATCTGTGGCCCCCAACACTCAACATCTCGCTCCGATTTAAAGAACTTGTACAGTGTTTGGCAAAAAAAATTTTTGTCATTTATATCAGTTTCAATATCGGTTTCATTAAATATATTCTAGAACAATAAATAAGTAGACTAAAATACCGTCCCTTCATTAAGCACACCTTGAGAAATACATTTTAAATCTCAGTGGGTTTTATCGGGGATAAATAAAGGTGAATTTTTTTATTTATTTTTTTTAATGAACAAACCACTTTGGACTCCTTTCATCAGAAGCTCCTGGCAAACCCCTGCACGGCAACAAGTAATCTTGAAATAAGTAATTTTTTCTTGATTTGCGTAACTCATTTCAAGAAATCTGTCTATGAGGAAAGTTGTTTTACACTTAAAGGCACGAGATGCAAGTTGGTCATTTTTATACTCACTACTGCCCCCTCAGGTCTTACACGTAACTGCAGACTCTATATGAAGCTCGTGCATGACGGCACTTCGGACCCGAATTAACAACTTTTTGAGTGACAGTGCAGGATTTTAGAGGCAGTTGTGTTGAACAGGTCTGGACTCTCACATTAGGACATGGCTGGAACACGTAGGGGGAGGAAAATACTTAATTTTAACATTTTTAAACTCTGTATAGTCCCTTTAAATTAAGAAAAATATATAATTTTGCATATGATGACACATTTTTTCTCTCATTTCAATAAAATTTCACATAATTTTTATTGTTTTGAGCAGCCAAGAGTTTGTTTATTAATTCAGGATGAACTTAAATTCAGCAACAAAGCTTAGTGAACTTAAAATTATGGTCTCTCTCGTTTCTTTTTTACAAAATAACCAGAACAAGATTTTTACTTGAGTCATTAGATTGATTGATTGATTGATTGATTGATTGATTGATTGATTGATTGATTGATTGATAGATAAAGGCCTAAATTAATTGGCTGTGATTCTTTTAATTATGTGTAACAGCAACAAAGGTCCTTTTAGGAGCCAAGAAAGTAGTAGATTTAATTTTCTGCTGTATAACCAAAGTAATGTCGCCCATATGGACAGATATCTTCCCCATCGCCCCCGCCTCAGACCTGCGCGAGCTGCGAGTGGAGAGCAGAGAGAGGCGGGTGTCTGAGGGGAGGGAGCGAAGGGTTTCGGACGGTCGGGACCCGCTGGAGGCTCTGGACGGTTTGGAGCAGCTGTACAGAGCTTTGGAACAGGCCAACGTCACTGCTCTGGGAGAACCCCGTCCCACCAGCAGACAGGACCTGAGGCGCTGCTTCACCCACAGAGTGCGGGACCCTCTGCTCAACGACAGGCTGCACCGAGTGCGGGCCCTGAGGAGTACGCTGAAGGTAATGAGAGACGTATGAACAGATGTCAAATGTCAAAGGCAGTGTGTGCCAAAACTCCATAAAACAGGGCTCCAAGGTGTTGGATGAATATTGCAATTTCACTGAATCACATCCATTTACCAATTTTGTGGTGGTCTAAACTTTAGGATTCAGAGGTTTTATACACGATCAATTCCAACAAAAGGCTCATTATTTCACTGTTTCATTTTATCTAAGTGCAATTTTTGCAACCAGTTGAATTGGATTTTGACTTAACTGCATGTAACTGTGCTGCCAGAAGTTAAAGAAGAACTAAGTAACTTGTTTACCTTAATAAATCCTTTTCGTAGTCCTTCTGGAGGTAATACAAGTGTTAATGGGATGACTGGGGGGTCTTTCATCTCCCCCTGGTGTCTCTGGCCAGAAAACCACCCTTGCAACTTTCCCTGCTCCGACCTGGAGCACGAATCACGAAGAAGAAGCTAACAGGCTAACGGGCAAAGCTAACTGTGGGCTAGCGCCACTTAAACAGTATTTACAGCCAAGTTTGACTGAAAAAAATTATCTCCATTGTGTAATTGGGTTGTGGCACAATGTAAAATATCCCTCTATCCCTTTGTCTCTCACAGACCATTAATGAGTAAAAATAATTATTTTAGTTACTAGTAGTAGTAGCTACTGGATCTTCTGAGTTTGCAACGTTCACTTTTATCCTACATTACAAAAATAAACATATATAGATTAATGCTCACATTACAAACCTCACAAGTTACCAGCACTAAAATGATGGTGCTTTTTGAACCATTTACAAAACAAAGTGATGCCCAAAGTGATGAAATTATAATAATAATAATACATTAGTTTTATATAGCGCTTTTTGGACACTCAAAGACGCTTTACATTGCATTATTCATTCACTCCATACTTGGTGATGGTAAGCTACTATTGTCGCCACAGCTGCCCTGGGATAGACTGACAGAAGCGAGGCTACCAGTCTACGCCATCGGGACATCCGACCACGACCAACCGCTCACTCACTCACTACATTCACCCAGGCTTCCTGGTGTTCCCAAACGGTCTCCATCCAAGTACCGACCAGGCCCTTCCTTCTTAGCTTCCGAGATCTGACGTGATCGGGCAGAGCAAAGGGGGTAAATATGTGGAGCTGATAGGAAAAAATAATATTCAATCAATTTAATACTGAAAAGCCCTCAAAATGGCATCCATGTATACAAATGGATGGAGCTGACAAAAATGTGTGCTTTTATTTTGTAATTCAAGATGATGATGATCCATAAAATGTTTACAAAGACATATGTTCAAGTCATACCAAATTGTGGTGTACATAACATTTTGGTTGTATTTCTGATTGTCTGGTTCGACTTTACAGGCTGCGACCATATTGAGCGTGAATTCAAAGAGCATTAAAAATAGAATAACATCATGTAGAGGTCTCCACCTTTGTCCACTACCCTTTTTAAAGGGGGGTATTATGTAAAATCGACTTTTTCAAGCTTTATATCATGTTATTATGTAATTCCCTCATTAAACACATGCCTGGAGTGTTGCCTTGGCTCATTCACATATTTTTGAGTAATCAGTAAAAACTTAGACGGCAGCCATTTTAGGTGTAGCTATGCCTCAGTCCTCCTAGGAACGCCCCCACCTCCTGGAGACGCCTCTGGACCTTTTGTCACCAGGCAAGCCACCAACCACTGCTCCTCAGCTCAGCAGAGCCCCCTCCCACACAGTAGTGTTGTTTAGATGCCACAGCAGTGTGCTGAAGGGGGCGTGTCGGAAAGCTTCTTAAAGAGACAGAGGCCTATTTCAAGACGTTCAGTACAGCCATTTTGAGAGAGCAATTTTATTCAAGGCAGTTATTTTAATTTACTGCATATACAGACCAACAGAAGGTTACGTCATCATTGTAGTATGCTATAGACTGGTGCTATGTGATTGAAAAAAGCATAATACCCCCTCTTTAACACAATAGAACACCTATCCTTGTGAAACATTGTCCTCCTAACCCCTCTTCTGTCCCTGTGTCCGTGCGCTCCTTCAGGCCAAAGAGTCCGAGCTGGCGGTGATCTGTGCGCTGCTGGAGGACCCCACACTGTGCTCCCAGTCGTTCAGAGAGTGGAAACAGTGGCACAGCGACCTCTTCTCGGACATCTGCCAACTCAGCCCCGGATCCAACGGACAGGACGACCTCTCGCCACTGGGGGTGCCCCTCATGACCCACACGCACTCCTTCATCGAGACGCACGTGTAACCGGAGGAGACGAGACTGATCCCATCATAAGTGTACAGCGCTGTGGAGAAAGGGGGGGAAAAAGAGAAAAAAAGTGTTTCTGGATTTCTCACACCTCAGTCAGATGTTTTGGCTGAATTGTTTTAAATATTAGACAAAGGAAAGCAAGATTATAAGTTGGGCTTGAACAATGACCGTAAACACACCAAAATTTGTATTCAGGGTCTAAATTCTCCGCCAACTGAGCTACTACTGTTGCAATGTTTTGGCACCTTCAGTTTTTGTATTTTTGAATTGACTTTCCCTTCCCTTTAGTAGAGTACTAGTTCAGGAGGCGCCCCACTTTTTCCCCTTTATATGACAAAGTACTGATCTGCATAGGCCTTTAGGAAGACTTCACATTTATCCGAAGACAGTGGTGATCTTCCCAAAATATATATGCGAGTCAGAAAGGGGGCGTACTGTTTTCCACAGTGCTGTACCGTCAACACACGAATCCCTGGTCCCATCTGAATCTTAAGCATGCACCTCACAGAGAATATCTACTGTAAGATGTGTAAATACGAGCGCGCGGGGACTTGAGAGATGTACTAAACTTTTGATAATCCCGAGGACCCCCACAGGGTGCCTATTGCATGCCTGAACAGAAAGCATTACTCTTCCTTTGTCGATGTATCTCAGCATAAACTCCTCGCTTGTCAGGCAAACTACAAAAAAACAAACAAAAAAAACAAAAAATAGACTTTTCTTAACACGGTTTTCTTTCTCTCTCTTCGTGTGGGTTTTTTATGTTTTGCTATTTTTTTTTTTTCATTTTATTTCAGGAGGTAGGGGGAGCTATGTAGCAGCAATACGGAGGAGATAAACCTTTTCACCATAGCACTGTACTTTTTGTACTGACGAACTTTGCACCCAGAGCCACCAACTCTCCCCGCTTCCTCCTCCTTTCTATATTGTACATTTATTTTTGTTTCCGCATTGCATCTTGTTACTTTAGGGACCTCACTGTTATATACTATAGCCTGAATTGACTGGATTGTGCCGAGTATGTCGCGTAAGACCGAGGAAGGTAGCTACAATGCCACACGCACAGACGGAGCCAACGCGCTTCTTCGGTGCATTTTACTGTGAAGGACTGAATGCAATGACTACTGTACACTTCACCGTTTCCTCCTATCTATTTTCCTATATTTTACGCTTAGATCCGGACCTCTTCTCTACTACTCTTAACTCTGTGTGTATATGTGAATACTGATGTACAAATGTTTGCGGTTTTTTTTCCACTACCACTGTGATCTGCTTCTAGGGGTAGCGGAGGGAAGAGCGAGTGCGTGTTGTTTGACGAGTGCGTGACAAAAATCATTTCATTTTTTAAACCAAAGGGATAGTTTGAGTTATCGTGACAACTGGCAAAGCGAAGCGGCGCGTTTAGATGTCGAGAGGGGAGCGTTGTCAGTGTATCCCGAGTGTACGTGTCGCCAAAAATCGTTACAACACTTTTGACGTTGTAAAGTTTATCGACAAAAAAAAAAAATGTGCCAAAAATGCCAATCGGATGTCGAGGTAATGCTGTGAATACTTAAGAAGATACGCTTTACTGAGCCTCATTATATATTTATGTATTCTTATATATATACCACAGCAAACGTATGTGTCGTTAAGCACTAAAGCCAAATAGAGCTGCAAGAATTGAATTAATTGAATAAAAAAATTGTGATTTGACTGGTCACAAAAAGCAAATTACAACTCCCCATGCAGTCTTATTAGTGAAAACAATCCTTTGCAGGATAAATGATTTGGATATTTGAGTTCAAACCGTGCCCACCCCCCATTCCCCCAATGTGCGCACCAAGGCAGTGATCCCAAAGTGGGGGTCCGGGTCCCCCTGGTGGGCCTCAGAGGCGCTACATTGTGGCCCCCAAAACAAGTTCATTGAAGAAGAAGAAAAGATTTTGAATGGAAAAATACATTTGTGTATTAACTGTACTACTTTAAACCAGTATTTAGCTTACATTCATTGCTAGCTGTGTTTTTTTAATTATTATTAGTATTGGGTGGGGGGGAATGAGACTAATGACATTTCAGTTTCTTTGCAATTGACAATAACATGCTCTTTGTCTTGTGTCTTAAAAAAGTCAATTGGTTGTGTTCATGTTCTAGAATTCTATTTCAGTTGGAGGGCAGGTTCCAATACAGCTCTATCGGTTGTTTTCAGATTCTAGAATGTGATGATGTCACAGGAGCCAGTTTTTCCTATTAACTGCATTACACTTTCACAAGTCGTATTTAAAGAAAATGTATGTATTACAATAATGATAATTAATAATAATAATAATAATGCATTAGTTTTATATAGCGCTTTTCTGGACACTCAAAGACGCTTTACAGTTGCATTATTCATTCACTCCATATTCGGTGGTGGTAAGCTGGTTTTGTAGCCACAGCTGCCCTGGGGTAGACTGACAGAAGCGAGGCTGCCAATCTGCACCATCGGCCCCTCCGACCACCACCAACCACTCACTCCCTCACTGCATTCGCTAGTCTTCCTGTTGTTACCAAACGGTCTCCCATCCAAGTACCGACCAGGCCCTTTCCTGCTTAGCTTCCAATGTCTGACGGGATTGGGCAGAGCGAAGGGTCCATTATTTCTCTGTACAAGACCAAAAATATCCTCAAAAACTAAATAATTTTACCTCTATATAATATTATAGGCCTTTAGAACGCTGTGATGTCACCTGAAACCCAAGAATTGCTGGGTTGCAAGTTCTAGAATGTGATGATGTCACAGGAGCCAGTTTTTCTTATTAACTGCATTACACTTTCACAAGTCGTATCTAAAAAAACAACAACATTTGAATCACAAAAATGATCATTAATGTCACCTGAAACCCAGCAATGAGAGAGAAACCATTTTTTAAAGACATTTCCAAATGTCCAGATCTTTCCCCTGATCATTATTTGATTCACAAAACCTGCCACATTATCCTTATGACTCAAAGTCCTTTCTACTGACCAACATCATGCACATGTTTATTTTTTAAAATATTGTCACCACTTTTGGACGACTTTATGAAGAAATAATTAGACCATAGTTCATATGTGTTAGAAGAGATGACTTTGAACTTTGTGACAGTTTTTGTTTCATGTGAACTGGCCAATTAGTAGCAATAAAATAAGACTGCTGCCCTCCACCTCAATTGACCCCATGTTGTAATGTCACGTGAACGCAACCTATTGGACAGATACATTGTGGAGCAAAAATGTATGAAAAGCTGACAAAAAATGTACAGGAAATGTGTGTGTTGAACCATATTTTTCGGGGTATTTGCTATTAACGTAATTAAACATAATACCAAACAACAATGTGTATGTTATAAAACTGTAATATAGACCTGAATGAAAATGTTGGGTTTGACTTTGAACCGCATATAATTTGCAAATTTGTCCTTTGCAACAGTGAGCCCTATAACCTAAGCTCCCACGTCACTGTTCTGAGGTTTGCACTGACAATCATCCTCCGTATTCTCTCCAAAGTATCAACAATCAAAAGCCGCGTTGCTTAAGCCACTCAGTAAGACATCGAACTATCCCTTTCGGACTGTGAATGCGAGGCGAGCGAGTGCGTGTCGTTACGTGGTCGTTGAAGAAGTCACTCACTACAATGAATGCACTTTCTACTATATATACAGTACGTCTATCTCATCAGCTGCGTCACAGGGTCGATCTAAACGTCTCATCCTCCAAAAAACTTTTTCCAAAATATCAGGTAAACGCATTTGCTTTTCATCCGATCCATTTTCTAACGATTTGTGTACAGTCTACAAATATATTTAAACATAGGAGAATATATAAAGATCTATTTACGTTTTGTGCGATAGATATATTGTAAAGTATGTATTCTATGCCAAGATTTTTGCAGTGCCCCGACCCCCCGGCCCCGCCTATCACTCCGATGCAGGGTGTCAGTACGTTTCGTCAATCTATAGGAGACACCGAACCACCAATCGTTTTTTGCAGTTTCTATTGGTTTACATCTTGGAAAGACTGAGAAAAAAAAAAGATATTTAAAAGAGAAAGAAAAAAAACTCCGGGTGATATGTTGCATGAGAAATGACAGAATTTGGACAGGGTGATATTTGTGGAACAGTTGTAGAAATTCCCGCCCCTTCCCCGCCCCTTAAATTTCCTCTGACATTTGCAAGAAAAGTGTAGCGCATGAAAAATGCTACGTTAGAAATGACTTTATGTTTCGTTTTTCCGGTCATAATTTTCATTTTCATTTGACGTTACAAGACACACACTGTACATTAACCGAGGGCGGTGCTTTGCTTCCCAGTATCCGGGCGTCATGGAGACCAAAGCAAAAGTCTCCGTCAAAGTCATCAACTACACTGGGTTGTTTGGATTAAGAGCGTAAAGCAACCTGGTCCAGTTGACTACTTCACACATACAATTAGAGCGGTAGTTTTTTTTTAAATGTTGGCATAGCTGTAAAGTGGTTAAATCATCCAACAAGACAACCCAGTAACACTTTACCATAGCACAGTAAAAGCACGGTGACTGAGAGTGTAATTATGTGGTAATTGTATTTTCAGTACTCATTGGAAGCAGGACAAACATTCTTTATTTCATGACATTAAGATTAATCTGACAAAGGGGTGTCCAAACGTTACTTTGAAATTATATTAATCAAATTCAAGTAAAACGTAGTGAGCTTAATAATTACTCAAGTAAAAGTTAAATAGCACTTGGAGAAAATGATACGTGAGCACCGTGAGTAACTGAGTAACAGTTTGAGCGAAAAAGTCTGATTTATTTTCAATGACGCCATAAATGGTGTGAAGCAAAACATAAAATCATGTGGAAATCGAGGTATTTCCAAAGAAAATTCCAAGAAAATGGCATGAAAATACAGAACAACTAAGTAATTCTAAAGAACAATGAGCACGAGACGAACTACATCCATTTTATTGATCAAAATTAAGCATTTGCTGCTTGAATATTTACTCACAGTGGAAAAAGTAACAATTATTTTTACTGGTAACACTTTAGAATACGGCCCAGTAACTCCTAGGTAGTTACTATGGTACATCCCTGGTACTTACAGAGGTAATTACCAGGTACTTGCAGTGGTATGACCTGGTAACTCCGGTGCCATGCCATTGGTCCGACAACCCATTAGTCCGGGCGTCTCATTATTACAAAAATATAACCCTAACCCTAATGGCACCCCTACTCAATGGGTGATTTTCAGAATAATGAGACGTCGGACTAATGGGCCGACCTCGTAACTCCTAGGTACTTACCTAAATGTACCACTGTAAGTACTTGGTAATTATCTCTGTAAGTACTAGGGATGTACTACAGTAACTACCTAGGAGTTACCGGGTCGTATTCTAAAGTGTAACCTTTTTACTCAAGAGTACATATACTTCAATATAATTTTACTCAAGTAAAAGTAAAAAGTACTGTTTGAAAAGACTATTGTAAGAAGTACAATTTCTTCAAAAAGTAGTGTAAATAGTAGAGTAAATGTACTACCCGCCTCTGTCGAGGGCTGCATGTTGAAGTGTGGAGAGGTTCAAACCGTTTCACTCACATGTATGAAGGCTTAGAACCAGAATGCCAGCTCTGTCCCACAATAAAAAACGTTGTAGGTTTTAATTGTGCGCTTGATTAAGCTTGCAGTAAAAAGTACCATTTCTGGCAATGTGTGCCAATTCAACAAGAAGCCTGAGACACCAGAAATTGGTCTGAGGGCTGCACTTTGGGCACCCCTGCTCTAACGCCTTGCCCAGTATGAAGACTGTAAATTGAAGAAAACATATGTAGCATTTAAGGTCACGATGCACTTGATTATCCCCATTGGGAAATGTTTCATCTGCATTTGATCCATCCGTCGATGCCCCTATGAGGGAAACACGCACAGAGCAGTGGGCAGCCACTCCTGTCCCTGAACAATACCTGGTTAAAATGTTGAGTCAGCCTAATGGTCAGAATCACCTGCCTCGACAACTGAACTATTGTGCATGTTTTTAGTGGTAGGGGAAACCGGAGCACCCGGAGGAAACCTACACAGACACAGGGAGAACATGCCAACTCCATAAAGAGATTATACACCCAGGACCAAACCCCGGAAAGAAAGTGTTGCTGTGCAGTGAGAGCACCAACCACTATGCCACCGTGCCTCCACTGGCAGTAATAAAAATGTAGTTGTAGTGTAGTGTCAAATGTAGTTATCCCTCTATCCCAAGTTATTTCTGTGTAAATTGAGGGATAAAACTTTTTAACACGGACAGAAGGTAATGTCTAATAAATAGTAAATAATTTTTGACAGGGCAAAACAGGAAAATAATAATAATGTTCTGAAAAATAGAACCCCACAGTTTGAGAGTCAGTCATTCATCTGTGCAAAGGTATCGGTCCGTATTGCGTAAGAAGAAAATGCTACCTCTGTGTTTATAGGCTAATACTGGGAAGCAACACTGCCACACTACAATGGTCTGCAATGTCTGTGAAACTCAGATGACCAGCCTCATCTGTGCTGCCAGGCCAAGGACTCAATGGTGCCCCCTAGTGTCTAAGACCAGAGACATGTGTAGCACTCACTCCATCCAGCATCATGCGTTTCTTCTTTATTTCTGAGTGTATTTTGTAAAACCTGTTTCCAGTTTTCCACCATATCACTGTTGAAATCAAACGCGCCCCAAATGTTGTCCGGAACGGTTTATTTGAAAGAAACTTATCGATGCAAGCACTTTCCCTGTGCCTCCCAACATCCAGATGATAACATTTCTCCACGCTCCGCTGTGGACGAGTGTAGACCTCTCTCTGTTTTCATGTGTCCCGTGGGTCTTTTGTTTCGTGCAAGTTTTGTTTTTCGGCACAGACTGTGTAAAACCCTCCCGGACGTTGGCGTGTGCAGGTCTGACCCAAAGGGAGACTCCACTGTGTGTTATTTCAGGGGTGAACACCTCATGGTACATTGCACAGGTGTGAAGATGTAAGTTGCACTGCGACATTAAAAAAGGAACATATTGCTCTTTTTCAAGGATTATATTAGCTTACTGTTATTCTGTACATTAACTGACTAAAGACGATATTGAAAAAGAAAGAAAATGACATTTATTCTTCCTAAAGTAGCCTTTTTTGGTTTCATATATATGAATATATATTACAAAAAATACAGATTGTAAACCTAAGTTGTTAAACTTTGACTTCAATAAACTGAATCCTCTGCACTACGAGACATGGTTGATTTTACTTCTTTTTTCATTAAAATTATCATTATACGCCATTTGTCTTGGGAAATGTTTTAACTCTTATCAGTGTCTGCGTACATTGGTGTGTGAATGAGAGAGTGAATGGGTGACTGGTTCCTTACTGTAAAGCGCTTTGGGCCTGATAAAGGTAGAAAAGCGCAATATAAGTTGAGTCCTTTTACCATTTATCAAGATCAAAGTGACAATTTACAATGATCAATTTGTTACAAAAACTACAAAAACACAATTATTTAATTATATTTCAACTAACTGACTCATAAGCTGCTCTCCTAATCATTATTGTCATCACTTTGACTTAGTAACAAAGAAAGCCATAACAACTCAAAGTTGAAACTCATTTGCCTTCGGTGTTGCCTTTGACATGTTGGAATGTCATCTGCATAACCCATTTCTTAAGATTCATTGTTAAACACAAACTAGAGCTGGCAGTTTGCTTAGTACAACAAATGATCTCCTCACGTAGTGAGCTGTGCTAAATTCTTATGAAAGACTTGGTGCATTATCTCACTGCTGTCAATGACATCACCGGCCTCCAGTGGCGCAGGTTCCTGTTGTGTCCAGCAGAGGGCGGTGTTGGATTGAGGCTCTGTGACGCAGGGCGCGTAGAAGAAGACGGAGCGCTGTCATGGCAGCCAAGGTGAATGCATGACTTATTTCTTTCTGTACATTTTGCCCTCAATCTAACATTATACTGTCAATGAAAGCGCATATCAGTCTTAGCGCCACGTGGCGGAGATTCCCTGACGCAAACGAGATCCGCTTGACATCGTATAAAGCCGTAAAACTGCAGATCAGGCTCTCTACTCTACAAGCTGTACTCTTGTACAGGCTGTATACAACTCTACTCAACCACTTTCTCTTATTTATTGAGTGTATGCAGGTGGCACTCTGCATTCATGTCTGGCCTTCAAGCTTCACTGTTTATTTTGACACATTTTACACATTTATATTAAGCTATCACCAGCGTCAGTCTGTCTGTTGTTAGGCTCATAATGCTGAGTATGTTTATTAAAGTTATTGTTGACTAATGATAAATCTGGGTATGTCTCTACACAGGCAGGATGTTTTACAGTGCGTGTTATGTTTTGTTTTCTGTGGACTTCATATTAGAGGAAATGCTGTATGAATTAGTCATAATGTTGCAGGTCTTATTTCTAAGTCAGTGGTTCTCAAATGTCGGCCTATGGACTGTGTTTAGTAGTTTCTGAAGTTGTAATCTTAATGTTGAATTTAGTCCTGGCTTTAACCTCCTTTGGTCCTTGCTTGGTCTAAGGTAGCACTTGTTGGTAACTTATCTATTGCTGTGTGCGTGTCTGTTTTGTAGGTGGTGATGGTGGCCGTCCCGGCAGTGCTGGGGGCCGCCTCCATCAGAGTGTACAGAGTGTCCGATCAACCCACAGAGGGGCTGGTCACAAAGGAAAGAGTAAGACAACTGTTAAACACCAGTGTCATGTCATTCAGTAAAATATCAATAACTGCTTTTTTGCTCTGCAGTTGAACGTCTACTACCCCCTGCACTCGTCGCCTCAGCCCCAGGACATCCCACATCAGCCAGGGGTCATCGAGAGTGGCTTCTCTTCAGCCAGGCTCACCATATTGCCAGTGGTCCAGGCTGTAAAGGTGTCTACATACAGTAATCTCTGGATTATACAATACATTTACAAAGTCAGAGTTGAGTCACTAGTTTGATGACTTGAAACTTGACTTGATAAAATTGACTTTTGTTTTGACTTGAACACCAGCGACTAGGCCTTCAGCTTTTAAAATGCTTGATACTTTTTTCTTTTTAAACAATTAATTTAACTCACATGAACAAGGCCTCTCGTCATGTGATTTGCGTAAACCAGCCAAACTGTAGCAACAGTGAAAATATACAGCAAGTACTTGTTCTAAATGTATATATATTATATCTTATATTAATCCTTAAAGTGCATATGACACATTAGACAAATGTTTTGCTAAAACACAGTTAACATAATTATATTTAAGATTTTGCTAAAGATTCTACCCAGTTTTCTTTAGTTTGATCATTTTTGTGATGTTTATGTTTTCACTTCCTTATTGGACACCGACAGGAAGTGACATCGAAGAAGGTAAACAATTTTAAACTGTTGCTGTGCAACCATGTTAAGTCAGTGGGAAATGAATGAGTCAAACTGCTATGGGAATGTTACCTTCGTTTATGTCACTTCCTGTCAGCAGCTTAAAAATTCAAATAAAAATAACTTTTCTGCCCAACATTTCTTCATTAAAATTGCTGCTTCACTGAAAAAAAATGATAACTATGCAACTGATGATATCCATCTAAACAAGTCATATTTTCAAGAGCATTGAAATCTGTCATATGCACTTTAGTATTGGTTTGGTAACGTGGAAAAGACATATAGACATGTATAGATTGGTTAAAGTAAATGAAAAAATAAAGAAAATTTTATATATATATATATATACACACACACACAAAATATCATATCACAATATTAGGTGATGCAATATCCCTATTGCAAGAAGCCACACTATATGGCAACATCACTAAAGTCTTCATCTGATTGAGATGAACACTTTTTTTGTGCAAAAAATTCACAGAATTTATAAATGTGTTTAAAGTTTTAGTTAAACATTTCCTAATGTAGTTCAGTTTTAGTCTTGTTGTGGTGCTGATGTAGTGTTTGATGTCTTGTTTTAGCACAATTTGCTGAAAAAGTAGTTACTTACAATTTGTGTTTAATTAGAAAGGAACATATTGTGTTGAAATGGTTTAGTGAAATATCACAATAATATCGTTATTGTGATATTTCACAGTGGTATCGCATATCGCGAGTTACTTCAATATCCTGCAGCCCTAACATGCAGGGGGTTTATGGTTTAATTGTTTATGTTACTTTTTTTAAGTAGTAATAAAATCAAATCTATCTAGCGGTGCTCCTACTCCAGGATGTTTTGTTGTATGTAAAATCCTTTACATGAAATAACACAGGAACTGCAAAACTGGCAATTTCCAATGTGCCTTAGCAACAGATTTCCTGACGTGATAACGTTTTGTTCCTTTTGTTTGCGGCTGCAGAGCAATCCTACATGCTGCAAGGTGCACTGTATCAAAAGTTCAGGAGCCAAACAGGAAACGGTGGCTGCACTAGAATGAGCACAGGTGTTCATGTGGGCCCGCATTTACGACACTTCTGAAGTTGTGAAAGTTACTCATAGTTCAGAGGAATGAAACTTGTTGACGCATTTCATAAAATCTGATTTATATAATGCCTTCTGTTTTCCTGCAGGGGGCATACGTCTCTGTAAAAACGGGAACTATAAAATGTTACCATACCGGGCAAGGTGAGTCAATTATAGGCCGAAAGACAAAAGTTACAAAAAAGATTGGTTTGTGTTGTCCCATCATTATAAACACACAGTTTAATCTCTTTATATAGGCATACTGGACATTTATTGATACTAAAATTAAAATCCTTCTTAATGTTTATTCACTGATCTTATTTATTTTAAAGTAGTTCCTGTCCATGCCTTGTAGGATTCTAATGATAAAGATATTTCAGCTTTTTGCCATGCGAGGTCACATGTCGCCGTTCGCTCTGTTTCATAGACATGTACTATTACCTGAAAGACCCTCCTCCCGAGTTTCTGCCCAGATTCGGCACCATCACAATGGCCGGTCTGCTGGGCATGTTGCTGGCCCGCAAAGGTAACTGCATTTTAACCATTTTTCACCATACACCTTTTAGTAAACTTCAACATCATGAGCTTAACTCCTTATTCAATACTGTTACTCAAGGTTTAACAATCATTAAATCAAGTGTGCCAAAATCAAGGCCTTCAGGGCATTAAAAAGCATGAAGATGGGTTCAAACTGGCATTAAATCAAACTTTATTGGAAAATTATGACATTGCCAATTCCAAACAATTTTTACTGTATAAGCTCATCAAAAAGACCTAAATGATGCCTGAAATTGACCACATTATTTGGCCTGTTTTGTCCAATTCTCTTTCCTCTGATAACTTGATTTTTTTTTGCATTTGTGGCATTAAAATGGTATTACAAAGCATTCATTTTTACTTGCTTCTGCCTGTATAAGATTCAGATTGACTTTATTAGCCTTTTGCAGTGTAAAACCACTTGGACAAACCACTGGAAAAAATGTGCAAGGAGCTCACAGTGCAATGTCAACGCATAAAAGGACACAACATTAAAACAAACAAACAAATGCCACATACAAAGCGTAAGAGTAACAATGCTGTACAATAAAAGTTAATTCCAAAATGTAGAGTGCCTAGTTTAAAGTGCTTTGTTTAAAGTGATGCCAGCTTGGGGAAAGAAACAGTTTAAATGGCGATCAGTAGAACATTTGACACAGCGATACCCTCTCCTTTCTTTCTTTATTTTCAGTGCTCACGACCACATCCATGGTATGGAGCATTTTGACTTTCATTTTGCATCAGTAAAATATAGAAGGGTGTCTTGCATAAAAGTTAGGCAAATATTTTTCTCTATAAATGACAACCTCAGCCTTCGAACTTTCAAACAGTAAACGAAATTCATCACCAACAACATTATCACTGCAGAGATTACAGTCACGGAATTTTCTTTCAATACCGTTATATCGGCCCACTATTTTTACAAGTCGATTATTTCCAGTTCTTAAATTACAAATGGCATATCTGTGGGAGACATTCTCACACCACAGATGCTTTTCTAATCTAAATATCGTCTTAAATTCCACATAAACATCACTGGACGACATAGAACCACATTCCCCTTTCCATTTCTGTATGAACTGATCCTTTAGGTTTGTTCTGTTGTGAGTTTCAGCCAGTTAATGATTTCCTGAGATCCCCAAATATAGGCGAGACCGCAGTCATCTAAGATCTGTTTCACTTGCAGTAGCCATGGCAACATTCATTCACCTTTTCTAAACAAGTAAAGATGTTGTCAAAAAAGGCCCATGCAGGGGTGGCCTGAGTTGTAAACCATGGTTACTGTCCCTTATTTGGCACCTTTGGTACTGTCCCTTATTTGGTAACTTTGCATAACAGGGCAGTTGTAGGTGTGTGAATAGACAACTTATTTGAAACATCTGGTTGGAATCAAATAGAGATTTCAAATGAAAAATAAAAACTTCTTCCACCCCCGTGTGCCCAGGATCACGTCTCAGTAGAGTTGCTCTTCCATTGGGCCTAATGACTGCTGGAGCATCGGTGTGTTATCCTGCACAAACCGCAGCCGTTGTAAAGGTATTTCTGAACTCTAATTTAATATTACTATTACACTGTCATGGTTATTTGTAACAGATTTTGTTTATTACTTTAAAGGTGGCAGGGAAAAAGGCCTACGCCGCCGGGCAATGGACCAGTGCAAGTGTTTCTTCGTTATTGTCATCTCCACCCAAACCTCCTGCAGCTGCTGAAGAAGCTGCTCTTTCACCGGTGAGGAGCCCTGCTGAGTCATTCCAAACTCCCTCTCAATTCAAACCATTTATGCCTGACTAATATTAATTCGAAAACATTTCAACGCCCTTACACGCTCCGTACTCCCACTTACCACTTCCTTTATTCAGATTTTGGCTTTGAAACTTTACCACATACAGGAGCGCTGACACTTGGCATTTTCCGCAGCTTGGACCGCTATGTACTAACTATTACTTTCTGCAGTCGTTTGGAAGATTTAGTGACAGGAAATGGTTAATGTTGCCCTCAAGATTTCTTCCAAAACGTTATATAAACATTAACTTAGAAACATAGCTCTCTCGCTTTGACTTTTTCCATTAAAAGACTTGCCTTACATTTGTAATTGAAAGGTTTTTTTTGCCTACAGTGAATGGATATATTAGGGGGGAACTGTTTGTATGTCAAAAGCAACCAAGTGAGCAGGTTTGAAGTTAATTAGTGGAAATACTGCAAGACGATCAGAGTGCAAGCTCTTAAAACATTGAATGTGTATTATACATTACTAAATTAGTATTACAGTAGTGTTTGTTGCGGAAGTTACCTCATACATACATTACTGTAGCTTTGTACATTACTTTAGGATTACTTCCGAGTAAGGTTAAAGTAATTACAGATAAGATTCTCCCCAAACCCCTTTTTCCCATTTAAAATAGTTCCTTGTTTTGTTTGCGTACAGTCAAAACATGCTCTACACGGGAGAAAGTTTATTCCTCTCAAGCAGCTCTTGAGCCGAGTTGCCTGTGGCGCAAGTAACGAACAAGTACTTTTGCATCATGTCCTATTGTTTATCTTCAGGCAGAAAAAGTGCCTCCACCAGAGCCTGCTGCTGCTGTAGTGGAGTCTGTCCCGTCCACACACGCCTCAGGGTCCCCCATCCAGAGCTCCCCAGCCCCTGAGACAGGAGAGAAACCTCCTGCCCCCGAAGAGCCTTCAGTCGGGTCTGCAGCACCTACTGAGACAACAGCGGAACAGACCTCTGCAGAACCGAGTGCAGGTAAATAAGAGAAACCAGCACTTGGTTCCTTAACCCGAAATGGGAAGTTGTTCTTGTGTTCGGGCTCACAATGACGACTGAACGGCGTCTGCACGTATTCCGCACGGTTTTCTTGTAAACTGTGACTCACACAGGACCAAGACTTCATGAGGTTTCACACAACAACAACTTACTGTACTGAAGTGTGAAATCAGGAATAACGATGTTGACTTTACTTTGTGTGAGCTTTGTTGCCGAACCCAACTATGAGTACACAAAAAAGCCGTCATCATTACGCTGTTATATTATTCTATTGACCGAGGAACTATAAAACATCAAAATGTGACGAGCAAGCCCATAAGCACGCTGTTGTTTTGCAGTTGCAGAAACAGTAGCTGAACCCGGGGCCATCACTTCAGAGCTTCCAACAGAAGACACACAACCTGCTTCAGCCGAGGAGAGCACGACTCCTTCACCTCCAGCTACAGAAGAACCTGCTGTAGATACTGAGAAAGGTACTGGGCTCGAGTATGAAATAAGACCCATAATCAAATATAATGAAAGTTCTTTTACAGTAACTTTAATAAAAATCTGCTTTATGTACATGTAACAGTTTGAGCGATGTCCTCTAGATGGCACTGTTTTTCTATGGGTTGTAGTTTTACCAGCGTGTCTGCCACAGTCATTTCCAACAAAACAAACAAAAAAAGAAACATACAGTAAAATATATCATTATTGTGTCTGAGGGGGCCATGTTTTCTCAGTCTTGGCCTTTTTTTAATCCAAAGCAGTTGTTGAATCAGCCGACCCAGAGCCAGAGTTAACACTAAAAGCACCAACACCTCCACCCTCTGAGGAACCTCCTGCAGAAACCCCCAAAGGTACAATACTTCACATACTTCAGACTTCACCTCTCACCTTTACTGTATGTTCTTTATATTGTCACTTTACAAAAGGCTAGGAGGTCTTTCTTTGTGTTTTATTTTGTTAAACTTCCCTCATCAACCTTTTTTTTTTTTTTTTACTTGTTTGAATCAGTAGAGCCCGAAGCAGAGTCTCCAGCTCCTGCAGAAGCCCCACCTCCCTCGGAAGAGCCTGCGCCAGAAAGTGCCAAAGGTACAAAAACCTACACCTGGGAAACATTAGGCAATACATTCAACTTTGATTGAATTGAAATAATGAATGTGATCTTTTCTGCAGAGACAGCAGTGGAACCAGAGATAGTTGTTGAGCCTGTAGTCGCTTCAGAGCCTCCTCCTGTTGCACCAGAGGACGCCACAGCCCCAGCGCCTTCATCTACAGAAGAGCCTGCACCCCCTACGAGCAAAGGTAGCAAAACATGGCCTTTGCTTTGTAATGTCACCACTCCTCTCTCAACAGTGTACCAAAAAGTTATTTAAAATATGTTTATGCTCAGAGGCATTTACAGTGGGAGGAAAAAGTGAGCACACCCATCGGAATTTCTTACATTTCTGCCTGAATTGGTCGTAAAATGCGGTCTGATCTCTATTAAAATCAAAAGAATGAGTAAACAGTGTCTGCCATCCAAACAATTACATGTTATCATATATTTAATGGCCATAACATGCAAACGTTCACAGGACAGCGAGGAATAAGTGAGTACACCCTTTGATTCAATAGCTGGTTGACCCTCCTTTGGCAGCAATAACTTCAACTAAACGTTTCCTGTAGTTGCAGATTAGACGTGCACAACAATCAGGATGAATTGTGGGTGGTATTAGTTTAAGCAGACACTGTTTACTCATTCTTGGGATTTTAATAAAGATCAGACCACATTTATGATGATAAATTCCTCCTACTGTATAATCCTCTGACTGTTTAATCCGCTGTTGCTTTGGCTTAACTGTTGTCTGTGTTGTTGTTTTTGTTCCTCTCCAGGGGGCGCTGGTTTCAAAGCTGACCCTGCCCTTATGGACTTTGGACAGTCAGACCCCGAGGACGCAGATCTGTACAGCACCAGGAGCTGAGAGGGACCAGACACAACTAACAGCACTGCCGCACTGCTACTACACACCTCATTCAGACTCATACATGAACCTTCTTTTGAAAAAGAGTGAAAACTATTGAAAAGGCCTTTTATCTCAGTAGTAGATATTATATAAAAGTTGTGCAAGTTTAGTACAATCCAAAGCAGAATAGTCCAGTTATTTACTCTATTATGTTTATGTTAATGACAATCCGAATGTGTTTGTAAAATTATATTCTAAATCAGAGGTTCTCAGCTGGTGGGTCACAGGACCTTTTTCACCT
The DNA here is from genome assembly GCA_007210695.1 of Neogobius melanostomus. NCBI lineage: Eukaryota > Metazoa > Chordata > Actinopteri > Gobiiformes > Gobiidae > Neogobius > Neogobius melanostomus. The sequence continues at coordinate 3,531,739 of VHKM01000427.1, read as the reverse complement.
TTGCCAAATATGACTGATCGTTTAGTAGATCTTGATAATGCTTTAATCAGCAGATCTAGGTGAGGATTAAGGGACTTCTTTATTTTGGTATTATGTAGAGTCAAAAAGAAACATTACTGAGTTGAAATCAATCACCTTATTTGAGTAATTGGGTCATGGCTTGTTGTGACGGGTTCGAGGTGGGTGTCACAGGTTCCACACTCTTAAAATGACTGAAACAGCTTCTTCGATTACTTCTTTTTAACAGCGTTGTTACACTGTTGGGAGTAGAAATCAGCCTCTTTGTGTGTGTGATTCTTAAATACCACTTCAGAAAATTGCAGGCTTCTCATTTGCATAATGGTATGAACAAAAATTAGCCCACGTGTCAGGATCACTGCACTTACTTCTGCTCTTCTTTAAAACTATTCTTTTAGTCTGAAGGAGCTCAAAAAGTCTTACCCAAGGCTCACTTAGATACTGGAGCCTAATTGTAGAGTGGACAATTAGGTTTCAATTATCATTAAGTTTGGACGTTTTTCCCCTGCAAAACTCCCCGGTACTGTAGGCAGTTTCCTTAAGACTAAAGTTATCATGACATGTTTTGAGAATTCATTATCATTTTCCGAATCCTCTTCTGGCATCTCTCCGCTTTTGCATTTGTACAGTGAGTCGACGAACATATGTTGGGAGTGCGTCAGATTCAACTTTGCAAATTTGCATAATTTCCTGGAAACGTACAAAGTTACTACACCCACAAGTGTTTTCAATTTAGAGATGGGAGAATGGAACTGAACTATTGTTGGCTTTCGTGTGGCAGCTTTGTCAGTCACGGTGCTTGTATTTATTGTAATTTAGCCTGTTGTGTCTGTGATGCTGGAAATGCTGCACATATGCTGGTAATTACTGCAAGATGGAACAGTTTCACTTTGCTGATAAGAAAACTAATTCTGGATTTGTCAACTTGGAAATAAAGCTATATTTTCACAAGTGAATTCTGTGTCTTTGGAACTGATAATCTTGCTACGTTTTGTTAAACTTTTATCATGACATTTATTATGAATCCCACTACGTTCACTTCACTCTTCAGAATCGCAATACAATTGTAGCTTTTAACAGTGAATATAGGAAAAAGAGAGAGCTTCAAATGTTGAATTATTTATCGAAATGTTAATAGGTTCATGTGACCTCCCAACACCCTAAAGAAACCTATATAATATAAGTTTGCGACTCCAATCACCTAATAATAATAATTATGACAAACATTTGACTTTTTTCTTTTTGGAGATTTCTTTCAAAATTGTTTTCTCATAGAAGTTGTATCCTGCCCTCCAACTGATATTATGACATCCAACCTGCCACATTCATGTGACCAACATCATGCAAATGTTTTTGAATATTGTCACCACTTTTGGACACCTTCATGTTACAACCCGGCTCAGCTAGGATCAAATGTTGTAATAAAACCCAAGATGTGAACTGGATAAGTAAAGTTGTAATTTAATAAAAGGTGTGTAACAGATCATTTCAAACAAAGTGGTGTTAAACTGTGAACCAAAAAGGCTATTTACAAATGTACAACTGCAAACCAAATAAACAAAGGTCGCAAAGACAGACAAATGGCATACTGGGGCCACAAAGGCCAGCAGTCCTGAACATGCGGGGGGCGTGTCCTTAAGTAGGTGTGGCCATTCCAAGGGGAGACACAGGGTTGGTCAGTCACACGGCAGAAGGCAGCGAACCACCAGGACCAATCCTACTGCAGGGCTTGAAGCAATCCACCAAGCAAAGATGGATCCATACACAAAAATCAAGTTTAAGGCACACATAAAACTAATATATAAAAGGGAGGGGAATCAGGAGCCCTGGGGCCGTAATGCTTAGTTTTTGTATGTGCTCACTGAGAAGACACTGACTGTTTAGGCCGTGAGACGGAGGGTCGATCGGTACAATTTTGAGGGATTAAACCACATGGTGATTTTTGTGTAGATATATGACCCTGTATTTGGAAAATGTGTGATCGCATTAGATTCAAGGTAGTTTTTGGAAATGGTGGATGATTTTCAAATATCACAAGAAAAAGGGTTAAGTGAACTCTGACTTGGTGGCATTTTACAATAATGTCTGTCTAATGCCCGAGATTTGCCATATGTGTTGCTTTATTAAAGAAGTATTAATGAATGTGCCTTTGGGAACAAGTAAGCGGTAGGGTCCATGCATACATTAAATCATAGTGTTGTCAGAAGATAAATAATTTTTAGTCTAGTCTTGAGAAACTTAATAGGAATTAAATGAACCTTTTATGGTTAATGGCAAAATGGTCTCAACTTATCCAGCACTTTTTTACCTTCCTCAGGCCCAAAGCGCTTTACAGCAAGGAACCAGTCACCCATTCACACTCTCATTCTTACACCAGTGTACACAGACACTGTAGGCAAGGAGGGTGAAGTGTCTTGTCCAAGGACACAACGACAGTGTTCTTCAGGGGCTGGAATTCGAATCCCTGACCTTCCAATCATGAGACGACCCAATCTAATAGCTATGCCATTGTTTTACACAAAGAATGCAATTTATGCTACTTAACCTCTTACAAAAGATACATTTTCACTCTCTGTACTTATTTACTCTTTGATTTGTGGCATAGTGCACGTTATACATCTGTCACATCTAGTATAGGAATGACTCCCCATGTCCACTTCATCATCACTTTCATCAGTTTTTAAAACATGTTTGATTCTCAATATCTGGCTCATATCTGTGCACTTGAGTCCATTTGCATTTGTAGTGGACGAAGTGCTTTGGACAGTTGTAGGCCAATAAATCTAACTGAGTTTCAGGTGCTGGTCCATCCACAGAACTACCAGCTGGTCAACTTGTCCCACAGACTCGATCTTCAATCCATGACCAACAGGGCTAGGTGCTTGAGGGTCCCTTTCCAAGCCTCTCCTCCATAATAGTAGTTTGCTCTTTGGGCATGCTTCACTAAGCAGTCTTGGCATGGTGGAAGCTGATGGCTTTCTATCTCACCCCTCATGGCACAAAAGTGTTTCTTTTTTGTACAAAGGTGCCCCAATTGTGTCATGGAAAGCAAGGGATATGATCAAAACATTTGTGTCCTCCGAGCAGATAACAACAGCATTATACCTCTCTTCAACTGCATGGGTGGCATGGAAAAGAAGATGACCATCAGCTTCTTCTTGTTGGCACTGGAGACTTGGGAATAACTCACTGCCCTGAGCTGTGATTCTAAAGCACTCATCACCGACAGTTGCAAAAAGACTTTTCTCTATGAGCAGTTCTCTGCATTTGGACTTACTCCACTCCTTCACTCAGAATAAGATTAGGTTCGGCTGCTCTGTCCACACTGACTCAGTGCCATTGAAAAGACTTGGCAACATCTCTAAAGGTAACTTCAACACCTTTCATAACATGAAGACAGATATCGAGCGTAGTTCACATTGTAATAGGTGAAACACCATGGTAGGAGTAGGAGAAGATGTCAAAAGTCCAAATTCCTTCACGTGAGGGTTATTAAAAGACCAAGGACTACATCCTCCACAAATTCCACATATGATATCCAGCAAGCTGAGAGTTCTCCATTGCTCTGGTGGCGGTCTAGAACACCTCCAGATAAAAGTGGACTGTTCAAAACTGAATGTCAAACAATTGGCCAAAGCAACCGCCTGCGCTAAAAAGGAGTTGACCTCATTTTTTTTTTTTTCAAAATTGCTAGTCTGGTCTCTAACTGATTAGTGAATTCTGACCATGCCAGTCTCATCATGGCTTCATAAATGCACTTGTGTCCTCTGCACGGTAATAGTGTTTCCCATCCATCACCCCACTTATGGGTCCCTCAGCAACTATGCCAGCTTCAATGCAAACATCCCTCAGCCCACCATCCTGAAATCTCCTCCCAAGAATAGACAATGCATTGCAGATAGTATGAATTGTCAATCAATCAATGGTTTTGTATAGCCCAATATCACAACAGGAGTTGCCTCACAGGGCTGCACTACATATTAGGCAATTAAACAAAACAGTAAATAAGACAATGTAAAGTTCAGGCAAGTGAAGCATCCACGCAAACATAAACATGATGTCCAATTAAATGTCAGCAGCAGGTGATGAGGATCAGCGTGGATGTCCCCTGTCCATAGACTCCAGAATAGCAAGGAAAAACTTAAAAACCCAGGGGGAGAAAAGAGAAACCCTGAAGGAGAGATCCAGACTATAGAGACCCAGGGCCGAAGAAGTCCCTCAGCAGAGGAGCCAAGTTCACAGCAGACATCCCACAGAATTGTTCTTTATGCATCCAAGCAATTTTGCCCGCATAAAAGGCTTTGTCCTAGACTCTAGGACAACTACCACTGAATCCAAATGCAACTCTTCACAAATGAGGTCAGAACGCTTAAAGATCTCATACACAGTGCTCTTTTCAGTAGCTGGCACATTTATTGTCGTAAGGTGCTCCTACATCCTCTCAGATATCTACTTTGTCATGGATTATTTTATCACGGATCTCTAAAGGATTATTTTATTTTATGTTGAAACAGTCCAGCTTGGGACAATTTGATGTTCAGCTGCCTCATAAGGATCCACACCATGTTTTGCACTGAGGAAGTCTGGCTCGACTCTTTCATCTCTTGGGCATGGTCATTCCATTCCATGAGTGGATGTGGTCCAACACGTGCTCCAGCCACATAAGCATCTAAAGTAGTATGTTCAGCCTCAATTGAAATCTACTGTAGCTTTTCAACTCATGGAAGTTCAGCACTGGGCAGGTGAGGACCCCATATACCTTTGCCTATACTGCTATGCCATTAACCATGTGTGACGTCTCCTTTCCAGTGATTGTCTCCTCTAGTCGATCAATATCTGCTGCCCCATGCTGGATTGGTGAAGATATGTGCCTTTATGGATGCTGGAATCACTGCCTTTCAATTAAGTCCAGCTGCTAGTTTTTGCAAGCACAAGGCAAAATCGTATAGAACTAGAAATTTTGCAATGGCTGAAGCCATTGCGATTGACTGCGGAATAGTTCTAATGCAGAAGTTATCTGAAAAATCCTTGAAATCCTTGAAAATGCTGTGAAACGGTTGAAATACTTGAAAAATCATTGAAATTCCCGATGCCCTTGAATCTACTGATATCCTTGAATCTCCTGAAAAACTCAAAACTCCTAAAATCCTTCAAACTGTTGTAACCTTTAAACTCCTAAAATCCTTCAAACTGTTGTAACCTTTAAACTCCTGAAATCCTTGAAACTGTTGAAACCTTTAAACACCTAAAATCCTTGAAACTGTTGAAACCTTGAAACTCCTGAAATCCTTGAAACTCCTGAAATTCTGTAAACTGTCGAATATCCTTGAAACTCCTGAAATTATTGAAAGTGTCCTTGAAACTGTTTAAATTGCCCAAACCGCTGAAATAATTTATTTCCAGTAACTATGGCAACCTGGTCTGGACTTGGCCTGGCTTCTGTGGTTCGCCTCGATCTGATTTTGGTTCCGGTAACTTTGGCAACGTAGCCTGAACTTGGCCTGGCTTCTGTGGTTCGCCTCGATCTGATTTTGGTTCCGGTTACTATGGGAGCCTGGTTTGGACTTAGCCCAGCTTCTATGGTTTGGCCTTGATCTGCTTTTGGTTCTGGTAACTATGGCAAATTGGTCTGGTCTTGGTTTGGCTCTGGGTCTTGATCTGGGTTCGGGTCTTGGTCTGGAACTTGGATCGGGTCTTGGTCTGGGTTCGGGTCTTGGTCTGGACTTGGCCCACCTTTTGTGGTCCGCCTTGATCTGATTTTGGTTCCGGTAACTATAGTAACCTGGTCTTGGACTTGGTCTGGTCCTGGTCTGAGACGTGGTCTGGATGTTGGCCTGGGTCTTAGTTTGGGTCTTGGTCCAGGTCTGACTCTGAAACTTGGTTCGGGTCTTGGTTTGGCTTTTGTGGTTCGCCTTGATATTGTTTTGGTTCTGGTAACTATGGCAACCTGGTCTGGGTCTCGGTTTGGGTCTTGGGTCGGGTCTTGTTCTTGGTCTGGGTCTTGGTTTGGGTCTTGGTTTGGGTCTGGGGTCTCGTTCTGGGTTTTGGTTCGGGTCTTAGTCTCGGTCTTGCTTCGGGTCTGGGTCTTGGTTCTGGATCTTGGTCTGGGTCTCGGTCTAGGTCTTGGTTGGGGTCTCGGTCAGGGTCTTGGTCTGGGTCTTAGTTTGGGTCTTGGTCTCGGTCTGGGTCTTGGTTCGGGTCTTGGTCTGGGTCTTGGTTCGGATCTGGGTCTGGGTCTTTGTTCGGGTCTTGGTTCGGATCTTGGTCTGGGTCTTGGTACGGGTCTTGGTTCGGATCTTGGTCTGGGTCCCGGTCTGGGTCTTGGTTTGGGTCCTGGTCTGCGTCTTTGTTCCTGTCCTTGAAACTGCTGAAATCCTTGAAAATGTCCTTGGAACGGTTGAAAATCCCCATTTAGTTGTTGTATTATAGTTCGTTTATTGTGAAAATCCCCATTTAGTTGTATTATAGTGCTTTTATTGTGAAAATCCCTATTTAGTTGTATTATAGTGCTTTTATTGTGAAATCCCTATTAAGTTGTATTATAGTGCTTTTATTGTGAAAATCCCTATTTAGTTGTATTATAGTGCTTTTATTGTGAACATCCCTATTTAGTTGTATTATAGTGCTTTTATTGTGAAAATCACAATTTAGTTGTATTATAGTGCTTTTATTGTGAAAATCCCTATTTAGTTGTATTATACTGCTTTTATTGTGAAAATCCCAATTTAGTTGTATTATAGTGCTTTTATTGTGAAAATCCCCATTTAGTTGTATTATAGTTCTTTTATTGTGAAAATCCCTATTTAGTTGTATTATAGTGCTTTTATTGTGAAAATCCCTATTAAGTTGTATTATAGTGCTTTTATTGTGAAAATCCCTATTTAGTTGTATTATAGTGCTTTTATTGTGAACATCCCTATTTAGTTGTATTATAGTGCTTTTATTGTGAAAATCCCATTTAGTTGTATTATAGTGCTTTTATTGTGAAAATCCCTATTTAGTTGTATTATATGTTTTTTTTTTTTTTATTATAGTGCTTTTATTGTGAAAATCCCCATTTAGTTGTATTATACTGCTTTTATTGTGAAAATCCCCATTTAGTTGTATTATACTGCTTTACATGCAACATTCCATATAAAGTTGTATTATATAGGTTTCATTGCGAAAATCACTTATTTAGTTGCATAATTGTGTTGTAATTGCAAAAAATCCCTATATTGTTGCAGAAACTGTACAAACTGTTGAAATTGCGTAGTATTTGAAGCTCCTGAAATCCTTGAAACTGTTGAAACCTTGAAACTGCTGAAATCTTTGAAATTCCTCAAGTCCTTGACACTGTTGAAACCTTGAAACTGCTGAAGTCCTTGGTTTCAAACTGCTGACGTCCTTGAAACTCCTGAAATTCTTGAAACTGTTGAATCCTTAAAACTGTTGAAGTCGTTGAAACTGCTGAAATTGCTTGCAAAAATACCTATATTATTGCAGAAACTGTACAAACTGTTGAAATTGGTAAGTATTTGAAGCTCCTGAATCCTTGAAACTGTTGAAACCTTGAAACTGCTGAAATCCTTGAAGTTCCTGAAATCCTTGAAATTCCTCAAGTCCTTGAAACTGTTGAAACCTTGAAACTGCTGAAGGTCAATCTCCATGGCTGACGCCATGGAGATTGACTGTCCTTGAAACTGCTGAAGTCCTTGGTTTCAAACTGCTGAAGTCCTTGAAACTCCTGAAATCCTTGAAACTGTTGAAACCTTGAAACTCCTGAAGTCCTTGAAACGGCTGAAATCCTTAAAACTGTTGAATCCTTAAAACTGTTGAAGTCTTTGAAACTGCTGAAATTGCTTTAGCTGTATAAATGGCTGAAAGGCCTGAATGTGCCTGAAGTCCTATTAAAATGCATGGGCCTATTAAAATGAATGGCAGAATTCTCAATACAAATGAATGGCAGAATTCCCAAGCCCGTAGAAAAAAACTGGAAAACTGCAGAACTCTAATTTTTTCTGAAAACTGACAAGTTGCGGAAGCTGAACATGCACAAACTGCAGAAATTGCAGAAAATGTGGAATAAAATGCTGAAAACCATGAATATGTGGAAGCCCCATTATAAGTCAATGGAAAAAATCGACCGATTTTTGGCCGATTGCGGAAAAACCGGAAATCGCTGAATTCCCAAAAGTAATAGCATAATTCTCTTGAACATGCTGAACGTTTTGATGTATAACTTGTTGAAATTGCTGAAAATGTGAAAGCTGTGAAAAGTGCCGAAAAACTGGAAAAAGATATAAGTGGAATAATAATAATATTAAAGAACATGCAAACCAATTATTGACTGCGGAAGATTCCGCAGTCAATCAATTACATGAAAAAATCCAAATTAGAAAAAGCATGGGATCAGATAAAATCATATCATGTCACCATACACTATGTTCAGTTGAACGATTTTCACGATTTTCAACATAACGTTTCTCAGCCCCCCAGTGACCTAGAAAGCCCAGACATTGCTCTTTTCAATGCAAAAAATACACAAGTCTCCATCACAACCTGTTTTGGAGATGTACAACCATTCACCTAATCGATCTGGTAGAGTTAACTTTTTTTAAGATTACACAGTAAATTATAATGATGATGAAAAGCCAATGAATGTTGATTCTGTTATTGATGGTCTGCAAGATCCTGCAATTTGCAAAAGAAGAGAACAACCACTTGGATTATAGAGGCATTTTTAGTCACTGAACACCGTATATTGAGATGGGATGATAAAAGTGTTGATTTCTCATGAAAACTACCATGGATCAGATGCTATCACACATTTTCCAACACTAGAGATATGTACCTTCATGAAAATCAAAAGTAAATTTAATCCCTCAAAATGGTACCGGTAGCTCAAATTTGGGGTCCCGTCTCATGGCCTAGTTGTGATCATTTTTATTTCATGTGGATTGTCCCAGTAATGATTAGCAAAAAGCCATGACGAAAAAGAAGAAGAAAAAAAACACCCACAAGCTCAATTTTAAACTAGGCTCTTTAAAATGGTCTGCTGTCACATGGACGTAACCATTTTAGTCGGCTGCCATTGTTGCCAGATCAATTCTAACAAATAAACTAAAACTGCATGTGGGAATGTGGCTCTAAATAATGGTCGGTCTATTTCAAACTTTGCTTTTTGTGATGTTATCTCTGAAGTACCAGTGCATGCCACTTATGTTCAGTGGCCTGAAGGCAATTTTTATTGAATATTTTAGGAAGATAACATTGAACAGGAAGGACGTCTTTTTTGGCAAATATAGCTTTTTTTTTTTCTTTAATCTTTCCAACAATGAGTGAAAAGCTTGAACCAGCCAAGGTCACTCAGTTTGGCTTCATGCTGTACCAACCACCAAGTGTGCTGTACACCATTGTGCTATTCTGTTTTTGCCCCAGGGCCATTTTTTATCAGATGGCAACTAAAATAACATCTGACTCAATCCTGAATTACTGAGAACTCACTAATCGCTGGATTATTCACCTGCTGATGGGAAACGTGAAACAGTTTCGTTTTAACTGATGATGTAATGGGAGGTTAAAATAATATCTGTTCATCAAAATTTAAGCCGCAATCTAGTTTTTGAGTTTAGGTCCACAGTATTTCATTCCTCGAATATTGAACGCTCAAGGGCACATTCCTGTACCATGTTGTACAGCTAATATAAAATTCAATAAAGATAACAAGTATTGGAAAATGTCCCATTATTCGGTAGATTTTATCAGTGAAAACGTTGTCATGAGGTTCAGCATATTGGACGTCAGGTAAAGAGGAACATATGTCCTGAAATGATCATGTATTTAGCTCCCTGCAGAGGAGACATCTATTTTATTTCTTTAACTGTGCCTTTATTTGACTGATTAATCTCTCGTCCCTCCGTAAATGTCCTGCGCTTCATGTATCTGGTCACCTCATGTTTCTACTTACCCCCCTTTGAATCTCCCGGCCTGCACACAAGGGGGACTGGGCTCTCCATCCGACTCCCTCTCATCTTCTTTACTGCTCCTTCGGGACGGCGGGGACGACTGGAGCTCATAAACTCATCCGGAGCAGGACCCGTGTCACGGCCCAGGAGACCGAGTATGTACCACTCTGCACATATTCGTCACAATAACACAGAATGCAGGGGGAGATGGCAAGTACAGCATCCGCATCCTGTTAAATGTGTACAACATGAGAACAGTTTGTACTGGGCTGGTTGGCAGCGTGGACTTGGTCTGGAGCGCAGTTACTATAGGGCTCTGTGGGGAATGCTATTGGCCTATTTATTATTTCATTTTATACCATGGTCAACTCTATTGCTAACGAGCATTATTACAGCACTCCACTGCAGCAGTTTCCATAGTAACGACAAACAATTGAAAAAAAAAACAACCTTAAAAACAACCATCAATATTTCTGAAACTCAACAGAGAGTTACTGAAGCTACTTATTTCTCAGACTCATTAGCCAAAAATGCCGCACCTACTGCTAAAAAAGTAATATTTACTAAAGTCGGTAAATATTACTTTTATAGCTTCTTTTTTACTTTTTTGTAAACATTAATTTTGGTAAATATTACTTTTATAGCAGTAGGTGCAGCATTTTTGGCTAATGGGCCTGATAAATAAGTATGTTCAGTAACTCTCTGTTGAATTTCAGAAATATTGATTGTGGTATTAAAGAGTTTTTTGTAGTTTCTCGCACATCTGCGGACCCGGAAGTAGAGCTGTGACGTCACCACTTAACAAACGTATCCTAACCCTAAAGTGGCAGTTAACAGGTTAACCGTTTCAGTTTGTGGGACCTTGGTGTAAGTGGATTAAACAACTTGGAGCCGTGCCCGTGCATTACACAGTTTTGATGCACTTCTCCGCGTGTCGTGGTGTCTTTGACTCCGCATTAAAACTGTGTAATGCACGGCTTAGAGTTAACCTGTTACTTGCCGTCCTCCCTGATCAGGGGGCTAGGGTTTGGGTTAGGTTATGATTTTGCCTGACTCTGCCATACTATTCCCTGTCCATTCCATGCAGGGAGGTTAGTGATAACGAAGCAATTGGAGCAGTTTGAACAGGTGGGCCTAACACGCAGATTGTCAGTGAAATAAACCAATTAGCGGACGTGACAACAGCTCACAAAATATGAACTGAATATAAACTGATGAGAACACAGAGGCAAAATCCTCGACTACTTCATCCATGATTAGTTTTGGCTGATGTTAATGTTAATTGAACTAACAACAGTGCAGCGAGTGACGTAACCTTGTCAATTCTCGGTGACGGTCGTGATTGGTTCGGCTAGGCCTTAGCCGCCAATCAGCCACCTGTTTACCGTGTATGTCCAGACCCGCCTTCTATCGCGCAGAAAAGAAGTGGGTGTGGTTTAATAGGCTATGATTAGGATTAGGAATGGCAAATGTCATGTAAGTTGTGTTTCACACAGATCTGTTTTAGATACTAGGCATAGGCTGTAAGCTCTCCTGTCAATACGCTTTGAGATTTGGATATGCATAATTGCTAACCCTATCTCTAACACTAAACCTAACCCTAACCCTTAGCTGGCAGATAACAGGTTAATCCTTACTTATTTTAAATTTGTTTTGCCCTGGGAAAAAAGGCATTGCTGTGCTGCCAAACCTAAACAATATGCAAACGGCGCTGCAAAATGCATTATCCTTCATTGTCCCGTCTTCCCGTGCTACCTCCACACTATTAACATGTTATTATTGTGCCATAAATATTTTTTTAATGTATATATTTTACTGTTATTATAATGTCAATACTTAAAATGACAGATATTGCATACCATACATCAGAATCAGAGAATCAGAATCAGAATGGGTTTTATTGCCATGGTTTGAGAACAGGTTCACAAACTAGGAATTTTTCTTGGTGCAAACGTGCGACATAGAACATATAACACAGTTAAGATAAAAATAAGATACAAAACTTTAAAACTATAAGGCTATTAAGGGCATGCGTGAAAAATATTAAATAAATAAGATAAAATAAAGTGACATATAGACAACAACAATTTGACATTGAACAACAGCGGGATTGTATTAACAGATGTGTAGGCATATAAAGTGATAAAGTGATAAAGTGATTTAGTGATAAGTGATAGCAGTGGGTCCAAGTGTGGACACACCACACAGTGCAAGTGCAGATACATCCATGAGTCTGTAACTGGGTTATTGGGTCTTGTTATTGTTCATGAGTCTGATGGCGGAGGGGAAAAAACTGTTCAAGTGGCGGGAGATATGGGTCTGGATAGACCGTAGCCTCCTGCCCGAGGGGAGAGGGGTGAATAGTCCATTTTCAGGGTGAGAAGGGTCATGTTTGTAGCTTCACTTTATTCACTGTAAATCTATGAGAAAAACATTACAAAAAGATTCTAGTTTAGTTACAATTATCTATATTTTATTTGGTCTAAAATTTTACTTCAAAGAGCAAAGAGTAAAAGAAAATTTGTACTGGATGTAACTTCTTATGACCATTTTACTTCCTCGTGGGAAATATTTTAGCATAACAAAGTTCTTCCTACACTGTGGACATAATGTTTTGGGGTTTGGGGACTTGTGGCTTGTTTTAGCCATATGCTCATAATGGGAAACATCATTGCAGCGCTGTATTCTTATTACCTCTTAATGGTAGTACTAAGCCAACATGGAATATTTAAAACAGATCAGGCAGCGGGCAGCGGGACATCTGGGATTTTGCAAAAGTTCATTCTCACAACATATTGGCAAAAATAAATTAAAATATTCTGTTGCTTTAATTCTGAGCCAGTGTTACATTACTGCAAGCTGTGCTGATAACTCGGGTCAGACAAGGGTCGCACAAAACCTGGAATAAACTGAAGCCATTGCAGTATTAGAATATATTTGTGTTAAAGGCCCTGATTTTCAGTGGAATTAAATATGTGTCCATTGTGCATTAACTGTGAAGAATTTTCCTTGATTGTGATGCAGGCTGTTTGCAGGACTTTGACTGTAGTGGTTCCTGAAAGTTGTGAAATGTGCTTAAAAACCCAGCCCCGTGAAGAACTGTGTTGGTGGAAATGCATAATAATAATGAAAGTTAGGAATGAGTTTGGACCACAACTAATACTTTAAACTTACTCCGTCTTTCAATGTTTGTACATACAATAACATAAGTTACAGGTCGTTTAATTTTGTGTACATAGAATTAAGTAGTTTTAAGTCACAGGTTTTGAATCCCCTAGGTTACTGTATTTGTTTTTTTTGTTTTTGTTTTTAGACCATTCTGGACTGGTGTATGGAAGTCCTCTGATTCTCTTAGTTAAGTTTAGTTTGTACTTTGTCAAGTTATGTTTCTAGTGTTAAAATATTTCCGACAATTTAGCAAATCCCTAAGTCTAAAAGTCATAGACATGGAGATGATAATAATGGCTTATATTTGCATTGTGCTTCACAAGCTAGTTTCTCAAAGTGCTACACTATAGTCATAGTTAATTTGCTCCACACTTGATGGTGGTTAAGCTAATATTGTAGTCAAACTGCATTGGGATAGACTGATAGAAGCATGGCAGATATTCTGTTCCATCAGTCCCTTCGACCAAAACAAACCACTCCCTCACTACACACACACAGACGGTGGGTGACGTACCTTCCCTTAAGACACAACAACAATACTACCAGTGGGGGCCGGGTTTTGAACAACTGATCTCTGGCTCTGTGGACGAATGCTCCGAGCAACTTTCAGTCCCTAAAGACAGTGCGTCATTGTCGTTTATTGTTTTAGTTTGAACTTCGGGCCACTGAACTACTGAAGCAACACAGTGTTGACTGTAAACATTTGCTTATGTGGCCAAAGTACTTCATTTACTTGATTAAAAGATATTACTGGTAAAATATTACTCCAGTAAAAGTTACTCTGTCAAGTTATTACTTAAGCAAAATAATCTGTAGAAATTGTCTGTAGAAAATACTTAAAGGGACTATACAGAGTTTAAAATGTTAAAATGATGTATTTTCCTCCCCTATATGTTCAAGCAATGTCCTAATGTGTAGAATGAGCCCAGACCTGTTCACCACAACTGCCTCTAAAATCCTGCACTGTCACTCAAAAAGGTGTTAAATCGGGTCCGAAGTGCCGTCATGCACGAGCTTAATATAGAAGCTGCAGTTACGCGTTAGACCTGAGGTGGCAGTAGTGAGTATAAAAATGACCAACTTGCATCTAGTCCCTTTAAGTAATTCAAAGAAGAAAGAAGACATCCATTCAAATAAGTGTTATGAAAAATTACTTTACGGCTTCATCAACACAAAAATTGCAATTCCTCCTGTACGGCAACACAATGTGGACAAACCTTCTTCCTTGTTGTGAGTAAGTGACTATACATCTACACAGCGCTACTGTTTTGATGTGACGTGCCCAAATTTACTTTTTACTTTTACTTTTTACTGGTGCATTGATAGAAATGTAGTGGTGTCGAAAACATTATGTTTTGTCTTGTTGTGAAGATAGGATCAGGTAGTTTAAATTTGTCCTAATCTTGCGGTTACAGTTTTGTTTTTAGCCCATCTCTGACTTCAAGACTTTTTAGGAGACAGTGTATTGGAGCTCGGACCCTTCATCATTTGAAACTACTATATTTGTTTATTTTTCTGTTGCCTTGCATGACTAGAGACTTGCTCTTGCATATTTCAATTGAACGACACAGAATACATTTTACAGCAGTGAAAGGTGTTTAAATAGCATAGCCACTTATTAACAGAACGTAATGCCCAGATTACTCTTTTTGTAAATATTCTTCAAAGCAGTGTTAACTCTCTCTCTCTTTCCCCCGATGTCTCTGGGGTCTGTCACATATGAATCGGGAGAGGCCTGTGACTGTGATTATGTTATGAGAACTAACGCAGCTCTCGTCTGTTCGGCCGCGTCCTCGTCCTTCACAGAGGAAGTGTGGGTTCAGATCCTCAACTTTGCACTTTGAACTCCCTGAACCATATTTTCCACAAGGCATTCTGGGATGGCGAGGGTTTTGTGGGGCGGTTATCTTCCCAGGGTCACGCAAATGAGGAACCCCCTTTCACCCCGTCGCCATCTATCAGGGGACATGTAAACATCATTATATAAGTGAATTAAGTGTTTAGCGACACTCACAAAGGGTTAGTTTACATATTGGATTTTGACATGATCATTTATTATAAACAATTGCACTTTAGGTAGTACTGTCACTAAATCCTTCTGTCTGATAATGACTCAGTACATGACTCAAATCACTTAACCTAACATTTGTCTGTAAAGGCTAATACCCAGAAAGAGTTTAATTTAAAGCTAAAGTTTGCTGCCCTCTCCTCCAGTGCTCCCTTTATCGCTGCCTGTGTCTTGTGTTTGTACAAAAGCTCAGAGATTCACACTCCCACAGCAGCTCCAAATAGATCCGTGCCTCGCTCGCTCGGAGGGGTCTGCTGCGGACGTCCGACCAAGAGAAACAACAGTGACAGTAAATCAGGACTTTATCAGACACAAGAAATGAAGGAGGCAAGTTACTCCATAGAATACTTTAGTTCGGGAATAAGGTTTATTGACAAAAAGTCACGAGTTAATTAGTTAATACTTAATCACACATATGTTGTCATTGCCTAAGTAATATATATATATTTTTTAATCATAGATGAGGGCAGGAAATGGCTGTAAAAGTAATAAAAGACACATTAATTTTATGAAATACAATCTGGACACATCTGCTTCACTATGATTATAATATGACTCTATATAATTGGTATGTTTACAGTGATGTGTAATCTTTTGTGGGTTGACTCCAGCTCTGATCTTGCCTGGCCAGCCAAACTACACTCAACAAAAATATAAACGCAACACCTTTGTTTCTGCTCCCATTTTTCATGAGATGGACTTAAAGATCTAAAATTCATTCCAGATACACAATATTACCATTTCTCTCAAACATTGTTCACAAATCAGTCTAAATGTGTGATAGTGAGCACTTCTGCTTTGCTGAGATAATCCATCCCATCTCACAGGTGTGCCACATCAAGATGCTGATCTGACATCATGATTAGTGCACAGGTGTACCTTATACTGCCCACAATAAAAGGCCACCCTGAAATGTGCAGTTTTGTCTCACAGCAAAATGCCACAGATGCCACAAGCATTGAGGGAGCGTGCACTTGGCATGCTGACAGCAGGAATGTCAACCAGATCTGTTGCTCGTGCATTGAATGTTCATTTCTCCACCATAAGCCGTCTCCAAAGGCGTTTCAGAGAATATGGCAGTACATCCAACCGGCCTCACAACCGCAGACCACGTGTAACCACACCAGCCCAGGACCTCCACATCCAGCAGGTTCACCTCCAAGATCGTCTGAGACCAGCCACTCAGACAGCTGCTGAAACAATTGGTTTGCATAACCAAACAATTTCTGCACAAACTGTCAGAAACCGTCTCAGGGAAGCTCAACTGCATGCTCGTCGTCCTCATCGGGGTCTTGACCTGACTCCAGCTCGTCGCCGTAACAGACTTGAGTGGGCAAATGCTCACATTCGATGGCGTCTGGCACGTTGGAGAGGTGTTCTCTTCACGGATGAATCTCGGTTTACATTGTTCAGGGCAGATGGCAGACAGCGTGTGTGGGTGAGCGCTTTGCTGATGTCAATGTTGTGGATCGAGTGGCCCATGGTGGTGGTGGGGTTATGGTATGGGCAGGCATCTGTTATGGACGAAGAACACAGGTGCATTTTATTGATGGCATTTTGAATGCACAGAGATACCGTGATGAGATCCTGAGGCCCATTGTTGTGCCATACATCCATAAACATCACCTCATGTTTCAGCAAGATAATGCACGGCCCCATGTTGCAAGGATCTGTACACAATTCTTGGAAGCTGAAAATGTCCCAGTTCTTGCATGGCCAGCATACTCACCGGACATGTCACCCATTGAGCATGTTTGGGATGTGCTTGACCGGCGAATACGACAGCGTGTACCAGTTCTCACTAATATCCAGCCACAATTGACAATCTGATCAACTCTATGCAAAGAAGATGTGTTGCACTGCATGAGGCAAATGGTGGTCACATCAGATACTGACTGGTTCTGAGTCCCCAGACCCCCAATAAAGCAAAAAACTGCACATTTCAGGGTGGCCTTTTATTGTGGGCAGTATAAGGTACACCTGTGCACTAATCATGATGTCAGATCAGCATCTTGATGTGGCACACCTGTGAGGTGGGATGGATTATCTCAGCAAAGCAGAAGTGCTCACTATCACACATTTGGACTGATTTGTGAACAATGTTTGAGAGAAATGGTAATATTGTGTATCTGGAATGAATTTTAGATCTTTAAGTCCATCTCATGAAAAATGGGAGCAGAAACAAAGGTGTTGTGTTTATATTTTTGTTGAGTGTACATGCTTTTTCACAGATGCTTTTTCAAAGAGCGAGCGTGATCTCAGTGATTTCCCGGTGGGCGTAATTGACAGACGGCATCAACCAATTAGACAAGCACACTATCTTTAATGCCACACTGCGTAACATTTTACCCAATAAAAATATTGAAATAGAAGCATTTATTTTATTTCAGATATTTTCATAATTGAAAAAAAAAAGCCTCATAAATGCACAAACAAACAAGTGACTTTGCTGCGAGCGGCTCAGCTCTTCTAAGACATGACTGTAACTTTACCGGGAGTGGGTATGTTTCCAGCTCGTTTCCATGGAGACTAAAGTCAGCAGAATTTGAGATTTAAATAGGTTTGGTTCTCATCCTAATCAATTCTCTGCACTGTATTTTCTGTGTTGGTCATTAGGAGGATATTTTGTACTGATGGCAACAGTATAGTCCAAAAAGTTACACAGTGTACCTTTAATGTTGGAAGAGTACGGTGACCGCTTCAGTCTCTTGGTGCGATGAACTCCTGCTGATAGTGGTAACATGGGGAAATGATTGGCTGAGAGAAGCTGCTCAGACGGTTCTTCTTTTGAACAGGAAGGAGGAGCGTCTTGCTGGCCAGGCAAGCTCTGATCTGTGCATTCTGTCGTTACGTCCTCGGACAAGACCCTTTCTTGTGGTGAGTGAGTGATTGGTGACAATCAAAGGGACCAGACTAGGCGCAGATTTTAGCAGCAGTGTGTCTGTCAGTCTACACAGCTGTGGCTATACTGTATATCTTAACAACTTTGAGTGTGGAATGTCAAGATTTAATGCATAGATTATATAAAGCCTTTTCTGATAACCAGCTATATAACACCAATGACACATGTTATAGGGCTTTGAAGAGACTGGGTTGACTTTATTACAAGGAATCCTCCACATAAACATTAACTCTTACAAGTGTCAGGACATTATACTGCCCCTCATTAGAGCCAATGGATGTCAGTGTCAAAGTTATTGGACTAAACCCAATCCCAGAAATGTACACTATTTTACATATTTTGTACCCTTAAGTTTTACAATGTTGCATAGTAGTTGAAAGATGGCTTACGTTTAAATCCATTACAAAATCAATCAATGAATCAATCAATCAATCAAATGTTATTCATAAAGTGCTTTTTATACTGAAAGGTATGACAAAGTGCTTTACAGACAGATTACAACATTTAAAACTCTGGCTATGTTCTTTAGATGGTAAAAACCTATCTTTGTGATATTCTTAATGTGTGGAATAAAAGTCAGCTCAGAGTCAAAAGTCACGCCCAGGTTCTTCACCTGTGAGGAAGGATTAAAAGACAATGACTGTAGTTTGGGTAAAGGTTTCTCCCTCTGGGCCTCAGGACCGATGACTAAAACTTCAGTTTTGTCCTGGTTAAGCTGGAGAAAGTTTTCTGCCATCCAGGATTTGATATATAAAATGCAGTTAAAAAGTGCATCCATTGGCCTGGTGTCATCAGGAGACATGGAGATGTACAACTGTGTATCATCAGCGTAACTATGAAAGTTGACTCCATGTCTCCTGATGACATCACCAAGAGGGAGCATATACAGGTTAAAAAGCACTGGCCCTAAAATCGAACCCTGGGGGACACCACATGTAATTCCATGGACCTTAGAGGAGCAGGTATCCACACTTACCATGAATGTCCTGTCTGTGAGGTAGGATGTAAACCATTTGTGGACAGCACCAGAGAGGCCTATGTGTTTTAAACGAGTTATCTATTATACTATTGAGTTACTATTGTATCGAAGGCAGCGCTCAGAGCCAGTAGAACCAACACTGTGACCTTCTGTGAGTCATAATTTAATCTAAGATCATTTAAAATCTTTAAAAGGGCCGTCTCGGTGCTGTGGTTTACCCTAAAGCCAGACTGGAATTTCTCAAGGACATTATGCGCAGTAATAAAATCATTAAGTTGGATAAAGACAAGTTTTTCTAAGATTTTGCTTAAAAATGGATACCGGTCTAAAATTGTTAAAATTATTACAGTCCATATTGCTCTTCTTCAGTAGAGACCTCACCACCGCCCCTTTAAAGGCAGCAGGGAAGACCCCAGTCTGAAGAGAGCAATTCATCATGTGTAAAAGCTCGTCTTTAAAAGATCCATAGAATATTTTAAAAACGGGGTTGGGACCGGATCTAAAAGACATATGGTGGGCCTCACTGAGGAGAAAACTTTATCAAGCATCTCAGCATTAACCTGGACAAAACTGTAAAGTGTTTCCTCTGGAACAAACAGACAATCAGATGTATTTAAAACTGTGTTACTTTTGGTAGATAAAATATTGCGTCTGATAGTGTCTGAAGTGGTCTGCAAACGCCTCACAGAGAGCGTCTGTGGGGTTTAAAGGAGGTCTGTTAAAATCAGGATTTAAAACATTAAATCCTGATTTAATGTTTTAAATCAGGATTAAATGATTTAAAAATCATGAAATCATTAAATGCTACAATACAGCATTTCTTATTGCTGTATTGTAGGTCTTTTGTTGAGCACGGAATATTTGAAAATGTTATTTTGAATTTCCTCCATCTCCTCTCGGCCTTCCTGCAATTTCTCTTGAGTTGCTTTAGTCCTCGTTTCTCCAGGGGGGAAGGGGTTTGGGATTAATCTTTTTAAGTTTGAATGGTGCAACTGCATTGAGGGCGATGAGTCGTTTACTGTTAAAATTGTCAACAATAAAATCACAGTTAGCAGGTAAAATCACAGGAGGAATTTGTTGTAAAGCATCAATACATTTTGCAGCCACTTCACGGGTAAAATTACGTTTCCTCACAGTTTTTGGATTCTTGCTGGATAAAACCGGTGACATTAAAACACACACAGTAATGGTCAGAGATGGCCAAGTCGATAACAGAGGACACAGTAGTGGACAGGCCATACGTGATGACCAGGTCCAGACGGTGCCCTTTCTCGTGAGTTGGCTGCGTGACGTGTTGGGTGAAATCCATATAATTAAGAACATTTAAAAACTCGGCAGAAATGGCGTCTGTGTAGATTAAAATCACAAGTTAAAATGATCATATTAAAGGAGCTATGTAAAATTGATAGAAAGGCTGAGAATTCATTAATAAAAAGGGGACATCTTTTGGGCGGTCTATAGATTGTGACACATAAAATCGGGGGGTTACTAAACATAACTGCGTGGTGCTCAAAACTCGTGTATTGATCGAATAAAATAGGTTTGGTGGCAAGAGTGTTTATGCTTATAGAGGCAGTGCCACCTCCCCTTTTTCCATTTCTGGTTGAAAAGGCACTGCTAAAATTATGTGGAGAGGCCTCAGCAAGAACGCCATTCGCATCCGCACCCAGCCAGGTTTCAGTTAGAAACAAACAATCAAGAGTATTATCTCAAATCAAATCATTTACAATAAAAGACTTATTCGGCAGAGAGCGGACATTTAAAAGAGCCATGTTCACTGTGGTAGGGGACTGAGTATTTAAGGAATTATGTGATGACTGTGCTTTGGTGAGAGGTCTGAGGTTATTAGTATTAACAGTGCGAGTAGTCTTACCTTTGGTGAGCTCTCTGCTGATAAAAACAGGAATATCTGTTATGGTGGGTGTGCAGGGAGACCTTCATGCTGCTGATTCTATTGTAAGTTGAATGTTCTGTGAAAACAGGTGGGATCCGGTTGTCCACGTATGGGATGTTATTCTTCGTGCAGTAGTTCTTTAAAAACAGATGGAGGAGCCTTGTTCTGCTAAATTGTCCATCCCCAAAACGGAGCGCAGAGAATGGTCCAGAAACTATGCAAGTTTTATTGTTGTTTTTGATGTTGAGTGAAATAAAGCATGTGGATTCAAATGGCCATCTCGAGTCTTGGCAGGGCAAAAGATAAATATCTTTAGTTCATATAAATCAAACTAATTGTGCAATACTTTAAGCTAAAACTCCTGCCAGGTCATAATTCAGTGGAAATGATGGATATTTCTTTCTCACCGTGTGGTCAGAGCAGACGGGAGATCATTTTTGTGAAGCTGAGGATCCTGTGATTCTGTGAGAAACCAGATTTTTTTCTCTCTCTCTCTTTATTACTCTATTTATGTTGGGCAGCCTGACTCCATAAATATCTGATTTGAGTTGTCATGAGTAAGGCCTAGTGAATTCAGTGCTCAATGCTTGTGTGTGTAGATGTGCGCGTGCGACAGCCAACAACTGGGCATACCCAACATGCCACCGCCGGGAACAGTATTATGACGTTTCCGTTTGGGATTTTATTTTTCTTATTCCGATGACATTCCTGATTTTTCATATCCTGCGTTAGAGGCAACTACTCACTGTCTTGTTTACCAGCCTTCAAAACATACAGCGCCGTGTCCATTCATCATCCACGGAGGCTGCTTCCTCAAGGCTATTAGACACATGCCACAGTCTGAGAGATGCGCAATGAGGTGCAGGCAGAGCATACATGCAAACAAAGTGAGGAGGGGCGAGGTTTGTGTGGTTTAGGACTTGATTAAAGAGGCGGTGTGTGGGGTTGACAGTAAGAAATTTGCAACAATAAATCAAAGTGTATTCAAGCAAGAGGGAATAAACATAAATATATAAATGAATGATGTTGTTCTGTATTTTTGGATTTAACATTGCAATGTACAATAAAGTGTTGTGTAAAGTACATCCAGGTGAAAATTGTTTACTACAACGATAGGTACATATTTGCTATATGCTGCTGACAGTCTTCCAACCTCAGAAAGAGTTGAGAGATGAGAGGTTTTAGAGGATTAAAGACGTGAGAGCTCTCCTTGGTGAATGTTATATTCATGTGAGGTAAGGTAAAGCCATAATGCAGAGGTCTCCAACCTTTTTAACCCGTCGAGCATCACAAATGTTGGAGAGCTACTTATGCTTCAAAGATACTTGTGTATACAGTAATGTGTCTTAGATGGAGCTCACCCAGGTGAAGGCTTGAGTTTTGTCCTTATACTATTCACCTTATTCCAGACGTTCCCGTGGGTGTCTCCATGAATTGTGCTCCTATTAGTTTATGTTCTACACAGACAGAAACACACTGCAGTGATGACGTGTAAATGAACATTGGCAAACATTTTCCCTTTAGTGAACTTTGTCGCACTCTTTCGGAAGTGTCAATACAAAGGAAGTGCCAATATGTGGCAAAAAGAGGCAAAAGTGGGCGGGGTGGAATAAGGTGAATACTATATTGAACCAATTTCTTGCAGATTGTACAAGTATTCAGCATTTCAGAACAAAAAGAAACTGCATCTAAAATGTGAGTCCTCAAACATGTAGACATGTAGAAAGTGTTTTGCGAGCGACCTAGAAAGCTACTGGTAACAACCAAACTATAGATACAGATGGCATCTCTGGAATCGCCCATATGGCCTGTCCACTACTGTGTCCTCTGTTATCGACTTGGCTGTCTCTGACCATTACTGTGTGTTATTTAATGTCACTGGTTTTATCCAGCGAGAATCCAAAAACTGTGAGGAAACATAATTTTACACGTGAAGTGTATTGATGCTTTACAACAAATTCCTCCTGTGATTTTATTGTTGACAATTTTAACAGTAAACGACTCATCGCCCTCGATGCAGTTGCACCATTCAAACTTGAAAAGATTAATCCCAAACCCCTTCCCCCCTGGAGAAACGAGGAACTAAAGCAACTCAAGCGAAATTGCAGGAAGGCCAAGAGGAGATGGAGTAAATTTAAAACAACAATACATTTTCAAATATTCCGTGCTCAACAAAAGACCTACAATACAGCAATAAGAAATGCATGAAATAAATTATTTTCCACAATAATCACCAACCACAAAAATAACCCAAAAGTCCTATTCTCAACAATAAAAAATGTTTTAAATCCTGATTTTAACAGACCTCCTTTAAACCCCACAGACGCTCTCTGTGAGGCGTTTGCAGACCACTTCAGGGGAACGTTCATGTATTTAAGAGCAGGCTCAAAACCCACCTCTTTAGCTTAGCTTTTAACTGACATCTATTTAGTCCTAATTATATATTGTATATTATGTATGTGTGTGTGTGTATGTATATACAGTATATATATAGCGCTTTATAAATAAAGTTTGTTTGATTGATTGATTGATTGATAGATATATGGTCATATTTGAAAAAGGTAAGGGGGAATACAAAGAAGACAACAATTTCTCCAATTATTGATAAAGTTGATATAGTTTTCTACCCAATAAAGATACAAAGACATGGAGAGGAGCAAAGGGGTTCAACAGCCCATAATTACATAAATAACGGAGAATGCTAACATGATGGTGGCCATACCGCCTTTGCTATGCCCAATCCCGTCAGATCTTGGAAGCTAAGCAGGGAAGGGCCTGGTTAGTACTTGGATGGGAGACCGTTTGGTAACACCAGGAAGCCTAGCGAATGTAGTGAGTGAGTGAGTGGTAGGTGGTGGTCGGAGGGGCCGATGGCGCAAACTGGTAGCCTCGCTTCTGTCAGTCTACCCCAGGGCAGCTGTGGCTACAATAGTAGCTTACCACCATCAAGTATGGAGTGAATGAATAGTGCAATGTAAAGCGTCTTTGAGTGTCCAGAAAAGCGCTATATAAAACCGATGCATTATTATTATTATTATTATTATGATGCTTCATGTTAGCATCGCACTACATGCTAATGCTAGCTAGTGCTAGCTATGACTTTTTGTGTGTGTGAATAAACATCCATATTTAGACTTGACTTTATTTATGTGTGATAAATAAGTTCATATTCCACCAGAAATGGCTAAAAAGAGTGGGAAATTGTATTTCCCACAAGATTCTGTTTTCCCCCTCGGCAAAGCCACGCCCCCTTCTATGACGAGATGCCATCTGTATCTATTGGTTGGAGATCCCTGCATGAATTATACAATTCTAAAGATTATTCGACCATTGATTTCAGCCACGACAGACAGTCATAGTGTTCTTTGCCAAGATACTTCACCCACTTTGCCTGTCAATGTGGTGTATGAGCAGGAACTGACTCCCTGCATTTGCCCCACCACTCAAACCTTGCATCTGAGAAACCAGTCAGAAGCGGTGCTGACTGCAGTGCAGCACTCAGGTACCCATCCGTGGATTTAGTGCCAAGATCTTGATCTGGATTCATGGGAATATCAGCCTACTGTCCATGCTCACATGCTCCCCCAGACGTTTGAAGAACATGCACACTCCATGCAGAAAGGTCGGGGTCTTCTTTACAATAGGACCAGGATTCTTGTCTGAGCCACTGTGCTGTAACATGTACCACTTAACCTACTTCCTAATCTTATGTGCTCAATATATTACCTTTGGTTTGTTTCAAAGTATGAACAGCCACTCAATTAATGTGTACCATGAAGGCAGATGCTCCCAGTCACTTGTTATTTTTTATTTTCTTCATATCTTTCTACCCACCACACATAGTCCCCTGAAGCTCCCCCAGTTTCAGCAGAGTTACAGCATAGACACTGTTGGGCCCGACAGCGTTGATCAAAGCTGCTGTGATGTAATGGTCCTCAGAGCAGCGCACACATCCCTCATTAACTTCCACCAGAGGCTTTTAATGAAAAACCACTGAAGGGAATCTCTGCTTTTCTCTCCTCTTCTCGTCTCCTTTTCATCCTTCACACTAATTCCTACGGCCTAACTCCTACACCCAGGCTCCTCCTGATTCATGTTTGGAAGTGCCTCCCCCACCACCGGCCCTCATAGCACAGTTGGTGATGGTGACTTCCGCTGAGACAATATTGTAAATATTTCCCATAGCTTATCTTGACCGGGAAAAGTCTGGCACTGACCATGATGCGCTGCTAATTAAGACACAAGTTTGGGTTCTGCGGGTTAGTGGCCTCAGATGGGGCAAAAAGGCGCTTTGCGATGTTTTTAGAAACAGGTAGAGACAAGTCGTGGTTACTGATAATCTCTGGATGTAGCACATGCCTTTACTTGTCTTAATTTACTGTGGGAAGCTAATTCATAAAACATTCACTCTGTCCATTTGACCTATTAATCTATTTATTTTTCTTGCAGAGACGACGGTTAGGACATGGATATAATCTGTGACAATGTGTTTGCTTGTTTGTTTCAATTATAGATTGTTTTTAATCTATTTGAATAAAGTTATGAAAGTATTTGTAGAAATGGATTGTACTTGGCTTGTAGTCTGACAAACCAGGAACTGACTCAGTAAATCCATACCTCTGAAAACATGTAGGAAAACATAGGAAGGCCCTGGGTGTGGGTTCCCATATGATTTCAAGATTAAACAAACCAACATCCATTCAATCATTTAAAATAAACTGTTTAAAAACATATTAACTTGATTTTAAAATGTTTTTCTGCCCCAAAGTACTGTAGCACAAGAGGCAATACCTTTTATACAATGGGGTCCCGAGTTGTTTACGTGTCAATTTTTGGGGTCCCAGCCCAAAAAAGTTTGAGAACCTCTGGACTAAAGTATCTTTTAACTTAAAAACATTCTCTTCTGTTTCTTTATCAACATCCGTTCATCCTGGAATTCACCATACAGTATATTCTCTTCATTCATGATCTGTTAGCATTACGTCATTTACTCTGCACTTACTCTGTCTCTTTGTGTACACATAAGTAAATGTATTACCAATGCTCATCTTTGTTCTTTCTTTAAATATGTATATGTTTTTGGAACTAGTCTGCTCATCCTCAGGCTTTTAACTACCTTTGATCTAGGGATCTCCAACCAGGAGCTCGGGAGCCACCAACAGCTCTCCAGACCTTTGTTGGTAGCTCGCCAAAGGCTTTCTACATCTCTACACTCACTAGATACGTCACAATTTAAATGTATCTTCTTTTTGTTCTGAAAATTTTGAACAGAATCTGCACCAAATAGGCAAATAAAGTAACCGATAGGGACATGATTTCGACTTGATTTCACATTTCCTGTCTATTTTGCATCCCAAGTGTTTCTTGAGAGCTGATGGAACGAGTGAATTTCTCCAATGTGGGATCAACAAAGTCCTATCTTATAAAATTCAAGTAATTTCTATTGAATTATCTTGGCTACAAACTCTCCAGGGTGTACGCCTCCCAAGTCTCATGACCAAATTCACATGTGTTCCCCAGCAGGCTAAAGTCCTGCTAAAGTTTTGTTTTCCTCTTTAAGTTTTCCGTTACTTTATTTGCCGCATGTGAATTTGGCTATTGTTACGAGTAGCTCTCTGGTGGTTTTGGTATGTAAACGTAGCTCAACTTATAAAAAGGTTGGAGACCCCTGCTTTAATCCTTTCTCTTTGCTATAAAAAAAATATGGTGTTGTGTTTCGGGAAGTCCAGGGCCGACTTCCTGGGGCCTGGGGCAAGTTACCCGGTTGCTCAATTCAGTGGGATCCATACCTTCTTTTTTGAGTCACTTACAAATTACCAAACAAAAATGTCCTAGACCTACTTTACTTTGAGGATACTTGAGAAATTATCGAGACTCATCAAGCTTATGTGGAAAGGTAAACGACTTTGGAAAGTTTACTGGAAAGGTTGTGGAGAACTACTTGTAACTCTAAATTGGAAAACCCCGGAGTCTGCGTCATATACTGTTCTGTAATTTTATCGGATTTCTTTCCAAACCACCGCCTACTTTTCCTCACTAATCCTATGATACCGAGGTCGTAATGCAAAACCAAATGTAGTAAAGTGCCTCTCTCCTCCCCTCAGGCCACCCCATGTCCACACACATGTCCAGCCCTCTCTAATAATGAAGAAGGTATGACGTGCGCATTGCTTCCTCGTTGTGCAATCAGGGGCACACTCTGGGGAGCTATAAGACCCCAAACTCATCTGGTTTCTCATAGTCTCTGCGATTTTACGCACATGCCCTTTTCCACTCACACACACTCAGAGGAGAGGCTTTGCATGGTCTGGGACACACAACAACTTGCAGCTTGAGGAGAGAAGGCTGCAATTTTCAAGATATGGACTGTAGCCAAAAGGACTAAGAGAACTATCAAGTCACTTCAGGTAAAACTTTGCTCATACTTTTGTGTGCGTTTCTGAGACTTTTGATCAGACTGGCTGGGGCTTTACTTGGCTAATTTACTCGCTGCGATGTGGATATTCCTGGAGGATGACGCTTTGAAATCTGATTGATAATATTAAAATTCATCACACGTGTGTAATGTCTTTCATGGTCTTTGCGAAACTGGAGAATGTTCAGCAAGCTTTGGTATTCAAATTGTGTTTTTCTTTCTTTTTTATCATCCCCACTATGTTGCGCACTAATAACATAGTGATAGGTTGGAAATAGTTTGATAACGAGATAATGAGGCATTTCACAGACCTATTTCTATTTTATAACCAAGGAAATACTAACCATGTTTTCTGGTGAAAGTAAGGGTTATCATTAGTCATGTTACTGTTTTACGTATGTGCGGTCAGTTGCATCTGTACAGATTGACCAGTTTGGCCCTGGTACAGACTTAGTTTGATAAGTAACGCATCAGAGTAAATTGGGTCTTTGTTTAGAGATGCTGCTTCATTGACGTGTCTTAATCCAGATTTTCTCTTGTCCTTTATCTGTCTGGATTGCTGTTACAGTACAATATCTTGTCAATATACTTCCTGTAAATCTAGTAGTATACTGTATCTCTGATTCTATGGATTTGTCTCATAGGAAGTCTTATTTGTGAACGTTTTTCTTGCCATAGTGTTTTTTAGGCATTTTGTCCTCATTTTACTTTAGTTCTGATGCAGTTCAGCCATCGCTCTAACTCAGCAGGCTCTGCTGTTAATAGGATCATTGTTCTTATTCAAGATCTAGTCTACTTAAAGCTGCATTATGTAACTTTTCATGTGGGAAGAAAACAAAAAACAACAACAACTTTGTATTAGTGCGTATGAGTGGTGAGCATGGCGCCTGTACTCTCCATCGCAGTGGCTCCATGGGGTCAATTGTTTTTAGAGTTTCTGGTAGGTTTTCACTGTTGATGGACCCTCTCACCAGAAAACCTATAACAAGTGATCCTGGAGCGTTGTAGAGGCCACTGTGATGGAAAGTAAAGGGACAATGCCAAATGCTAAATATCAAGGGTTGGGTTTTTTCACATACAAAGTTGCATAATGTGACCAACTCTTGGATACATTGCATCTAATAAAAAGTATATGGACTTGTGTTCATTATCATCCACTGTCCCAATCAAATAATCCAAACAAAACAAAAACACCAATATTTGCAGATTTTTTGCACTCTGATATTTCATGCACATTTCTCATACGGCTGCTACTACTTCTATTTCCACCTCTATCTCTACAACACTTACAAGAACATAGTAACCTGTCAAAAATAAAAAGTATAAGTTGTATACCATCAATTCCACTTACAGTAGTGTTCAAAAATAATAGCAGTCCAACATCACTAACCAGATTATTCGCAATTTTTGGTTCAAATCATAGAACTACATGGCCAACAATTTACCAGTAGGTGCAGTAGATTCTTAGAAGAACAGACAGACCCAGCATTCATGGTATGCATGCTTTTACTTCTGTGTAGTTAAATACTCAATTGAAAGGGGTGTGTTCAAAATAATAGCAGTGGGGAGTTCAATTGGTGAGGTCAATCATTCTGTGGAAAAAACAGGTTTGAATCAGGTGGCCCCTATTTTAGGAAGTCGGCACATGTTATATATGCATTTCACTTTGAAATCCTGATTAAAATGAGTTGTTGAAGACATTGTTCAGAAGAACAGTGTTCTTTAGTTAAAATTTTGATTGGAGGGGGTAAAACTGCTAAAATGATCTCCAGCGCGTTAAAATGGAAAGCAAAAACAGAGAGACGTGGAAAAAAGTGGTCAATAGCCAGAAAATGGAAAACTACCATTTGAATGGATCGAACAATAGCCAGAACTCCAAAGGCTCAGCCAATGATCAGCTCCAGGATGATCAAAGACAGTCTGAAGTTATCTGTGAGTACTGTGACAGTTAGAAGAGGCCTGTGTGAAGCTAATTTATTTGCAAGAAGCCCCCGCAAAGTCCCACTGTTATAAAAAAGACATGTGCTTAAAAGGATACAATTTTCAAAAGAATACATCAACTGGCCTAAGGAGAAATGGAGCAACATTTTGTAGACTGATGAAAGTAAGATTGTTTGTTTTGGGTCCAATGGCCGCGGACAGATGACCCACAAACTCTGAATTCAAGCCACAGTCCACTCTGAAGACAGTGAAGCAGGCAAGCATCATGATGGGCATGTTTCTCTAACTATGGTGTGGGGGCTATTTATCGCATACCAGGGCTCATGGGTCAGTTTGGATACATCAAAATACTTGAAGAGGTCATGCTGCCTTATGCTGAAGAGGAAATGTCTTTGAAGTGGGGGTTTCAACAAGACAATGACTCCAAACACACCAGTAAGCAAGCTACATCTTGCCTCCAGACCAAGAAAATTAATGTTATGGAGTGGACTGCCCAATCCCCAGAACTTAATCCCATAGAAAACTTGTGGGGTGACAAGAAAAATGCCAGGAATTGTGGAATGTTGTCAAAGCATGTTGTGCTGGTGTTGAATGGTTCCAGAAGTTGGTTGACTCTATGCAACACAGATGTGAAGCAGTTCTAAAAAACGGTGGTCATACAACTAAATATCAGTGTCTTGATTCCCTGGAAAGCTTATTTTATTTATGTAATACATACTGAGCATGTAAAGACAAATGTAGACACTGCTATTTTTCTGAACAGCCTAATGGTCATTGTTTATAATTTTCTGTAAAGTACTTTATACATTTCTCTTCCTGTTTTCATTTAGAAAACCATGGGCAATGCTCCCAATGCATCGAAATAAAATCTACTATGAAAATGTTGTGCTTAACTAACGTTTTTGAACACACTGCTATTATTTCGACCACAACTGTACTATTTAAAGCAATGGCGTTTTGTTTCGATACTTCTAGGCAACTAAGTGTTTGGAAGAATTATTCAGCAAAAACGTTCTTTTAACTTTTAAATGCTTTAGAGAACTTAGTGAGGAAAAACTCTTGATGATTTATTCTCTGTATGTCTGTATGTAGAGACAGGGTAGATGAAGACAGATCAACGCATGCACTAACTGTAATGTGGGAGTGTGACTGCTCTGTGTTTAGTAACTCACGCCGCATGCTGTAATGTATTTTTCCT
The DNA here is from genome assembly GCA_007210695.1 of Neogobius melanostomus. Lineage (NCBI taxonomy): Eukaryota > Metazoa > Chordata > Actinopteri > Gobiiformes > Gobiidae > Neogobius > Neogobius melanostomus. Next base: position 3,501,209 of record VHKM01000427.1, on the reverse strand, counting down.
TAGATTCGTTATCATCCCCGACAGCTGACAAAAGCACGGATCACAACACTTTAAACTGGCTGAACTGACTGTCTCCTTAAAAGGTCAAACTAATCGGTAATGTTTCTTTTCATTTCCTAGGCTTAAACTCTGCTTCTAGTGACGCAAGTGTACAACAAGTGCCACGATGGAGAACTCGAATGACCTCCTCAACTCTACAGCGTTCCCCAACACGACCTCGATCCCTCCTATGCCATACTGTGAAGACTGGACTAATATTGAAATGTCTATACTTATACCTACACTATATAGCATTATTAGCATATTTGGCACTGTCGGCAATGTGTTAGCGATCTGCGTTTTGGCACATTCGAGTACACCGAGAAGCGTGGCCAATACTTTCATGGTAAACCTATGCGTCGCCGACCTGCTGTTCCTTCTGTCTCTACCGCTGTGGGCCGCCTACTACTCGCAAAACTACAATTGGACTTTTGGGCGCTTGACTTGCAAAATATGCGGCGCGCTCCTCCATTTCAACCTCTACGCGTCCATTTTCTTCATAATGTGCATGAGCGTGGACAGATACCTCGCCATCGTGCACCCGTTGAGGTCCCTAAGTGCGCGCGACCCCAAAATTGCAATTTCTATCTCTGTTTTAATATGGGTCCTGGCTTGCCTCTGCTCCACGCCGACCTTAGTTCTGCGGGACATCCATGCTCTCCCGGATAGAAACATCGAAGTGTGCGGGGTAAAATATCCAAACGACACTTGGTTCCTGGCACTTGCCTGGTTGAAGATGATAGTAGGTTTCGTCCTGCCTTTGATCGTTATCTGCTGTTGCTACTGCATCATCGGGAGGCACTTACTCAAGGATACAGGCCTGGTAAGAATGCAGAGTATGCCGCATTCAGTCAAACAATGCATGGAATCCAAAGAGCACGGCGGAAAATTGGAGCGACCGCCGACCCCGTGCCCCAACGCGAGGTTCAGTAATAGCCGGCCCCTCGAGGGAAGAGGACTGCAAAGAGTTCTGTGGACAGTAGCAGCGGTCGTCATTGCGTTTTTCGTATGCTGGTTCCCGTTCCATTGTGTGACCATGCTGGACGTCGGCAATGCTTACGGATGGTTGGAGGGTTGCTGGGTGGACTGGACCATTGCAAATATGACCCCCATCACTTTATGTCTGGGTTTCTCCACTTCTGCGATCAACCCGCTGCTCTACTGCTTCATAGGACACCATTTTCGAGGCAGGTTGGGCGGGCTGTGCAAGGGGCTGTGTGCCTGTGTGAAAGCCCACGGAGAGGAGCACCACAGCCAAAAGAGAGGATCGTTCAGCACCAGGTTGAGTTCGTTTTCAAGGAAACTCAGTGATCTCAAAGACCTCGCCATCGTGGAGAACTCGTGTCCTGCTTGATAAGCGCAGACTGACTTCCCTGCACCAACTTTGAGAGAATTACTAATTACAGAAAGATCAATGCAATAGTGCAGGCTAAAGAAAGAACTTTAGTTAAGGCAAGTCCTGAAACCTGCAAATGAAAGAAAGTATTATTGCTGTTTTTTCTTGGGCATGACCTTTGTATGAATGCCAAAGTTGTCATTTTTAAACCCATTTTACTTTGTACCACTAGGTGGAGTCACTACTGTAAGAAAACAGCCAGGCTCACTGCACGACTACATGTGTTCTGTACTGGATAAAACGCCATCTTTCGATCAAGCTTTAGACCGTGTTCTAAATAGTTTAGCTCAAAAGTTTACAGCGGGTACGTCATACGTCATCTGATACGATGATACTATTGGCTATGGCCACGTGCAGACGCATGATAGACATTCGTAGCGCCCAATAAACGGCTATGGGCAATCGTAAACCACACCTCTCCAATGAAAAAATTAATTGGTTGCCCCCAGACTAAATATCACTTGTGATTTTAATCTGCCGTTAGCCAGGCTAGTTAATTACTATAATGTCTTAGCAAAATACCTATTTAGGCCATATATGATGTATAACACTGGCATTTGTATAAAGTGATGCTTTATGCTATAATTGGAGGGTCTGGTGTTTGGTATTTCAACACACAATTGGCCCCCAGTCAAGCAAACTTGCCTACCCCTGCTCTAGATGGAGTCATAAGCAGCATTCCTGATTGCTCTTTTATTGTTTTTTTCTGTATAGTGTCATTTTTTTGTACATGTTTTGGTTTTGTTGACTTGTGGCAAATGTATTTGAAAAGGGATAATAGATGTAAGATATAAAGGCTACTGTAATATATGGAGTTCATGCACTAATCATATTTTTGATATGGTATTGTTAAAGCAGAAAGATGTTAAAATGGTTCTATAAAATATAAAAACAAAAAACCTGAAGCCTCTTGTTTTGTTTTTTATATATAAATACATGATTTATTTAAAGTTGCCTAAGCTCAGAATCTAGTGGGTGGCTGCTCTTAATTCAGGTTTAAATTAGGACAGAAGTGATGTTTTTAGGCCACCAGCTCAGGGAGAGAATGGAGGCTAACATCAGTGTAAGAAATAACAGATGAGAGGAGAGAGGCCAATCTGTTATGCCAAGTAATTAGACATGTTTCATAAAAATGAACAGCTAACTACCATTACCGTATGGTTAAAAAAAAAAATAATAATAATAATAATAAAGAAATAACATTATTTAATCTAGTGGCTCTCAAACATTACACGCCTCATAATGCATTTAGTTTTTCAAGTACCACCAGGACTAGCAAAGTGAACTTGGACCATACGTTTTGAAGAGGTAGAACTACAATTGTCCCCAAGTGTGCTAGGATGTGCACTTTGAAAAAGTAGTGCTACAAAATGCATGTGAACTAAAATTGGACCTAAATGAATTAAGTGAAGTCTAGAGCTGCAGCAGAAGGGTTAACGCAAACCTCCCCGGGCATCTGGGATCAATACGCTGTTTAGTTTTTGCAGCTTTAGAAACTTGGACAGGCCTTAGTTCCACTCTCGCATAAGTAAGTGACCCCCCTGGACAACCTTTATTTAAGAAAAGATCCAAACACCCCGCAGTCCGTCTTGCGTTTGAGCAGTGATTACGAACTAATCACTCAAGTCTTTGCAATGTTAATGAGATAATTGCTTTTTAATGACAGAAAATAACACGCTATTACTGGAGGAGGTTATCTGCCTGACTGCCCTGTTGACCTGACCTCACCCTGGTACAACGTGCTGCTGTTGGAATAGTTCACATTTTTAGTGAAAGGGAATCCATCCCTCCTCTGAGCATTCCTCTGTCCCAGCTGTACCCCACAGCTGGGACAGAGGCTGCTCACTCTGGGAACAACAGCATCAGATTCATTTGAGAACATAATAGTCCACTAAAACTGTTTCAATATGATTTGCATCTACCCCCACGACAGAATTATATTTTGCATCCCAGTATCCACTTTGTTTCATATCACATACAATATTATAAAGAATAGATACAAATGGTGGCCAACTTTGAAAAATCTAGATCTGGCTTGTACATTAATATAAAAGTTTGCCGTCAAGACACTTGGTATGTTATATGTCACTAAAAATGTCACCACAATGTGATGTTTAGCTTGGACATAAATAATGATGCAACCAGACATGCTTCTGCAAATAAATGTATCTTACCTGAAGTAGCGACAAATCACATGAAAAGAACATTTTCTTATAGGGGAATATATGGAACCTATGGAATCTACTTCCCAAGCAAATAGTCTGATAGAAATCCATTTTAGATTCAAAATTGTTCTGAAAAGTTTGTTCTGCTGAATACATGTAAATCGCTTGACAGTACTTAGTAGATTAGACATTAATTTGAATTATAAATGTTGTGATCTGCTGTTCCGAAGTGAAACCTGTACCACAGAGATTTAATTAAGTTTGATCTTATTTTTATCTTATTAATGAGATTGTATTCTTGTGCATGTTAGAAATATCAGGAGATATTTTACATTACTTTTACATAACTGTTGTGTCAGAATAGCAGCAGCTTCTTCCAATGAGGATCCTAATAAATAAACAACTAATCAATATAGTATGTATAGTATAGTATGCAGCTATTTACATTCACTGTTGACCCAATGAAAGGTCTAATTTTGACTCTTGTGGCCCCTGGTGATGCTCAATATGGTTAATAATGTAAAGCATGTCCCAGAGTTGGTGGTAGTTTTTGTGACAACCATGACAGCCCGGGGTTAGGACAGAGATTATATAACGGTGCCCAACAGTGGCACAGGACTGAACTGCTGTAGGTTTGGGCCACCATAAAAATGACCAATTGATCAAAAAATGATTTTCAGACACACATAAACCAAAAGCAACAGTTGGATGTGCCTAGATCTGAGCCAGTATTTCATTATTTCATGCTTTTCACAATTGAGAATTGCATTAGAGATTTCTTAAATCTTGTCTGTTTTCAGATTTCATAGTGAGCTAACTTTTCATTCTCTCTAAATAGAAGCCAAAAGTCAGTGTCGATTATATAGTACGATATGTTCATTGTAAGAAATAGGCTAAACCCAAAAGAGCAAATCCCAAATATTGAAGATGCATTTACTGTATATTTGTGACAAGGTCCATTATGACACTATATATGAATCCCTCAATATTAAAAGTTGAGAGACACCGCAAAACCTGGCCATTAAAATTAAATAAATTACTTTGAATTGCTTTAATTAAGATAATTTGTTGATTTTGAATTGAACTATAAGACTGCCAATGGAACAAGCACTATACAACTTAAATAAGTGTAATTAACTCTTATGCTACAGTTTATTCTCTCAAAATGCCACAACAAAGTTGAATCGAGAAAAAGTCTAGATCTTGTCAAATTTGAGCTAAATTCTCTTAATTCAAGTATTTTAATTCATCTAATTTAAGAAGATCATATTCAGTGTATTAGTATTAGGCATGGTCCAATTATAAACAAAATAGAAATAGAGGCCAATATAATGATTAATGTTGGCTGAAAACTACAGCAATTACTGGAAGACGACTACCACCAATTCCCCAATGAATAATTGCCTTTTTGTACCTTGTATACAGAGAGATTGCCATTCTGTTATTTTTTACTTTCTCCAAAGATCAAAATGAGAAATGACTAAGACCTTCTGGTGACGCTGACTATCATGCATCAGGCATTTGGACGAGCGGGTCTCTTATGCAACCCGTTACTGTCTATCCTGGCAGACCTCTTACATATGACAGAATTATGCTCAATATTTCATCAGATATCAAAATGGCAAAAGGCTTCATCTATCTAGTCTTCCTTTGGATGCGATTGACTTGGCAAACTCAAAACTGTGTCCCGGTGTATGTCTGTGTTATTATGGTCTGCATGACACAATAGTTTGAATCAAAATGTAACGTTTTCTTGCTGGCAAATTGCTAGCTTGAAATGATGTTAAATAAAAAAGGGCAATGTGGTTGCTCAAGGACAGGCTCTCTGTCATCCAAGAAGAATTTAAAGTGTCTCTATACAAATGTTATGTCAAAGGATATATCCACCAAACCTCTGTTAAAATACAGTATATGTGAACATGTTTGAGTAAAATTGCAAGAGCTGCACTATGAACTATATAGCCAATGGCCTTAAAATGTTGTTGCTTAGAGACGACAGTATTTGACAATGTGCAGTGTTTGGCCTTGTAAGTGCATATATCAGAACGATTTCCTATTTGTCTTTTCACCTGAGATCAATATGGCAAATGATTATAGGACTTCAGTAAAGTGCGATGGTGATTCACCCGGCCATTTCCATAATAGGTCCCTAAGATGATATTTTGAGTAACCCTCATGGCTCAAAAGCTTTGTCCACTAGATGGGGGTGTAGCTCTGCAGATGCGCACAGTCAGATCGCTCCACACAGTCCCTCACCGCGCGCTCATGATCTTAGCGAGCCGGAGGGAGAGCGCAGGGAAAACGGGGAGGGACAGCAGCAGAGAGCCGGTGACACAGGCGGATTGGCCGGATTTCTGTACGTGCAGAGGCAAGGGTTCAAAAAATATTCAGAAAGATGACAAGTTCAATGCGTTAACGTTGTGGTTTTACAACTCTGTATTTTGTGGTGCCTTACAAGAAACTTGTCATTTGCAAGTTGCATGCGTCTAATCCAATACAATTTAGCAAACACTTGATTTGTACATTATGAGTCATTTTATTTAGTTATGTAAATGATTTAGACAGCAGTATTTTTATTTCCTAAATGTAGACCTTTTTTCTCATGATGGGACATTCTTGTAATAAGGGATTATTTCAAGATTTTTTGACAAAGGGCCTAATTTCCTAGTTATCCAGAATGTTGTTGATTTCTGGAGACCTTTTTTTTTCTTCTTAAATTCATGCAGTCCTTATATTTGAAGAGTTACGTGGCGCTAGGCTAGTGCAAGGCTAGCGCATTTCTACAGTAACAGCTAGCCTGCATTAAGAACAGTCTGACCCAAGCACAGTGCACCTGAGGCAAATCACTTATAACGCCAGACTACCGATATAAATGTCTGTGTCGGTAGAATAATTTTAACCATTTTTTATTTAAAATAAGTTATATTTGAGCAGCATCAGCTTCGTGCTTGTAAGCTAACGCCTCATTTACACCGCATACGTTACGTCCACGGTCCATTTTACGTACGTCAAATCACGCATTCTAGTTTACACAGGGTCCGTACGTCTTTAATCCGTCATGTAATAATGTTGCCTTTTAATCACATGTAAATCACAGCTTACTTTGTGACTTTAAAATGCAATATAAGAGCTTACATTCATTTCCTGCATTTATTAGGGAATGTTTAGTGTTTATGCGTTTACCTGCACCTCAAGAAACATCACATGGAGCCACCGTTGGTCTGTGTCCTCCTCTTCTCTCATCATCCGCTCATATGTCCTCCTCTTTCCCCCTCGGTTTTCTGCTTGTCTGTTGTCCTCTGGTCCTCCTCTCCTGGCCTCTGTAGACCTCGGATCATCACCATTGTTACATCCAACGTCTGAAGCAAACGTGCTCTTGGTCCTCGTTGTTTCCCCGGAGTTTCCCCGGAGTTTCAGATCATAGTCCGTGTGTGAGAGAAAAAGAAAGGCGGGCCGTGCGCCGAGACCCGGCTTTAGCTCGCTCATTTTCTGTTGAATATCTTCAGAAGAGACGAGACGCGAGTCACGGACAAAACTTTTTCCATGAGATGTTCTTATGTTGTTCTGAAGTGGGGTTACGCTGTTTATTGTCCCACCGAAACACGGAGAAGCAGTTCCGCCTTGACGCTAATGTTATAACTAGGCCATTATCCGGTGTTTTCCCTTTTGTCGAGCACATGGCTCATTATGCAGCATAAAAAAACTACTGCGCTGTAGAAAAAAGCCTTTGATGACGCTCAGGCGTCCGTCAAAAATAGAATCGATGCGTATTCCTGCCGCAGAGCCGTAGACTGAACGGACACCTGACGGACAGGTGTAAACCACCTGATTGATTTACTTCATTCCTATTGTTAAGGCAGACGTACGTAAAACGGACCGTGGACGTAACGTATGCGGTGTAAATGAGGCGTAACACAGCGGCGGAGTGATCTGCGAGAAAATAGTCCCTCAAAATGCGATAATTCATGTGATGCAAGGTCAATTTTATTTAAAAAAATTACTCTATCAACACTTATATCGGTAGTCTGGCGTTATAAGTGATTTGCCTCAGGTGCACTGTGGAGTGGGTCAGACTGTTTTTAATGCAGGCTAACTGTTACCGTAGAAATGCGCTAGCCTTGCACTAGCCTAGCGCCACTAGACTCTTCAAATATAAGGAATGCATGAATTCAAAAAAACAAAAAACATATCTCCAGAAATCAACAACACTCTGGATAACTGACTGTAACAATGTGCCCCATGTGCGGGGTAGGTTCGTCACTATGAGTGGCGTTCTTTGCTTGTCCATATTGTTGATAATGGGGGTTTTGGTACATGAAACTTGTTTCTATAGATGAAAAGACAGAATACGTTTTTAAATACTCACCAATAATTGCCTGATGTGTCTCTCCCACTGATTAGATTTGTACATTTTCCACAAACTGGTTTAAAAAATGCAGGAAATCACCCAATGCAGTAAATTATGTGCATAACAAACGCTATTGTTCAATTCAAAAAGCTATGATCTATATTGTCGTTAAATAACAATATCAAGTCACAGGCAAAACATATTCAGAAAGGTGACAAGTTCAATGTGTTAACGTTTTGGTTTTACACCTCTGTATGTGCCCTATAGTGTGGCTATTGACACACTATAGGGCACATAGGGCACTTTCATGGGTTTGGTGGTTTCTGGCTCTGACAATCTGCTGGATGTCTCTTCACGCTCTTCACCCACTTTCACCCTGCGCGGTCCTGCCTTTAAAGCATATGGGCAAAAACCCTTACACAAAAAGTCAAAGTATTGTGAGGCCTGCCTAAATGTGGGATTCAAAAAGATTATGCCAAGATATAATTCACTCAAAAGACATAGAGACACATCCACAATAGGGAATGCAATGATTGGCATTTTTGTCAACTTTGATGTATCCAGAATTGGGACACTATCATAGAGAGGAAGGTCCACAACGCTTGATTAGGAAAGTGTCAAGCAGATTTTACCACTGAAACATGAACTTTGAAATGTGTGCTCTTTTTTTTTTGACAGCAGCATTTTGAGCCCAGTGTGAGGACCAACATAAAAACCTGGAATCACATGCTCTCACTCGGCAGACGACTCCACCAGACGCTGCACCATCCGCTTCTGTACAACTCTGTCCCTGCTGCTGTTGGGAAGTGAAAAAAAGCGCTCATATTTGAATCAGCACATCTCTAATTTGACACCACGCGACTGGGCGAGTGACAGCACAGATTGTGGACGAGTTTGTTGTGGTTGGAGCAGTATGTCGTGGCGCGCGGCTTCATTAGCTGGATCCCGTCAAGCAGGTGCGAAGACTTTTGAGATTTTGTTTTGGTGCTGTTTATTTTCCGACAGGAGCAGGGGGATGTGTGGTATGACGAGGAGATACTGTAAAACCGATCAACTGTGACAAAGACTGTACTCTCGGCGCAAGTTTTCCCCGATCGTGACCCAGAACTGTTTTTCGCTTCAGCAAATGTGCAGAATATCGGTGTGAAGAGTTCTTCTTAGAAAGCTGCATTATTTGGGAAAAAAGGTCTACAATTAAATTAGTAGATAGATAGATAGATAGATAGATAGATACATACATACATACATACATACATACATACCAGGCCAAAGCTTGCTGAACTGATACTAACGTGACGTAAACAAACTGCTGGCCTAGCTCTGATTGGCCAGAGAAGAAAGGACAGCCCTCACTAAATCATACAGTTTGGGAATGTGATGTCATATCGCTAAGCATCATGGGATTAGCGGCAATACATTTGTTAAGCGTGACGCTTCCGGGTCCTAGCAGATGGGCAAATATGCGGAAAAAAAACATAAAAACTCTTAAAACAACCATCAATATTTCTGAAACTCAACAGAGACTTACTGAAGCTACTAATTTCTCAGACTCAATAGCCAAAAAGGCTGCATCTACTGCTAAAAAAGTAATATTTATTAAAGTTGCTACTTCCGGGGTTAGCGGAGCTGCTGCGCGGTTAGCATTTTTCTCCGCTAACCCGGATGTACCAATTTTGGTAAATATTACTTTTATAGCAGTAGGTACAGTACAGCATTTTTGGCTAATGGGCCTGATACATAAGTAACTTCAGTAACTCTCTGTTGAATTTCAGAAATATTGATTGTGGTATTAAAGAGTTTTTTGTAGTTTCTCGCACATCTGCGGACCAGGAAGTAGAGCTGTGACGTCACCACTTAACAAACATATAATAAACGAATGGAGATTTTATAAGGTAAATACTGGAGTTATTGTTCACATTAAAACACTTGGACACCAAAGTGTATCAGATGTATTTACCACAACTTTTTTCTCAACTTTTTTTGTGTGTTTTTAGCTAATGTTAGTCTATGAAACGCTGTTGAAAAAGATGATTTTGTCGATCGTAGCATTTAGCCGCTTTTAGCTCAACTTAAGCTGGTGTTAGCATAGCATTAGCATGTAGCTTACCTTCATAGTTGTCTTTTAACTCCCTCTTACTGGAGTATTTGCCTTGGCACCTCTGAATAATTCCTTGAAGTCAACCAAAAACAAACATTGTTCTCATCGGGGCTCACAAAACTTTTCATCGCCGTTCCGTTTTTCCTTCAGTAACATGTTTTCCGGGGTGTGTGGGTGTGGGAGAGCACTTTGGATGCAATGTAAGTGATTTTGAAGAGCTTGTTCCTACTGGAGACTGACAGCATGGAGTTAAAACAGGGGGAACACACAGTACATCAGAATGGCTGGAATGATGCTCTACAACAGTATTTATATATGTCTGTGATGTGGTGTTTGAAGGTAAAGTCCTGCAGGGTGAGTCAGAGGTATCCATACGAGGTCATCTGAATTATTAATTTATTTATTGGTTTATTTGGTCAGGACAGTACATGTTAATGAACATACATGGGTCTCATGCATGTAAACAAGCCACACCGGATTGTAGCCTTGGGCTAATTTCCATCCGTCGTCCCCCATGCGCACTCTCAAACATCCTGGCCTATTGTACATGTTTTTAGTGGTAGGGGACACCTGAGTACCCGGAGGAAACCTACGCAGACACGGGGAAAACATGCAAACTCCACACAGAAAGGCCCCGTCCAAGTGGGAATCGAACCCGGGACTTTCTAGCTGTGAAGCACAAGCGCTAACCGCTGTGCTACCGTGCCGCTCGTTGCCGTTGTGTCGCTGTTGATGGAAATATGGCTCTGGGAGTGTGCTATTTCCTTTGTAATATCAGAGTTGATGTAAAGATGATTGTAAGTGCACCACTGTGCAGGATTATATACATTATGTTCCCAGTGTTTCAGACGGACCAGCCCAATAAGTTCAGATTAATATCTAATATTTAACAAATCGCACAAAACTTTGGGGCTTTGAAATATGTAATGCAACCAAAGTTCTATACGGTTTAGTTTTTGATTCATTTTAATCAAAAATATGTTGTTGTTTTTAAGTCACCCTGCCTTCAGCGCGCCTGTTGTCCTATCGTGTTTTCGTAGATTTGTTCGTCTTGTTTTTGACGCATTTGTCACTTTTTTGTTTTATTTTTGTCACATTTTAGTCGTGTTTACGTCTCTATTTTGTGGCTTTTCATACATTTTTGTCGCTTGTTTATTCTGTTATTGTTGCTTTTCTGGCACATTTTTGTCGCTTTATTGTCATTTTTTTAATGCGTTTCCATCCTCGTTTCCGTCGCTATTTTGTAGGGCTGGGCGATATATCGATATTTAAGATATATCGATATATTTTTAAATGAGATATGGAATTAGACCATATCACGTATATCGGGATATTTCAAATTCAGATAAGCTATTAAGTTAACAAAAAGAAACAGGTAATCTCAAGCTGTTTAAATTTGTTTTATTTTATTTTAAACTGAGCACTTTATTTTGTTACTGTATCTCTTTATATATAAATGCTGCCCTCAGAAAAAGATTGACCTATTTTATTTTATAGGCTATTTTTATTTAAGATATCTTTTACATTTCATTTCACAGCTCTTACTTTGCGGGAAAAAATATCGGGATATATATCGTATATCGATATTCAACGTAAATATATCGGGATATGACTTTTGGTCCATATCGCCCAGCCCTACTATTTTGGATAATGCCAAACTGGAGGTTAAGGCGGGGGTTAAGGGGTTAAATTGTAATGACTAATATATTACTGTATTTTGTGTAGGTAATATGATTATTCATTAGTTACTGAAAAAAAGTAATATATTTTTGTAATATGTTACCACCAACACTGATTGTTAGTGCATTATTGGACCTGTTAAGCTAATCTGTTGCTAATCACTCATTTCAGGCGTAATCCTTTTGTCACATTAAATTGTTACATACTAATTACAGTTGCCTCGCCTGACACTTCAGAGTGACAAAGTTGCACGGTTATTACCAGGTTTCTTTCGAGTTTGACATTATTGACAAGTTGCAATATGGCGCCGGGTGTCACTCGACAGGCAGAAAGATGATACATTACACAACGTAGTATAGCTTTTCTTTTCTTGAATGATTTATAACCATCAAAACTCAATGTTAAATTTAAAATCCGTGTTCATTTATTCAGGCCCTTACTGCATTCATTTTGGACAACTTCAGCCCTATGATAAAAAAAAATTAAAAATACTAGGAAAATAGGAAAATGCATGTATTTTCTGTGTATTCTGCTCTTGGAAAAACCATTAGTGGAAGCCAACTTTTGCACATAATGAAACACAAGTGGGCACTCTTTGTAATTGGAAAGAAAAAAAAAAGGGCTAAGCGCATCAAATAAAGTGTGAATACAACTGCTTGCAAAACCATTTTCTCGACTTTTTTTTATTGTTGTGGGAAAAAAAAGAACATCTTGCTCTTTTGAAGCAACTTCCTGTCAAATACAATCCGACATGCACAACCCACATTCGGGGTGTGAAAGCCAATATGTATGTGCAAAACAGTGCGAAAAAAGGAAGCGACAGAGCCAGAGGTTAGACAGAGCAGTCAAAGGCGAGCGAAGAAGACATAGCGCATATATTTGAAACCGTGAAACACTTGAGAGGAGTTACAAAAGCACCCAGAGAAAAAAAAAGACAGTATAGCAGAGAGACAGAGGAAGAATAGGGTGAAGTCTGGTGCATCTGGGACCCCTGGGTGAAATGGAGAACCTGGCAGTCTACCACGGGCCGATCGGGAAGGAGGAGGGCGAGAGGAGACTGGGACAAGACGGACGGGACGGGTGCTACCTGCTCCGGACCAGTGACTCTGTGCCTGGGTCGTACTGCCTCTGTGTGCTGTGAGTATTGTTCATTTTAAGTGCTATCACATAGTTCTGTGTTGGAAAAATCGTGTATTGTGTATTTCTTTGTGTTGCAATATTGAGCGGATAGTCCTAAATATTTGATAATGGTAGCCTATAGATGCCTGTATTTTGCCAATCTTGCTGTACTAATGGCAAAGTATTTTTTTGGGCTGGTATGGGAAGATTCATATGTAGTATTTAAATATTCAAACAAAACTTTGGGGCTTTGAAATATGTAATGCAAGTTTTCATGTGAATTCTTTTGTTTCGTTTTTAAATCATTTTAATCAAAACTATATTGTTTTTTAAGCTACCCTGCTTTCTACGCACCTGTGGCCTCCCGCGTGTGCAGAGTCTGCCTTTGCTATACAAAGCGTTCATAGAATTGAAGACAAAAATTTATGTTATAGCTTTAAAAAAAATTAATTTCTCCGTGAAGGCCGGGAGTTGTTTCTATACACAGATGCATGCTTTATAATATCATAATGTAATTTAATTTAAGAGCTCTTTGCAACACAGAACTTTATTATTTCAAGAAAGTTTATTGACACATCTTTATTGTTGTTCAGCATTAGTCTTAATAGCCATTTAGACCTATAGTTTAGTCTTAGTTTAAACAAAGCTGTCGTGATTAAAAAATATAACAGAAGTACAGAAATAACACCCGAGGCCTATATGAAGTTTTAAACGAGAACTTGAAATTACGCATGCACTTTAGCCTGAGTCATGCACTATTTTAGTGATGTGACGTTCATGACTGACTCTCTCTTTTAAACAACTCTTTACGGTGAACTGTTCGAACCGGACCTCAATTGTGAAAAGATTTTTTTTTTTCTGTCAATTTGACCCAAAACTCCCCCAAGCAAACACAAGAATCATTCCAACGATGGAGCAGGCTACACAAGTGAAAACTTACTGCACTAAATTTAAAGCTAAATGCACTAAACATTATCTGACAGTTGCGTCTTCTTCTTATTAGTTGTGGCGCAAACATGTTTTTCAAAGCGTAAATATCAGTCCCATTGTAATTTGAGTTGATTTAAATTGAAAAAAAAGTCTTATCAATTGCGTCTTAGATATTGTGAGTTATCTGGCTGGCGTTATTGAAACTTTATATTAAAAAGAGCCTGTATTTTGAGCGGCTCTTTGAAAAGAACGGATCCCAAAGACACGGCTCCCGGTAATAGAGCCGTAAATCCCATCACTACACAATTTATGAATACAGGTATGTTGTGAGTTTCAGTGCCACTCATTGTTGCCCGTCTTTGTGTTTTGTTCAGGTGCGGCGGATATGTCTACACGTACCGACTGCACATGGACGGCCATGGCTCGTGGGCTGCAGAAGTGAGAATCTTTATCTATTACCTGATCCAGCCACTCGCTTCCTCAAACTTTAAAAATTCACAAGACAGTCAGTTTAATTTCACTTTTGTTTGGCTACAGTTGTGGGAAGTCTCTGAGCTAATATACTGTGCAGTGAACCCAGGCAAATGTGGCTTTTTTGACTTCCTGTGGCATTAGATTTCACTGCGTCTTTGTGCCTTCGATGTGCGCGCGGCTGCTGTGGGTTGGAGAAACTGTACGCCCCAAATGGTTTCCGGGGTTTCAGGCTCATTTAATTGTATATGCATTAAAGGAACAGGCCACCGTTTTCCATACTGAGATATGTTCTTACCTGACCTTAGATGAGTTGATGCGTACCTGTCCGGCCTTTACACGGGCGCTCAGTCACGCAAAAAGACCAAAGTTGTTGTTAGTAGCCTCTTCTCCTCTCCTATGGGGCCAAACGGGGGTGAAGTTAGAAGCGACCAAGCTCTTCCACGTGTTCCCTATTTAAATACGGTTACGTGAGTAGTTACACGATCCAAGATTATACAAATCAAAGGGGAACTATATTGTAAAGCGTAATAACACTTTAGGAGCACTTCGACGTCCGCACAGTAATATCTTCACGCCTAAAGAATTCTGAAGATAAGTAAGTAAGTAAGTAAGGAAGTGCTTTATTGTCATTGTACAACTGTACAACGAAATAGTGTTCAGGTGTTAGTGCTGAGCTGCTGCGGCTGAGCTGCGCTGCCACTGTGTGTCAACCTGACCCGCATGACCTTGGAGGGGAAACTGTAGCACTCGGAAGAAACCTGGCTGGCTGCCCTCTGTCTCCTCAGATCCTCTGAAATGGTGTAGCGCCTCCTGGGTTTGTCCCTGAAACCCAGGTTTCAGGGTGTCCTTCACTGGTCAGCTCCACCTCCTCCTTCCTCTTCCCCCTTTGTCCCTTACTTGTGTCCTGTAGCTCCTCTTGTGACGCCTCGACTGTGCTGCAGCTGTGGGGGCTCTTTGTGCCTCTTCAGTGTTTCAGAAGAAGACATTTGTAGGTCTCAAATGGGTTTAGCTGATAAGCTAGCATTTTGTTTACCTTTAAAAAGCTGCTTTCTTCAGGACCATTTTAGACTCTCAAAGTAAACAAATCCACCGAACCCCCACAAAACACGGCAAAGACGTACAAAAGTATCCAGAAAAACAATGTGGAACACAGAAACCACAAATGCAGTTCGCAGAAAAAGGCAAAAAAGCTCGGCTGCACAAGGAGAGAGGGAAGTCGCTTCCTGTTTTCACGTCGCCATGACAACAGACGCAGAAGATACAGTATAAGCGGAAATTCTGTTCAACACAACTCGAACAGTCATTTTAATAGACTCAAGTAGTGATTCTGTACTTTTTCTGGACATAGAAATTTAAATAAATGGTTTCTGGGAAAGGCTCGTGACCCACTGAAAACAATTCTGCGACCCACCACTTGAGAACCACTGCTCTAATACGTGCACTTTACACTTGTACTGAGAGCATGTTTTTGGTATCAGGTAATCTTTATGAGACAACATTCAACTGGACACTTTTTGTCGGTAAGACTTTGAAGAAGCATTGCTCTGACTTAAAGGAGCTTTACCTGATTTTACGTAGAAATGGAATGATATTTACTTTAGTACGTATATTGTATAGTACAGCGTGCATCAAATTATAAAACATTTGTATCAATTTTATGAACTTTCAGGCTATTTTTTTTCGCATTTTGGTGAAAGTAACAAAAAAGGAAAAGTGACCCTGCAAGTTGTGAAATGTGCCTAAAAACTGTAAACAATTTGGATGGTACAAATATATTAGGAAAGTTACAAATGAGTTTGGACCACAACTAACAGTTTAATTTCATGGCTTCCCCTTTCATTGTTTGCAATAATAATAATAATAAAAAATACGTATGAAAACATCCTGTGGCAGGCCAATGTGCTGAGCAGTTTTTCGCACACAGGGACACATTGAATGCATGCACTTTTGTGGGAGGACGGTCGCTTACCCACTACGGGACCGTCCCCGTGTTGTCTTTTTCCCACCGTAATTTCACAAATTCTGCATTAGTTTTGGTACCAGAAGTAGAATATTCTTAAACCTAAAGTCATTGTCATTGTCATTGTCAGAGCATCAGTTCACTGCAAATCAATCCCTCTGAACCACAAAAATCGCATAGTTTCACTTTTAACCAGTGACACCGAAGGGAAATGGAGCAGTTTCTACAGAAGTGCTATAGGTTGTGATATAACAACATTGTGCAGAGTCTATAGTTTACAAGTGAGGATGAACACAGCTCTGACTTCAAGGGGAGAATTTTCTTTTCAAATGTAATGTTGCAGATGTTTTGACTTGGTTTAAGTTTAAAGGCATTTTTTCATTTCTTAAATCGATTTATATTTGTTGCCCATTTTGCATCCTTCAGATAAATCGTGTTTGCAGGACAAGAAAATGGTGTACAGTGTGAGCTATTATTTAGCACAGATGCTAAGACAGTTAACCTGGTGCTGAATAATAGCTGTAAACATTTACTCATCATCCGTGGTCATAAACATGCAGAAACGTGATGTTGCGCAGTTTCACATCTCCAGTAGCAGAGCTCAATATTGTGAAACTATATAGAGTAATAGAATTATTATTTACACTAATGGCACATTAGTCAAAAAGTGCTTTTAGCTGCAAGATCAACGTAGCACGTTTCAGATTTCTTGTTTGGATATTTCCTTCAAATATCGTGAATCTCTCATAGCAAAATGTACAGCCTGCTCCTCCCGATACAAGGGAATTACTCTTGACAGTGTTTCTTGTGGGAGATGTAACTCTGCACTAAGGCTTGGCAAACACCCAGAGATCTGAACGTATAGAGACATTCAAAAAGCATATGTCTCCCTCTGACAAGCAGCCCCATGCTGTAACTGCATCAAACCGCCGCTCATCTGCACTGACAGCATCAAGAGGACACGGGGAGCGCGGATTTGGATAACACGGTTTACTATACCAGCTCGATACCACTCTGCATTATTCATAACTCTAATGAAATATTTGAGGGCTGACAGGCTGTAACACTTGTACAGAAAAGCAGGGCTTGATGAAATGATTTGGCAATGCGTTCAAACTACATCCCCTTTGACAGACAGAAGAGGGGAAATAACGATTGTTTTAAAGGAGCTGGAAGTTCCTCCTTCGCATCGAAACCTGCATTGAAGTTTGAGAAGCAACGTGCAGTAATACAGACAGTTTGATGACTAGGCTAGAGGCACTGCCGGTTAAGGTACACGTTAATGTGCAGGAGCACAGAGCTGGGTACCCTTAATTTTGTTATCAGTACTTTAACGATACTTGGTTTATGATACCAATACCTGAATGATACTTTTTTCCATACCTATACTCAAATATACATGTATGTCATCTAGAACCAGATATCATAATAACAATAACGTGAATCTATTCCATTCCATTTCCATTAAATTATGAGACAACATTCAACTGGACACTTTTTGTCAGTAAAACATTGAAGAAGCATCGCTCTGACTTAAAGGAGCTTTACCTGATTTTTTTACTTCTAGAAATGGAATGATATTTATTTCGTCCTACTTTTGTACGTATATTGTATAGTACAGCGTGCATCAAATTATAAAACATTTGTATCCATTTTATAAACTTTCAGGCTATTTTTCTCGCATTTTGGTGAAAGTAACAAAACAAAAAAGTGACCCTGCAAGTTGTGAAATGTGCCTAAAAACTGTAAACAATTTGGATGGTACAAATATATTAGGAAAGTTACGAATGAGTTTGGACCACAACTAACAGTTTAATTTCATGGCTTCCCCTTTCATTGTTTGCAATAATAATAAACAAAAAATCATGTATAGGGCTTTTAAATGCACGTGAAAACATCCTGTGGCAGGCCAATGTGCTGAGCTGTTTTCGCACACATGGACACATTGAATGCATGCACTTTTGTGGGAGGGCGGTCGCTTACCCACTACGGGACCGTCCCCTTTTTGTCTTTCCCACTGTAATTTCAGTTAGTTTTGGTACCAGAAGTAGAATATTAATAAACCTAAAGTCATTGTCATGCCAGAGCTCCAGTTCACGGCAAATCAATCCCTTTGAACCACACAAATCGCATACTATACCATTAAATTTGTATCATTTAGTTGAGCTGAAACGACCACTTCCTTTAACACTGTCCCCAGACCAACAAGCATCAACACTTGGTTTCGAAAGAAATCTTTTTCTCACTTGACACATTAGTCGTGTGAACTCATTAGATTTGAGAAGAATGTCTGCACTTGTACATTTCACCATAATGAAAGAATGAAATATTGGAATTTTGCAAATAGAAAACAATTACTGGTAGCTTGATGTCATCTGCAACTTGAATCCCAGTGTAATTAATTGAGAAACCATGTGTGCCATGAGTGCATTTTCTCCAGTTCAGTTTTACCCAAATCTTAAAGCTTCTTGACTGGAGTTTCCAGCCTATAAGCCAGTATTTCAACCTGAAAAGACTCAGAGACAGAATGGCGTTATGTGTGTTTTACTGATGAACATGAATCATTATTGGGGCTCAGACCGGAAGATTGAACGAACGATATGAAATGGACGGCATTGATGAATGATAGGCAGAATCTGAGGAGAGGCCAGGCGGAGAAAGGGGTGGAGGAGGGTCGTAGCACGGCTGGGAAACGGCTGAGTGATTGACCAGGGAGCTTAAAAAGGTGGATCCTCATGAGCGATGAGCGTCTGGAGCGATTGGCTGTCGTGAAGGAGCAGGGTCTGTGATTGGATGATTGGAGAGAGCTGCTGGTGATGAGGTGAATGAATGCAGCTCGTAGGTCTCCCAGGTTGAATTTGCGCAGAAGCTGCATAACACACACAAAAAATACTACAAACAACAAACCAACAAAACTAATCTAAACTGATCCTTTTCCTTGCATTGTTGACACTTTATTGACTTTTTCCCCCTTGCTTTTTTGTTGCATTTTCGTCACACATTTTTATCACGTTTTTGTCGCTGTTTTGTTGCGTTTTCATCCTCGTTTTTGTCTAATTTTTTTGCTATTTTGACGCTTTTTGCAAGAAGCTTTAATCTAAGCTTTTATTGTATGAACTGGAGGTCCTCACTTGGCATCAAAACTCTTATATCCCAGTTTGAGATTGAAAAAAATGTAGTTACATATTTTCCCCAATCATCTCTGAGGTCATTCATCCTCATGAGACAATTGAGATGATGCACTGAACAGAAAAACTTAGTTATAGATTTATTTTTCACTCCTGGGCTTTTCACTGTTCTGTACCAGAAGATCTCAGTTGGTGGTTCGGACCCAAAAGTGGGCTGCAGAACCATTTCCTTACTTTAAAGCAGTACTAAGTAACTTGTTTACCTTAATAAATCCTTTCCGCAGTCCCTCTGGATGTAATACAAGTGTTAATGGGATGATTGGGGGTCTTTCATCTCCCCCTGGTGTCTCTGGACAGAAAACCACAATTGCAAGTTGGCTGCCTATGGATCGGAGGCACAATACACACTAATGGAATCATGAAGAAGAAGCTAACAGGCTAACGGCAAAGCTAACTGCGGGCTAGCGCCACTTAAACAGTATTTACAGCCAAGTTTGAGTGAAAAAAGAGATATAATTGGATGAACAATATCTCTCTCTCCCTTTGTCTTTTCTGTCAGCGTAGTATTCACTCTCATGGACAATTAATGAGTAAAAAACTGCAACATGCTACGACACCTGCAGTGGCGCTTATGGCCTCTAGGGGCATGACTTACTTAGTTCTGCTTTAAATAGCAAAACCTAACCTGACCATTAGTTATTTTTATTATCATCATTTCAGCTTTATAGGCTTATTTAAAGCTTATTCATCACTAATTTTATATGGGAAATACAGCATCTTTCTTTATAAACTAGACTGGGTTGTGCCTTGACATCCTATGATTATGGTTGGTCCTATACCTGCATGATTTTACTGTTTGCAAACAATGAATGAGGGAGTGCACAAATAAAAAAAACTCTCCCATCTGTAACTTCCCATTTGTTCACAATGGATGAGATGAAAAAACAACAAGCCTGCTGTTTCACGATCAATAAAAAAGGCTTTATAATTAGACGCAAAGGCTTTTTTCCCCCACATGTCCGCTTTGCAATAGACTGAAGGACAGAACTCACTCTATCCCACTACTTGTAAAGAAATCAGGTATGGGAGCTTTAATGTTGTGCCTGGTGAAACAAACATAAACAAAAGGCAAGATAAGAGATTTGGCGGCGATTTCTACAGCTTTCCTAATTTAGCTTCTTCTCAAACCCTGGAGGACGCTTCCCATCTAAATCATTGTGGGTAAATAAAAGCCTGCCTCCTCCTCCCAGCATTATGCCCATCGTGCGAGTGTGCGTCTGGCTCTCTCGACCAGGTGCCGTATAAAAATATAATTGACACCATTCCACGCTTTGCTCAACGCTTCCAAGGCATGTGTTCCTCTCCATTCTGTTGAGTCTAGGATCTTTTTATAAGGTGAAGCAGCTCATTTCTGTCCTGCCTGCTCCTCTCATTTCCCCCGGGACTTTGATGTGGAGATGGAGACAGGCTTCATCCAAGTCTTTTGTGCTCGTGTTTTTCTTTCCTTTCTTCCCAGAGCACTCCCGGTGTGCTCAAGCTCCAAACCTTTTGCAACTATATATGGACAAAAAAAACGGGCCTTTTTGCAGTATCAAAGTCACAGCGTGTTTTGGGGGGGGGGAAACGACATGCTGCTTGAAAATCGCAGTCTGACTGGCAGCCATGTTTTCTTTAAGGCCATGCTGTGTAACGTTTCACCCAATCAGTTAAATGTAAGGCAATTATGACATTACGGGCGCTTTCGTGATGAAGAACACCTCCAAAAAAAGCGCCTTTACTGTGAGTGTTCTCGCCTCTCCATAGACCTGACCAGGGTGACCAGATCATTTTGTCGTGGATCCTGAATCCAGCTCAAATGTCAAGAAAATGACACAATTTTCACCAGTGCTTATTGCCTGATTAAAGGTCAACACGCGCTGAACGGCTTCATTACAGTGTATGAGACAGCATCCCCCGTCTTCAAACCTCTTTTATTTGGACACAGCATGTGATAGTTCGAGCAGTTCTCTGGTCTGTGACAGGCGTTAGGACCGCTGTGCACTTTGAGGACAGAGATGAGATCTGCACAAAGAGGAGCTCCAAATGCCTCAGAGACGCCTCACAGTCTGTCTTTGATAACCTGCTGAAACAAGACATACGGTTTAAATAAATTAGGTCCTAGTTTTAGCAAAAGTAGCATTGTCGCTCCAAATCTGATCTTTATTTATTTATTTTATTAGTTTATTAGTTTATTTGACAGGGACATTGCACATTAATGAACATTTCTGTAAATGCACGAGAATTAGCCAAGAAGGCTATTTTTCATCTGTTGTCCCTGGACAGGTGTATAGTCTCCCTAAAAAAAGTTCCACTTGTGATATGTGCTCCCTTTAGGACCACATATCACTGGCTTGTTTGTGTTATCAGTAAAAAAAAAAAAACATAACCAGTTTTTTTCTCTTTGGTGAAACAAGGTAGTACAGTATACGCAGGAAGATTCTGTGGTGTCCCTTTAAAGCTTACTGTCCTGTTTCAGATTGTGAAAAGACCATGCAGTGCTGTACAACCGGTTAGCTCCAACCCCAACTCGTTTTAACTCTTACAATCCCTCTCACATCCTCTTTATGGAAATTAAATTAATTACATGCAAATAATAACCATGTTTTCTGGTCTTTACTGGGTGCATTACATGAAATAACTTTTTCCTGTTTCAATGTAGTG
Organism: Neogobius melanostomus; assembly: GCA_007210695.1. Classification (NCBI taxonomy): domain Eukaryota; kingdom Metazoa; phylum Chordata; class Actinopteri; order Gobiiformes; family Gobiidae; genus Neogobius; species Neogobius melanostomus. The sequence continues at coordinate 3,479,172 of VHKM01000427.1, read as the reverse complement.
AATGGGTGCCATTTGCTTGTTGTACTTCTTCAAATTTAAAATGTAAAATTCTACACTTTTCAACATGAAATCTAGTAATACACTTATTATACTATTCAAAATATATTTTTGTCAATCTCAGAAATGTTTTTTTTGCTATACTTTCTATGCTTTTCAGTCATGTTACCGTTGATATGAGTAACAGGACTGACATTTTAGCATAGAATTAGCCAAAACATTTTAATGATATGTCAAAGATTTGAAATTTAAAAAAATCAATCAACATTTTAGAAATAATTTAAGTAACAGGATAGAATATTAAAAATGACAAACCCAGTTTCAGTAGACATTTTGACAAATATATTAAAAAGTGAATGAGAGAATTTACTTTTGGTCTTCCTATTGCCTCGAGAACATTCAACTAATGTAACCTTTTGTTGACCATGTGACTTATGAAATGCTACATTTTTTTAGATGGGGTAATGTGTTAGGGTAACAGGACTGAGTCAAACCCAGGGACATGATTAAAATGTATGTTAAAATGAAACAAATGTTGATTAAATATGAAAAAAATACATTGCTGTGACTATATTAGTTTAAGTGATGAGTCTGTGGTGGACAGTGAGTGAATGAATGAATACAAAAAGTAAAAGAAGATCATTGAATTTTCTATTAGCCATGTTTTGATTCATGTTGTCTCTTGTGTTTCTCTTAGACCTCCGCTGGCGTGCAGAAGAGATATTTCCGCAACATAAAGAACCTGATCGCAGCCTTCCAGAAGCCGGGACAGGGACTGGCCATGCCCCTACTTTACCCGGTCACCGCGGAGCTACGGGCCACGGCGCACAGAGAGGCGGACAGGGGGGCAGACAGGAGGGCAGAGCGCGGGGCAGAGGAGCCCGGTAATGGGCTGTCACGTTCAGATCTGCTCCTTCACAAGCCGCACGCCGACGGGAAGCACAAGAGCCGGGGCAAAGAGCTGCGGGCCGCTGTGTTTTAGGGACAAACCCCAAATCACCGCTGACATTAATGTGAACAGTCTGAGTCAGGGTCGTCGCCGTGGGGGCCTTCGCTGTATGCAAATGATGTCACATTTCCTGTAAACGACGGAGTTTTCAAGTGAAGGATTCAGAGGTTTCGGCAACCACGACAGACTCTTGTTTTGTTGTGTTGTAAAAGTGTCAATCCCCCAGCATTGTACATTATTTGCGAAGTTTGTAAAATTAATTTGTTACATTATACCTTAAAAGTATTATTAAAAAGGTTTAAACAGACAAACAGTGTTGGGGAGAATACTTTGAAATTGTATTTACAGAATACTGAATACTCGCTTAAAAATGTATTATTCCGTTACTTTGTCTAATCCAAGTACAGTATTTGCATAATATTCGTGCATAAATGCAGCAAATGATTAAGTAAATGTTTAGGCTACACTTGTTACACGCCTGTTACAAACTTATTTACCACTAATAGGTAGCGTTCACGTGACATCACAACATTCTGAAGAGCCTATAGTTTAAAACTGAGGTGGACTGAAAATTCCATGGCCGTAACCATAGTAACGCTCAAAATGCAGATTTATGGTCTTAAATCATTGCTAATTTCGCTGTGTTCCCTGGGCCAATTCACATGAAACAAAAGCTGTCACAAAGTTCAAAGTCATATCTTCCAGAACATATGAACACATGTCTAATTATTTCCTCACAAAGGCGTCCAAAAGTGGAGACAATATTCAAAAACATGTGCTTGATGTCGGCCAGTAGAAAGGACTTATTCAGCCATAAAATTCACATGTCAGGTCTGTGAATCCAATCACTGTCACATGATGATCAGAGAAAACATTTGGACATTTCTTTCAAAAACTGTTTCTCTCCCATAGAGTTGTATTGGCACCTGCCCTCCAACTGAAATAGAATTCTATAACGTGAACGCAACCTATTTGGAATGCATAAAAAGCACAGAGCTAAACTTTTCCCTGACTGTTTTGATCTCTTCTTAATCTTATGATTATGAAGCAGAAATGTAATGACTGTAGAAATGCAGTACTGTATTCTAAATACCCTCAAATGAAAGAGTAACTGTACCTGAATACAGTTGCCCAAAATGAGTATTCTAAATTCCTGGTGGTTCCCAGAGTCAATAATAAACACGGTGAGGCTGCGTTTCAGTTTCATGCAGCTAAAATCTGGAACAGTCTTCATGAGGATGTGAGACAGGCCTCGACTCTGACAATGTTCAAATCCAGGCTGAAAACAGCTCTTTTTACCCGTGCATATGAAAACTGAAAGCATTTTATCTGCACTCTTGCCTTTTACTGTAATTGATTCATTTTATGTTGATGTTTTATTGATTGATTTTGATCTGTTTTCTTGTAATTTTCTGCAACTGTGAAGCTCTTTGAATTGCCTTGTGTATGAATTGTGCTCTACAAATAAACTTGCCTTGCCTTAAATACATGTATTCAGTTAAAACCCAACACTGCATACAACAGATAATACAATAAGCTTGCTCTCTAAGAATATAGTATCTTTGAGCCGTTCCTCTTTTGCTTTCTGCAAAACAGATGCCAATTTTTTTTAAATAGTTTTCCATCTTTATTGTTTGTATAAAACCATTATTTCACCTTTTTGTACAAGTTGTAAACTGCTAAAAATCACTCTTTGTATTTTAATAATATTTAGATTTTCAGCTTTCCAATCAGTAGCTGACAAATTCACCAAAACATTGTTCTCATGCCACAAAATACAGAAGTGGAGAGCGAATTATGCAAAAACAAACCTCCACACTATACATTTACTTTTATGCCGTGGGTTAAAATCTCTAGAACAACTTCACAGCATCTTTAAATAAACAGTTATCGCCTCGTGCAAATATCTGGCTCAGAGTTTTTGTTGTGAAATTGTATCTGTATTGTGGTTTTGCTCATAACTCGGGTCGATGTAAAATATTAAAATGCTGCAACATTAATATCCATTACTGCACAGAAAACGTAACACTCTCGTGCTGCGTTTTCTTAATGGGATTCAGCAACGCGAACGGCAAAGAAAACGAGTGGAAATGGTAGAAATACATTTGAAAAATAAAATCCAGGTCAGTCTAATAAAATGTCAATAGCTGCAGGTATAATGTGAAAATTCTACTAGACATATTGAAGTCAGTTGATTTCCATAGAGAGACTGTATAATTCTCAGGTGGGAAAAATCTCCTCCCCTGAGAAATAAAGAATAGATTGTTTTCAAGTGACTTCTATATTTTGATATTGAGAGGACAGGTCAGAATTATATGGTACAATTTGTCTTTAACCAGTTTAACTCCATTTCAGATTTACCCACATCTAAAAGCTTCAGCTTACAGGCCAATGTAGCGCCTCATTTGAAAGCTTAGACCCACAAAACTCATCTAAACTGAACTTTTTCCTCACGTTGTTGCTGCGTTGTCATCACTTTTTAAACAATTTTTTCATCGCTTTTTCATCGCTTTTTTGTTGCTTTTTTATTGCGTTTTCAAGAATCTTTTAGATTTGGATAAACTGGAGAAAATGTGCTCAGTTCAGGTGGGGGTTAAGAGGTTATAATATCGCTGTTATTATAAGGCCTATCCACAGGAAACAAAACTAGCATAAAATAACATTTCTTCTGTGTCAATAGAAATCAATAAAACTCATTTGGAGCGGGGGCCAAACATGTAAACATAGTATTGGTCCAGGGCCGAAACAACGTCTGTTTTGATAGAATATATATCAATTTAAGTATTTTTATTTTATTTTCATAATATTCTTTTAAACAGACTACACCTATCCCCATTTGTTAAGCTTCCAGGGCTTCATAAGGCGACTATTTGTTGTCCTTTTTTAGAAATAATTTGCCACAAACTGTGATAAATGTAAAGAAACTTAAAGAGTACCTAAACGGGCGTGCCAAAGCCTTTCCCCACCCACAAACAAAAGTCAAAAATTGCTGCGAAAGAGGAGGTCTCTGAAGTTTGGGGGTGACATGCGTGAGTGTGTAGGCGGTGTGTGGGCCTTTGCATTGGCACAATCACAGCAGACTGACTACGTGGGAGGGACTTGGTTATATACCACAGGTACAGGGGCAGGACAATGGGCAGGACAATGGGCAGGATACTGGGCAGCACCTGATGATGATGTGAGGAGCTGGTGCGGCTTATGACGTTCTGTGGAGGCCGTGGACACGTCTCCAGTCAATCAGGAAATTCTAATTTAGTAGCAGAGTTTACCCTGAAGGAGGCGCAACCCATTCGTTTCCGGCCCAAAGTTAGGATATGACACATGCGCTATAATGTCAGAATAATGTCAGGGACCAGTGGACAACACTATGAGACACCCATTGAGACAGTTTCTCAGTAAAAAAAACTTGATTTGGTGTTTAGTTGCTCTTTAAAAAGCGTGCCGGACTGAGAGAGAATACAAAGAAACAAGAAAGATCCGCACAGCTTGCTTAGCTCCCAAGTATTCATCGTCTGATGAAGGGCCAAGACGCCCGAAACGTCACCTACATTTTTTCTACTTGGGAGCTAAGCAAGCTGTGCGGATCTTTCTTGTTTCTTTACAAACTGTAATAAACTCATGTTGACGAATGATCCATGTCTAACTAATGACACAGTGACCTGATGGGTATTTCATCAGCTGATGGGAAATGTATTTCAATTCATCAGTGGGCCAGTTATAATATAAGTTAGTAATCATTCTGGGGAGTTAGACATGTATGATCTAAGGAATTATTTTCTACCACTTTTGCAATTAAAAGGTGGTGGGTTTGTGGACCCAATTCCCTACAAAACCATTCTTATTATTCTTATTTCTTATTATTCTTTTCATATGCTGTTTTAAGCTAAGACGAAGTTTGCAAGAACCCTATAAAATGGCAGATTTCCGTGGTAATGCTCAATGTAGAAGAGACAGAGAGAGCGCTTCTGTCCTGCTCGGAGAATTCGGGACGCAGCCGTCTCCTAGCAACCGGACCCCTCCCGTCCGTCCGCCCCGCACCGTTGTGCTGTTGTTGGACAGTATCGGCGAGCGGAGCATATGGTCTAAGCGGCAAAAAAAAAAGGTGGGGTGGCATCTAAAATATCGCTAGACGGGAACGTGCGGCAAGGAACGTATAGTGCGTCACCTGCCAGCTTTTCGGAGCATATGCATCGCGCGACTTTGTCATTCAGGAGTACCACAATTAATGGTGCATGGGCAGATGGCTTGAGGGAGAGAGAGGGGGAGGGAGACAGACGGACAGGGAGGTGGATTAGTCTTAGCTTGGGAAAAAAAAAAAAAAAAAGCGCACAGGCAGAAAACAAAAATCGAAAAACTTGAGGCTTTCTTGTTCAACTTTTCGGGGGAAGGGAGAGGAGACGCCTTGGAAGTGGCTCACACGCCGGCTGATTGGCATTCGCTAATGAGTAGAGACGAGCGGGAGCGAACGGCACAGCCAACTCCAGGTCCTGCCCCCTTTGCGCCCGCCACCCACTCGCCGAGCCTCAGCTGTCACCATCTCTTCGCCTTTCTCGGTGCATCGTTTTTTTTGTGTGTTTTTTTTTCTTCTCCCTCCCATCTTCTGCTATTTGCACTCCCAGGTTTCTAATGCGCATCGCGGTTGTTAACAATGCCTGATAATGATGGATTTTTTTTTTTTTTTTCTTTTTTTGAAAGCTCACAAACTTGCCTCCCAAACAAGAACAAAGAAACAAATGGTGTCTAGAAATTGGAGCGCGTCTCGCAGAAGGGAAAAAAAAAAAAAGAAAGCAAGGAAGCGACACACAATGGCGGCGGCTACGCGGAAACTCAATGAAAGCAATCGGGTAATTCACACATAATAACTTTAATCAGCATTGTAACCCAATAAAGTCAGATTTTTCCAGCGAGAATATTTACTATAGAGCCATGTATAATCCTTTGCAAAAAAAAAAAGTAACTTGTTTTTCTATTGATTAACAATACCGACACTTACTTATGAACAACAGAAGTCCCATTTTTGAGCACTTTTTTCATCGTGAGAAAGCACTGGCTATGTACATTCTTGATTTGATTTTTGAAGTCCAACACACTCATACAAACTACAGCAGGAGCACACCGACGCGCCCCCCTCAAGTGGGTAATTGTTTATTCTTCTCTAAATGGGGGGAGAGATAGAGTCAGACAAGGCCGCTTCTCTTACACAACATGTAAACCATAGTAGTAGAGTGTCCGGAGGTAAACCATGTAGGAACTCAAACGGCGACGGCTGCAGAGGCGCTTTAGGATTTTCCCGCGCGCGGGCGATCCACAAAAACAAAGTCTTTATATCTCTACAGTTCGCCGGTATAGGAGTGTTCGAACGGCGAGGAACATAAAAGTCATTGAGTTAATTCATGTTGGGTCTAGGATGTTTGGGAAGTCAAAATACAAAAAAGCAAAGCAACAGCCAAACCACACAGCGTTGTGCCACTGTTAGAAATCGGAGAAACTGGACGATAATAATAAAATACCATCATTTTGTCACAATTAAAGGCATTTGGAAATATTTTTTCCCCCCCATAAATCTCTCTTTCCGCTGCTTCTTCCGCCTCGCCTCTCGTCCTTCTCGATACAGTATAGAAACAGTAGAACAAATCAGAGTAGAGTATAAACAGGCAGTCTTTGGTGGGGCGGGGGGCGCTTGGGGTGCCTGTCTCTGTTACCTGCCCCCCACCTCGCTCAGAGTCATGAAGTGGATGTTGGTGGGGCAGTCGGAGAGCTCCGGCTGCTGCTCCACGGGGAGGGAGTAGTATCCGTCGTATCCCGGGACGCGCCCCTTCGAGAGGAGCTGCTGTTTCTCCGCGTCGCTCCAGGCTCGGCTCCCGGTGTCGCCCTGCTCCACCCGCCGCCTCTCCCGCTCCCAGGCGCCCTCCACCGCCCTCCTGCGCGCCTCCTCGCGCACCCGCGCCCACTCCTCCTCCTCCGTGCCGCCGTAGCGCACGCACAAGCACAGCGCGCCCTGCTGGAGGGTGAAGTCGGCGAAACGTCGAGTCCTGCCGTTCACGTTGGCGCTCATTTGGGACACGCTGACGTTGACCCCGCCCTCCAGGACGCGCCCCCCGACCCCCAGGCCTAAAGCGAGATCCTCTTCGATGGGCCGGGACTGGAGGAAGTGATGCGTGTCGCAGCCTTGCACTGTGAAGCTCAGGCCGCTCAGGTGGACCGCCCCGTTCAAAATGGCGGCCACTCGACGGCTGTCCTCGCTGGCCACGCCGATCACCTCTGCGCTGACCCGGCCGTGGGACACTGCGAAGCGTATGGAGGGGCCGAGGATGGAGGGGCGCGAGGCGAACGGAGGCGGGTGGGGCGGTCTGTGGCAGGCCGATCCCACAGGCTCAGAGACGAGAGGCAGCCGCTCCAGGGAGATGAAGCTCCTCAGCTGACGCCGCAACTCACACTGGATTCCCAACACCACCTGGGAGAGAACGACGGGCTTTAGGTTGTATTCAATGTTAATTATGGAATATAAAGTGCAAATGATCTGCAAGTGTCAAAAAGGTTTCAAAATGCAACTTACTGTACAAAAAGTTTCAAAATGCAACTTACTGTACACTCTGAAATTGAATAATGTCATAGTCGGGTCAGCATTTCTCTTTATAAGCATAGGCTCGGGAATTATATATCAAGCCAGAACATCTGCAGTATTCTCTCCTGCCACTTCAATCAGAAACTGTTTGGACATAAAGCCTAACTTGGATATGAGGAAAAACTACTGTGAAGACGTTTTTATATTTTCCCATTTCTCCTATTAGTTGTTTTCTATGATCCAACATAAAATAAACTGTGTCTAACAAACTAAAATGTTGCTACATTTGATCAACTGTATTCTCTTTTCAAGCGACAAAGTTTTTCTTGCAACAGTGAGAAGAATCATTCTCTTCCTTCTGAATGTTTACAGAGGCAGAGTATATTGCAGAAGCGGCATTTCTAAAATAAGCCTCTATACATTGATAATTGTCTGTTTTGCAGACTCACCACACATCTGTTGGTGCCAAGGTTCACCGTTCATTATAGTTTACTGTTTACTGAGACTGAAAACTTTCAGATGTTTATATAATGCATTAAAGCACAAATATTTTCTATGATAATAAACTAAAGCAGGGGTGGTGCCATGCCATTAGTCCGATGTCTCATTATTCCGAAAATGTACCATTGAGCAGACGTGCCATTAGTCCGACATCTCTAACCCAGTTGTGTTGTGCATTAGAGAGTCATATACAAACACTGGCCCCAACCTTAAGGTCAGTGGACTCTTGCCTGAACCTAATTTTATTTTTCAACCCCTACTCAATGGGACATTTTCGGAATAATGACACGTCGGACTAATGGGCCGACCCAGGGGTAGGTAACATCAGGCCCGGGGACCAATTCCAGCCTTACAGAACCTCTGGCCCCCAAGATCATTTTGAGAAATATTATTATGCAAATAAGAGATCAAATCCCTGTTAAAGTACACTAAAAACAAATATTTCCTGGCAGAACATCCCACCATCATATATAATGTAAAACATTTGCATTTGCGGAAATGGTCCAGCTACAATGGTGAGGTTTGGTGTTTTAGCAATGATGAAAATCGGCTCTTGCTACCCCTGAACTAAAGCTTTAGTGTTCTGGTAATGTGCAGATTAGATCATACACTCAACAAAAATATAAACGCAACACCTTTGTTTCTGCTCCCATTTTTCATGAGATGGACTTAAAGATCTAAAATTCATTCCAGATACACAATATTACCATTTCTCTCAAACATTGTTCACAAATCAGTCCAAATGTGTGATAGTGAGCACTTCTGCTTTGCTGAGATAATCCATCCCACCTCACAGGTGTGCCACATCAAGATGCTGATCTGACATCATGATTAGTGCACAGGTGTACCTTATACTGCCCACAATAAAAGGCCACCCTGAAATGTGCAGTTTTTTGCTTTATTGGGGGTCTGGGGACTCAGAACCAGTCAGTATCTGGTGTGACCACCATTTGCCTCATGCAGTGCAACACATCTTCTTCGCATAGAGTTGATCAGATTGTCAATTGTGGCCTGTGGAATGTTGGTCCACTCCTCTTCAATGGCTGTGCGAAGTTGCTGGATATTAGTGAGAACTGGTACACGCTGTCGTATTCGCCGGTCAAGCACATCCCAAACATGCTCAATGGGTGACATGTCCGGTGAGTATGCTGGCCATGCAAGAACTGGGACATTTTCAGCTTCCAAGAATTGTGTACAGATCCTTGCAACATGGGGCCGTGCATTATCTTGCTGAAACATGAGGTGATGTTCATGGATGTATGGCACAACAATGGGCCTCAGGATCTCATCACGGTATCTCTGTGCATTCAAAATGCCATCAATAAAATGCACCTGTGTTCTTCGTCCATAACAGATGCCTGCCCATACCATAACCCCACCACCACCATGGGCCACGCAGTCCACAACATTGACATCAGCAAAGAGCTCACCCACACGACGCCACACACGCTGTCTGCCATCTGCCCTGAACAATGTAAACCGAGATTCATCCGTGAAGAGAACACCTCTCCAACGTGCCAGACGCCATCGAATGTGAGCATTTGCCCACTCAAGTCTGTTACGGCGACGAGCTGGAGTCAGGTCAAGACCCCGATGAGGACGACGAGCATGCAGTTGAGCTTCCCTGAGACGGTTTCTGACAGTTTGTGCAGAAATTGTTTGGTTATGCAAACCAATTGTTTCAGCAGCTGTCTGAGTGGCTGGTCTCAGATGATCTTGGAGGTGAACCTGCTGGATGTGGAGGTCCTGGGCTGGTGTGGTTACACGTGGTCTGCGGTTGTGAGGCCGGTTGGATGTACTGCCATATTCTCTGAAACGCCTTTGGAGACGGCTTATGGTGGAGAAATGAACATTCAATGCACGAGCAACAGATCTGGTTGACATTCCTGCTGTCAGCATGCCAAGTGCACGCTCCCTCAATGCTTGTGGCATCTGTGGCATTTTGCTGTGAGACAAAACTGCACATTTCAGGGTGGCCTTTTATTGTGGGCAGTATAAGGTACACCTGTGCACTAATCATGATGTCAGATCAGCATCTTGATGTGGCACACCTGTGAGGTGGGATGGATTATCTCAGCAAAGCAGAAGTGTTCACTATCACACATTTGGACTGATTTGTGAACAATGTTTGAGAGAAATGGTAATATTGTGTATCTGGAATGAATTTTAGATCTTTAAGTCCATCTCATGAAAAATGGGAGCAGAAACAAAGGTGTTGCGTTTATATTTTTGTTGAGTGTAATTACTCACTTTGACTGAAGGATTACAGATAACACAACCATTTTTCACTTTTGTTGTCATTACCACACTTTGTGACACCCAAAGTCGTGGCCTTTGTAAAAAAAAAAAAAAAGTGGCCATGTTTAATCGGGCTACTGTCTTGTAGTGTTTAATAAGGTAATAAGGTAATAAGGTTGAGATAATTGTTGAACCAGGACAGGCCAAAGAAAAACTCATAACTACATTGAATTAAAGCCAAATCAAAATGCACTGCACACCAGGACTTAATAGCACGATGTGGAAAAGCTAAAAGAAAAAGGGGTCAGTTTGTAAAATGGCTTGACTTAAAGGGCTTTATTTTCACCTTAGTTGTATCCCAGTCCTGGGTCTTGGTCTGTGTCTTCATGAGCTCATATGTTTGCTCCATACTGGCCACCTCGGGCCTAGGGAAGCCCGGGACCACATTATGAAGCTGGAAGCCGAATAGCTGCAGCCAACTCTCGATGTCTAGACACACAAAGAGAGAGGCAGAGAAAAAGATGAAGAAGAAGAAGAAAAAAAAAAAGAAAGACAAATTAAGTTATGGTCTAGAGGTGTGTGTACAGAGTGAGGTACACAGGAGTCATAAGGCCAGCCAAACAACACCTAGAACAGGAAATCACACAATATATGAGCCTAATATGTCGCCGTGGCAGCTCCATCGGTTGTTCCTGTGACAAACACATTTTTCCGCCTCGCAGTAAACCATTTCACTGCAGGGCGACGTGACAGACGGAATGAAAGTTGCATAAAACTGAATGACATATGTTGCCAATGCAATAGTATATTCATCCTCAGTTCCAATCCCCATGCAGCTTTGCAGTTTCTTTCCGTCTCTGTCTCTTACTGGGGCAGGATATGTTGTTGACAGCCACATGGACAAAACGCAGCGGTCTCTGTGTAAAATAATGATCAGAGATGTAGCTGTCCTGTCTGTAGTGGGAGCAGTACGCCTCTCATCTCAACTGTCGTTAGCATCGTGCCCCCTTCTCTTCTCTGTGGTCGATGTTTCCACGAGCGCGTGAGTCTGACTTTGCAAAGGTGTGAATTCAGTCTAACTTGCAATAGAGTCAGTGTGTGTGATATTTTCTCTCTTATCAGAGCAAACCAATTCTAAAGCATACAGTGCCTTGTGAAAGTACTAATACACCTTGAACTTTTGCACATTTTGTCATGTTTACAACCCTAAACGTAAAGATTTAATTTTTTATTTTTTACTGAAAGTTCACACACAAGTAACAGACAACTGTGAAGTGAAAGCAAAATGATACATGACCCTGTTATGACTGCAGAATGTTCACACCTTGCCCTAACCATTAAATAGAGGCCACCTGTGTGTAATCTACTCTCAGTATAATTACAACTGTTCTGTGAGGGCCTCAGAGCTATGGTCAGAGTGTATTGGTCACTAAGCAACATCATGAAGGCCAAGGAGCACACCAGAGAGGTCAGGGATAAAGCTGTGGAGAAGTTTAAAGCAGCGTTAAGTTATACAAAGATTTCCCAAGATTTGAACATCTCACGGAGCACTGTTCAATCCATCATTCGGAAATGGAAAGAGTATAGCACCACTGCGAACCTACCAAGACACGGCCGTTCATCTAAACTAACAGACCGAACAAGGAGAGCACTGGTCAGAAATGCAACCAAGTGCCCCAAGATAACTCTGGAGGAGCTGCGACGTACTGCCGCTGAGCTGGGGGAATCTGTACATGGGACAACTATAAGTCGTACTCTACACAAATCTGGCCTTCATGGACGAGTGGCAAGAAGAAAGCCATTATTGAAAGGAGGCCATAAGAAATCCTGTTTGAAGTTTGCTAGAAGTCATATGGAGGACCCAGCTACCATGTGGAAGAAGGTGCTTTGGTCAAATGAGACAAAAATTTAACTTTTTGGCCCAAATGCAAAACATTATGTAAACCTAACACTGCTCATCGTCCTGAGTGCACCATCCCCAGTCTCACATATGGTGGGGGAGCATCATGCTATGGGGCTGCTTTTCCTGCTTTTCTTGGATTGAGCCAAATACAAGGACATTTTGGAATAAAACCTGCTGGAGTCAGCAAGAGAATTGAGGCTGGGGCGGAGATTGACCTTCCAGCAGGACAATGACCCTAAACACAAAGCTAAATCTACAATGGAATGGTTTAAAAACAAACATATTAATGTTAGAATGGCCCAGTCAAAGTCCTGACCTAAATCCTATTGAAAATCTGTGGAAAGACCTGAAAACTGCTGTTCACAAACGCTCTCCTTCTAATTTGACAGACCTTGAGTTGTTTTGTAAAGAGGAATGGGCTAAAATGTCAGTCTCTAGATGTGCAAATCTTGTAGAGTCATACCCCAGAAGACTTGCTGCAGTTATTGCAGCAAAAGGGGGTTCCACAAAGTATTAATTCATGCTGTATGAATACTTGTCCACGCCCAACTTTTCACTTTTCTAGTTTTTGAAAAATAACAGAATCATGTATCATTTTGCTTTCACTTCACAGTTGTCTGTTACTTGTGTGTGAACTTTCAGTAAAAAATTCAAAATAAAATCTTTATGTTTATGGTTGTAAACATGACAAAATATGCAAAAGTTCAAGGTGTATTAGTACTTTCGAGAGGCACTGTATTGTTATAGTACTGCATATTGAATGCACTCTCTTATTAAGTTCTTTTCCTATTTGATCGGTTTAATTGGTAGTCGTCGGTTGTTGTACTTTTGGCAGCCAGCCAAACTACAATGTACAATAGGCTATAATTTCTCATGACAAGGTGGATACATTGTAAAGAAGTAATACATATTTAAGACAAGTCATCTATATATTGGTCTGTGTTAAGTGGATGATTTGTTTTTTTAGGTTTTAAGGTTAATTTCTACAATTTCAAGTTCACGTGAAATAGATTTACAATTTGTATAGCCCTTACGTACAGTATGGTACAGCCATGAAATGGTTCCCACCTTTGTCACATAAATGAAGTTAATATTTATTGACAATGTACAATAAATATTAACAGGAGCAGGACCCTCTGCATACCAACCACTCTTGCATTCACTTAACCATGCCTCTATTTACACATGAGCCGTATATACCAAGCCAAGTCTAGTCATCTCAAAAGTCATCTCAGAAACTGTCGACCCCCTCCCTCCCTCCCTGTTTTATTTTTCAGCACTGATTCTTCCGCTTCAAGGGGGAGTCCCGAAGAGCTGGGCTCGCCTGAGACGGAGCCCCCAGGTTCTCGCCCAGTTTCATTCCACACTATAACCTTATGAAGAAATTATTTAACTGCACTTTGTTGTGGCGTGGTCCTTGCAAGTGAAACCGCAAAAAAAAACGTCTAAATGGGGAAAAAAAGCATTATTGCCACAAGGTATAACTTTGCCATAAGGTAAAACTTAATATTGATCCCTGCAGCTAAGTACCGGTCAAACGTTTGGAAACACTTTTAATGCATTAGCTTTTCTTTATTTTCAACATTATTTCTATCGTACTATTTTCATTGCAGGCATTAAACCATACCACCATACTTCCTTTGCTCTGCCCGAATCTGTCACTTCTCAGAAGTTAAGCAGGGAAGGGCTTGGCTGGTATTTGGATGGGAGATCGTTTAGAAACACCAGGAAGCCTGAGTGAATGCAGTGAATGAGTGAGTGGTGGTGGTCAGCTGTGGCTAAGATAAGCTACTATTGTACTATTGTAGCTTACCACCACCGAGTATGGTGTAGATGATTAATGACTACAGTGCAGCGCTTTGAGAAACTCAGTAATACAGGCTTGTAAAGCGCAATACAAGTGTAAGGCATTATTGTTATTGTTATAAACATGTAATTATGTAGGAAACAAAAAAGGGTGAAATGACTCAAAATATGTTTTATATTTCAATTTCTTTAAATTGTCCATTCCTTATTCTTGGCATTTTCTCATTGAGCTTCATAAGGTTGTTACCTGAAATGATTTTCAACAGTCCTGGGAAATTAAAACCATTTCTGGTGACCATATCGTGAAGCTCACTGAGAAAATATCAAAAGTGCAAAGCAGTAATCAAAGCAACTTTTTTTTTTCATTTAAAACATTTTACATGTGTTCATCATAGTTTAATGCTTTCAGTGAGAATCTAAAATGTAAATAGTCTTGAAAGAGAAGCAAAACCAGTACATAAAAAAAAGCATTTCCAAACTTTAGTATGTGTCCTTGAGCAACACTTCCCCATTTTTTTTTATAATTTTTATTTTATTGTGTTTCTTATAGTTATTATACAGATGTTATGTTTCTTACAATATAGATATGTTGTGATGTGAACTTGGGGCCCATGCACTTCCCCATTTTGCCTTTTCCCCCCGACTTGTTTAGTGTCTATACAACCTCTACGTAAACCAATCTGTTAACAGTTTCGATGAATCTCACCTGTTGTGAACTGCGTCACCTCCTCCACTCGCCCCACGGGGTAGTTGCTCTTGAAGGCGTAGAGGTTGAACGGCTTCGGCTCTTTGCTAAGCTCTGCCCACAGCTCGTGATTGGGCGAGGTCCACCTCCCCGCCAACGTGTCGTAATCCCGCCTCCCCAGGTGCACCAGTCTCGTGGAAGAGTCGTACAGGCCTCCGTGGAAACCGATGACGAGCTGGAAGTCCGGATTAGTGTCCTGGTAAACCTCTCCGTAAGGCGTGTAAAGGATCTCTTTGACCAATCGCCCTTTGCTCGAAAACACGGCTCTCGGGCTGCCAGTGCTGTCACATGCAACATAATACTCCTCCCCGCTGCTCAGCTCCATGGCTATAAGGTGCCCCTGAAGGTCGTAATACAGGGACGTGATTAGGTTACTGGTGCGGTTGTACATATGCGTCACTCTTGTGGGCTGGGACAGGTCGGCGTAGAAAAACTGCAGTTGCTGCCCCTCGCTGGACTTGGTGGCGACCCTGCGTCCCAGGCCGTCGTAGCGGTACGACACCGTGCGTTCACTGACCCGGTTGAAAACACGGGTGAGCAGGCCGTTGGAGTTGTAGTCGAAAAGGTCGCTGGCTCTTTGACGCAGGAAGCCGTCATCGTCGACGCTGTACTGGAGCTCGCCCAAGTGTGTGATGCGGTCTCGCTGGTCGTAGCGGAGAGGAGTCAGTCTGAAAGTCAACGAAATTAAAGAGGGGGTATTATGCTTTTTTCAATCACATAGCACCAGTCTATAGCATACTACAATGATGACGTAACCTTCTGTTGGTCTGTATATGCAGTAAATTAAAATAACTGCCTTGAATAAAATTGCTCTCTCAAAATGGCTGTACTGAACGTCTTGAAATAGGCCTCTGTCTCTTTAAGAAGCTTTCAGACACGCCCCCTTCAGCACACTGCTGTGGCATCTAAACAACACTACTGTGCGAGGAGGGGCTCTGCTGAGCTGAGGAGCAGTGGTTGGTGGTTTGGCTGGTGACAAAAGGTCCAGAGGCGTCTCCAGGAGGTGGGGGCGTTCCTAGGAGGACTGAGGCATAGCTACACCTAAAATGGCTGCCGTCTAAGTTTTTACTCATTACTCAAAATATGTGAATGAGCCAAGGCAACACTCCAGGCATGTGTTTAATGAGGGCATGACATAATAGCATGATATAAAGCTTGAAAAGGTCGATTTTACATAATACCCCCCCTTTAAGAGGATTTTTTTTTTTTTAGAATTGACAAACAACTGATTCCTAGACATGGAGTAAGAGTAAACACACAAACAACTAGTGGAAAGGTAAGCAGAAGTTTTTCAATGTGGAATCCATCCCATCTATTTCAAAATCACTGCAAAATGGCAAATTACACTCATTCCTGGATGAAGAAAATAAAGGAGATCATCTGAAATGGCAAAACTTCCATGGGGTAAAGGACACACAAAAGGTAGCGGGCATTAGTTTGGCTCAGGAGCAGCCACAGAGAGTAGAGCTGATTCACTTCCAGTCCCTTTTTAGATCCAGCGTGTTTACATGTTGGCCCTTAACTACATTTACTGAGAAGAGCCAAGGACAGGATGGCTTTTAAACTGAAATGACTCTCTATGAAGTGACTAACAGCCCCAGCTATGGAAATACAAAAAAGAAAGTCATACAAAGAGGGTAAAATGAATGATCTCAATTAACCTACATATAACGCAGTATGGCGTTTACTTTACATATCTAATCCCCGAGCTGAACTTTGGTCTATTGACTACTTTCAACTTAGCTGTGCTTTATATTCTTTCAGTAATTATAGAGCTCTCATTACATTAAAAAGGTGGAACATAACACCAACATGTTGCGGTGTGCATGTAGCCACTGCCTAAGATGTTATACAGAACTCCAGTGGGTAATAAGATACTGAAAAATCGACCGCGGATGTCTATGATCTTACTTTACACTCCAGTTTGTTCGACATACCTGGCGCTGGTGCCGTGGCTGAGCAGGTTGATGTTCCCGTTGAGATCGTAGCTGTACCTCCATTGCGGCCGCTCGTTCACAGACACACTCTGGAGCTGGCTGTCTGCGTCGTACTCGTAGGTGTAGCGCGTCACGTTGCTGTCCACGCCCACTCGGATGTCGCAGGTGGTGGTGCGTCCGGCCGCGTCATACTGAATGGTCATCCAGTACGAGATGGACTTGAGGATCTCGTACTGCACTTCGACCACCTGGCCGTACGAGTTGAAGACCTTGGTGTGCTTCATGAGATGCGTGGTGATGACCTGCGAGAGGAAACGCAAAGACAATGTTACAGAGCAAGCCTAGCCCACAAAACCAGCTCATTCCACTGTTGAGACCTCGCGGTTGAAACCTTGAAGACCAACTCGAAACCTCACCTGGTTGAGATCGTAGAAGATGACGCTGAATTTGCCGAACTGCTCGACGCGTCCCGACACGTCCACGTAGCGGTACAGGTCTATGGGGAGCGGCGTCTCGTTGATCACAGCCTGCATGCTGGTCACGCGGAAGTTGTTGTAGCTGTAGTCGAAGCGCGCATTCACCAAACCCTCTTCGCTGAAGCGGAAAATCTGCCGACTGGTCAGCGGGCCTACAAGAGAGGAAGGACAGGGAGGGTTTAGCAAAAGGGAAAGACAATAGTATGAAAACTGTCTGTTACGTTCGGAAGGAATACCTCATTACTAGTCTAGAACAGTACACTGGCCATTTTCTTTTTTCATGCCATCTCTCTACATATTCATTTTAACATGCGGCATAGTTCTTTAAAAAAACGTTTCCAGAGTAAAGTGCCCAAGGTATAGTGTGTCCAAGAAACTAACTTTTCTATCATTTGCATTTCACTCACTTAGCCCTCACAGTTGGCCATCATGCCTCCTATATGAGCAGCACTAATTAATTCAAATCAAGACCTAATTCGACATCATTAACAGAGACACACGCAAAGCAATCTATTCCCCCTTAACCATCCAGCACCCCTATGGCATTTGCAGTGGTGACCTTTCACATGGAGAGATAATTTAATCTAAGACAATATCCATGATGGGCCAGTGTGCTCCCTAATGTCAGAACATCAAGTTTAACAACACCATCAATCACATCCACTGCTGGCTCTATACCACTGCACTCACCGCCATGCATGCAGAAGGAGGGGGGCGGGGGCTTTTGCTTGCGACAAATAGAAGAGTCCAAGGTTAAAAGGAAGGAAACAACCAAAGTGAATTGGATTAGCCGAGTGAATGAAGCAAAATGATAGGCTATATATATTCTTTGACAAGGAGCAACATTACAACATGCCGAAAAGCTCACAAAAGTAAATGTTGCATGATACCAGATACCCATTAGCTGTATCCAACCTAAACTCAGTATGACAGGTGAAAGCAACAGCATGCCTTTGTTTTCTGTGAGTGCCATTTTAAACCATTAAAGCACAGATCGAACCATTAAATGATTTGAATCAACTAAAAAATATCTTACATCTGAGCTTAATGAATCCATTGATAAAGAAGATAATAAAAGGCATGGGATAAAACAGTGTAAACCTGGACAAAACAACAGAAAAAAAACAAAAATAATCCTGGTGTAAACATGGAGTAATTTATCGATAAACTAGGACAGATTTATCCCACAGCCTGGACTGAAACAGGAGTAGAACCACATGTAAACCCTCATTAAACATGGGCAAATAGGGGGAAAAAGGTGACAAGGACTTCAAGAGTTAACTGAGCTAAACAAGGGCAATACCAGGTCTAAAGTCTAAACACGACTCAGGCCAAACTTCAGTGTCGAAACTCTATACTGCACAAATATTCTTTAATCCAAATAATTAAATTCAAAGACAATATCCCTGATGGGCCCGTGTGCGCCGTAATGTCTTGGCATCACCATCCATCACCTTTGCCGCTACCTGTACCCCTCCACTCCCCTCTGTTTGGAGAAAAGAGCTCTCTATCTAATGAAACGGCATAATGGTGCTATTGGAGATGACTCCGATTGCAGTTAAAATGACTAAATGCCAGAGTTTGGAGACGGCGAGAGCTCTGGATCAGCATTGCTTCTCCTATTTTTATTTTCAAGGGGGATGTTGGTTATAAACTAATGGGGAAAACGGCTTAGACTCTGAGAGTGAGGTGCAGCTTTTTGCTCGTCCCCCGGGGAACACGCAGTCTGTTCGTCTCGCTTCCCAACTGTCACTTCCCCAAGCTGTCATTGTTACTTTCCCTCCTCTCCCGATGCACTGCAAACCCCAACAGGGTGGCTCTGGAAAAACATGCAAGTTTGTTCCAAGTTTTGCTAAATGTATAAGTAAACAAGTAATATTAATAATGGCTTTCCATCGTGAATGATAGTTTCATCAGTTACTTTAACATGACTTAGTTAATCAGTTTGCCCTGGGGCGAACTGACGGAAAAGATGCGGCTTATCGCTGCCTGGCACATATCAACTTTCCGTGTGTCTTGCCAAAAGGGTACATGGCCAGGAGGCAAATGCATTAATAAAGTGTGAACAACTTTACAGCATCACCTTTAACTCAAAGTGGATATGTCGTGCACATGGAGCTTAATATTACACTTAAAAACCTTATTTTGGTTGCCTCAGCTTTAATATTTTAAGTTTAATAATTTGAAAATGTGTCTCTGTAAGGATTAAATCGTAATTGCAGGCGAAAGAGCTGGTGAAAATCTTGACTGAGGCTCCTTCTGTTAGAGCGATAGGAATAATTTTCCAAAAGAAAAAAAAAAACCCTCCAGGTTGGATATGGTGTGTGAGCAACTCCAGCGTTGCTTAATAAACACACTTAGAGCACAGCACGACTCAGAATCGATAATATTGGATTATGGGCTTTAAAAATGTGGAGGACAGTTTTTAGGGTTTGAAAAATGACGCGAGTGTAATCAGGAAGTACAGAACGAGGCGCTGACACCATAGAAGAAGAAACAGCTACATTTAACAGCTTTGTCTGAGGATTACTCAAAACTGGGTGAATGTTGTGAATACTACTCTAGGTCTGTCTTTGACGAGGGAACGTTAAAGCAGTACTAAGTACTAAGGGCCAAGTATTTACCTTAATAAATCCTTTTCGTAGTCCCTCTGGGGGTAATACAAGTGTTAATGGGATGATTGGGGGGTCTTTCATCTCCCCCTGGTGTCTCTGGCCAGAAAACCATGCTTGCAACTTGACTGCCACCGGGGCGGAGCAACCAATACACACTAATAGAATCACGAAGAAACTAACAGGCTAACGGGCAAAGCTAACTGCGGGCTAGCGCCACTTTAAACAGTATTTACAGCCAAGTTTGTGTGAAAAAAAATATTTCCATTGTATAACTGGATGTACAACATCCCTGTCTCCCTTCACCTTTTCTGTCAGCGCAGTATTTACTCTCCAAGACATTTAATAAGTTAAAAAATCGTAACTTGCTAAGACACCTGCAGTTGCGGTTATGGCCTCTAGGGGCAAGAGTTACTTAGTACTGCTTTAAAACATGGTTTAAACCCAATGGCCGCTGGCTGCTCTGCTTTGCGACGACGACACTGGAGGCCGCCATTGCTGTAGTACCGCCATATAGCCGCTAGGCCCCCATTGGAATGCATTGCACTTTAGACACGTTAAAAACTTTAATGCCCGTGCCTAATTTTTTGGAACTGTCTAAAGCTAGATATTCCTCCTGTGATTACGCTGGGTTAGACACAATCAGAGGCACCAGACTGGTTATGGTAGGATACATTTTAGAAATCTCCTACTTAACGGGGGTCGGACTGTTAGCATTGGAGCTGCGCGAGCTACACGTCACACAAGGGCCGAGTCTACAGTCTGAAGATCTCGCACTTATGCCCTTATTAGGAACATGCTTCGTCAGAGCTGGGGAAGAGGAGCCTGTAAGTCCGCCATGAATTCCTCCTCGAACGTGGTCATTATGGTAAACGGAGTATATAAACGGAGTGAGTATTAACGGTCTATTAATAATATGTCTATGTTTAAACCTCAAAAGAAGACAATTCTGCATGATAAGTCCACTTTAAGCTACTGCCACCTAAATTTGTTAATTCCTATACACAACTTATTATCTTGTACAAATTGCGGCACTAATGCAGCTACAACTCTTACTTTGTATCGCTATTGTCCATGTTTGGAAATTTGCCCAAAAAGCTAGTTGGTTACAGGACAACCACGGTTTGACAGTGCAGCTATATGCCTCCACTCCATATACAATTTTGAATTTCTTGGTCCACACTCTTTGCTTTATTCTGGTCTCCGTCTCTAGGGACAATTACCGCTATCTCTAACCCACTCCACGGCAGCGTTTGTTCAGCTGAAATGAGATCAGTTAAAGGGGGGAAAGTGAGACTCCATTCACGGGGAGGGCAAAGCGATAAACTCACATACACTCTCTCCCCAGCCGTGCTCCGAAGATTAACACCACATGATCAAAACGGACCGATCGCAAACGAGCTGACGCCGGAGAGAGGTGAACTACGGATGACCCAAAATAACCCGAGGCATAGCGCAGAGGGCATTAACAATGTTGCTACCGAAGCGAAGTGTCTACTTCCACAGCTAAAGGCATGTTTAAATGATCATAATGTTGCTAATCGCGCCATTTGTGGAGTCCAGCGTGTCTCCGGCTAATTTTCCATATGAGGAACAATCGTCACATTATTGGGGCCTTAATTGCCATCCTCAGGTCAAAGTCGTCAACTCTCAGTCTGTCTTTGTTCTCACACAAGATCGCCATAGTAACACAGCAATTAGATCACTGCAGTGTTTTTCCGAAAGCTAATAACACGCAGTTGATATGATAATTTGTTAGTTATGTAAAACAGCCTGAGCTCATGTTTGGGCATGAGAAAACTGATTTATTTTGCAGTTATGAAATGAGTTCTGCTCACAGGTTAAATCTAGTTATTTAGTCCACATCAAACCTTTAAACTTGTGGACTTATTGGCCTACTTAGATTAATTATGATTTAACAGTTCTAGATCTCATTGGTTTACATCTATTAGGAACAGAGAGAAAGACAGTAGAAAGCAGAAAGCCACCTTTGCCTCATACGGAAAAAGAAGAGGAAGTGCAGGTTTCAATGGGCCCCCGTATATATAAAGAACAACACGGGCCAGAAGTGACTGAACTATATTGTGCTTTGGGAATAAGAGACACTATGTAAATACAGACAAAACAGGGTGTAATATATGCACGCCCCCGCGGCCGCCGCAGTCACATTTGTATCTGCGGTTGTTTACTTTGATCAGAGCCGGTGGCGGAGGAGGAGATGAGATGAGCTCAGGAGGTGGTCTGGAGTTTGCTGTTGCGGTAGACCACACTCCACTCACACGCCTGTTCACACTCCTAACTGTCGCTGAGACGACTACACATCAAATAACAACTGTACTCTCAGAGCACAACTACTGAGAGAGAGAGAGAGCTGCTGCGTGCTCCGAGATTGTGCAACAGTTTTGAACACTCTAAAGTGTAGTATTTGTAATAGGGCACACTGTATACTGCCAGGGTGTTGTTTCTGTAGTACCGTATGTTCCGGACTATAAGTCGCCCTTTTTTCATACCTTGGCGGTGGATGCTTCTAATATGTGATATTTTTTTCCCAAATATATACTTTCACACGCCGCTAGAGGGCACTGCAGGCTAATTGAGCAGCAGAAAGAACGTTTGGAGTGAGCGAGCGAGTGAGGTTTAGTTTATGTTTATTTATTTGAACAGGGACAGGGCACAATATACATTAACCTCAAAAAGGAGAGATCCATTGTACCAGGTTGTAGCACTTGTGCTAATTTCCACCTGCAGTCCCTGGGCAGACTGATGTCAACAGACTAATTCTTAGAAAAATGCACATGTTACAAATATATTTCCCCCCAAACAGCATTAAAATGAAACACACACTTCATTCATTCCTAAGCATTCATTTGATTACTGCAGGTTACTGCAATGAAGTAAACAAAACAAGCTAATCACGGGCTAAAAGCTAGATGGCCACAGCTAGAGGAACGAGTTCGCAGATGAGAGCTTGAAATCATGCTGTTGGGAGAGGATTGTCAACGGTGCAGTTACATCTCCGTGCCCAGGTAGTTTCCAAGGCGATTGATTTGAGTGAGATCGAGAGTTTGGTATGTTCTTTATGCTATAGTTATCTGAACTGTTTATGTGACGTTGACATACCAGACACCTATTTAGTTCATTGTTTATGCTTCATGTAACCATCAATGTGTTACGTTAGCATACTGTATGCCTATTCAGCCTTTTGTTGTTTCATTAGGCAATGTTTGACTAGTGTCACAAAAGTGACAAAAAAACAAAAAGATGTGAAAACAAATGTGGTGACAATGCAATAACAAAAGTTTAGATCAGTTATGTAGGTCTTAGCTTTCAAACGCGGCTGTCAGCTCCAGTCGAGAAGCTTTTAGATTTGGGTAAAGCTAAACTGGAGAAAATTAAGGCGGGGGGTAAGACGTTAAACATGTGCGAAACGCCACTTTTAGTCATGCTTTCCAAATTTAGCTACATTTTTGTCTTTATTGTGTGCCTGATTAGTCTTTTTTAAAGTCCATTTTATTTCAGGTTGGTGGTGCGAGAACATTACTCATAGTGAAGTGTTTGAATATGACTCAGCAATGGGTAAATTGCAAAGTGTAAATTTATGAATGCGCCTTATTACGTGTAATGTAACCACTGCTTGCCAATAGTCACGTAATCAAGAACATTATCACTAGTAGGCCACACAAGGTGCCATCGTAGGTAAAAGTCCCTGAGACACCACACACTTTAATGTAGAGCTGTACGTACCTGTCTGCCGGTAGCGTATGGAGCTGATGAAGCCGTTATGAGTCAGATGAATTGTCTTAATAGTCCCAGTGGCTTCGTCGTAAGTGAACGTCGCCAAAGTGGAGTCATATACCACCTCTGACAAACGCGCCGCTGCCGTGTACCTTTGAAAAAAAGACAAAAAAAAGACAAAACAAATTGACAACTTGAGAAAAACAGAGCATCTCAATTCGAAGGCAATATCCTTTGTAATTTAGCAATATACAGTAAACACACAATTGCTTTCGGAGAGCACACGCTGCTTTCCTTGGCGCCATTAAGTCGTCGCATATTTCAATATTTCATCAAAATTAGCCCGGCTGGCGCAGCAGCAGTTATGGCTTTTCATATGGTGAAAATGGGCACATTTATTACAGCGTCCCCATTGGAGCCAATAAGTATTAAAAATGCTTAAATGCCAGCTCCCTTTGACTGTGTCGTCTGAATCGTGCCGCTGCTGTGTGAACATAGTGCGATTACTAAAATGGTGACCTTTAATCAGTCTCCTCGTTAGACCAATCACAGTCATCTGAAAGGACAGCTGGATCCATGCGAGACCTTTTTTTTGTTTTGTTTTTATCAGCTCAACAGATGTAATAGGGCTTTGAATGTTCACATATCACAGGCTTTAATTACAGCACCAATCAGGTAATGTTGTATATACGCTCAAGCTGCACGGGCCAAGATACCTCTGAGCTGATCAAATGGAAACTATGGCCACTACTCCACGATGCTTCACACGCACACACGTCGAGGGGCACAGAGTTCAGTGCTTCACCAATGGAACCTTTCTTTCCGTTGTGGTAGTACAACACGTCACTGTCTTAGAAGCAGAGCTGAGCTGTTTTGACCAAAAAATATATATATAGTTGTGGCATTTTTTTGTTATTATGTTTGCAATTCTTAAGTCAAAGTTCAGTTCATGGTGCACATTTGATTAGTATCTGTACTGTAATGTAGACTTTATTTTAGTTTTAAGCACATCGAGGAGCATTCACATTTCAGGGAAGGTTAATATTAAAATGTGCCTTATGCAACTTTTATGTGGGAAAAAAAAAGTTGATTTTTGTGCATATTTGACCTTGTAGTGACCCAGTAGCTGTATGGGTGGTTAGCATGACACCTTTACATTTGATCACGGTGGCCTCTACAACACTCCAGGATCAAGTGATGTATAGGTTTTCTGGTGAGAGGGTCCGTCAGCAGTGAAATCCTTCCAAACAATTGCTCCTTTAGCATTGTAGAGACCACTGTGATGAAAAGTAAAGGTGTCATGCTAACCACCCATAAAGCCACTGGGTCACCACTGGGTCAAACACGCACAAATATCAACTTTTTTTTTTCCACATACAAGTTGCATAATGCACCTTTAACTAGTAAACAAGAATAACAGCAATTTCAGGCCATGTTTGTAGAGGTCTAAACCAGTGTTTCCCAACCAGGGGTACAGGGACCCTTGCGGATACTCGAGGAACTAGCCGTGGGGTATGTGGAACTATTTCAAATTAAATAAGAAGGTTAAACTGAACTTTATTTTGAAAGGAAAATATACATTTTGCTTTAGAATGTATAGTTTTATGATAATTTTAGGTTTATTTTGAACATAACACTTGCAAAATGTACTTTCATGTGATTGCTCTCTCAAAAAAACTGCAACACCCTTGACTGAGGGGGTACACAAACAACCACTCAATGGTCCAAGGGGTCCGCAAGTCAAAAAAGGTTGGGAACCACTGGTCTAAACTGCAGGCTAATCATGTTTCATGCCTAATAAGACTATAATGTTTAATTCTCTGCAGAAGGCAGATAAGTGCAGCTTGTATTATTCTTTATAAAATATCATTTGCCAATAGCTACGACTCTCGCAGGTATAGTTGGCAGCAGAGAGAGGAAATTGAGCACAAGATGAGAAGCAGAAATCTGAAAGCGCCGCATTGATGACAGATCTGCCTGCTTTGTTCTGCAGACTTTTATGTTATATCATTTTTAAATCAATATTTATTTCATCCAAGTGACTCATGTTTTACTAATATGTTCAATTATTTGAGCCAAGTCTAAAAAGACCAAGAAAATAAAACACAAAAAACCTCATTAGACCAGCTGAAAATGGCCCTGAAAAACGTCTATGCGACATAATGTCTCTAAATTAAAAAAAGAAGCACACTCATCATAACATATTTGACCCTGCAGGGCTACCATGAGTGCAGTGGAGTGTGTAATTGCAATTTGAGATATCGTATGCTACCAAAATGTATACAAACCTTTTACATGCGCTAGAGGCCACAAAGTTCAAATAGTTTTGTATTCAGAAACATCCCTCAACCTATATAGTATCAGCATAAGCATGATTTATTAATTATAACGTATTACTGTTAATATTTAAGTTTGATTTACTTTACTCCTGGTACTGAATGGGACATTATAATGCATGTGGGTAATACCGGAGCCTCGTTAGATAACATTACCATGTCTTTGCAAGGTTTGGTTGTTGATATACTGTAGATAGGGATTTCTATATTTCGGAAGTAGAATGCTACATAGGACACATTGCTTTTTATACACTGAAGGAATAGTTTAGTCACTCAAATGTTGCTTTAGTTGCTCGATTACCACAGAAAATATTCATAAACCCATAATAAGAACTTAAGTGGCAGTGAGATCTCGATGTTGATTATGTTTTGTACATTTTTACCATGAATATAAAAACAACCATTCTTTTGAGGGATCTAAAACATCAAAATGAGTGGGTGAGAATGTTAATCGATGAACCAGGGTCTGTGTGCTGCTCTTGACACTAATAAAATGATAATTGTTCCTGACCTGTAGATGACGCTGCGCCCCGTTCCCAGATACTGCGTCCGAAGCAGCCGCCCGTCCAGCGTGTAGTCCTGGAGGTAGGAGGCCTGGCTGTCTGGAGGGGTGTAGATGTTTCTGTAGTAGCCCACAGACAGCAGGGACTGCAGGGTGTGCTTCACCATACTGGGCATGGTCACCGCCACCAACCGGTCCGTCTGGTCGTACTCAAACACGTAACGGCGCTGGCTGTGGAGCAGCAGCATGATGGACTGTGGGAGGAGAGGGGACAAGAAATGTGACCGATATGTAAAACTAAAATCATTATGAAACCTAAAGTTTGGTACTTTCATAACATGTATGCCAAGGTTGAATCTCTATTCAGCTTACAATGAATGAATTAATATTTTTATGTAAGTGTCATGCACGTATGTGCCCAGCCCACATGGGCCTATAAGACCCTATACACATAATTTAGAAGATGACTGTCTTAACAATATGTTCAATATAACAAACATTTCACAGAAAAATCAAGAATCTGGATACAAAGCTTTCATTGTCCATGCTTTCTCGCCAAGCAAAACATGTCATTTCTAAATAACCGACTCAACATATCACCTTCTGCCAGTCAAAATAGATCAGGAATATTACATTCAACTTTTCCAAACAAAGCAGTTCTTAAATCATTATACAATGGAAAATAGAATAACCAAATATAGGTCACAAACATTACAAAGTCTATTCTCTTCAGAGACCCCTCTGTAATGACCCACCTCCACCTCTAGAGGCAGCACTCCTGCTCTGAGCTGAGCACACAGAGACCTCTGTCCTCTTTTTAAATTACATTTAACATAAATCTCTGTAGAAAAAAACATTCTTTAATCTGAATGTATCTTAATTTTAATTTCTTACATGTGCTGAATTGAAGAAAAAAAAAGCATTGATAATTTATTCATTTTTGCGTAAAATGGCAGTGGCGATAATGTGACAACTATTACAACTACTTTACACTGCGCTCTACCTTTATTGGACCAATGACTGCTAACCCTGCTGCCATTTACAGTACATGTACTAAGGGTGAGCACAACACTATAGAGGTCGACCAATATGGGTTTTTCTAAGGCCGATGATGTTGCCGATTTCTGGGGTTTTTGATTGGCCAATATTATTGGTCGATATTTAAAAATGCCTTGTCTATAATCCTTCGTATGACGCTTTATTAGGAGCATAGGGCTGATTTATTCAGGACATTCATGTTTAGTAGGTACTTCCCAGGGAGCTCTTTGAAAGACAAAAATTCCAGCAGATTCCAGAGCAAAAAAACAGCAAGTCTTTATCCTCTTATAATTAAGCAAACGTCTGCAATGTGAAATATATAAAATATGATCTGAGGTGTACAAACTTGAGACTGATTTTCACCGTGATGTTTCTCAGCTCCCCTGAGGCCTAGGAAGATGTGGGAGGGCTCATTTTAAGGCTCTATGACTTTCAGTTCCAAAAATATTGACTGATAGCCTATAAAGGAAAGTACCCACATGTCAGTAAACCTGTAGTAAAAACGAGACAGTTTTAGTCCCGGCCTCTGGTGCATAGGACAAAACACTACTTCACCCTTGACTATACGTAGCTACACTCCAACTATAGACTAGTATTTGTTCTAAAATTTAAAAAAAGATGCACGCTAAACTAGCTTGTGTAAATTAGTGATACCATGAATTCAAGTACCTACTGCTAAAACCCTCACGATACTCTTTTAATCATCAAGTACCAAAACATAATACTGACAAAATGAAAAGTGGATAATAAGTGATGAAAATGTATTTTGCTCTTAAAATGTAAAATCCTTGAAAGAAACATTATGTCTCTTTTTGTGACCCCTCGGTTCTGTCTAGACTCTTGTTTCTTTCTTATTTCAGTGTCATTTGGTTGAAACTCGCAGCTTCTGTGTCCAATATCTGAAAGAAAGTTTGCCTGACTAAGCCTTGAGAAACAATGAACTTCACTGTAGTTTCAGACCTTGTGAAAATATTCCATTATGCTTTGAACAGAAGTAAAGCATTGCGTCTGTGCTCTCATATGAGTGCTTAAATAATGCATGATGTATTAATTTCAACATATTCCTGGACTGTGATCCCATTTACACTCTTATTACGCTTCATTAATACAAATATCTTTCCATATTCTAATTAAAAGCGGAAATTGTTCTCGTTAGCTTTGCCAGTCTTCTTACCTCATTCACAGTTAAGACTGAACCTACAGGGAGTGAGTAAGATTTCTCTTTTTTTCTTTTTCAAGTGGCACTAGCACAACCCACTTTCAGGAAGCCAGTGTTCTTTCTGCTAAATTCAATAAAAATCAAGTTGATATTGGAAACCTGCTCGAGAGACACTGCCAAGGAAATCAGCGAGTGATGCGCTGCTAAGTAGACAGATAATAAAAGCGCCTATACAAGAGGTCGAATAACTGCTTTAAAATCAAAGTACAGTAAAAGTACTGTGTTAATGTTAAAACACACAACATAGGACTACTATTTACACAACTACTACTACCACTAGACTATACCCTGTGCTACTACGTTTACTACTTCTACTGCTGCTACCACTTGCTGGACAAACAATTGATAAACTAAATTCATAATTCTAAAAAACAATTCACGTATGTCAAACCCACCCTGAGGCATATTTGTGAAAGTCACTTCTGAACCTGGGTGGTCGTCTGTGGTATATTTGCACACATCTCACACATTTACTCACACCTCAGTCGACGATGGCACTTTATCTGAAACCAAAAGTAACGCTACAACTCTGCCGCTGCTACTCATTGCGTAAAATCCGAAAGAAGTGTTTAGTGCAAGGAAATCTCAATCTTCTATATACCTTTACGGTCCTTTCTGAACTGGATCAAAGCACACGCAGTCCTTTTCAGATTGCATAGAACTGAATGCCATTGAAATAATCACTGAAGGCCTTATAAGTGCATTTTGTCATCTATGCAGCGAGATTAGTGGTCTTTATTTTCACTCGCAAAGGAGGGAAATTCTGTGGGCTAATTATCACATCGTAATTTAAAGTTTTACGTTTTTAAGGCCACATTTATATAGACAGTTCTGTACACTTAATTAGTGACATGCTGTTAAGTTTACCTGATCAGCCCTTAAAACATTAGCAATATATTTTCAATCTAAAACTTAATGCTGACAAACTTTACAATGTTTACAGTAGTGTTTGGTCATTGAGGGCGTCCTGGTCTGAAAAGTTTAAAGGGGGTATTATGTAAAATCGACTTTTTCAAGCTTTATATCATGTTATTATGTCATTCCCTCATTAAACACATGCCTGGAGTGTTGCCTTGGCTCATTCACATATTTTTGAGTAATCAGTAAAAACTTAGACGGCAGCCATTTTAGGTGTAGCTATGCCTCAGTCCTCCTGGGAACGCCCCCACCTCCTGGAGACGCCTCTGGACCTTTCGTCACCAGCCAAGCCACCAGCCACTGCTCCTCAGCTCAGCAGAGCCCCCTCCCCGCACAGTAGTATTGTTTAGATGCCACAGCAGTGTGCTGAAGGGGCGTGTCGGAAAGCTTCTTAAAGAGACAGAGGCCTATTTCAAGATGTTCAGTACAGCCATTTTGAGAGAGCAATTTTATTCAAGGCAGTTATTTTAATTTACTACATATACAGACCAACAGAAGGTTACGTCATCATTGTAGTATGCTATAGACTGGTGCTATGTGATTGAAAAAAGCATAATACCCCCTCTTTAAGAACTCCTGGTAATATTATGCATTGTACACCAAGTAGAAACATGTTAACTTACAGCAACATGTCTAAAAATGGACTCGCATGTAACAGAAAATACATTTATACGTCTTTGCTCAGATTTCTCTCTTTGTTGCTTAGGAACAACACCCAACAAAATGAAGACGAGAGGGATTGTGGGTAACAATATTAAGTAATCTGAGGTCGGAGAGAGGAGTTGGAAGCTAATACAAAGAAATGATTATAACATATGGCTTTATGGCGTATACACGAACCATAGCCACGTTCTATCATTTTCTTTCTATTAAAAAGTCTTCAAAACATAACTTAACTACACTATTCAAGCAAACATTATGACAATAGTCTTGGACAGACTGAGCTACTTGTTGCTCTTGTCACTTGTCACCGTGTAGGAAAATTTGTCATCGAAATCTGGTAACTTGTCAGCGCTGTGGGCCTGGGACACTTGTGTTATGTTTTGTAGTACATTTAGAACATATTGGTCTTACAGCTACTATAGCACAGTTTCGGTGTTGTCAACTAGATTTTAAAGGCTTTAAAGAACATTTAATTATGTTATAATGTCATAAACATAAGGCTCCGATTACTCTCCCATACTTGGCTAACTTGTCATATGGTGTCAGTATATCGCTGAAACCCTTCAACGCTTCACGCTGGGTCTGTCACGATAATTACTATATCGACTATAAATGACATTTATTTGCATGTTTTACCATTTTCTCTCATGTATTACTTTATTTTTTATCCGAAGTAAGTTGTGTTTCATTCATTTAGTTTCTGAGGCATTAGACGGTCTTCAATAATCATGATATTTTCCTGCCTCGATATATCGAACTTCAGACTTTGTTATTGTGACAGGCCTACCTCACGCTCCCACGGAGTACACCCCAAGGATAGGAAAGCGGGATGGTGTTTGCTGTTATGTGCAGCACAAAGGGGTGTAGCAGGGTGTATATTGGGGAAACAGCTCCCCAACACCAGCGCACAACATCTTCAGCCCTGACATCTGCTGTGTACATTAGATCTTTTTGCCTGAGGATGCTCCAAAGGTTCTAGGGTTGAGGTCAGGGTAGGATCGGGACCACAACATGAGTTTCTCTCCTTTTATGCCCATAGCAGCCAATGATGCACCTTGATGTTCGCGAGACTCCAGCAGCTTCAAATACCTGATGGCTGCTTTGTAATGGCAGTTTAGCAGCTGTTCTCTTAATCTGATGTAATTGTCTGGCAGAAACCGTCCTCATTATGCTTTTATCTGCACAAACCCATGTGTGCTCTGAATCAGCCACAAATCTCTTAAGCTTTCGTGATATATCGAAGGTTTTCATGGCTAGTTCAAGGCATTCAACTATTTCACGCTTTTCATCAGCAGAGAGATCCTTATTTTTTTCCTTTATTGCTTGAAAATGGTGGACTGCTTAATAATGGTGAACGTCCTATTTCAGTAGTTTTTCCCAATCCTCACAGGTGTCTGAGACTGATTTCAGTGATTCAAGCCCTGAAACACAATACCATCCATGGATACACGCTGTTTGATAAAGAGCAGTGATGGTTTGAGAGAGGGGGAAAAGAAGGCCATATATGAGAGGTCTATGCGCTTGGCCATCAACGGACGAGGGCGACTCAAGTTCAAGCTCAATCACTTGGGAAAGAGCCACAGACACACGGCGTGAATCCCGACCATAGATGAACCTGTTACATATTTTAATTCAAATGCACTCACCATTTGGCTAAAACCTCATCACATCAACCTTGTTTTTTTCCCCTCACCTTGTCCGCATAAGTGTAGGTCCATATCTTCCCGTTGACCCATGCTCTGGACACCACCCTCTCGCTCTCGTAGTCCAGCCGCTCGGACCAATCCCCTCGGTGGATGGACGACAGCAGCCCCGCCCCGGAGTAGGTGATGTTCACGTCTGTGTACTTGCTGCTGGGCGACCACACCACCGGACGTCCCAGCGCGTCGTACTGAATGTGCAGGGTGAATTTCCTGTGGTCGTCGTAGATTTTGCCCACGCGCGTGTTCTGGTCAAAGTCGATGGACAGGAGGTTCCTGTTGTGCGCCTGCAAGGATTGGGAAACGTAATTTGTAAACGCTTGGAACAAGAAGTAATTGGTGAAAACTTTTTTAATTTTCTGCTTTATAGTCATGACAAATTCTAAACAAAGACAGATACATGCAAATATGAATTAAGTGGCATGTCACAGAGGAGCACGGATTTCATTAGTTGGGATAAATTAATTGTGGCATTTAGCGCAAACCGGAGCTTGCATAAGAACAATGAGCTGAAAAGACTGAGGCAGTACATTGCGGGAATTGCTCATTAATTAGAGTACATCAGATAAAATGTCCTCTTCCATATGAAATATTCTGTCTGCTTCGAGACAAAAGGGGAAAAAATAGACAAGGCGTTGCAGTCGGCGTGTTATTGGAAGCACCACACACAAGAGTCATTTAACCTATCAACTCCCCACCAAAACTTTACCTGAACTCACGATCGAAAGAATGTATTGTCAAAACCATTAAGCGTTATAAGATTAGTTACACATTACAGGATTTTAAAGCAGAACTAAGTAACTCATGCCCCAGAGGCCACAAGCGCCACTGCGGGTGTCGTAGCATGTTGCGTTTTTTTAATCATTAATTGTCTGTACTAAGCTGACAGAAAAGACAAAGGGAGAGAGGGATACTGTAAATCCAATTACACAATGGAGATCATTTTTTTCACTCAAACTTGGCTGTAAATACTGTTCAAGTGGCGCTAGCCCGGAGTTAGCTTTGCCCGTTAGCCTGTTAGCTTCTTCTTCGTGATTCCATTAGTGTGTATTGAGCCTCCGAGTTGGAGCAGGGAAAGCTGAAGTGTGTTTTTTTGGCCAGAGACACCAGGGGAAGATGAAAGACCAATCATCCCATTAACAGGGGGCACCACGAAAAGGATTTATTAAGGTAAACAAGTTACTTATAGTAGTAGTTATAAAGGCATTGTTATATATTTATCGGGTCGGGGCAGTGAATAATGGACATACAACAAAAATGCTTCTAGGAACGCGACTGTACATTGTATCCATCGGCTGTAAAATTATAACAAATTATTAGTTACTGTATTTCTCATTCAAGTGCAACACTTTTTAACCTCTTAACCCCCACCTTAACCAAGTGCATGTTGCCAGTTCAGCCTTACCCAAATCTAAAAGCTTCTTGCAGCCTATAGGCCCTTGTATTCCATGCCTCATTTTAAAGCTAAGCCCTACAAAAACGATCTAAACCTTTTTGTCACGTTGTTGCTGCATTTACCACATTTTATGGCTTTTGGTTGCTTTTCCATCGCTTTTTGATGCTTTTTTTGTTCATATTACGTCCCTTTGTTGTTGTGTTTCCTGCGCTTTTTTGTAGCTTTTTGCTCAAATTTTGGTTGTGTTTTTGTTTACAGCCTATAGGCCAATACAATGCCTGACTTGAAAGCTAAGGGCGTTTCTGAAGTTTCTGAAAATATGTGCAAGTTGAGCCAAACGCAGCTTATAGGTGGTGGATGGCAGGTAACTGGTTAACCCACATGTTGCTTTTTGTTTGAAACATTGAGAGATTGGCATTGAGAATTAGACTGGGATAAAACGTGTGTGACAATCTGTTATGAAACATAATGTTCTCTGTCAAATAAACATGGATAAATAAACAAAGGACTTTTAAGTAGGGAGAAATAAGGCCAAACTAGTCAGGACTACTCGAAACAAAATGAATGCCCTAAATGTAGCTTTAGCTGATGTAGACCGTCGTTATTTTGTGCACCGTTATGCAAGAGCTGAAGTAGTGCTTGTGCTTGTGTTTGAAGTGCTGCTTTAGTCAAAGGGAGAAGGCGGTGTCTTTGTCGAGGCAGAAAATGAACGTTTTAACTTGACATTTCTTTGTGTTTGTTTTGGCGTTTTGCAAAGGTCAGGTTACGCCGTTTATGCCTAAATGGGACACTCCTGAGAGGGCCGAGCGATATGACCCCAAATCAATATGGGGATTAATTGGACATGTTACTTCACCTGCAATGGAGGATTGTGACGGCATGACTCTATTTATTAATGTGTGTGAGTGTTAATTTGTGCAGTTGAAAGCGTAGCGGCATAGAAATACATGTATCCAGGATTTGGTGCAGATACTGTTTGGTCTTGTAATACAAGTAAAATTGCTTTGAACTTGAAACTGACCCCTACTATATTGAATTAACCCGCTCAGACGCTTTGAAGCACCCATTTGTAAGGACAAGAACACGCTCTCCCCTTTACCCTGAGCCTGCGTTCGTAGGTGCTGTAGTTGGTCTTGCTCTGCTCCTTCCTCTGCCTCCACTCGATGAGACTGGGGGCGTGGTCTCCGGGCAGGCTGATGTTGCAGCGGCTGGCGATGGGACTGACTCCGCCCCCTGTGGCCCCGGGTAGGAGGGGCTCGGTGCTGAGGGTCAGCTCCATGCCGTTGGCCAGAGACACCAGGAAGGACCCGTCTGCGCTCACCCGGTAAGAACTCTGGGCGTGGTCTGGAGATGCAAACAGAAATGCAGAAATGCTTCAAAATAGTATTACAAATAAAGGTATTGACATAAGAATAAATGGTAAAACTTCATAATAACTACTCTTTATCTAGCCGTAATAAATGATGAACTAACACTTAATTCATCATGAACAATCCATTAGCCAAGTGTGACTAACACTTGATAACAACAACAGTTAATGCCAAACTCATAATCACATATTCACTTATTCATTGTTAAGTAGTTATTAAGTGTTAGTCATACTTAACTAATGAATTGTTCATCATGTGTTAGGTGTTAACTCATCATTTAATAAATGTAAATTAAATATAATGCTTTTAATGCCACAAATGGAATAAATCTGGGCATAATTCTTTTCTTAAAGCTGGTGGTAATCAATTT
The DNA here is from genome assembly GCA_007210695.1 of Neogobius melanostomus. NCBI lineage: Eukaryota > Metazoa > Chordata > Actinopteri > Gobiiformes > Gobiidae > Neogobius > Neogobius melanostomus. The sequence continues at coordinate 3,444,196 of VHKM01000427.1, read as the reverse complement.
ATTTTCTTGTAGTAGAGGAAACTTCTTTTGCACCATAGATCTACATTGTTGAATTTGGGAAAGAATAACAGACCCTGTGCACTGTTGTGTGTATAAATATAGCCTTATATCCTCCAACGTGAATGTGGTTAGTCAGAGGCTAAAGTAGCACAACTCAGCAACACTTTCCAACCAAAACTGCAGTTGAATAAGTTTTAAACCAATTTTTGTTTTAATTTAGCATTCTTTTAATGAACCCGTACGGTAAAAATAATTGAGCAACGTCATTATTTTTAAAGAAATTTAGATTTAATGCCAAGTTCAATCCAATATAATGCTTTATATGACTTCCAATGCTTTTAAATGGCCCTGTGTTACTTCAAAATGAGTTGATGTAAAAAATATTGACTATTGATATTAATATTGACTAAATTTCAAGGTTCAAGGGGAAAAAGTACAATTTCTACTTCGGGTGTCCTGTATGTAAACTGAGTGTATAGTTACTTCAACACAGACTGATGCAACAACACAGACATGATGCAACCACATATGCACTCTGGGGGGATGCAGATTTGCATCAACAGAAGAAAACGTGTGAAAAAAAAAAAAAAAACACATCACTCACTGTCTCCGAGCAAACAACCTTGAGAAAAATCAATGTGAAACAGCAGCCGCCTCGAGATGAATGCGGCCAGCACTTTTCTATGGCCTTTTTTCTACGGACCTTTTTGTTTGCCTCGGAGTCTTAAAGCTTTGTGCCAAGTGCTTTTTTCTTCATTAATACATGTCTATGCGTCTAATGGACAGGCAGAGACGGAGGAAGACAGCGAGGAGGCGTGTTGGCCGTGACAGCGGTTCACACATTCACAAAGACGCCACAGAAACTTCAAGACAATATTCCAGACACGACCTCTTTGACTCATAACAAAGATGATGTCAAATGAAAACCAATCATTATTGTACTGTATTTTTCTTCTTTTATAACAAACCGTCATACATGTACACAACGAGGGCTGTGCAATATGTTAAAACAATAAAATCTTTTGGACGATTACCATTTTAATTTAAGTATGGATTTAAAAGTTGTTTCAGTTGATCCTCCAAACAGAGGAGGATACACAACATTATGGGCCTGATCTTGTGTTTCTAAACAGATACTGTAGACTAGACTTTTGGGCAGACGGGGTGCTCTATGTGGAATCTTCAGCCTAATTTCTGGCACAGTAAGTGGCTGGACAGACACACAGCAATGGTCCCTCCCCAAGCTTTACCTCCTACACACCGTACCAAACTGGAATATTTTCCACTACTGTGGATGGACGCACGTGCTGGTGTTTTGATCACGTTTCTCTATGGGACCATTGATCTCTCTCAGGACATGGACAGTATTTAAGTCACAGCGACACCTCAGTCTACACTCTTTGTTCACTCACTGGTGCACAGCTGTTTGCACGCAAGATACCAACTTTGTCTTGAGCAATGCTGTTGTTGCGCCAGGTGGAAGACTGGGCCCAATACCATTCATTACAGGCCTATTCACATAAGCCAGGCATCTGTAACTATGGTTATACGGCCACATGCGGCTCTTCAGTTCTGCTCTTCTGTTTCTTGGACTATATCAATCGTGTCAGTCATTGCGTAAGCCTAACCTAGTCCTGGTTTAGCCTTGGTTCAATCCACATTGGTTGCAGCAGAATTTAGGATTTTCGGGAAGAATTAGCTTCAAAAGATCGCACTCTCCCAATACCTTTTTTCTTCAAATAAAAGTTGTCAGAGAGGTTTAAAAGTAGGCAGTAGTTCTTGACCACTATAATAATTCAACAATTTCTACTATCGATGCTGCACTTCTACTTAATGCTTGAAAGAGTCAAGTAATTGTGTTGGCTACAGATGAACTTTTCTTAATATTAGGACACAACAACTAATACTCTTATCCACTCTTGCACGCCTCTGGCAATTTAAATAGGGGTCATTTTGCCCATTCACACCAGCCAGTATCAGTGTGTATGTGTATGTGTGTGTGTGTGTGTGTGTGTGTGTGTGTGTGTGTGTGTGCAAACTGCCTTTTCCTCCCTGCAGTCCTGTCATTGTCACAACTGCCTGAAAGCAATTAAATGGACGGCATGAAGAAACGGCTCCCACGAGGGGCTTTCACCACATCTCCACAATCATTCTCACTTCTTTCATCTTACGCCCTCTGCACAGCTTTGTTTTTTCTCTTCTTCTTCTTTTTATTATTGCCGCTTTGTTAAGACATTTCACAACTGGCCGGGGATGCGTTTGTCTATTTTCGTAAATACTAAATCAACACTTTCACAGACTGGACAACAGTTTTAAGGAGCGTGTAATGAGGTCACGTCAGACACATGTGTGAAAATACGTTAAGGAAATGGTACACGACCTTTAACTTCAACACGTTTAAAAATAGAGTGACATTTTTGCAATAACTTACGCAGTGTTTAAAAATGAGTTCAGGGTTTATGAAATTTGTGAAGTGCGTAATATGGTTTACCATGAATTTAACAAAGACGGCTGTTATTGATTGTAACAAAGAAATAAAGATATAATATACACAAAAAGAGCTTATCTTACGAGTATCTACTTTTAAACCGCCCCGTGTAATTCAGCCACATTGGATCACACTCAATTGAATCAAGCTTTATAAACCAATGGGCGTGTCCAGGCGTTGGTCAGGTGTAACACAGGCCATCTCTAGGAACTGAAGCAATGTACCAATGAGGGGTCAGTATTTAGAATGATAAATATGGATAATATGTAAAAACAATAGGTCAGTTCAGATGCAACAGTCAAAATAGATACAATGTATCTACACTTTAGATTACAGCCTGCGAGTTCCACGTGTAGGTACAGGGAACAAGAAAGTAATAATTACACATGTAAGTACAGGTAATTACTCATTAAAGCAGAACTAAGTATCTCATGGCCCTAGAGGCCATAAGCGCCATTGCAGGTGTTGTAGCATGTTGCGTTTTGTTACTCATTAACTGTCCGTGAGAGTAAATACTACGCTGAAAGAAAAGACAGAGGGAGAGAGCGATATTGTACATCTAATTACACAATGGAGATCATTTTTTCCCCTCAAACTTGGCTGTAAATACTGTTTAAGTGGCGCTAGCCCACAGTGAGCTTTAGCCTGTTAGCTTGTTCTTCGTGATTCCATTAGTGTGAATTGCGCTTCCGAACCGAAGGCAGGAAAGTTGCAAGGGTGTTACCCCCAGAGGGACTACAAAAAGGATTAATTAAAGTTACTTAGTTCTTCTTTAAATTGCAAGGATTAAAGCTGATTTTTTTTGGTGTTGTAGAATACATTTATTTTTGCCTCAGAGTATGTTGTAAACACAGCAAAACACAGACCTTGTTGTATTGTCTTCACCTGAAGTTTTACTGAGCAATGAATGATAGAAGTCTAATCTAAATTAGTGGAATTTATCTTGGGGGTGGCCGCCCCTGCTTCAATTTGTCACCACTCAATGCTGTATATGGGTGTGAAATGTGCATGTAATTACATTCTTTGAACAATTTGAATACACAGGAGGGACTGTGAGAGCTAGAAACAAGTTTGGGCCAAAACAATAATGTCACTGAACAGGATAAATCAGGTACCCCAGCTTTAATAAAGGTAATACAAAGTGTAACGAATGTGTAGGTGTAGTTGCATGTGTTTTGGCCATCATGGAGATGTGCCAGCTTTATAAAGGCCATACTAGTTTCATAAATTGGGAAAAATGACCTTATAGCTAATGTGTAACTACACAGGAGCGTGGGCTGTAATCTAAAGTGAGATGCTATGTACACCTACATGCTGCACAGTTGTATTACTCTTTGTAAACCTTGAACTAATTACCTGTACATGCATTACAGTACTTTCTTGTTACCTGTAGCAACACATGGAATTTGTGGGCTGTAATCTAAAGTGTTACCACCATGTTGATGCTTCCCTTATGTAAATGTCACAGAAAACCATCTACCTTGTTGAGTACAGTAATTGTGATAATTCCAATGATTCGAATCCTGACATTTTCCACCACAACGATAGACCAGCATAAGCTCAAATTTCCCATTACCTCCATTTGTAATGTCTTAGGACTGCCACAACATTATTATTATTGCATGGCATATAATTTGTCAGCACAGGTGGTATCGGCAGAGCTTGAACTATGATGACTTAGCAGTAAGTATAGAATTTTCTCGACCCAAGTAGTACTATTCAACAGCAAGAGATACTGTAAATTCTAATGACACTACTAACTATACATTTCAGGACCGCGTTTTGACCCCCTGATACTGACCACATTTGCTTCTAACCCCGTGTGGCTGCACCTTGTTAAAATAGTGTCCTTCAGAAATCTCACTTTCGAAGGCAAAAATGTGGCGAGAGAGTAGGTCATGTGTGCAGACCCTGACCAGAATATCATTGCAGTTTGCCAGTCATAAATGTTTAAACATGACCATAACCTTACGGTCTGCCCTCTTTCTACATCTGTGGCCATTATCTGTGTCTCTGCTCTCCCCGATGCATCATAAACAGACTTGTGGCACAATCAGCTGTTAGGGCAGCTGGGTGGGGGTTTGTTGAGGGGGAGTTACTGCCCTCTTCAACTGGCCCGTTCTACACCCTGGCTTTTAATGCACCTCATTATGCAGGTCTTACATCACACTTCACATACAACTCAATTAAACAAATATAATAATAATGATAAATAAACCCGAATTAAATTATATTAAGGATGGTATTGACAACTGGGAAGTAGCAAGATCTCAGAATATAATATGTATTAATGCACCTTTAATAATGATAATTAATGATAATTAAACCCAAATTAAATTATATTGAGGATAGTAATGACAACTGGGAAGTAGCAAGATCTCAGAGTATAATATGTATGAATGCACCTTTATAACATAAAAGTAGCACATTCTTTTGTTCTTTATTTTGCTGTTGTTTTTGTCTTATTCTTCATCATTTATTGTTACTTTGCCCTATGTTCCTTTGTTTATGATTTGCTACCTTGTAAATATTAAATGTAATGTTACTATTTTTATTTTGGGGTGGGCGCTTATAAGCCTTTGGCTTCAGCCCACTCCCTTTGAGCAGGTTAACTGCTCAAACAAATAAATAAATAAAATAAACAGTGGGGGGACAGGGGAGAGGAGATAGAATATGTCCGTAGTGTATAAAGTAGTATATAATATATCCTATTTGCAACCGGTGAACTCAGGACTGCACTGCATCTATTGCTCATTACTTGTAGTGTAAACAAGTCTAAGCACAACAAGCTTTACCTGTTTTCATTTGCCAAGTGACCTTTAGCTGCAAGTGAACAGCTGGTGTGTACTGTAGATTACAATGGAAACTCATATTCCACACCAATTTTCCTTTAACTTTTCCCCTTACCTTTAGAAATGCCAACACTTTTGCGAAAATAGGGCACCAAAAGCATCCTTGAATACAGACTTTGTAAATTTTGACTATAAACACATCCATTTTTGAATCCACAATCCTATGTCAAAACTTTATCAAAAATATGATGCGCTTTTTCTCCAGTCAAATAAATTGATTTTTTTTTTTTACCTTGTGCACCAGCTGAATGCACACTTTGCCCCCTGTGACCCTGTACCTTGTCTGAAGGTGTAGACGGTGTCACTCGCCGACAGGTTGGTGCTGGTGACAAAGTTCTCACGGTTCGACACCTCGACCTCCACCCGCGACCAGCGCTCCAGGTTCCCGTGGAAACCGCTAACCTCGCCTGTCGGCATGGTGATGTTGGTCACACGGCCCTCCGAGTTGTATCTGAACGGAAGAAATACAGTCATTATACTGCGTAGTGTTTGGGACCAAATGTTATCATAGAAATCTGCCATTTTAAGGGGAGCTGGCAAACGCTGTCCATAGTAAACTAGCTCTAGCAAAGACCTACAACTGCTCATATCAGAGGTCACAACAGAAATATACAAACTCAAAGAATGGTTTAACAGAAATAAACTTATTCGTTGAACTTATTGAAAACAAACAGAATTTTATTTGGCAAACAGAATATTGACAATGTTCAAATAGAACAAGTCAAGGAATATACATTTCTGGGTGTGATCTTCAATCATAAGGTTAGCTGGAGACCACAAATAAACATTATTCGTGGTAAAGTGGCGAAAAATGAGGCCATAATGGGCAAGTGTAGATATTTTCTGGACCAAAAGGCTCTCTTCACCCTGTATTGTTCCTTATAATCCTTTCGTACGTAAACTACTGCTCAGAGGTCTGGGGAAATACCTACAATAGTCATTTGCTGGTTTTATATAGACTTCAAAAGAAGGCTATTAGAATTGTTCATAAAGTGGGGTATAGAGACCATACAAATATACTGTTTTTAAAATCCAACACCATGCAACTTGATGACATCATAAAACTAAATTCCCTGCTACAGATATATAGAGCTGTAAATAACCAGCTCCCTAGTAACATACAATTAATGTTTGGTAAAAGAGAGGGAAGATACGATCTAAGGGGAACTCATAATCTGAATGTACAATGTATCCATTCCACACTAAAAAGTCATTGTATTACACGGAGAGGTCGGGATAGAACCTGCAACCTCATGGTCGGGAGCCTGACAGTCTACCTATGTAGCTAAATGGGTGGTGCAAAGTACACGTACATGTATAGTAGGTACCGCCCCCTGCTCGTGTATTTGCTGAACACTGAGTAGCGGCTTTACAGATTTGGCAATATTCATTGAATCATTTTGTAATCAAAGCAAATTCGCCTGGGTGCCCAAAGATTTGAGTGGGTGCTCCAGCCTGCAGCACCCACGGGTTCGGTGCCTACAAATAGAAGGACGTGGAAAGGACTTCCATGAAATTTGGCACATCTGTCCAGATGCTGTTTTGCCTGGTGGCTTCTTCCGAGTATTGCAGTTCACTGGCCTTAGAAAGTATTTCAACTATAGAACGCAAGGCAAGAGTGGGCCGGCACCAGAGCTACCTGGGGCAAGAGTGAGACTGGGGTGTGACAAAACCTCAGGCGAGAGTGGGCCGGAGTTAAAACCATGCTGGGTGTGAGGCCGAGGCGAGAGCAGGTTTGGGCGAGAGCGAGGCGGTTGCAAGGGGGGACAGCGCCAGGGGTGAGGGCCTTTATCGCCGCTTGCGGCTTTAATTTCTTTTTAATAATGCACTGTAAATAATAGCTCAAATAAATAAATCAAATCATAGTCTAGCACAGGGGTTCCCAAACTTTATACTTTATAATATACTTCATAATAATATTAAGCTACAAAACATTTTAAATCTGATTTAATGATGTTAGTTTGGATGCTGTTAGTTTGGCTTCATTTCACAAAAATATCCTGTTCTCAATAAAAATAAATTCAGTTGTAAGAAGTGTTAAAAATATTGTGTCCCACGACCCCCACTTTGGGAACCACTGGTCTAGCGTAGGCTAAAAACACAATTTTTAAAAAGTAGGGTAAAGAGTTTGGAAACACTATTTATATATTTGCATTTCTTATTTTCAACACTATTTACATTGTCATTGAAGGTATTAAACTATAAAAGGAACGCATGGGACTTTGAAGGAAACAAAAAGGGTGAAATAAAAAACTATGTTATATATTTTAAATTCATTCAGTTAAAACCATTTGTGGAGACTGCATCATGAAGCCCAGTGAGAAAATGTGTGCAATGTGTGCAAAGCAGTAATCAAAGCAAAAGGCAACCATTTGTGAAGAATTCATGTCAACTTTTTTGTTTGTTCCTTGACATAAAATAATAAAAAAATTAAAAAAACTTTTGGCGGGTACTATGACACTTTGACCTTCACAAAAACTCACAGCGCTTTACATCAAGGAAACGCTCACACATTCACATGGACATTCATTCACCGGGTTTAATGGGAACTGGGACTGAACGGGCGACCTTTGACTCAGCACATGCTTTACTAACTGAGCTTCTGTTACTGGTATAGTGTAGTATCTTTGAAATAAATTGACTGAAAGAAACATCGATGTATTCAAAAGCCTATTTATTTTACAAACTGCATTATGAAGAGATGTCAATATTTGCTTTCACATGAATCTGAGTATTTTATAGCTTGTGATATTTCATCACAGTTCAAACAATGACTCACATTACAGACTTGAATTTTGGATATCTTATTGCAGATCTCCTTGAGGCTGTTTCTTTCCCTTTAAAATCCAGATTTAACCATAGACTTTTGCTCTTGGTAACCCTGCTTTTTGCTGATGTTTTTATCATCATTTTACTTCTCGTTGTGCAAAACCAGAGTATGCACAAATCTGAGGACAACAACAACGACGCCGCCGTAAATGATGTACCGGCTCAAGCGCACTCTGAGGCACGCGAACACAATGCCACAATGTCCCGCACACACTCTATATGCTTCCCCTCTCCTTTTCATCGCCCAAGAGCAGCACAGAGAAGGTGTCAGATGTGATTTATAAGTGTAATTATCCAGCTGTGCAGTAGGAGGCAGCGGCCCGCTCTGGTACGATGGTGAATAATACATTCACATGTGTTTAAGGGTACACGGTGTGCCAGGCTAAACATGCTGCTGGTGAAGGGAGAGTATAGTGTCCTTTACCTAATCACTCATTTAGGCAGTGCCAGTCTCTTCCCGGCTTTTTTCCTTTCTTTCACTACAGTAAATAACTGGGGTGGATTTAGCGGCGGCCAGCAGATGGCACTCACACCTCACATCATTACTGCTAACATGAGATCACATGAAATACACAGCACATGGCCGTGAATCAAGGGAGTAGCCATATTAGATTTGGGGCAAAGCTCAAGGCGAGACACTGCAGGGGGATAGGAAAGCAAAATAAGTTTAGAGGAATCAATGTGAAACTTTTCTTGTAGATAAAAACGGGAGACATGGTTTAATCAGGAATAAATTGTGGGGGGGAAAAAGTATAATAATAATTAGAAGCATGGACTTGGGTTATATATCATTTGTAAACCTTTAAGAACAGGCATATTTGTAAAGCATTAGTACTATATTAGATTATAAACATATTATGGTTTTAAATGCTTGTAGAGATTCATGATATCATTAGCTCTTTGCTTGTGAACCTTTTTGAATGTTCATTATTAGTTTCGTATTAGTTTAGCTTTTTGCTTGTAAATGCTGTTCAAATATAAATACAAACAAAAGACTTTTGAAAAGTACAGAGATAAAGAAACGCATTGTCTCTAGGGGGAGCAGTAGGATTCATTTGCATTCAGTTAATTAAGGAAGAGTGTTGTTGCTCGGAACAGTTGTCATTCCATTGCTCAAAATCGCAAATAGAGAATTAGAGCAGGCGAGCTCCAAATCTGTTGAGAGGACCCTCCCAATGGGCTCGTATACCTTGTTTTTTAACGCACTACACAGCATAGGAACATCATCTACCAAATCAGCTAGTTAGGGCAGCTGGGTGGGGGTTTTGTTGATGAGGAGCTACTGCCCTCCTCAATGGACCCGCTCTACACCCTGGCTTTTTAACGCACTTCACTATGCAGGGCTTACATACATACATACATTACATAATTCATTGTACATAGAATAAAAAAATTAAAAAAAAGGAAGCAAGGAAGCAAAATTGTACACTAATCAATACCATATCAAGGATGGAAATCACGGATTATATGTATTTAATGTTCTTTTTAACACAAAACTAGTGACTTTTGGGAATGTGTTTGGCATTGATAACCATCTGTTACTAAGTAATGATCGCATTTTGTCACTTGCTTTGTACGAGACATCGTACATGAAATGAGAGCGTTGTTGTAGTTGTAAAATGTACATAATATTATTCACTGAGTATAATATGTATATTAATGTGTCTTTTTATGTTTTTAATGTTTTATTGTTTAATGTTTTTATTGCAATGATGTAGGGGGTGGGCGCTTATAAGCTTTTGCTTCGGCGCCCACTCCCTTTGAGCAGAATTTTAACTGCTCAAATAAACTAAACTAAACTAATGCTTTATAATATCTCATTTAGTTTTTGAATAAACAAGTTGTTACTGACATAATCCGTTAAAAATGGCTTTGTTCTCAAGGGTTAAAACATCCGAAAATCAGGCTAAGAATGATCATCAAATCATCCTGAACCAACCTTGAAGAAAAACATCCTTAAAGCCACACTGCGTGGAATTTTACACAATAAATAAAATTGAAATACGAGCATTTATTTTATGACTGATATTTTCCTCATTGAAAAATACCTCATAAATGTACAAACAAACATGTACTTTTGCTGTCAGCGGCTCAGCTCTCCTAAGACATGACTGTAACCTACTAGGAGTGGGTACAGTACGTCTCCAGCTCGTCTCCATGGAGATGTGACTAAAGTCAGCAGAATCTGAGATTTAAATAGGTTAGGTTCTCATCCAGATCCATTCTTTGATTACCCACTGCAGTAATAGTCATTAGGAACATGTTTCGTACTGATGGCAACATAGTCCAAAATGTTACGCAGTGTCCCTTTAATTTACGATATCGCGTATAAATCTATGGAAGAAGGTTGACCTGTTCACCTTATAATGCACCTTATAAGTTGGACAATTTATTCAATTGCAGGTCAATAAATGGAAAGATATTAGCCAACTACTGAGACTTTTCCATCACAGAGCTCTGTCTACGTCTGGTTCGTTTAACAATGATTTGTGAAATGCTGGAAGTTAATGCGATTCGCCCACCATCAACCATTTGACACAGGAATCGCTTGCAACAGTTTTCAACTTGTAGGTCTTTGATAAGAAGTTACAGAGCCCCATTGACATAATGATTGTCTTAACATCTGCGCGTCAGTCTGAATGAAGACTGACAGTTCTTGTGCAAGTATTGAGAGGATGCTCTGCTCAAAAGTTGAATGAGGCAGACTTGGCTTGGCTTCAGACTCCGATCTGCACACTATTTCTGCTCAAATCCATATGACTCCACGATCAGGTGATGTGACACGGTCTGATGCATTATCAGCTCCCAGTGCAGTGGCACCCCTACCCCTGCACTGCATAATTAAGGACTACAAAAAATGTACTTCAGGAAACAACACATGTGTTTTAGCGTATTTGGACTAAAACGTCTTGCAAAAAGCAATCTAGGAATAAGTAAAATATTCCTGAAATAAGTTACATTTGACTTGATTTGAGTCACTTATTTGAAGATTAGTGGGAGAAGTTTTTCAACTCAAAATTTGATAATTTTTTATTTTTTTTTGTCTTAATTAATGTGTAATAAACTTGCCCCACTAACAGATTTCCTGACATTAGTTGCTTATATCAGGGGTAAATGTACTTATTTGTTTGATTACTTGTGTGTGCCAGTGTTCCAATACATCAAAACAACTGCGTCTAAGTGATATGTCTGACATCTATAATCACACTCAACACGTTTAATCCAAAGTGGGAGGAGCCTTTATCAAACACTCACTCATAAACCGTGGTCCAGCTGTTTTCGTCGCTCTTGGTTGCCAGGAGACCGGTGTTTCCATGGTAGGAGATGTGGGCAATGTCGTGGCCTTGGGCGGACACTTTCCTCAATGTCCCGCTGTTACTGAGGGACAGCCAGTACACCTGTCCCCCGGGTAGAGCCAGCCACAGAGGCACGCCGTGGGCGTCCCTCCGCACCTGCAGCCCCTGACCATCCCGGAACGAGGTGCCCGAAAGCTGCCCGTCTGTGCCGTAGGTGAAGTTGTACAGGTAGTGGCCCGTGATCAGGTGCTTGGTGTACAAGTGAGAGCCGTTCTGGGAAGGGGAAAATGTATAGAAGTAAATTAATGTTCTTATTCTATTTTTGTCCTAAAACTAATGGATAACGCTAAATAACAATAGAATAAACAATCAACCTTTGTCTTTAATTTAAATTGTATTTGGTTGTTTGATTTTGACCTAGTTTTTATTCAACAATAGCCACTAGCTTAATGAAGTCTGGAAATATGTATTTATTTTCTGCTAATCCTTCATTATAAAATAGCAGGTGTCTAAAGGGTTGCACAAAGCAGGTACAAGTATTCCAGTTCTTTAGTAGAAATACATTGAGATTAAGTTTTAGCATTCTGCAAGAATGGCATGAATAGAGTTTTCCATATTTATGCCCTTTCCCCATGTTCGCTAAGGTTTGGTCATACATAATATATAATTACAGTTGAATTGAACCCCAGGCAACCCCCTATTTCTCATAACTGATCAGACTGACATCAATGTGATTAGTTATGTCAAAGTACACGTGAGTACGTACTGTATATCTTCATTCTCCAATGTTAAAAATAAGGATAATTCCATCTCGACACTGCAGCCTAAAACCTCCTATTTAAAAACCTCTACTATCCTCTTTCCTGCTTTCCATCCCCCTCAACCATAATCCAGTGCTTCACTTGGGCACAGGGGACGCAGCCCGCCCAGTGGCCCGTGTCAGAGGAGCGGTACCTGGCTGAACAGATAGAGCTCCTGGTCCAGGGGGGAGCTGATCTCCACGAGGCCAGCCACATTGGGCTGGGGCTGGTTCAGGCTCACTGCACGGATCCGGATGTTACCCAGGTCAGCGATGTAAAGGGTCCCGTTAGGCGCCACGGCCAGAGAGGAGGGGGCTTTGAGGCGGGCATCACGGGCATATCCATTGTCTCCTGTGGGATATAGAAAAACAAGCACTGTCAGACAAAGAAAAGATTTCTTTAATGTGTACATGTGAAAAGACAGTTCATATAGCTATGCAAAAAGTAACCCAGGAAGTAATATGTGGAATAGAGCACCATCATTTGTAGAGGTCGACTGCTATGTTTTTTTCTAAGACCGATGCCAAGTTTTTACTTATTTTTTATTTATTTGCCGATGCCGATATGCTCAGCCGATATTTTGACGAATAATTTTGGCTGATTTTTCCAAATGTTTGGTCTATAATCCTGTTGAAACATAAATACTTTTTTTGAGTTGATTTGGTTTGATTTCTTTATGTGATTCAATCATAGTTTCTGACCCAGCTTTGGTTAGTTGCTGCTAGTATTAGCACGCTGCCGTTAGCTTTAGCATGCTGTTGCTAACCGCGGCATTTTGCGCTGGTGATCAAAAATACAATTGCGGAGGTTAAAACTAACTAAGCAATTGAATTCTCCAGGTTTTGTGCAGCATGTCTATTTTGACTGAGGTTTAGTGAAATTAACTAACTTTAATCAAACTTTAACATTTTCATCGCAATGTGTTTCAGTTCCCCTGAGGCCTAGGAAGTTGTGGGAGGCCTCATTTTAGCCTCATTTTGGTCTTTCCAAAGCAAAAAACACGAGAAGTCTCTATCATTTCGGTCCCTGAGATATCGGCTTTTATTGGCGCTAGATTGGCCTATAGCCGATATTGTAACATCCCCAAATATCGTCCGGTCGATATATCGGTCAACCGCTAATATTTGTACTATTAGACATAAGAGCAATGAAAATAGAAACATAAACTTAAGCTGCAACATTGTCTTTCAGGGGAATCCTAGCCCCAGCAGGAAACGTATTATACATGTTTTTACAGTAGTAGAACATTACCATGTCTCTATGGAGATGTTTCTGCCTAACAGGTAGCCATAAATGAGGTTTAAACACATTAGGTCCTCCAAATACTTTATTTCCATGACACAGTCAGTGGCTGAAGATGACTATAAAAATAATGTTTTGTATTGCATTGTTGGTAGTTTTTGTATTATACACATTTAGGTAATCCAAATAACATTCTTAACTTGATATTTGGAAAAGTGACAATTTGTGATATTTATAATAGTCAATAGTAAAAAAAAAACGTAGAAGTAAGTAAAAAGTTGTGAAACATATTTGAAATTGAGGAAACGGCCTTTGAGATTTGTTAAAAGGTCCCTTGCCGAGGATTTCAAAGCTGTCCATCGGGCCCTGGACACATGGGATCCCATAGTGTCCCATTGTGGAGTGGATGTGGCCACCTTGATAGTGACTGGCCCTTATCAGACACTGGTCGCAGGTGAGTGAATTTGTTCGGGAGGCCGGCGTTCCGCAGCGGGATTAGGGCGAGCGGGGGCCTTTAGATCCCGTCCGTGTCGGGACTGTCCTGTGATGCCTCGGCCTGACAGCGGGGCGGCGGTTTATCTCCTCCCAGCATGCAACAGTACTGGTGTGTTCCCTTCGGCGTGTTGCCTCCGCGCCTGTTTACGTGTTGTGGACGGCGCCATCTAGCTGCGCGCGCGATCAAAGGCTCAGTGTGCGTTTATGGAGCCAAAGCTTCTGAGGGGCGCAATCATCTGTTAACAGCGAGACATGATTGAAAATATGCAAAGCGCGGCCAAGAAATAGGCACGGTTACAGCCCATTGGCTTGTGGCGTGGCACAGACACTTCCCCGCCGTCGCCAATGGAAGAGAGACTTGATTTTATGAGCTGAATTAAATGATAAAATCGCATCCTCTGCCACTTACAATGAAAGCATGGCCTAAACTGTCAAAGGAACATCTGCCTATTTGTTCGGTCCTTTTCGTCTCCCCTTTTATTACAGGTGCTCTCCGATGACACACCAAGCGCTTCAAACTCGCGCCCTGCTTTTTCTTCTGCCAGCTGTAATTTGAATGGATTTGGAAGGTTTCTGTAAAGCTGCCTTTTTCAATTTCCCCCCCCCCCCCCGAAACGTAGCTGGAGCTAGTTTTTGTAAGGAAGAAGGATCACCGCGAATACAAATATCAATACTCTCACTTTTGTATACGCATGTCTCACCCAACGCTCAACGCTTTTTCCACACTGACCTTCAATGTGGCCATTTAACTTGCGCATCGCCTAAAATATCGTTATGCCATTATAAAACACGGCTAGGGTTTTTCAAATGGACCCTCGGTGCCCTTTTACTATAAATGTTGAATTGATATCTTAAACGGTTTAGCCTTTGAGAGCGAAGAATGTCACCGGCCTCCTCCAGCAAAGTTATTAGATTTGGACAAGATCTGCAAATCCACAAACGCACAAATTTCCTTTCTTAACCTTTTCAGATGATATATAACTATAAAAGCATCTTTTAAGTGGACAAATCGTCATGCTTAACTGAGGATCTTTTGGGGACCTCAGGACTGATATTTCATAAATCTAAATAATGTGTCTAGAAAAGACAGTGAGGAGTGAGAGACTGGGCTGGCCGGGATTTCAACTCGCACTACTACGAATGGTACTTCATAAAATTGTGAAAATAGGCTTTCACTTTCAACTAATGACAAGCTAGCAAACTGACACAGCGCTGATGAACTTTGAGCACAGAACGGGTCTGTGCAGGACAGTTTTGTGTTGCCTCAATGACATTCCGTGATTGGCGTGCTTCAGCAGAAGAAGGGCGGCATGGTAGCACAGCGGTTAGCGCTTGTGCTTCACAGCTAGAAGGTCCTGGGTTCGATTCCCACCTGGACGGGGCCTTTCTGTGTGGAGTTTGCATGTTCTCCCCGTGTCTGCGTAGGTTTCCTCCGGGTACTCCGGTTTCCCCTACCACTAAAAACATGTACAATAGGCCAGGATGAATGTGAGTGTGTTAGAGAGTGCGCATGGGGGACGACGGATGGAAATTAGCCCAAGGCTACAATCCGGTGTGGCTTGTTTACATGCATGAGACCCATGTATGTTCATTAACATGCACTGTCCCGACCAAATAAACCAATAAATAAATAAGAAGAAATTACCAAAGTGAACAGGATTACCGTAAGACGACGCACCTGAAAATAAGCCGCACCAACAACATTTATAAAGATATTTTTTTTTTTTTTACATACATAGGCCTACAAGCTGTCCACGCTGTTCCAAGTGCATTAGAAGCGCTGGAAATGCTGGACTTTTCTCTTCGTGCATGGTTCTCTTGTTTTACCAAGAGAACAGTAACACACTTTTATTAAAGTGTATTATATTCTTGTTTGTTCAGTGTGTGTTCAGTCAAGCCAAAGCGCTGCCTGCACAGAGACTCCTGCTCGGGAGTGTGGCCTTGTTTAGAGTCACCCTCCTCAGCATGTTAATAATAATAATAATGCATCAGTTTTATATAGCGCTTTTTTGGACACTCAAAGACGCTTTACATTGCACTATTCATTCACTCCATACATAGTGGTGGTAAGCTACTATTGTAGCCACAGCTGCCCTGGGGTAGTCTGACGGAAGTAAGGCAACCAGTCTGCGCCATTGACCCCTCCGACCACCACCAACCTCACTCACTCCATTCGCTAGGCTTCCTGGTGTTACCAAACGGTCTCCCATCCAAATACCGACCAGGACCTTCCCTGCTTAGCTTCCAAGGTCTGACGGGATCGGGCACAGCAGAGGCGGTATGGCCACATACACATACCTGTGCATCATTGGCCCCTCCATAATATTTCAGCGGTGAGAGAATTAAACACATTTATTTTGCACTCGAAGCCACGTTAGCTATAGCGTGGGAGGACATCCTCCCTGCCCTCTGCCCTCGCTCCTGTGTGCAGTAAACACTGCAGACAGATGTGGAGGAACTAAGACAGCAATAGACACATGACACAATATTCAGTATGACCATGAAAATCTATTATGCACATCGTTATATAAGCTGCAAGGTTCACAGGGTGGGAAAAAGTAGTGGCTTATAGTTAGGAAATTACAGTACTCAAAACTGCTCATGGTTGAAAGCTAAAAAAAGTAGATTTTGCATGTTACGTCTTCTTTAAGTATGTTGTTCGTCTTGTGTTTGTCACATGTTTCTGCGACTGGTTAAACTAAACGTGATGGATGTCAGTAAATCACTGGTCCTTAAGCTTTGCACACCAATTATCACCTGTAAGAAAAATATTAGTTTTTCCAAATGCTGCCAGATCACACACCTAACAAGGTCAAAAATAAGACTGAAGCAGGCCTTTTTATAGGAATAACATGTTCTTAGAAGGAGAATACATTCTAAATCAAACAAAACTAGGGCTGCAGAGGGAGAACCATTACGTTACAGGTCCCATTATGCCATTTTCATCTGGAAGTCCTGCTTTAGCCTTGTGCATAGGCTCCGTCGTGTACTACGGTTTTCTTTTGGTTCAGTGAAGTTTAAAACGTGATCTGGGGACCATCGACTGCACTTTCTGTGATTTTCTTCCCCAAATCCCTTGTCCCTATTTGCCAAACAGATCAAAGGAACCCGCAGGAGGTTCAAATTAAAATGATGTCACAAGCCGTGTAGATGCTGTTGAGGCGTGTTCCTTTAAAACCAGGCCAAGTGCACTGATCTGATACAATCTGCTCTCTAATATGAGTGCATTTACATGTTGCTCCCAATGTAATCCTATTAGTCATGATCTACTACACTCGCGTGGCATAATCCCACTCTCCCACAACAATAAAAACAAGGGTGGTTGGAGTGGCTACAAATGTAAATCAAGTCGGCTCAGGAGAGTTGCTACTAAATATTCAATCAATAGAAAAAGTGTGATTAATTTTGTTTGGGCAATGCGTCTGATTTAAGATCTAGCATCAGTGTAGTACCAGCTCATGAAATGTTTTACCTTCCATGTACTAATGGGCCTAGATCGAGATTAAATCAGGACTAAAAAGGGAATTACATATATTAGACTCAATTGTATGTAAACTGAGCCGGATTTGTTCATTATCAACCAGGAGTGACTATGACACTATGCTGCAATAAACCTACTCTTGGCAATTATATGCATTTAAAACATTCCCGTAAACTTGTGTAATCGACCGGCATATAAAACAATTCTCTGTGTGAGTGCAGTGTGAGTGCGTTGCATTCAATTACCCACCGGAAAAGCAGTCACAGTTGGGATCTATTTTGCAGTCGCAGTCAGTGGGGGCACCGGAGATGACCGATATCTCTCCATTTGTGGACACCTGCGGAGATTCCATACAAAAAAGGAAAAAAAACACAAAATGTGACAAACGGCACGGGACGCGGCGGGACGTCAGGACTGAAAAGGACAATGATAATATTCACACTCAGCTCTGGCCGCTGTAATCTCTCACACACAAAGATAATCACCGCAATTCATAAAACCTGGATGGGAAGAGGATTCGGGCACAGCTGCACACGATGCATGATCACCACAGAGATTGTTCTTAAAAAGTGGACAATCAAATAAGAGTTGCTTTAAGATTCAAGAATAATCTGCGTACACGGAACACTGTCTCTTACCACTCTTCACACATGTTCACCTTCTGCTGTCCTGTCAAAAATATGCGTATAGTATGTGTAGTATGTAAATGTTAAAACAAAATAAAAGGTGCGACGTTGGTCAGATGAAAGGAAAAGATTAGGTTTGGGGACGCAATAAGTAAGTAAGTGCTTTATTTGTCATTGTACACGGGTACAACAAAATTGTTTTCAGGTGTTAGTCCTGAGCCGCGCTGCCACTGAGCCGCGCTGCCACTGTGGGCCAACCTGACCAGCATGTTTTTGGAGGTAGGGGAAACCGTAGCACCCGGAGGAAACCTGGCTGGCTGCCTTCAGTCTCCTCTGATCCTCTGAAACAGTGCACAGCCTCCTGGGTTTGTCGCTGTTTCAGAGCGTGGTGTCCTGCACTGGTCAGCTCCACCTCCTCCTCCTTCCTCTTCCTCCTGCGCAGCTCCCTCCGCTCAACAGTCTTTCCCCATCTTCTGGGAAGAGCTCAGCAGTTTTATTCTCCAGTGAACGTCCATTAGCCACAACAATAGAAGGCATGTGTGGCTTAGTTGTGAGTCTTGCCCGGATACCTCCTCATTTGTACCTTCCTTCACAAGCTCCTTGTGATGCCTCCACTTTGCTGCTGGTGTAGGGGGCTTTTGGTGCGTCTTCAGTGTCTCAGAAGAAGAAATTTGTAGGTCTCAAATGGGTTTAGCTGATAAGCTAGCTGTTTACTTTTAAAAAACGGCTTTCTTCAGGACCATTATAGTCTCTCTGCAGTAAAAAAAATCCACCAAACTCCACAAAAACACGGCAAAGACGTACAAAAGTATCCGGTAAAACAATGTGGAACACAGAAACCACAAATGCAGCTCACAGAAAAAGGCAAAAAATGCAGCTGTACCGAAAGGGAGGGAGGTTGCTGTAATCCTTCACAAATAATCCTTGGCCCCTCACCTGAACCAAGCACATTTTCTCCAGTTTGTCTTTACCCAAATCTAAAAGTTTACAGCCTATTGTGAAAAGCCTCATGTGAAAGCTAAGGCCTTCGTTTTAGTGTTTTTGTCGTGTGTTTATATTTTTATTGTATTTATTGTTTTATTTGGTCGGGACAGTGCATGTTAATGAACATACATGGGTCTCATGCATGTAAACAAGCCACACCGGATTGTAGCCTTGGGCTAATTTCCATCCGTCGTCCCCCATGCGCACTCTCAAACACTCTCATTCATCCTGGCCTATTGTACATGTTTTTAGTACCCGGAGGAAACCTACACAGACACAGGGAGAACATGCAAACTCCACACAGAAAGGCCCCGTCCAGGTGGGAATCAAACCCGGGACCTTCTAGCTTCGAGCACGAACGCTAACCGCTGCTACCGTGCCTTGTCGTGTTTTGATCACTGTTTCATCCCATTTTTGTCACGTTCTCGTCGCTCTGTCATGGCTTTCTTGTTGTTTTTCATCACTCTTTAGTCATGTGTTTTTGTCGCTTTTTTACTGTGTTTTTTGTTCTTTTTAAGGCACGTTTCTGACGCTCTTTTGCCACTTTTTTGCTTTTAGATTTGGGTAAAGCCAAACTGGACAAAAATGTGCTCGGTTCATGTGGGGGTTAAGAGGTTAAACATTTGTAGATTTTCTGTTACCCCTTGAAAATAGTACCCTGGTTCTGGTTTAGTCCAGGTTTTGGTTCAGATCACGGTTAGTCCTGGATTGTCGCTGGTTCAGTCATGATCAACTCTGGTTTAGCCACATTTAGCAATGATAGAATTATATTAAAACATTTCTTATTGTTTGCAACACCAGACGAAACACGTAGTCCTTATCTATCTAAAACTCTATACCTGCAAGGGACTCAGCTTAATATTATGAATATTTCAAATCACTTTACTTTATTGCATTAGAGACAAATTGAAAGCGTTGAAGAAAATCTAACGCTGTTTTCCATTAACCTTATGTCATCTCGACACATTTGAACTCTGTGTTCACCGTATGGATGAGTAGCTTAATTGCCAGAAAATGTTCTGAAATGTTTAATGTTTGATCTGAGCTTCACTTTAGCTCACAGGCATCTTCAGTGATGACCCAAGAAAAAACGCATGGGCTTCTAATTTGGGAACAGAGAGTTTTCTTAAAAGTTTCAAACATATAATTGATCTTGTGCAAACATTAAATCACGAAAAATAAACCAGTTAGGGATAACGTCCTGTTTAGATGTTCAAAGTTTGTATCCTCACAGTTGTAGAGGCATCCAATTTGTTTTTTTGAGCTTCTCAGAGGGACACGGTTTGTAATTGGGGAGACATTTTTGGAAAGCCACATGCTACTTGTCAGTTTTTCCCTTACTTCATTTAACATGGTAATGAGATAAACACTGCCACATGCTTATATCATTGCTAATGCGACAAAGAAAATGAGTGGCCTCCGTATATGCGCTGCTGCTGTGGTTTTGCATCACGGAGCTACAGTGCCATATCAAATTAGAGCTTACTGTGTCTAACGCTGTGCTTTTCAAACGGAGGCACTGGTCCCATCATTTAATGACACTAGAGGAATCTTTCTTTCAGTAACTCTAACTGTATTTAATTTAGTTACAGCTAGATAAAGAAAAAACTTAACAATGTGAACATATTTCCGTCCGAGATTAGCACTGATTAAGCCGAAAAACTTTACTTCTCTCTGTTTTCAGTTTTCTCTGGTTTATCAATCCTCATTAGGGCTGGGTACCTATTACCGGTAGGCGCAGGTATCGAAAAACAAAGATTCAGTGCCAAGTTTCTGTACTTTTTCTCTCCAGACGTCAATATATGACCCGCAGTGTAAAAAAAGCAACATGAGTGTGAGGAGATAATTAGCCGCATTAGCGCCAATGCAGCTGTTTTCTTGAAGCCAAGTTATAACTTACTAAAACTTATGTAGTTATGAGAGATGGCAGAGCCGGTCTGAGCCAGGACCTAACCAGGACTTGGACTAAACCAGTTGTAAACCCAGGACTAAACCAGGATTGAATAAGAAACTAGAGTTCTTAGGCAAATTGCATAACATAGCATATGGCGAAAGACCCAGGGAGGCTGAGCTTACGTGCCTGTTGTTTACCAAACGTCCGCTGCATCGTGAGGGGAATATCAAAGATTATTTGTGGAAAAGTGAGTGCTCACTCTGTATTAGACTTTTGTTTTGGGTACAGTAATGGTAAATTATTATTGACAGAGTGAGCGCTTTCATTGTGCAAAGATGTGTGTGATGTGGATCTGTCCCTGCAGCTCAGCTCTTTTTCTCGCTGCTTAAGTGGGAATTCTGCTCAAAACCTGAAGTGTCCCTCGACATTCTCTTGTGCTGTTTTATGACACCCTGAACAATACTTTTTTATACCCATGTTATTTTATTTTAATTAAAATAACATGGGTTTTGGAAAAACATGGGTGTTGGAAAAAGTACCAGTAGCAGATATCGTTAAAGTTGTGGTATTGGAAAAAAGTAACGCTACCCAGCCCAAGTCCTGATTATGTCCGTATGGTAGATCCCAGTTTGAGAATTGTATATGTACAATTTGTATGTTGTGGCAAAACATTTAGATGTATAGTATACGTCGCAGAGTTAAATTAGAGTTTTAAAGCAGTACTAAGTAACTTAAGTAACTTTACCTTAATAAATCCTTTCCGTATTCCCTCTGGGGGTAAGTGTTAATGGGAGTGGGGGTCTTTCATCAATCAATCAATCAATCAATCAATCAATCAATGGTTTTGTATAGCCCAATATCACAACAGGAGTTGCCTCATAGGGCTGCACCGAACATTAAGGCAATAAAACAGAGCAGTAAATAAGACAATGTAAAGTTCAGGTGAATCAAGTATCCAGGCAAACGTAAAGTCCAAATAAGCGTCAGCAGTGGGTGACGACGAGCGCCGCGGGTGTCCCCTGTCCTTAGACTCTCCAGCACGGCAAGGAAAAACTCAAAAACCCGTTGGGAGAAACGAGATACCTTGGGGAGAACCACAGAAGGAGAGATCCACTCCCATGGACGGACAGGCTGTAGAGACCCAGGGCCGATGGGAGTCCCTCAGCAGAGAGGCCAAGACCCCTGGTGTCTCTGGCCAGAAAACCACAATTGCAACTTCGCTGCCACCGGGTCGGAGGTGCAATACACACTAAAAGAATCACGAAGAAGAAGCTAACAGGCTAATGGGCAAAGCTAACTGCGGGCTAGCGCAACTTAAACAGTATTTACAGCCAAGTTTGAGTGAAAAAAATATCTCTATTGTATAATTGGATGTACATTATCCCTCTCTCCCTTTGTCTTTTCTGTCAGCGTAGTATTTACTCTTACGGACAATTAATGAGTAAAAAACCACAACATACAACGACACCTGCAGTGGCGCTTATGGCCTCTAGGGGCACAAGTTACTGAGTACTGCTTTAATGAGGCAAACCCTATACCAAATGGCAAACATATTATTACCATGCATATAAGGTAAAAACATAGACTTCCGGGTGCTTCAGCATTATTATGCCTATGAGAATTATATAGTAACAATGAGACACAGGAGCTAGGGCTGATGAAAAATGATGAGGGCTACTCCTGCTGGCAGATGTAGGAATGACTAATTAAAATCTTCCAGTTTCAATTAACGGCTTGGTTGAGAGCTTCACCACAGCGTGATGAACACACTTGCAGCACAGGCTCAGGACTGATATAAAGTTGGATGATGGCTTTGAAAATGTGGAGGACAGTTTTGGGTTTTAACAATGACACATTTGTATCCAGTAAGTACAGAACCAAGCGCTGACGCCGTATAGAAAGAGCTACATTAAACAGGATCACTCAAAGCTGTTGTAGTTGAATGTTGTTAGAAAATATTCAAGCTATCGAGCGAACATTCGTTGAACAGATTTATATAATGGTTTAAAGATCAAATAAACAAACGTGTTGCATCGCAGTGGTCCAAAACAAATCTCTGAAAATTAGCAATCATTCAGTGAATTGGTTACTGTTGATTCTGCCGGGGCCAAACGTTCAGCGTCATAGCAGGAATTAGCAAACACCAAAACACAGCAGTGCCCAAACACGCAAGAGTGTCCAAGGCACGTATCTGCTTAATAAGGCTACACTGAGAAAATCTGTCACCCGTCTACAATTTGCAAGCAAAAAGCGCCGGCAATTTGTATGTGAGCGAGAGAGAGAGAGTGACATTTACTGTGCCTTGAGATGCGCTGTCTACATTAATGTTTGAAGTGAAACGCTGAAAAACAACACTGTCGAGTTTATTTAATGGTTAGGACTGTTAAAAAGTGCTGAAAGTTGCTGATGGGAGTCTTGGTCAATCCTTAAATAACTTTTAATTACTCGTCTGCAGCGGGAGGACTTGCAGCCCTTGTTTCACTGTCTGCAATTCATCTTGGTCCAAGCGCAACAATTGGGGCTTACCGAAATAAACAGAACGCAAACGAGGGCTTTCAAGTGGGTCTGGTTGTGCTTTATCTAAAAGGGAAAACCGCATTTTGTGCTCATGTCTTTGAATTTGAGCATATCAAAATCAAAAGGGGCAGGGGTCAGTGTAACTACGGGGATGACGCAGTTCTTCTTCCATCATCATTGAGCCATATTTGTCACAATTTAATACTATTGTGAGAAATGGAAAATTATGGGCATTATTTGTTGCCTTGATTGATTTTTGGACACACAGAGAAGATGGTGAACTTTGAACCGTTTTTTTTTTTTTTACAGTAATAACAGAAGTGATTATTGAGATATTAACCTCTTAACCCCCACCTGAGCCGAGCAGATTTTCTCCAGTGTTATCCAAATCTAAAGCTTCTTGAATAGTAACAAAGATATGAGGATGAATACAAGGAAAAAAGCGACAAAGAAGCAATAAAAGAGCGACAAAAACGTGACTAAAGAGCGACAAAGTGGTAACAAACACGTGATGAAAACACTACAAAAAAAGTGACAAAAGAGCGACAAAAAAGTGACAAAAATGTGGCGAAACTCGCTGCCACCGGGTCGGAGGCGCAATACACACTAAAAGAATCACGAAGAAGAAGCTAACAGGCTAATGGGCAAAGCTAACTGCGGGCTAGCGCCACTTAAACAGTATTTACAGCCAAGTTTGAGTGAAAAAAAATAACTCCGTTGTATAATTGGATCTACAATATCCCTCTCTCCCTTTGTCTTTTCTGTCAGCGTAGATGGTGAAAAAGTGACAAAAATGTGGCGAAACTCGACAAAAACAAATGAGGCAGTACACTGTTGCTCTCCAGTCCAGAAGCTTTTAGATTTGGGTAAAGCCCAATTGGAAAATAATGGGTTAACCTTAATCAGAGGTTTAAAGATGTGCAATATGGCCGTTAAAAGACAAACTCTACCATCTTATCTTTCTGTTACGTGAAGCCTATTTCTTATACGCCAGTGTCTATAGATGTATTCTACTATAGAGGGTATGCAGATGATGTCATGTTGACGTTAAGGTTTAGAATGGAAATGATGTAAATGTAAGGACATTGCTCAGTGAGAGGCTCAATGGAAAGATCTACCTCTGAACTTGGTAAGGTTATGACTACTGTATGACACATTTAGTCGTAAGTGTGCTACATTTTATTCCAAAACCTCTTACCCCCCGCCTTAACCGTGTGCATTTTCTCCAGCTCAGCTTCACCCAAATGTAAAAGCTTCAGGACAGGAGCTCGCAGCCTATAGGCCAGAGTAACGGCTCATTAGAAAGACCTACAAAAGTGAATGTGACTTTTCTGTCGCCTTGTCACATTTTGGAAGCGTTTTTGCCATGTTTTTGTTTGTTTTTTGTTGCATTTTTGTTGTTTTTTTTGTTGCTCTTTCATCGCTTTTTTGACACTTTTTTTAATGTGTTCTCATCGATTTTTTATTTGTGTAATTGTTGCTTTTCCGGCAGGTTTTTGTTGCTTTTTTGTCACTTTTTTGTCGCGTTTTTGTCGCTCTTTTTGTCCGTTGTTTTTTAGTGTGCATTTTCATCCTCGTTTGCGTCACGATTTTGACTTTTTTTTTTTAGATTTGGGTAATGCCAAACTGGAGAAGATGTGCTCGGTTCTGGTGAGGGTTAAGAGCTTAAAGACTAGATCAGGAGTCTCAGACATGCGGCCTGGGGGCCAAATGCGGCACGCGAGATAATTTTTTGCGGCCCGCGAGATGATTTCTTATTTATATTATATGCGGCCCGCCGGTAAATTGCATTAAACACGTTAGAACTACATTTCCCATGAGGCACCGCGCGGTAGCGCCAATGCCGCTGCGGACGCGAGAATAACATCAGACGGGGAAGGGAGATGCGGCGCTTTTGCAGATGATTTATCAACTGTTTTCAACACAGAAACGAACTAACAGCAGCGGACTGTGAGAGGAGCTTTCTTTCTAAATAGGCTAACAGACAGAAACTGGACCTGACTCCTGAAAGATCATTCACTGATGCCCTGAACCAATTTACCTGAACCAAAATGAGATTAATTACAAAAAAACTAATTGTCTAAGTCTGTATTAATTTCTAATTTAGAAGCTCAGCAAATGTTTGGCCAATTGGAAACCTCTGGAAGCTTAAAAATGTGCAGATAGTTCATGTACAGTCTATATTAAGGTTTATTATAGCAAACAATAAAAAGTTGCTAAATCATAATTGACTTAATAAAAAAGGCTTTGTCTGTTGCGGCCCCCGACCAACACTGTGTTTGCATTTGTGGCCCCCAGTCCAAATGAGTTTGAGACCCCTGGACTAGATGCAAGTTGGTCATTTTATGCTCACTACTGCCACTTCAGGTCTTATGCGTAACTGCAGTCTCTATATTAAGCTGACAGCACTTCGGACCACATGTAACACCTTTTTGAGTGACAGTGCAGGATTTTAGAGGCAGTTGTGGTGAACAGGTCTGGGCTCATTCTACAGGACATGTAGGGGGAGGAAAATACTTAGTTTTAACATTTTTAAACTCTGTATAGTCCCTTTAAAGATACACTACATAATAAATGCTTAGTTTAATTGTACCATTTTGAGGTATTGGTTTAGTTACGTCTGCAGAAGTAAAGCATTCAACCTTGAACCAAAAGATTACGCGCTCCCAACTGCTAAGGGGTCAGTAACGTAACAACTATATTTCTTTCCATATGGTTGTTTTATTGGTCAAAGAAGAGAAAGAGAATTCACTCCACTAAAGAAATCCCTGCAGACTATATTGTGATACGGACTGAAAAATACTGACAAATGTGAAAAGTACACACAAACATGCTCGCTTTACTGTATCTCAAAATGCTCCCAGCCTCCTCGGTGGAGCAGAGTGTTCCTGCCTGTCTCCACATGGGCCCGACATGCTGCTCCTGCTGACCACAAAGAGACTATTGATTTTGTCCGGCGGCAACGTCTATGTGGCGCTACAGCCAAAATGTTCTCAGCCCTGATAGCGTGGTGATAGCTAATGGCGCTAATGCACTCTTTTTTTTTTAGGTCCAAAACTGAAATAGACTTTGGAAATAGTCCGAGAGTGCTGCATCTCTGTGGAGTATATGGGTCAAAAACAGAGACCACTTCATTGTACGTAATTGCACTTAAAACATGTGAAATACCAGTTTAACAAAAGCACTTATAAAACACTACCCTGGACAAAATATAGTAATTCATAATTTAAACAATCAATGCAATACAGCCCAGCTAACGTAACCACAGCTGTCCTGGGTCGTACTGTTAAAGTCAGTTTTTCAAAGGTTTCTAAGGTACTTTAGGACTAGGAGCTAGGACTGGTTATATCTTCTCATATTTACCTGTTGAATGCGGTTGATGCGTCTTTCGTCAGTCTCTGCGATGTAAAGTGTTCCCAGGTGGGACATAGCGATGGCTTTAGCTGCCTCCAGGGTGGCCCGGACCGCTGCTCTGCTCACAAGATGGTGGTCGATCCTCGGGACTTGGCAGTGGATGGGACGCCCCGCCACGATTCGCACATGCAGGCTCTCGGAAACCTGGAAATAGACACATAACGATGCCTTTAGTGGAAAGCACTGTCCAATGAGAAAAAACAAAGTGCTGATTTTAAAACCTAATGATAGAAGGAAATATAGATAGGAAGCGCTTTAAATAATAATAGTAGATTGGATTAATTGGCCATAGCGCCTTTGCTCTGCCCGATCCCGTCAGGTCATGGAAGCTAAGCAGGAAGGGCCTGGTTGGTATTTGGAGGGGAGACCATTTCGGAACGCCAGGAAGTCTGGGGTGTATGCAGTGAGTGGTTGGTGGTGGTCGGAGGGGCCGATGGCGCAGACTGGTCGCCTCGCTTCCATCAGTCTACCCCAGGGCAGCTGGGGCTACAATTGACTCAATTTCAAATCATAGCAACGCGCAAGAAGGGACTTCCTTTCGATCCAGCACCCCAAAATAAAAGCACACAGCTCGTCACATTGATTTGTTAAGCAGGTACTTGCAACATTACAAGACCATAATTAAATACACACATTTTAAATGTTTTGTCTGTTAATAGTTACGAATGTTGAAATAATGAACTGCTGAACTAATGAATAAGATGGTGCTTTTATTCTGGCGTGCTGGATCGAAACAGGAAGTCACTTCTTGGGCGGCGTTGTTATGATTTGAAGTTATGCACAGAGTCAATAGTAACTTACCATCACCAAGTATGGAGTGAATGAATCATGCAATGTAAAGCGTCTTTGAGTGTCCAGAAAAGCTGTTTATAAAAACAATGCAGTATTATTATTATTATTATCAATATTGCTCTTGACAAGCGTAACAAGATTGTGGAGTAGCCATTTCTGGGACAGACCGATGGAAAGGTTGCTGCCAGTCTGAGCCAATGGCCTCTCCGACAATAAGCTGCAGAGAATAGGCTCTAAAGCAGCTCTGCTTGTGCACAAGTCTCTCCATGGACCAGCGCTGAAGTGCAACATTGACATCTTGGTGCCGTATGAAGCATCTCTGACTCTGAGACCTCAGGGAAGGGTCTCCTGCTGGCGCCCAAAGCCAGGGCTGAACTCGGTGAGGCAGGGTTTTGGGTTATGAAGCTAAAATTTGGAATGTATTTGTCTAAAGTTTAGAAAAAGCCTGAAAACATGTTTATGTAATTGTGCTGCTACTTGTAATTGTGTCATAATTATTATGTAGGAACACTGTTAATACATTCCTTTTCTGTAAATCACACACATTTGATTGATTGATATTGTTATTTCGAGCTACACAACACAGGCACAAAAGCCAGAAAGAAAAAAAAAAGATTAAAAAAATAATAATAATAACATTCTAGCTCGAAAAGGAGTGGGAAGAAGACAAGCTTATTGACTCCCACCCCCGTTCATATACTTAAATAATAATGTGGTTGCAACAATAACAATGTTTAGCTCTTATTGTCTTACTAAACAATTAAGTTGGTTACATATTTACAACAAATGCATGGTCATACCGCCTTTGCTCTGCCCAATCCCGTCAGATCTTGGAAGCTAAGCAGGGAAGGGCCTGGTCGGTACTAGGATGGGAGACCGTTTGGGAACACCAGGAAGCCTAGTGAATGTAGTGAGTGAGTGAGTGGTTGGTGGTGGTCGGAGGGGCCGATGGCGCAGACTGGTTGCCTCGCTTCCGTCACTCTACCCCAGGGCAGCTGTGGCTACAACAGTAGCTTACCACCACCGAGTATGGAGTGAATGAATAATGACGACAGTGTAGCGCTTTGAGAAACTTGGTAATACAGGCTTGTAAAACGCAATACAAATGTAAGGCATTATTATTATTATTATTAACAATGCATTACATTAAGTCAACATTCACAGTATGTTACACTTCATAACAAGTGTATAATTTTGTTTCCTATACCTATTTTATTACCATGTTGGTATTACTGTTATTCACCATCATCATCACAACCCATATAGCATTACTTTGTATCAAAGTGCTTGAATGATACAAGCAGGGTTTATCTGATACAACAACACATTTTATTCTATATTTGGTATATATACATTGTTAATTTATGCTCAAAACAAGTACAATCACAGCCTTTATAACGTTATACGGTGTCCCAGAATCTAGTTCCTCCTGCTGTGTGTGTGTGTGTGTGTGTGTGTGATCTACTATTTCTACTGCGTATACTAATAAACGGAAAGCACATATTAGCTTGTATCGGGGCGTCTCTTTGTAAACACACTAATTATTCTCTTACAGTTTAACTTAAGCCTGCCTCATCTATCGACTCATTAAGTTTTTACAGCACATATTTTAACGCCGCTGAGCCATTAATTTTAAAATCACAACCTGAGTGACGTAAGAAAACAGCCTCACGCCAAAGCTGTTGATAACGTCTTATTCTTTTAACAAGCCCCGTCTTTTATGTCTGGAGACGTCAACGTTCTTCCACTGACAGCCCTGCAATTGGTATGAAATATTTTATTATACATTCTTCACAAGTACACGCTGCCGCCGGAGCTATACAGCCCGCACAGAAAACATTATGTGAATTTATATGTGCTTTTCCTGCCATTGTAATAAAGCGATGAGGGGTTTTTGAGACATCCGGGGTGTTCGAAACAAGCTAATGCTAATTAAAAAGATTTCATAGTCGTATCCTCGGGGAAGTTTAGGTTTCCCATTGTGAATCATAAGGAACTATAGTTATATTTTACACTGTATGGCATCTGTGGAGGTCGACACAAAAGTAAGTGCTTTGTCTTTTGATTACATGCTGTATTTTCTTTTTTTCTAGTTACCTGAAGCACGATGTTGTTGTCCAGTATGTACAAAGAATTGTCCAGCGGGTTAATGGCGAGGTCTGTTGGCCATTCCAGCCGCACCTGTTGCGCACAAAAAAAGCAAAAAAAACACAGTGAAATACAAAAGAGTTATTTTTCTTCTTCTTCTTGCTAAGACCAGCACAAAGGGAAACAGGACCGCCTTACAGTCGCTCGCCCCCTGCAAGTGTCAGGAACAGGTGAGCGCAAATAATATCTTCTTAATAACATAGCATTAGGCGACTGACCCTCCCTGTTCATGCAAAGGTCAGTGGTGGGCAGGAAGCTGTCCCCGTGTTTATTCAAGCCTCACGCTGGCTCACCTCGGCACTGTTCCAAATGTCAGCCAATAACCGTCATTCTCAAATAGCACAGCAGCCGCACAGCAGCGCAGGGAGGGGGTCAAGGAAAGAGACACTCACGAGCACAACCGTGGTGTTCAAAGCTGAGAGAGAGCGCTGCGAATGCGACGTGGCCAAGAGAGAAAGAGATTGGTAAAAAAAAAAAAAAAAGCTTAATGAATAACACGTTATTACTGAACTTAGCGTCTTTTTACACATCAACAGTCCATTTTTGAGTTTTCAGTTTTCTTAGAGTGTTGTCCAACTTTCTTTTTTTTTTTTTTTTACTGCAAAACATAATTAAAATTGACCTTGCTTTGAAAATATTATTGAAACACTATAGTTTCACCTTTCCCCATACTTTTAATGGTAGCGGGCTCACCTCTCCTCAGATCTGACTCGTGATTTTGCTGAGAGTGGGACATCACCAGCTCGTCTCGTTTATAGAGATGCTGCTACTTTGGTTTCCCCAAGTAACTAAACATGAGTTTTGGTATCAATGGCATGTTTGTTTATGACGTGCATATAATCCTGTTTGTTATTGCGTTGAATCATGTGAAGAATGAGAATGTATACTGCTCAAATTAACAAATAAACTAAACTAAACTAAACTAAGAGATTTAACTATTGTCAGTGGTGGGCCGTCAGGACCAGCAGCGTCTGCTAGCCCTGGCCAAATTAAGAAAAATGTAAAATGTATTGTAATTTGTATTTCATTTGTTTAATGCACAGTTAAGTTGCTTATAGCGGTGTTGTTAAGACCCAGGTACCCCCTCATTATCAGCCAATCAAAATTCAACGTGCGATGAAAGTAAGTCCCACTAATGTAACTGCGCATGATCAGATAAACCAGATAAATAAAATACTCCTCTTGTGAAATGTTCGAACGAGGCAAAATTAAGTGGATTTATTAATCACGGATATTTGGCGCCCCTTCTTCATGAAGGACGCAGATGCTTTGCTCCCCTGGACAGGAGAAAGGTTTGCCTTTGTTTCCCCGCAACAGCTGCTGGGAGTCAGGCAGGGAACAGTTTAGTATTGTCTAATTATTTGGGATTTTGCGGTTTGGGTTATTTATATATATATATGTTATATTATGTATGCCATATTTTCCATCTGTAAAATAATCTTGTTGATCTCTGGAAGTCTCTCTTTGTCCACAAACAAAACATCTCATGAAAACAGCGGCCAGTGTCCATGTTTATAAAGGGCTTGTCTCCGCCTGTCATGTGTCATGTGTCATGTGTCATGTGTTTCGTATAGTATTAGTGTTAGTGTTAGTGTTAGTGTTAGTGTAGTGCGTTTGAGTGAGTAAACCCAGGTTGCTACTGAAGGCCCTGACTGAAACCATACAGCACACCACTGACTTATTGTTTATATACTATTAACCCTGAATTATCCAGTGCATAAATTGTTCCTTTTCGGAATACCCTGCCCTGCTTCACGTTCAAAGCCACAGCATGCTACAAAGACGTCGTATTTGAGGGATGGCCGCGGTGATTGATGACGGCGAGGATAGATTGGTAAATAAATGGATCATGTTAAATTGCCACTGACATGTCCAATTACAGGCAGCGTCAGACGAGCGAAAGGAGCTTCTGAAATCCCATTTTAGGAGCCGAGGAGAGATTCATCAAGCAGGATTCAAGTCTGTCCTGCACTGAAGAGGACACCCATCACATCTCGCCCCTCTTCATGATATCGAACTTTTTCTCAAGATGGCAGGCGATCACTTTTGAGGAGTCAAGTCAGGTCAGGATGAAAGCTGAAGGGGGCCGCTGAATCAAACGGACCCGGCCATCTTTCTTTCTCTCTCTACTGTATCTCTCGACAGTGTTTTGCATAAATTACCACACTGACGTCTGCTCTGAGGAGTGAGGTTTTCATCGATATTGTCCGGGGATTGGGGCCACAGCAGTTCAGAGCATTTATCCCTTAACTACTGAATCATATTTTACTGTTTATTTGAGGACTAAATTGTGTTACGAGGCTGCAAGTCATTTTTAGTGCATTGACTTAGGTGCAAAAAGCTTTCACTTGTGTGGCCTGCTCTATTTTTGGGCTGATTCCTGCGTTCGTTTGGGGGAGTTCTGGGTAAAATATACTGAAAAAAAGATCCAGCTCTTTTCACAATAGAGATCCGGTTCAAACCGTTCACCTTAAAGAGCCGTTCAAAAGATGACTAGTTCACTAATGTCTCACATCTAACTGAAAGTTACACATTTTTGCTGACACAACCTAAAGCAAAAAGGCATGGTAACTTATAGTACTGTTTTCGTCATGATTTTCCTTCCTTCATCTATTTTTTAAGGTCTTGTTTTGACAAAATTTTATTAAAGGCACACTTTGGATTACGGTTGCCAACAATAGAAACATGCTCCAAATGACCAGCTAGACACAGAAAATGTTATTCTTACAGTGGGTAATCAAAGAATGGATTTAGATGAGGATCTAACCAATTAAAATCGCATAGTTGGTTGACTTTAGCAAACATCTCACACATTACACTGCAAAAAGTAATCTTGAAATAAGTGACATTTTCTTGAAATAGGAAAAGAAATATGTCCATGGGGCAAGATATATACACTTAAATCAATATAAAACAACTACAACAGTTTTATTTATTTAGGGACGGACATTGCAAATTAGCCTTGGCTATACATGTTGTTGTGTGGTACATGTTTATTGTTCACACGTGTCCCTATCAAATAAATGAATAAATAAAAAAATAAAAATTCAAGTAAAGATTTTTTTTATATAGTTTTGAGTGCAGTGATTTCTTCTATCTTAAGTGTAAATATCTTGCCCCATGGACAGATTTCTTTAAATTATACTCTCAAATCAAGGTAAATTTACTTATTTCTAGAAAATGTCACTCATTTCGAGATTACTTTTTGCAGTGTACAAGTCAGGTCTTGAGGTGAGCCGTTCACAGACATGTTTGTTTGGTCATTTTTTCAGGTATTTTTCAAAAATAAAATATCTATATTAAGATAAATGCTCTATGTATTTTCCTCTATTTATTGTGTGAAATGTGAAGTGATGAGGCTTGAAGAAAAAAGTGCAACCTTGGATAAAAAAATAAATAAAAATAGAAAAAAATTGTAATATTAGTTATCAGATTGCCCTTTTCACCACCATATCTGTGGTATCAAATGTTCATCCATTTGGGTCACAGCAGTTGGAACTAAATCTTGCTATAAAGATAAATTGTATTAGTCACATCAGATTTGTGAATCTTGGAAATGCACGTCTAAATTAAGTTTAAGTTTTCCCTGACTAAGCCCTATATAAAACGTTTAACACTGTTACCTTTAAGACATTGCCAATGATACCAAAAAACTCAATTGCTATAAAGCTGAAAGACGTTACATTCTGCCTTACTGCCTGCTGCCTATTTCGCACACATTACTGACGTCTGCAGGCTGTATGCGCTGTGTGAAGTTCTCATCAATACTGACAATGGATTGGGGTCACGTCAGTTCACTTCAGCAGAGGGTGACTCCAAGGGGGACGCGGCGGTGCACTCCGTAAAAAAAGGACAGCGACAAAACAAATGGAGGCTTTGCAAGGTAACACTGGCCCCTTTAAAGACACGTTAGAGCCCCTCTGGGAATAGGGCCCGGGCTGAACAGGCATATTCACACTTACACAGGCCTGCTATACTTAACGTGTGGGCAGAGATCTCCCCCGCGGAGCCAGCAACTTCATCTATAATTCATCCCCTTCTCTAATAGGCCTCACATAAGTCAGCACTATGATCTGAGGCCGGGCTGATCAAGTCTGTGTACGAGCTGTCTTTGGTCTTCAAGTCTGCGCGCAGGCCTGCCCTATAGACGCACGCAGCCAAAAACCTATTAAAAGTCAGAAAAGGTTTCCAACTTTGAAGTCGGATAAGTTAAATTGGCAAAACAAATGTGACAGGTGCACATCAATAAATTATAATATGTGGGGGAGTTTATTTTTTAGTAGATCAAGTCAAAGTGGAAAAGAGGAATGTATCTTCTTCCTGATACTTTTGGCCTTGGATCAAATATTTATCTTTATTCTGGTGCAGTACAGCTCTTGAGCTTACTATTAGACTATTTAGACAAATTGGACGATTCAATTAAGGCGAAACACTGCAGGTGAATAGGGAAAGAAATTAGAGGCGTCACATTTTGCTGTAGACATAAATATGAGGAATGTTGGATATCTTGTAGTTTTTTAATGAACTTGTTATTAGTGAGTCAGTGAGATTAAGTACACGACAGGGAAGTTTGGAGGCTGTGCTACTAAAGAGGAGACGTTTTTGCGAGAGAGTGAGGAAAACAGGGACCTAAAGTTTTGTAATGTCTGCGTATGCCCGTATGTATCGCTGCTGTCTCTCAGAAAGGAAATGACCCTATTTGGATTAGGGATGCACCGATCCGATACTGGTATCGGATATTGGAGCTGATACTTGAAAAAATACGATATCGGGTATCGGCTACATATATGCGATACTGAACCGATACCAGTTTTGGCTCTCAATGCCTTAAAAACACAACTTAGACCAACTAAATCTAAGTGAATATGGGCATGCAGCCTATCACTTTAAAGCTGAGAATCAGGAGAATCCAACCTCTGCAAACGTTTGTTTGATCGCCGCACAATATGCCGCGCTAGCAATAGCATGCTAAAGCTAGCGGGTGCATGCTAATGCTAACGAAAACTAATCAAGACTGGGTCAGAGACTATGATAGAAATACCTAAAGAAGACTAATACACTAAGATAACCACTGCTGAAGCCAAGTGTTTGTATTTTAGTTTAAGAAATAACTAATTTACATATTTGTAATGATCAGATCACTTCATGTGAGTTGTTTATATTAATGTAACCCAAAGCCTGTCATATACCCAAGGATAATTAGTGTAGAAACATCCAGTGATCCTTGTTTAAGGTTTATCCATTAGTTTATTAATTGATGTAATTGATCTGTAACATCATGACAATAAAGCATGACTTTACTGATCTTAAAATTGAGAAAAGAATCAATTCAACTTTTCACACAGAGAAAGCCACTTTTAAGAAAGTCTCTTGGTATCAGTAAATATCGGATACTCAAACCCCAGTATCGGTATCGGTAGCAAAAAAGCTTTATCTTGATTGCCTGTCATGCTACACGTTGATACCAAACATGTCAACATTTGCGTGAGGAAAGACAACGGCGTGCACATACACGTTGTTGTAGATGTATGGCGCACGAGTTGATAAAGGGGGAGTTTGGTCTCTACTTAACACTAAGATGTTAAGGGGGAAAACAAAAACTAGCTAATAATCTCAACATTCACCACTGCGTGAAAATCTATACGTTTTCACCTGCCGTGTCTTGCCTTAGGAATTTCAAAGCAAGTTTAAATTCTTGCTTTGAAAAGGCAAAACAAACTCTATTAAAGCAACAATGGTGAAAAACGATGACGCGACACGGCTCACCTTCTTATTTAATCAGGATTTTTAATCGCTCTAAAGCAGATGCACTGACAGTAGCCAAACATTGCCCCATAAGCCTATTAGGGAGATGGGTGTCTTTTTAAACACTGCAGTATTATGAACTTCCCTGGCTGATGTCCATGTGCGCGCCACAACTCAAAATGTCAACACATTGTTGAAGGAACTACTGAAATAATGACCTTTTGCATTATCCTCGCATCTTTATGTGTCAGGATTAGAAAAGTGGAAAAGTTTCCCAATTGGAAGTTATTGTAAATTAAACAAACTGGGAAAACAAATATGTCGAAACACTTAACCATTTTATTCATGCATATCAATCGCTCCAAACAGTAGCACTGCAGTCGCAAAATATTGCCCTATAAGCCTATTAGCGAGATCAGTGTCTTTTTAAACAGCTCTGGGTTGTGAGCTTACCTGGCTGATGTCCATGCGTGCGTCGCAGCTCAGCGGCTGTGTGGACATGAGACTGTTTGAGCCAATCACGGTGGAAAGCAGCCCGCGCTCGTTGATCTTCTGTATCGTGGTGCCATCCACAAAGTACACAACTCCTCTTTTGTCCACGGCAATGCCTAAGAGAAGGAGAGGTAACGTTAGATTTTGAAGACTGGAAATAACAAGATACTCAAATTCAAAGTTTTGCATTCAAAGGGAGTAACGTTTTAAGAACCACTTTTACAATATTGAGCATTAGGTGGGACACTGGCTTAGTGAAGTTTGACAACTAATCAAAAGTTTGTTGGCTCTCATCCCAACAACAGGCTAAGTGGCATGTCATTAAGTCTTTGGACAAGACACTGCACAAAACTGTGAAGCAACATAACAAAGGTTTCCAAGTCTTTATGCGAAATATTTGCATTTATTTGTATTTGCAGACCGGACTGTCCTCTGCGTTTGACCCATCCATCAACCACTTCCTCAGGGCAACCTTTCAGGAGTAGTGGGCAACCACATCTTAAAGGGATATTTCAGGATTTTTGACATTGGGTCTCATTTCCTAGTTATCCAGAGTGTTGTTGATGTTTGAAGATATTTTTTTCTTAAATTCATACAGTTCTTATATTTCAAGCGCTTAGTGGCACTAGGCTAATGCTAGGCTAATGCATTTCTATGGTTTCAGCAACCCTGCATTAAAACAGTCTGGCGCACTCCACAGTACACCTGAGGTAAATCACGTATAACGCCAGACTAACCATATAAATGTCTGTGTTAATAAAATATATTTTTTAATATAACTGACTTTGTATCTCATGAATTACATTTTGAAGGACTATTTTCTCGCAGATCACTCCGCCACTGCGTTAGCTTACAGCCACGAAGCTGATGCTACTCATTAAAAATTATTTTAAATGCAAAATGGTTAAAATTATTCTATCGACACAGACATTTATATGGTTAGTCTGGCGTTATAAGTGATTTACCTCAGGTGCACTGTGGAGTGCGCCAGACTGTTTTTAATGCAGGGTTGCTGATACCATAGAAATGCCCTAGCCTAGCGCCACTAAGCTCTTCAAATATAAGAACTGCATGAATTTTAGAAAAGAAATCTC
Organism: Neogobius melanostomus; assembly: GCA_007210695.1. Classification (NCBI taxonomy): domain Eukaryota; kingdom Metazoa; phylum Chordata; class Actinopteri; order Gobiiformes; family Gobiidae; genus Neogobius; species Neogobius melanostomus. The sequence goes on along the minus strand of VHKM01000427.1, from coordinate 3,407,007 downwards.
CAGACATCAACAACACACTGGATAACTAATGAGGCCCAATGTCAAAAATCCTGAAATATCCCTTTAAGCCAAATCTTGGTCAGGATTACCAAGCCAACTGTGCGTGTGTTTGTTTTTAAGCACTAAAGTGATTATTGTTTTCCTTTTCAAGCACTACCAGTACTACAGCAAATCAACTGTATAATTTGTATACCTCTGAGTTGAGGACACATTGGATGGAGAGACTGTTTCGATAATCTATGGGCTACATGTCTTTTTTCTGTCTTTTGCTGTTTTCTTTTAAATCTATATGCCCTTATATGTGTCTGTACTAAATAAATAAAGAATATAATAGGGCAAACCATGGTAAATAAATAAGGACTAACCCAAAGGACCACAGTAAAGACAGTGCACGCGTAGCTACTACTAAGACAAAAGCATTCTATTATAAAAGGCAGCTAATGGAGAAGAGACCAGAGAGAAAACGGCAGTAGAGAGTAGATTCATCGGAGTGTAGTGAAGATGGTTTTGGAGAGGCATCCACCTCAGTTAGACATTCAGCTCAGCATGCGGCTGTCTTATCAAAGGCACTGCACCAGTGAAATGTAATTATATTTCCATTCCCGCGCCGCTAAAGGGATTAGAACAATGCAACTGGAGGAAGAAGTTATTTGTCACATCACATGCAGCGGGGTGCCGCAGTGAACTTTTGACATTTCAGAAAGATTGCACCTACATTTATAGATTAGGGACACACCAGAACATGTGTGTCTATTGGTGCCTCTAATACCTTTCATAACCAAAGATGCAGACCTAATTTTGTTATAGTTTGACGCTAGAGGTCTGGCTATTGTCCAAAAAGGCAGTTTCAGGGTGACACCATCACTTTGCTTTGGCTAAAATAGATAATTGTTTCCTCAGAGGCTGGAAACAATCTTCTGGCAACGATTCACTGACTTTTTCCCTCTTTGTTTCAAGTTAATTTCAGTTTTGTACAAAGCCAGCAGTGAAGATTGGCTGTAATTGGCACAAGAAAACAAAAGCATAACACACACACAATCTAATGTTAGCATTTATTCAGCTTTGGGCTTGGAGGAAGAAGCCGTAGGGCATTTTACAAAAAAATATTTTCCTTTGGTCACTGGGAACTGGTACAATGCAACTGATCGCTTAACCAATTTAAATACATACATTTCACCCAATATAATGAAAAGATATGTATTGCTGAAATAAAATCCTTATGCTTGAGATCTCTTGTTTCACAGATTCTTATAGCATGTGTTTTATAGCAAGTGGAGAGTTTTCTCTAACAATGTTGAACAAAGTTGTTGCCCCCTGGAACAAAGGATTTCACATCAAAACAGAAGATATAGTTCTCAATCTTTTAAAATCACACTATATACTGAATTATACATTCAGCCGCTTGTCTGAAAAGTTATATAATCTTGTTAGAGAGGATAACACTTAAATACAAGGGAACAGCATTTGAATTGATTGTGTATTATGCCGCAAGAGAGCAGTGAATTCTCTCAAGTTTGTCATAGAAGCAAAAAAATAGTGATAGTAAAGTTGCGCACTATCATAAAATAAAAATAAAATCCTTGATTCTTTTTCATATTATTTCAAAGGTGCATTATGTAACTTTTTATATGAAAAAAAAAAAAAAAAGTTTTATTTGTGCATAATCTATGATGCTCCAGAATCAAATGTTTTTAGTTTCTGGTAGGTTTTTGTAGGTTGTACAGTTGTACAACAAAATATGGTTCAGGTGTTATTCCTGAGCCACTGCAACTGAGCGCGCCGCCACTGTGGGCCAACCTGACCAGCATGTTTTTGTAAGTAAAGGAAACCGTAGCACCCAGAGGAAACCTGGCTGCCTCTGAAATGGTGCACTGCCTCCTGGGTTTGTCCCTGTTTCAGAGCTTGGTGTCCTGCACTGGTCAGCTCCCTAACCTCCACAACAGTCTTTCTGGGAAGAGTGTAGCAGTTCATCTGTGTTATTCTCCAGGAACGTCTATTAGCCAGAAACATAGCTGTGAGTCTCGTCAAGATACCTCCTTGTTTGTCCTTTTTTTGTTTCCTGTTGCACCTCTTGCAGCACCTCAACTGTGCTGCAGCTGTGAGGGGCTCCTGGTGCCTCTTCAGTGTTTCAGAAGAAAACATTTATACCTGTAGGTCTCAAATGTCTTTTGCTCTTAAGCTAGCTGTTTGTTTACTTTTAAAAAGCTGCTTCTTCAGGACCATTATGTTTCAATATGTGATATGAATTAGCCTTAACTCAAGTACTGATTTCATGAACTATATTTTTTTATCCCGTTCCCTTATCCAAGCAAAACTATCCATCTCTCGCATGCTCTCCACCACAACAGGGACTCAGCAGGTAAAGCCGAGCCCGAGTGTTTTTAGAGGGGCGCTTAAAAAGACCTCTCAGTGAAGTTACTCCTGGTGGTAAAGGTCACCGCGGAGTGTAAATCACTGGTAATGGATGGAGTTCGACCTTCATGTGCTCCTCATCTCCATACAGAGAGGGTGCGCTCCAATAACACCCCGTGACTTTACCCTCACCTCTCGTACGCAGCGCACGTCCCATTCACCTTGATTGCTTTCACTTAGCATCTGCAACAATAAGCCATAATTCAGCATTTCTGCCCATCAGCCTGCGATGCATTTAGCTCACGCCTCCATTTAAATTACATTGTGTTTATGGTCTATGGTAAAGTTCAGTCAAATTTATTCGCATGTACCCTTTTAGCCACGAGTGACTCACCGGGCCAAATGGAGGCAGTTCAGATTTAACTATAATTCAATAAAACCTACACACTAAAAGGAGCAGAGCAAATTTGAAGCATTAGAAATGATAAAATAAAGGGAGAAATGGTTACTGACATTATAACTTTTCCATTTCTTGATACGTTTTTGCTGTGGTATCTAACAAACTCTATGTGAATTAAATATGCTTGAAAGAAATCGTAGCGTACCATGTGGTTATATGCGAGCACCCATGGAATGAATATTTCTAATTGCGGAGTTACAGCTATGACATTCCTTTTGTGTGTGAACGTGGGCTATTTTCGACTAAACATGGGCTATTTTAGACTAATGAGCCAAACGCATTGAAGTTGCGTTTGGCTCATTGCGCGATGTGGCTGCACTAGTTCCACTGACCTTCATTGGAGATAAGCTTAGATCCGTTGGAATAATCATCAAAGATCACTTACTGCGTGTTAAGAGACTGATGGAGAATGTAAATACTAACATGCCATAACAAATTATATTAAACATAAACTATAACTAAATTAAGGCGAGACACTGCAGGTGAAAAGGGAAACTCATTAAATTGTGAGATATCAGTTTGAAACATTCTGCTGTAGATTACTTCCATAAATATGAAAAAAAGTGTCAGTTTATGTTTTCTTATGAAAATAATGTATTTTATGCCCAAAAATCCTGAATAATGGATTGAGCCAGGTTTAAATGTATGGTTTTTATTTTGTTGACATACGTATAAGTTACAAAGACTTGTGGAAAAATCTGTGAAAATTTACTTTTTTGAAATTCAAAACTCAATAATCAGGTTAGGGATTAGATATTAAAAAAAAAATCCCAAAGGAAAATCTTTCAAAATATTGTTCAGTCCAAGGCTGGAAAATTTGAAGTCTATAGGTGCTACTTATGTGGAAATATTGTCGCACCAACGTGAGAAAAATGCATTTTGAGAAAATGGCCCTTGAAATACAATTTCCCAAATAAATCTATTGCGAAACATTGAATCAATAATTAAACATGTTATTGTGAATATTAGGTATTTTTTGGTTTCCAGGTGAAAGTTTGTATGTTTAGAGACCAATTTGGCCCAAATCCTGAAAATGTATGGAGAAAAAAGATAGTTGTGCTTGTAGTGACCCTTTAATTGTTTGTAAACACTCCGGGCTTAGCTGGAGGCGGGAAGCTCGATTCCTATCTATTTCCATTGTAGCTGTTGTCATAGTAACGATAAACAAATGTCTAACTGTTTTTGGAAATATCAGATAAATCTTATTTTATCGTCTCAAATGTCATTCCTCTTGTTCTCACACCTTAAGCCACAACAGCACCACCATTTTTAGTTGTAGTTTTACACTTAAAATCGCTAGTTTTAGTTTAATCTTATTTCTCTTGATCACTTCCTGCCTCCAGCTGATGTCACTGATGATGTCAGCAGTTAAAGGGTCTATAGACAAGACAACTTTCGGTCATCAGAACTACAGTAGCCACATCATGCAACAAGTCCATACAGGTTGTTAAAGAGGGCATTGCTGCTTTGGTGAACAGAGAAGGGATTCAAATAGAAAGAATTGTCAGCAATATGAACCGGTAAACAGCTAAGCTAATGCGCGCATTGAAGGAGGAGTGTGGTCACACGGAAGCAGAACAAGTTTTGTAAAGGTCTTTAAAACAAAAACTTTATGGACGGAATAAGATTTAATGCGTTTAATTAACGAAACACCAGGTATGTCTTAGGTGAGGACAACATGGTTAAAGCTCAAAACAGTCAATTCTGCATGACATAGGCCAATAGGTTTTAATGCACAAATATAACCACTAATTCTACTACTACTACTCCTCTGTGACACAATATAAAAGACGTAATATGACAAAACTTTAATCTCATTTGCCGCTATGAAGTCTGAGAAGTGTGCAATGTTTTCTCCACTTGCCCCGTGTCGGATTGGATTACTATGGAGACTTATACAGGCATTTATCTACTGCAGATCCGCGGCTACCGTCTTGTTCCCAAGGCAGCTGCGAGGTCTCATCCACCTTGACACTCCACACATGATTACACTGAAGCCCCACGCGTGCGCACACACACACACACACACACACACACACACACACACACACACACACACACACACTGGCACCTGGGCGCCGCTCCGCTAAAGGAGAGTAACCCTGGGTCGACCTGTGCGTTATAAATCGTGGAGGTGGGACGGGATGGGGCGGGGGTAGAGGTGGGATGGGACGGGGCGTAGGCTGAGGAGGGGCGGGAGGGTGGGGAGTGCGGCGAGGCCAGGGTCAGTGTGTTTCCTCCGGAGGCCAGAAGGTGAACTGCACGTGTCTCCCTTTTGGCCCTTTCATCATCCCGGTGACACAGACAGATTACAGCGCCAGCTAGCCACCCAGGCAGAGTCCGGTTCCCCTCTCTCCTCCCCCGAAACACCTCTACTGTCCCCCCATGCTTTCACTGCAGGACTTGGGACATTCCATGGTGTTATCTTTTTGTTATATTACATCAAAGTTGGCTTCAAAGTTGCTATGGAGTTCCACTGTCCCGCCCTCCTCCCTGTGCCAAAATTATATTCACATTTAAAATCAAAATTAATATAGTTTTAGAAAGATTGTCTAAGGAGATGGGGTTTTGATTTCTGGCACCATCAGGTAGGTTGGACTATTATTGTTATAGCAATAATAGGACACGATGTCCGCATCACAGGAAGCCACAGCATATTGCCAAATCTCTGCGGTCTTCCATTTGAGATTAGTTTATTTATTTGTTTGAGCAGTTAACCTGCTCAAAGGGAGTGGGCTGAAGCCAAAGGCTTATAAGCGCCCACCCAAAAATAAAAATAGTAACATTACATTTAATATTTACAAGGTAGCAAATCATAAACAAAGGAACATAGGGCAAAGTAACAATAAATGATGAAGAATAAGACAAAAACAACAGCAAAATAAAGAACAAAAGAATGTGCTACTTTTATGTTATAAAGGTGCATTCATACATATTATACTCTGAGATCTTGCTACTTCCCAGTTGTCATTACTATCCTCAATATAATTTAATTTGGGTTTAATTATCATTAATTATCATTATTAAAGGTGCATTAATACATATTATATTCTGAGATCTTGCTACTTCCCAGTTGTCAATACCATCCTTAATATAATTTAATTCGGGTTTATTTATCATTATTATTATATTTGTTTAATTGAGTTATATGTGAAGTGTGATGTAAGCCCTGCATAATGAGGTGCATTAAAAAGCCAGGGTGTAGAGCGGGCTAGTTGAAGAGGGCAGTAACTCCCCCTCAACAAACCCCCACCCAGCTGCCCTAACAGCTGATTAACAAAAACAAATACACATGATGAGTAAAAGTTCAGTCTTTTTTAACTATTTTCCTAATTTACTTCCATTTTAGTCTTCCTATTTGCATTTTTAATCATTTTCTGACTGATAGTTTGAGGAACAAAACAAATTGCCAACATTTCCCCTGTTATACAGCGCACAACTGACTTGGTTAACAAAGGTGTGTCCTTGCAATCTATCACTTTGCCCTTCCTGTCAAACTTCCAGTCAAGGCTTGTATATAATTTAAAGGTTCATCTTATGTAGGGCTGGGCGATATGGACCAAAAGTCATATCCCGATATATTTAGGTTGAATATCGATATACGATATACTGTATATCCCGATATTTTTTCCACAAAGTGAGAGCAAAGCCAAATACAAGTAGTTTTAATATTTAATATTGTGATTTCGATTTTCTTTTGATTTTTTTTTTACCCCATTTACTGTTAATAACTTTATATTGCATATAACTAAACTATAGCAGAGACAATGAAATAGGACTTTTTAAAGTATTACTTACTTTTTAGTCCTTAATAATCACATGAAATATAATTCAAAATAGTCCACATGGCCATTTACATAATTTACAATAAGCTTATACTGATTTTTATTTTTAGTTTAGTTTTGCAAATAGCCCAAATAATTTCTTGATATTTGCTCTTGATTTAATTGTGTTTTAATCAGTGGTTGTGAGATAAGTTCTTATCTTTATTCAAAACATTCCCAAACATAAGCCTCCTAAACTAAGCCACAAACGATTCGTTACTCTATACTGTACAAGCTGCACGTTGAGCCTGTGCAGCTTGTAAAGAGTAAAGAGTCGTTTGTGGAGAAAGAGACGTGTAAATCGGGAGGTGAGGGAGTTTATGATCAGAGCATCAGAGCGGGTATCAGCGAGGGAATGGAGTGATTAGCGTTGCCGCTAACGCGCTGCTAACGGGGAAAAAGCAATAGTCCTTCGCGGTGGCAGCATTACAAACGCTGATATTTTCACAGTACATCCACGATCTACCGCAAACCTTAACTAGACTGAGAAGTAAACAAAAGCACATGGCACAGTGCACACCATATCTCGCCGCTACATTCACTATGGCGTGCTTCCCTACATATAAGCGTGGTTTTGTTGCTTTCTGATAATTTGTATCCGAACCATCTCCAAATGATTGAGCCACTGGTTTTTCTTTTACTAACCACGGGGCTCTCCTCCACACGCTTCAGACGTTGTTGCTTTCTCTATGTTTGTTGAAAAGTGTCTGAGGAGGGGCGGAGCCGCGGCGCTGGGAGCAGTGCAGGGAGCTCCGATCAGCGGCTTGCCTGAAGCAAGTATTACAGCGCAAATTTGGACTATATCGATATATGCGATATGGTCTAATTCCATATCTCTTTTAAAAATATATCGATATATCTTAAATATCGATATATCGCTCAGCCCTAATCTTATGTCACATTGAATGACGAACTTTTTTCTTGCATCTTCCGTTTCCCACCTTTCACGCTTTTTCATACCGTGTCCGACTGTCCGTGTGAATCCAGCTTCTTTTCTTTATTTCCCTACACACTCTCTCACCCTCATCTCTCACAGTTTCTCGCAGATGCTAATCAAATCCATGCCTTCTGACCTCTCAGTACTGCGTGGGCTCTGTTCTCTCCCTGTTCGCCGCACCTCTTCTTCTTCTCTGCCCACTGTCTCCTGGCCTTGGCGTTTCTCTCGCTGTCACCCGGCATTATGCAGAACTGAAGTCTCAAGCTCCCCCACTCCCGCAGAGCTGACCGAATTTCAACACGCTTTACCCTCCACTGTAGCACTATCCATGGATCCATCTTCTTCTCTTCCGCTTTCACGTCTTGTCTCCCTCCAGCACTTTTTCTGCTTTATTTTCTGCCCCTTTATTTTTTTGTCCGAACCTGTCCCCCGTTGTAGGAGCTCATAAATCCTGCACAAGGACACGAAGCAGCAGCGGTAGGACTCCCCATGTGTCGCACGATGCACATTTCTTTTCTCAACATCTTTGAAATATTGTTCTGGTCTTTTCATACCAAATCCACTTTTTTCCAATAATATCTTGTATAATGTGATCTCTGATACCTTGGATGTACATTAGCTGCCTATATATTGCGCAAACAATCGCACACAATAAAAACGGGGAATCTTATTTTGAATCTTATTTTAAGATCAATAGTCATACTTTATTGTCATGATGTTACAGATCAATTACCAATTATATCTATTGATAAACTAATCGATAAACATTAAACACTGGACTTTTCGACACTAATTTGGGTATATGGCAGGCTTCAGGTTACATTAATATAAACAACTCACATAAAGTGATCTGATCATTACAAATATGTAAATCAGTTACTTCTTAAAATAAAATACAAACACTTGGCTTCACAGTTCACAGTGCCTTGCGAAAGTATTCGGCCCCTTGAACTTTTCGACCTTTTGCCACATTTCAGGCATCAAACATAAAGATATAAAACTGTATTTTTTTGTGAAGAATCAACAACAAGTGGGACACAATCATGAAGTGGAACGAAATTTATTGGATATTTCAAACTTTTTTAACAAATAAAAAACTGAAAAATTGGGCGTGCACAATTATTCAGCCCCTTTACTTTCAGTGCAGCAAACTCTCTCCAGACGTTCAGTGAGGATCTCTGAATGATCCAATGTTGACCTAAATGACTAATGATGATAAATAGAATCCACCTGTGTGTAACCAAGTCTCCGTATAAATGCACCTGCTCTGTGATAGTCTCAGAGGTCAGTTTAAAGCGCAGAGAGCATCATGAAGAACAAGGAACACACCAGGCAGGTCCGAGATACTGTTGTGGAGAAGTTTAAAGCCGGATTTGGATACAAAAAGATTTCCCAAGCTTTAAACATCCCAAGGAGCACTGTGCAAGCGATAATATTGAAATGGAAGGAGTATCAGACCACTGCAAATCTACAAAGACCCGGCCGTCCCTCTAAACTTTCAGCTCATACAAGGAGAAAACTGATCAGAGATGCTGCCAAGAGGCCCATGATCACTCTGGATGAACTGCAGAAATGTACAGCTGAGGTGGGAGACTCTGTCCATAGGACAACAATCAGTCGTATACTGCACAACTCTGGCCTTTATGGAAGAGTGGCAAGAAGAAAGCCATTTCTTAAAGATATCCATAAAAAGTGTTGTTTAAAGTTTGCCACAAGCCACCTGGGAGACACACCAAACATGTGGAAGAAGGTGCTCTGGTCAGATGAAACCCAAATTGAACTTTTTGGCAACAATGCAAAACGTTATGTTTGGCGTCAAACATGGTGGTGGCAGCATCATGGTTTGGGCCTGCTTTTCTTCAGCAGGGACAGGGAAGATGGTTAAAATTGATGGGAAGATGGATGGAGCCAAATACAGGACCATTCTGGAAGAAAACCTGATGGAGTCTGCAAAAGACCTGAGACTGGGACGGAGATTTGTCTTCCAACAAGACAATGATCCAAAACATAAAGCAAAATCTACAATGGAGCGGTTCACAAATAAACATATCCAGGTGTTAGAATGGCCAAGTCAAAGTCAAGACCTGAGTCCAATCGAGAATCTGTGGAAAGAACTGAAAACTGCTGTTCACAAACACTGTCCATCCAACTTCACTGAGCTCGAGCTGTTTTGCAAGGAGGAATGGGCAAATATTTCAGTCTCTCAATGTGCAAAACTGATAGAGACATACCCCAAGCGACTTACAGCAGTAATCGCAGCAAAAGGTGGCGCTACAAAGTATTTACTTAAGGGGGCTGAATAATTTTGCACGCCCAATTTTTCAGTTTTTATTTGTTAAAATGTTTGAAATATTTCACTTTATGATTGTGTCCCACTTGTTGTTGATTCTTCACAAAAAATTAAAGTTTTATATCTTTATGTTTGAAGCCTGAAATGTGGCAAAAGGTCAACAAAGTTCAAGGAGGCCGAATACTTTGGCAAGGCACTGTATGTATTAGTCTTCTATTATAGTTTCTGACCCAGCCTTGATTAGTTTTTGTTAGCATTAGCATGCTATTGCTAGCGCTGTATTCGATCGCAATCAAAAATGCGTTTACGGAGGTTGAAACTCATAGATTTAGTTGTGTTTTTAAGGCGTTGAGAGCCAAAACTGGTATCGGTTCAGTATCGGATACGTGTAGTCGATACCCGATATCGTATTTTTTCCTGTATTGGCTCCGATATCCGACACTAGTATCGGATCGGTGCATCCCTAGGTGTAACAGTTCAACTATCTCGTGGTTCGGGGTGCAAGTGTGACATAAATAATGCGTTGGTTTTAAGATAAAAAGGCTAAATGTTCATTATTAGGCAGTAGCTACTGTATAATCTCAGAATAAAGTTGGCAATGCTTTCTTATTTTTCAAAGCTGCTTAATAATGAAATGTGCCCCTGGGCTCACGATGCTAAACAAAATAGAAAACCAAATCGTAATGCTCTAAAGTAAAAAAGGCCATGGCCTCGTTAAGTGTTAAGTGTTTTGCTTTCCATAGACGGTGGTTAAAACACACACAGAGCAGAGCATTTTGATTTGAGGCTCGTGTTTGGGCTGCCCCTGGACAACATTCTGCTTGGACAAAGATTGGATCTCACGCATCTGTCTGCGCCTCTGAAAATTCGCGCTGCACATTCACCGCAAGCCCATGGTCATCTGCAGGGGAAACCATTACAAAGCCACACAGAAGCGCGTGACTTTGCAGGTCTTGAGTGTCTGCAGCCTCAAGTTTAACAGTAAGTGATGATATACAATATGGCATATCGGCAGATTTTAGCGCCGCGGTGTACCCCTAAGGTAATTAGAAGGATGAAACATTACAAACAGGGCTGTGTGATTATGGGGAGGAAAAACGAAACATATTTTGAAATTGAAATCCTAAAAAAAACGTTTAAAAAAAACCCATGTATTTGATATGGTGGGGGATTTAAAAAGTAAAACAGAATTTTGATCAAGAATAAAGAAGAAGAAATACTCAAGAATTCTGTAAAAAAGAAATTCCACTGCAGACTGGAGGCTTTCTTCACAGTACAGGCCACGACCTTTCCTGGAATCTTAAGTTGCACCGGGTTATATGATAATGATCCTTTCTGCTTTCACATTCATCCGCAAAGGGAGAAAAATACACGGATCAATTATCCTAGCAACAGCAGCCGCTAAAGCCTTTTCCAGCAACAATGGGAAAACTATGTAATGCACAGATTCACTGAGCGATGTATTCTGCTCCGTTATTTTTGGTCACGCTAGTCATTTCTAAGTAAGCTTACATTAAAAGCACAAGTTCGAAATAACTCAATAATAACATATTCTTGGAAAAAGCCGAAGAACTCTCGTAACTATCCGTTGGAGCTCAATTGACAGCAAACCACTTTCATAGATGTCAATTACGGCGACAAGACTTTCACAATACCGACTCCTTTTCTCACTTTGTTTTTCTGTCTTGCCAGTTGTTTTTTTTCCCTTTTAAACTCCCTCCATTATTTTTGCCTGTGTTTGCGCTCTGTGATACCCTCAGCGTGCGGTCGCTCAGGATGCGTGCCCCTTCGCGCAAACAGCAGCCAATCTACAACAGACAATAGACTCCCAACACTGAGCCGCTCTCTCATCCTCCCATGAGCGCAACAATGGGAGAACACGGTCATTACTTTGTGTTGATAAAAAAGGATTTAAGCCATTCTGCATGTTATTTACAATTATTTGACCATGTTTATTAAAGGAAAAAAAAGAGATTAGTCCAGATTCTCGTTGTCACGGACGGGATTTTCCTAAAGCATTGACTGCCCCGATGCGCGCTGCCTCGTGGACACAAGACATCAAAAGATTTAGCGCTCCTGTGTGGACGGACCACGCGCTCTGATACTGCCTGTTTAGAAGTTGGCAGACGCAGCAGAGGCAAAATAATTGAGATAAATCTAGGCTCCGCGGGGAGACGGACACTTGGCCGAAAGTAGGGAGCGGATTTTATCATCAAAAGACAGTGAATTAGGCGCGAGTCACATTGACCTTGAGGGAAGAAAAAAAAAAAATGACTACGCGGCTGAGGCAACGATATGATGAGGACATTTTTATTGAGCTGAGATTTACGCTCGTGGGCATATTGTCCACTGCGCAACTTAAAATGGATTGAAAAGAGTCGTTATGACTATTTTCAAGCTTTCCCTTTGATTAGAAAGCAGGCCAATTCCGATACAAGTACATACAAGAAAAACCAACAAGAACTGAATGAAGACGCCCTTTTGCACTGCACACATCCTAGATCATTTCAAGATAAAATAACATCCACTTTTTTCATAGGCTCAAGGGTATGTTTTTGTACTTTGACTACATCCTTTACCATCTCGTAAAGTATTTGACCTTCCAGTTACCACCAGGCCTAGATCAACATCAAATCCGGACTAAAACAGGTCTAAAAAGGTCCATAATTGACCTATAAGACTAAATCATGTCTAAAAACGGGTGCAAGCCATGTCCAAACCGGGAAAAACACTTACAGTACATACATTACTAAAACACAATTTACTCTGATCTCTAAAACAAGTCTAAGCATAAAAATACAGATGATCCTGAGTATCACCTGAAAGAGCCCAGTTTGGGAACCACTGGAGTAATTATTGGGAATTGTAATGCAAATGTCTGCGGTGTGAACACACCTTCATAGCAAGTACCGTTTATTAAACTTCAAGGGAACATTTAATACAGAAAGTTGTATTTGTTAGTAGCTAAAATGGGTAAAAGACAGGGTTAGGGTTAGGGAATTGCAATAGCTATACTGGTCAGACAGTCTGGGGTGTTCCCGGTCCGCAGTCATTAACATTTTTCCAAGAAGGCAAGTGAACCAGGTTTCTCTGTTTGAGCCAAACATTACATTTCTGTGCCTCAAACCACATCTAACCTTGCTGATTGCAAAAGAAAAAGGAACGATGGAGCGCTACGTGGGTACGTGCGTAAAAACAAAAAGTACAACAGGTGCTCGATTGGATTAGGGGTATTTCTTCAGACTGCAACAAAAGAACAAAGAATCCAAGGCACACCGTTGTGTAGAAAAATTAAAAGGCCTTTATTGAATCATGGCTATAGGGAAATAAAATGCATCTACGCGTTTCGGCCTGACAGGGGCCTTCGTCAGAATGCAAACAAGTGAGTGAAAGGAGCCACTCCTTTTAAAGTGGGTGTCTTCCCCTTTAAAAGGAGTGGCTCCTTTCATAACCTTGCTGATTGTTGTCCCTATGAACCTTTTTTCCACAAGCTTTTTTCATTCAGGGCCGCATATTGGAGTGTATACTGCAGTTTATGTGCTCCACACTGTTTTACTTGATGCTTTTGTACGTCTTTGCCATGTTTTTGTGGGGGTCGGTGGATGTTTTTTACTGCAGAGAGTTCATAATGGTCCTAAAGAAAGCAGCTTTTAAAAAGTAAACAAACAGCTAGCTTATGAGCTAAAGACATTTGAGACCTACAAATGTCTTTTTCTGAAACACTGAAGAGCACCAGGAGCCCCCCACACCTACAGCACAGTGGAGGCATCACAAGAGGCTCTACAGGAAACAAGGAAGGGACAAACGAGGAGGAGGTATCCGGGCAAGACTCAAAGCTAAGCCACACATGCCATCTATCCCGACTATTGTTACGCCTAATGGACGTTCCCTGGAGAATAAAACAGATTAACTGCTAAGCTCTTCCCAGAAGATGGTGAAAGACTGTTGTGGAGCGGAGGGAGCTGCACAAGAGGAAGAGGAAGGAGGAGGTGGAGCTAACCCGTGCAGGACACCACGCTCTGAAACAGGGAACAACCCAGGAAGCGGTGCACTTTGTTAGAGGATCACTGAAGGCAGCCAGCCTCCAGGTACTACGGTTCCCCTACCTCCAAAAACGTGCTGGTCAGGTTGGCCCACAGTGGCAACGCGGCTCAGTCGCAGCGGCTCAGGACTAACAGCTGAACACAATTCCGTTGTGCAGTTGTACAATGACAATAAAACACTTACTTACTGTGCGGAGGGCCACATATAATAAAGTATTCCAAATAAATAAATAAATAAATAGGATGAAATAGCTTACACTCGCTCGTTTTATTTAACACTCTGTCTTTAACAGCGGTGACCCAATTGTAAATTCAAATGAGCCAGAAATCAGGACTCTCTGGTCTAAATAGTCCCTGCCAAATCCCGGCACCTGTCCCCAAACAAGTTAATCAATGATGGCTCAATGCGGCTCAAGGCAACTCAGGGTTGAGCTGTGATTGCCTTGCTCAGACCAGAAAAGTGTACCCTCACTGCAAGGCCTGATTGTAAACAAACTCTGAAATAGTTTGTAGCATATGGAGCCGTATATCAAGCAGGTGGTCACCGTGTACGCCAGGTGGAGGTAGGCCGTAAAAAAATAAACGTGATTAGGTTGATGTATGGAGAGGTTCAGTGATAAAAGGATGAACTATGAGGAGTAGACAGGATTCAGCATTACGGGCCAATCACTCCCAATCAGAGGATCTCTTTGTTCACTGTCCTTGTCAAAGAATCCCCGTTATAATAGACCCCCAAGGCAACGCAATCCAATCCAATCTGATTAGCGCGTTGGAGTGGGGTCTCGCCGAGCATCAGTGTTGATTACAGCTATTTGAAGAATGGGAGACGGAGATACTCAGAGTGAAGAGTTAGATAGGAGAAAAGGTTTAAGGAGAGAAATGATCCTAAGATGAGTTTAATAACATCAGGCCGTGGGTAAAGTCATTCAAGCGCTAATGTTAATGTTTAATGTAAGAACTAATTGTGATTATTCCGGTTAAATGTTTTAATTGCTGAACCCATATCCACGCAAGCTCTCAGTCATCCAGGAATGTTCTATCATTTCAAAATGTCTACTCTCTGGACTATAGTGCAGTGGTTCTCAAAAAGTATGCGTACCACTTGTGGGACTTCGGCTTTCGACTTCCTTAATATTAATTTGAGAAATGTTGTCATTCATGTGTTAGAGCGCACTTGAATTTGGAAGGTTTTTTTGTTGTTGCTGGTAGGCTCTCCTGTCAACACGCTTTGAGATTTGGATATGCATAATCCTAACTAAACCTAACCCAAAAACGTCAGATAACAGGTTAAGACACAATTTAGTCAAATTTAGGCATTTTTAATACTGTTCATTTAATACTTATTATGTTGTGCCCTGTGCCATCAAGGAACTGAATAAGTTGTAACCCATAATGCTGCTCAGTCTGTTCTATTCCTTTTCTTTGTGTGACGTGAATCTGCTGCTGCTGTGTCAGTAATGATTTTATAATGGACTTCAATGTATTATGTATTTTTATTATATTGCTGGGCAAATGTATTTGAATGTGTGAGCAAGCCTAAGGTAAATTTCTGCCATCACTGAATGTTAGACAATACAGTTTTTCTATTCTATTCTATTCTATTCTATTCTATTCTAAATAAATAAATAGGGTCAAATTTAGGCCTGTTTAAGACTGCTAAGTTCTGATTTGGGAGTATTTGGGAGGTCAAATATTCTCCTTTTAGGCAACGGCTAAAGAGAGAGACTAATACTAATGGAGACAACATTCGCTTTCACCTTTATCCCTTCATTTTCCATCGTGAAATCAATAAAGTATTTTCTTATAGGACAAATGAGAGTAACTAATTCACCCAAGCAACTAGTCCCTGTTCGGCAAAGTTACTCCCTCCCATTCCCAACTGAATCATTTCTTTCGAGCATTTACACCTGTTGTACAAAATACTTTTATGCAAATATCAAGCATAGAGTGTAGTACAAGACAGGCGCATACTGTAGCATCAACAATTGTCAATGTATGCAGACAGTCTGACAGAAAGTCGACCGTCTGCTGTTGTTCAGGCTTCCCTTATACAAATCCCGACTTCGGTGTTGACACGATGTCTGCCAAAACAACGCCCGCGTCGATAAAACTTCAAGGAATTGTAAAAATCGTATAGAGCACAAACACTCCATTGTCTGTCTCGGCGTGAAGTAAGCATTCAAGTGGGAAAGCAGCACCGACTTTATGAAAGGATAGCCTATCGCTATACATTTTTATGGAAAAAAAGTACAAAAAGACTTCTCTTACCTAACATGAAACTTTTACGCCCACACGATGCACTTACCCTCGCATGAATTGTATTTTCAGCAGGATACCAAGAATACAGCTCCACTCCCATTCGCGTTGAGAGCACAGCAGGTGTTAATGATATGGACCGGCACTTAAGCCACGCTGCCTGCAGTTGATTATGGCCTATGGAGGTTGTGTACAAAGCAGCGGTGCGTGATTGACAGGCGGATGTAGGCAGACGGACAGCTTTCTCCGGCCCATACCGACCCCACAGAATGGCTATAAATAAAGTCCAGCATATGAGCAGGGTAAGGCAATGAATAGACTCCTGAAACTGCACTAGCGAACATACAGTACAGTGAGTACATTTATATCGGCTGAACTTTACTGCAACTGTGATCAAGCCTTCGAACTGGATTACTCAAAATCAAATTGACCTTATACTTACTACTTTAGTCTGATCCAGATCACAACAACAACTACAAGGCCGTGTTCACGTAACTGACCTAACAGCACCCAGCACAGTATAAGAGTTAGCTGAACAGGTTGCAACTAGCAGAAGGAACACAACACACTTCTTCTTCTTCTCTTCCTTTGTAAAACCTTTGATGCGATGGACAACTCCTGGATGATGTTTTGTGTAATGATAAAACTATTGATGATATTAAAAATGAAAGCATGCAAAAGGGAAAATAATAAAATCTAATCTAATAATAATAATGTCTGTAGAAGGATAAGACTCTATGACGGGGCCAAGGCTGGTGAGGAGTTTGCATGGAGCTTCTTCTGCAGGCAGCAATGGGAATGACTAAACACAATTAGATGAAAAAAAAAAAAAGATGAATTAGTCTGGAAAGGTATGAAGAGCGCAAAACTGCCCAGGACTGACCCAATTTTTAATTATGGGCTTTAAAAATGTGGAGGGGAGTTTCGTGACGCAATATAACCCATGAAGTACAGATCGGAGCACTTCAGTAGTCGAAGATTAACACAGTTTAAAGCTCAAAAAATGTCAATTTTGTACAATGTGTTTCCTACTGGGGATGCACCGATACCACTTTTTGTAAAACCGATACGAGTATGAGTACTTTAATTTAAGTACTTGCCGATACCAAATACTGATACGAGTACAAGGCATTTTCTTCAACATACTTTTTGAAGTGAATAGACGGTTGACAGACTTTTTCACAGCAGATTGGTTAGTATTTAGTTAATTAACTCATTTACATTTCCTTGAGTAATGTAGGCTACACTTTAAAGAGGGGGTATTATGCTTTTTTCAATCACATAGCACCAGTCTATAGCATACTACAATGATGACGTAACCTTCTGTTGGTCTGTATATGCAGTAAATTAAAATAACTGCCTTGAATAAAATTGCTCTCTCAAAATGGCTGTACTGAACGTCTTGAAATAGGCCTCTGTCTCTTTAAGAAGCTTTCCGACACGCCCCCTTCAGCACACTGCTGTGGCATCTAAACAACACTACTGTGCGGGGAGGGGGCTCTGCTGAGCTGAGGAGCAGTGGTTGGTGGCTTTGCTGGTGACGAAAGGTCCAGAGGCATCTCCAGGAGGTGGAGGCGTTCCTAGGAGGACTGAGGCATAGCTACACCTAAAAAGTTTTTACTGATTACTCAAAAATATGTGAATGAGCCAAGGCAACACTCCAGGCATGTGTTTAATGAGGGAATGACATAATAACATGATATAAAGCTTGAAAAAGTCACACTGTTTGTTATACAAGTTTTTAATGCATCGTCACTTTGCGATTTGTATTTTACATAATACCCCCCTTTAAAGAGAAGTTATGTCAAAATTGAACAGACGCCATTTTATTTTTTATTTTTCATTCAATATCAATTATCAATTTTTATTGCACTGTTCATCATAGACAGAACAGCCTGTGTCCAAACGCTCCTCAATGCCTGTGCTTTATTCATTTATATACAACAATAGTATTGAGATAGTTACTTATTACTGCAGCAAAATGTTCTCTTTTCCCCTTTACTACAGCTCCGTGTGGACTTTCACGTGTGTTTATAGCAACTTAGCCAGTACAGACTTTTGATTGTTTTGTTGCAGCTCATTTTTCCTATGGACATGCTGTAATTCTGTATTTTGGATTTTCTGAGTACTTTTTAGTCGCTGGGTTAGTTTTTCAGATGAATAAGCCCCTGAGCATAAAACGGCGTAAGATTAGCCAGAACTGTTAGCCGTGAGTTAGTGGCTAGTTAGTAACATTAGCCTGTAGCACTGTAGACTCCGCGCTGCAACACTAACAACATTTATCTCTGGTTAAATCCAGCACAGACTCAGATTTAGGGAGTGTAGTCTTTAATAATGTCAGCTCTATGTGGAATATTGTATTTCCACTAAAGAAGTCTCCAGTTTGTTGCTATTTTCTCACCTCAGCGGAGAGCTGCGTCCCGTAGGAGCGCCAGCCACACGTCAAGTGGTATCGGTTTCTGGTATCGGGACCTCATGAATGAGAACGAGTATGAGTACAAGCCAATGGCCGCTGGCTGCTCTGCTTCGTAACGATGACACTAGGGGCCGCCATTGCTGTAGTACCTCCATTTAGCCACTAGTCCCCCATTGGAATGCATTGCACTTTAGACTTGTTAAAAACAACTTTAAAGCCTGGTTTCAATTTTTTTTGGAACTTCCTACATGTAGATATTCCTCCTGTGATAACACTGGAAAGAAACAAGGCTGGTTTTTGAAAGACAATTTTTAGAAATCTTGTATACTAATGAGGGCCGGACTGTTAGTATTGGAGCTGACCAGTGAAGATCCCGCCCTTATGCCGTATGAGAAGTGAGGAATGACGGTCTATTAATAATATGTCTATGGTACAAGCGGGTGGTATCGGCCCTATTTCCTATCTAGAGAATAAAATGTAAAATGCATACAATACAGTATACAATAACACAACTGGAAATCTATCTATCTATTCACCAACTTATTGATTTTGGAGTGAAAAGCCAACCCAACCATTTTTTTAGCTCTATTACTGCCATCAAAATAAAAAAGCTATAGTTTGGTATGTTAGTATTTCAAAGATTGCCCGAGCTACCTTTACGTGTGTTTGTTGGAAAGAGAAAGAAAATGCAGAGCGTTAAATAACACTCTAGCTTTGAGGCCACTGTTGTCTCCACACTCCTGTTTTTTAGGATGCAGTTGGTGTTCAGGAGAGTGAGTCTGTGAACGCACGTGGCTGGTTGGTTGGTGAGTGGGCGTGTGTGTGCGTGCGGCGAAGTGGCTAGGAGAGAAAGATAAGGCAAGGCAGTTAATCACATTGTGTGCATATGCAAATACAGAGTGGATAAATCAGAGCGTCTGCAGAGGAGAAATTCACACTCCCACACAGGAGTTTCATGGAGAGATAGAGGAAAGAGAACGAAAGAGAGAGAGAGGAACGGAGAAACAAACCTGCTCAGACTCAGGGCTCACACAAAGGGTTCACTAACAGCATTTTAAGGCAGGTCTAAAAACAGTCGGATTATATGATATGATTTCTAATTGTTGTTTGTCATTGAAATGTAAGATGTACTTTTGACAGCATGAGTCCAACATGTGACATCATTATTTTAGTGCATACATCAAATAGACTTCACTTATTTTTTAAGTATTAGATTGGGGATCAGCAGTTTATTTGTTTATTATTCTTAGTGAAAGGATATTTTGATTATTTTATTTTGGTATCTATCCTGCAAAAACATAAAAAAATAAAATAAAACAAACAACAATATACAATGACTTGAAACAGGAGAGATGTAACGTGACTATAGCTATAGCATAAGTACTAATTTCCACCTGTAGTCCCTGGCTGCTTTTACGGCAAGGAGTTTTTGTCATGTATTCATAATTTTTTTGGTCGCTTTTTCATGTTTTTTGGGGGTTACAGTATTTGGCCTTTTTTTGTCGTGTTTTCATTGCTTTTTCGTCGCTTTTTTGCCACGTCTTTATTGCGTTTTCGTTTACAGCCTATATGCCGGTGCATTGCCTTATTTGAAAGGTAAGACCTTACTGAACATAATTATAAGATCTGTATGAGTAAAACACAATTTACATGGATGGCAGGTAACTGGTTAAGGAATTGAAAATATTTGTATTTCGAGGTTCTTTAAGAGGGGATACTATTTCTGCCAGAGGGCTGGATTTGTCTCCCCATGTCTACGAAAATGTGTAATCTGATGAATCATGTACGTTAAATCTCAGATAGATTTGCAGAAACTTTCATCCCATCTGGACGTCTCACACCACGATCAATCAACGTGTCTTTACATCGGAGCTGCTTTTCCATTTCACTGATGTATAACACACTCTGCTCTGTACAAGTGATGCTTTGAATGGGCCATAATGCTCCCAATCAAAACACTTAAAATCAATCAATACACAATGCCACCAGAACAGGGCTCGGGCGTGTTCTTCTCGGCTACTTCTTTGGTAAGCAGAAATAATTCATGCTTCTGGTAATTAATTATTCATTGAAGCCCCTCAGAACTGACACGGGCTTCATAATTAACAGTGTATCTCATCTAATTATCAGCCACTATAAGTTTGTTAACATATTAACCCATATTAATTAATTATTGATGGCCGGCTCTTTTTCTGCATCTAGTTACTGGCTACAAGTGAACAAAGGGGTGAGATGTTGATGAGCTTGCTGAGAGCTAGCAGTAGATTTTGCCATAGTTGCATGCTAATTTGTACGTGAATAAACATTTTGTGTCAAACTCTGCGGCTTGGCAGTAATTGTTTTGTTTGATAGCAGAAAAGAGATCCAAGGCAATCACATAGGCAGCAGACAAACGCAATTATAAAAGCAATTGAAAGGCTGTGAACTTGGAAGCAGCGAGAGGCTGAGGGAAGGATCGACGTCTCTAGATGATGTGGCACAGTTTCAGAGAATCAGACAAACTCAAGGAGCTTTATCTATGGACACCCTCCAGCAATACTGTACTGACAGAGCCATGGTGAAAAACGCTCTATTGCAGTGTTTCTCAAACTACGGGTACCTAAGGTGGTTCTTTAGGTGATACTGGGTTTCTCTTCAGTTACTGTATTTATTTAATTTTGAGACAATTTCAATCATGCTTTTAGTCTCTTTTTGTTTACCTATGTTTAGAACTTGGACATGATTTGTCTTATTTTATTCAGAGACTCAGAGTTCCCGCTTATCTGCACCATCTGCTGGAGGAGGAGCCGAATTGGAAAGGATAACGGTTAAAGGAATAGGCCACCGTATTCACATATGTTCTTACCTGAGCTTTCATTTGTACCTGTCTTGTCTTCTGTAACGTAAACACAGCACAGACGGCGTTAGCATTTAGCCTCTCCCCCTCTCCTCTATAGCTCCAAACAAGGTGAAGATAGAAGCTACTAAACTCTTCCATGTTTTCCCTATTTAAATATGGTTACGTGAAGTGTTACACTACAAAGTATAATTACACAAAATTAAACAATGTGGATTTTCTATGTGGATAAAAAGGGGAACTATATTGTAAGGCGCAATAATACCAAGAGTAATTCGGCATCTGCGCAGTAAAGTGAAGATATCACTGCGCGGATGCCGAATTACTCCTGGTATTATTACGCCTTACAATATAGTTCCCCTTTTTATCCGCTTATCCACATTGTTTAATTTTGTGTAACTATACTTTGTAGTGTAACATTTCTCGTAACCATATTTAAATAGGGAAAACATGGAAGAGTTTGGTAGCTTCTATCTTCACCTCGTTTGGAGCTATAGAGGAGAAGAGAGAGGCTAAATGCTAACGCCGTCTGTGCTGTGTTTACGTTACTGAAGGCACACGTGAAGACAAGACAGGTACAAATGAACTCGTCTAAGCTAAGGTAAGAACATATCTCAGTATGTAAAACGGTGGCCTATTCCTTTAAGGTACTATATTGACCCCCAAAGGAAAAATTGTTCTTGAATGCCGCTGGGGCAACCTGTCGGAGCAGTGGGCAGTTGCAGTAGGCAGGTGCCTGGGGTCCATCTCCGTGTGCGGAGCTAAGCTAACATCTGGCTGGAAGATTCTAGCCTGATAAACCACACCCAATTCTTTTCTGCGCAAAAGAAGGTGACAAGGTTACGTCACTCGCTGCACTACTATGTTGTTAGTTCAATTAACATTAACATTAGCCAAAACTAATCATGAATGAAGTAGTCGAAGATTTTGTCTCCGCGTTCTCATCAGTTTTATATTCAGTTCATATTCTGTATTGCATTTTATTGCTTGGCCCACACGGAGAAGAATTTGAAAGCTGCTGGATATGAATATGGGAGAAGATCCAGGAAAATAAGTAAAGTTATCATGGCTAATCTCTGTCTGTCCCAGAGGAGCTGTGTCTGAGGTGGGTAATAAGAGCAGGTCTTTGCTCAGAGCAGCAGCTTTAGCTCCTGTGTGCGAGTGTGCACACAGCAGACTCTCTCTACTCCAGCTCTGCAGCCTTCATTTTAGTTACAGTATTTTCACAGTCTGTCCCCTCAAGTACATTTTCATTGAGAAAAGCTCTATCTGATGGAATGTACAGAGCGAGACATTCTTATAGTGCAGCAGATAAAGCCATTTTTTCACTACAATACTTCAGTTGGAGAAACAAGCATGAAATTTAGCATATATCTTCTCCATAAGCCAATTTTTAAAGTGTCCACTCAAAATGTCATCACAAGTTTCGCGTGTTTCGGATCATGTTCATGTATTTGCTTTGGCTTTACATTCTTAAGGGAGAGTCAACAAGCAAAGGTAAAAGGATTTGTGTTTAATATTTCATTTCCCAGATATGTTTGATTTATTTTTTTATTTGACCAGAAAAGTCCCATTGAGATTCAGAATCTCTTTTTCAAGGGACCTCAGATATCGATCATGGTTTTAATGTTAGTAGAAACCGAAGCACCTGGATGAAACCCACACAGACACAGAAAGATGCAGTGGTATTATGTATTAACTAACACCCTAAACACAGTCACTCCACACTATAAAATCTACATATTAAGAATAGTAACGTCGCCTCCCTTGAACTCAGTCAAACGCTACAGACCAAGCACCGGGTGATAGGTGCTCTGTGGGAGTGTTGCTCTCCTGTCAGAGCGGCAGGCTGTAGTGAAGGCTGACACACCAGCTGCCAGCTGCGCTCATCCCACACGTTAAAGGGACACATGTGTCACAGTCTCCATGATCAGGCTGATATGCTGAACCTGACATACCTCCGTTAACAAGCGCCATAACTAACTCTGCCCGGGCGCTGAGCGGGAGAGGGTACGGGGGTGTCAATCTGAGCGAGGCATGCACAAGTAACACGGCAGCTTTGAAACAGATTTGTACCACCATCTCTTCTCTATAGTGGGTTGAGAAACTTTTCAGCCTTTCATACTAAAAATATATATATATACATTTCTATTTCATTAGTTAAATATCTACAACAAGTGTAAGCAATTTGATTGAAGGCGAGCTGCTATACATTTTTTAAAATCTTGCCCTTTTCTTCAGAAATAAAACTGGTTCAACACACAAGCTAGCGTCGTATTTAAGCTCAGGCTCCTCCTAGAGGAGGGACCAGTGTCAGGGCAGTCCTGGTGCCTCCTCAGAGGCTTGAATAGGCTTTAGCGTGTGTGGTTAACCAGTCTTAAATCTGAGAAGACAAAAGTGAGAAGAATTTTCGAAAGATAAAAGCAAATTATCCCCAATTAAACAAACCCAGTCCAGTCAACAGTTGAAGTTGATCTTTACAGCGGTACAGGACAGTACAGCCTCTCTGTAATAATTAGATATCATAGTGAAGCTTATATCATTGCCTGGACCGGGTTTGGTTGAGTTGAGGACGTTACACTTCTATTCACAGAAGCCTCTTCTGGCACAATTGTGACATGTTGACAAGAGCTAGAAGCTCTTGTCAAATGAAAAAGAGCTAGAAGAAGCTTCTGTGAAGAGAATCAAAACGTTCTCAACTAAACCCTGTCCAGTCGATGAATTAAGCTCCACTATGATGATTACTTCCTGAACAAATGAGAGCCTTCACAAACAAACAAAAAACATCCCAGTTTCAATAACATTACATTCAATATTATAACATGAATACACTGTCATGGTCATGTTTGCTACACTTTGAACCCACTGTAGATAAATATAAATGCTTCATTATAATTTACTTCTCAGATTTCCTTGTCGAGATCAGCAGCAGCTGCAAGTGCCGGACATGTCAGTCAGTTCAGCGCTAGCCTGAACACGTCTGGTCCAGCTTTGAAGCCTGGTCTGAGCCTTTGGCCTTGAGCCTGCATCTCTTATTGACTCAGGGCTTCATTACACTCACCGTGAGCTCTGGTAATCTCTCTGATGCTCCCCCACACTTTCCAACTACAAACAAGCGTCCTGTCAGTCTCTATAGTCATCTGCCTTCCGTGCCGCATGAAGACCAGGTGCTTTAAAGTGTACAGGGATCCAGTCAGCATAAATTTTACTTTTCTTTTTACTATGATTTTGCACTTCTTAACAATCTTATCTTGCAGTTTGCCTTCTTCATTTTCTGAATCTCTATGAGCTCCGACCTTTGGAGATCGGGACATGCTGTACTCTTTTGGAGATTCAACTTCGCCAAAAGAATTTTCCTTATCAGTATGTCGGCGGTTTGAGCAAACAACATGAAAAAGCCCGAGTCCGTAATACATTTCCAAATCTATTCCCGCAGTTTCCCCGCCCATGCGCTCGGAGTTCATTCTATCCCTTTATTTACCGATAAACCTTTTTAATGCATTCAAACACAATCCCACTTTGCCAAGCACTGCGATCTACGGCTCACTATTGACTTACAGTAAAACAGGGCTCCACAAAGTCAGCTGCCGATTGCTTTGTCCACGCATGATCAATAGACACACATTTCTTAGCTAAACCGATACGCTAACACAATTTAAAGCCCCCCCAGTATACAGCCACGAGGCCCAAACCATTTAATTTATTCACAAACTGTTTTTCTTGCTTTCTCGGGCTATCGATCTGGAGTGACCGAATGACTAGAAATATTGCTTTTTCAATTGTCCAGTAAATACAATTTAGGGTTTCAGTAATAAGAAAAGGTACGAGGAAGGGAGAGAGAGAGCTGTGGTGCTGTTTAAGAGAAAAGGAAGAGCTCATTACGTTTTCTTGGTTCATGATGAGAAAAGATGAGGATAGTCAGTGTAACTTAGGGACGGCTCATGCACTAAAACAGCTCTTGTGTCTTCTTTCACACAACACGTTTGCTGATAAAGCTTCAAGACTGACATAGCTTGGACAAATACAGAGGAAGGATAGTGGATATAAAATAAGGATATATCGGATACGCACACGATTTTCTGAAGGCAAATGCGCCTCTCGTTGGTGTGAGAGAAGGGGACACAATACAGTTTGATTTGATGGAGGGACATAATGTATTTTACTTGCTCGGCGAGTAATGAGGCCAACGTGGGAGACAGGCACGTGCGGCTAATCTCGTTATTATTGAAAACGCGGAAACACATGCGCCGGCCATTAGGGGTGATTTGAGCAGGCGTAACGCGGGTCACAGTACAGGAAATGTCATGTTCCGGTTTCATCGCTGACGTGGCCTGATGCTTATTGTGGAACTGCCTTAATTTGATTTACAAAAGGGAACAAGAACAGCGCCAAGGTACATAGCTTCATTTGTATTAAGCCAAATGTGCCCAGCCTTGTGCCAAGTCACACACACTGTTTACTTCCTCTTTACTCCTATTGCTGCTGCTACACATACCACTACCACACCTATTGAAGTTAAAGGTAAAGTAAACCTAATTTAACAAAGTATGAATACCATTTGAGTACACTAACCAACTGTTGTGAACGTTTTTTTGTATTGGCTTTTCTACTGCTCAATTACCGTTTGTTTTTTTTCTTCAGTGGTACACGAGTTGCAGATACTGGTACACAAGCCTAGAGCGCCCTCTAGCGGTTGTCAGTGTGAAAATAGCGAACATGTGAAATTATATATTTTGATATACAAGTCGCAAGGATAAGTCACACCCCCAGCCGAACCATGAAAGAAAAAGTGCAGCTTATAGTAGGGCTGCAACTAACGATTATTTTGTAATCGATTAATCTATTGATTATTTTTACGATTAATCGAGTAATCGCTTGGTTGTGAATTGTGTAGACACATTTTATTTCTTAATTTTTTTAATCACAAAAAGCTAAAGTGGCCTCACTTGAGGACGTATTGATGGTGTAAACTTAAAGTGAATGTTTGTTGGACGCTAATTCTGCTTTCTGATTGGATGAGACACAGACAGACAAGTTTACAATGTACAAAACACTATAGACCCTAACTATAAAAACAAAGTAGGTTTTCATCAAAAATACTACATTTTCATGTCATTTTTGCTCTATTTGAGACTGGGTGAACCAGAAAACGATTAATCGATTACTAAAATAGTTGTCGACTATTTCAATAATCGATTAGTCGTCGATTAATCCATTAGTTGTTTCAGCCCTAGCTTATAGTGCGGAAAATACGGAAGAAAAACAGTTCCTCAAAGTTCCTCAAGTACTAAGTAAGTAGCCAGGTACTACTCACCCCTTCTACTACTCCTACTACTACTACTGCTAGAGCTGCTACTGCTACTAACACAATGAAAGCTAATGGCAACGGCAATACAGTTGATAGTCATGTAATGGATCCCAGCTCATATAATTGTGGATATAATTTTTTCTTTGGTCATTTTTTGTGACCTATTTTTAACTTTAATCCAAGTTTCATAATGCCAAAAGTCACTTAATGATTTTCGAGCATAAAGTTTCTTTGTTTCTAAATGATACCACAAGTAAAACTGTTCATTTGCACTAAATGCTGCAGGGCAGGATTTCAGTTGTAGTTATATATCATTGAAAAGAACAGATCTATCGGAGTGCTGTGCCACCCCTGGTTCCCGACGCATTTAGTCGAAACTATAGAGACCCGGAAAACAGCAGCAGATTTTTTGTGTCTTGAAAGAGAATAACAATAATGAAACTTGGAGCATAAAAGAGCAGCGAGGATACATGGGGGGGGGGGAGCACTACTTGGTGTTTTGCAATGAAATCCTGCAGCGTGCGGCAGTCCCACGCCTCATCTGCATTTTAAACTGGCCCTGTGGCTTCATGCGCTCAGTGGGTCAGCTCACAGTACTGCTG
Organism: Neogobius melanostomus; assembly: GCA_007210695.1. Classification (NCBI taxonomy): domain Eukaryota; kingdom Metazoa; phylum Chordata; class Actinopteri; order Gobiiformes; family Gobiidae; genus Neogobius; species Neogobius melanostomus. Next base: position 3,379,683 of record VHKM01000427.1, on the reverse strand, counting down.
CTGCTTTACAAAGAGCAGAGCCTCTCAAAACAAGGTTAACAGGCGAGGCACATAGCATTCTGATCAGGGATGGGAACAATAGGCGCAGTATGAGCGTTGTTACTGCAAAGTATTAGTACTAACTGGAGTAAAATAAACACAGTCGTCCAAACAGAGTGGAAGGAAAAGACTAGTATTAGGGAAATTAATGTAATGTCTGATTTATGTTGTCTGACATACAATAATGCATATAATACAGGTAGGTAAGTCTGATACAGTAAATCGAGATAGCTGGACAGTGGAAGTGACTTCTCCTGGGCCAAATTTGGTTGCTGTTCTAAACGTTCAGGACAGTGAATGTAAATGGACAAACAAACCTGAAGCATGTAAATACGCCATGCTAGACTGTAATAATCAACCAATTTCACATACAGTATGCATTGTTCTGAAGCTGGGCTGAAATCTCCGACCTTTGGATCAGTCAACAAAACATGAACAACACTTTAATCAGTTTATCAGACACAAACCTAATTCACATACAGTACAGAACATAGGGGGTCATTTATTAAGTGTTTATTAAGTAGCACATGCAAAAGTGGACTGGCAGCCGAGTCATTTGCACAGATTTGAAGGTCTAATGCTGTAATACAGGATATTTCAAATGGTGAATTTGGTGCGACATTTCCAGCTTGCACTCGCTATTTAGCACCTACCTTGTTAAATGACCCCCATAGTGTATTGTTACTTCCATATGCATTCGAGTGGAAGCACGGCGTTTGTAAACTACAAAACACTATTAAAAAGTCAAAGAAAGCAACAGAGTAAACACACCTCATTACTAACACCTCTTGTTTTGACTCGCTTCAGTTTTGTGCTTATGCAGTCTGTGAGTGTGTGCGCGATTTCTACTGCCTGTGTTTCCTCTCACTTTGACCGAGCTTTTGTCTTTGCCCCTGGACATCCCTGCATTAATGATACACACATGAATTAATCACGCCGCGGTGGCAGCAGCAGCACACTCTCTGATAATGCAAACTAGACTGATGCCACTGGGTCACTTTTTTCTCCTACCGTTCTCGTTTTCCCACCGCCTCCTCCATGATAATTAGAAGCCGTGCAGCGTGTTTGTGTAGCAGACATGCATCACTGAACCGCCACAGTCAGGAGTGCAAGAAGTCTCAACTTAAAACCAATGCTAAGGATGTAACTGCCAGCGGCTAATGGCACGGGCTGAGCAGGGGGAGCTTACCATCACACGCAGGGCCACACTAGCGAGAAAACTAAAGACAACTGGGCCACTTCCGGTTCGAGCATTTACTGCTGACTGTGTCCCGAGCAGTCTGCAGTCTGTAATTTGAATGTTACTGACAACAGCAGTTTAAAACTATTCACCCCATTCCCTGTAAGAAAACCAATAAGCACTGTCTTGCGTTATGCCAAATGAGCAGTTCAGTTTTAGTAAATAATGCATGTGCGCTTTATAACTGAACGCTCCCAGTCGGCCCATGCACTTAAAACTGATGCTAAAGCAACTTATTAAGGAGGTCATTGGATGTGAATACTGCATGGATATTGGACACAGACCAATTGACCCTGAGCTGGCCTTCAGAACATCCATTCAAGGGGAATAGGCTGGAACTTTGCACAGCATGGGTCAGGGCCTAAAGCAGACCAGGAGGAGCACCAGTAGTTTCAGCACTATGTTCCTTGCAAATTGAACTCAAGGAAACAGGTTATGAATTTTCTCCTGGCCGACTTAACTCTTGTCCTTACAGCTGCTTCCTCTCCTCCGTCTCCATGAAGGATGCTCCCCAGGTAACAGAACTGCTGGACCTCCTCTAATAATCCATCCTTCAGCGTGATGTTCTTGTCCACTTGCACCGCCATGTTTCCGTCCTTTGAGTCTTTACAGGCTGGACATACAAAGTCCACAGCTCTTCATCGCTACTTTCCAAACCATCATATTTATTGTATGGATTAAAGCAGTACTAAGTAACTCATGCCCCTGAATACTACGCTGACAGAAAAGACAAAGGGAGAGAGGGATACTGTAAATCCAATTACACAATGGAGATAAATTTTTCACTCAAACTTGGCTGTAAATACTGTTTAAGTGGGGCTAGCCCGCAGTTAGCTTTGCCCGTTAGCCTGTTAGCTTCTTCTTCGTGATTCCATTAGTGTGTATTAGTGACTCCTATCCGGTGGCAGTCAAGTTGCAATTGTGTTTTTCTGGCCAGAGACACCAGGGGGAGATGAAAGACCCCCCAATCATCCCATTAACACTTGTATTACCTCAGAGGGACTACGGAAAGGATTTATTAAGGTAAACACGTTACTTAGTACTGCTTTAAGTTGTATTTGGCCGAATGCCCTTGTTGACGCCGACCACCGGTATCAGCGTTGAGTCTTTAGCCTTTACCCAATGGACACTCTTTGTTCTTTCTTCTTCTGATGAAATGTGGAAGTAGCCTTCACATTTTTCCATAAACCGTCACCAGACCTGCTCCGAGCTGCTCTGCCCTCAAACTGTGTTTAGCGCAGCACCATCGATTTGTTGGCTATAAATGCCGTCTTGAATTTTGTATCATGGATCATTTCCCTTTGACACCAGCGGAGGGGCTACACACAAGAGGAAATGAAAGTCTAGAGAGTAGTCCTCACTCATCCGTTGTCTTTCCCAATTCTTTTAAGTTATAATAGGTGAAATGTCAGTGCTAAAGCAGGTTTATGAGCCTCAAGTATACTTAAACAAAAATAAAGCCACTGTCAAAAATACTTTCAGTGACACTATTTTGCATTTGACTGGAAACTGTCTTGCCTTCCGGCTCTGACATCCAGGCGAGGCTGTCATTTCAATTTGCCCTTCAGGAGACTGTTGACATCCGGGCATGAAGTCACATAAAAACTATGAATTAGAATGGTTAGGAATGGTTAGGTTGTTAGTACCAGTTCCAGAGAGAGATTTGAGGCACTGGTTTCAGAGCTATATTTGATGTGAACTTCATGATAGAGAGTTTGGCAAGAAGTGTTAAAAATAACGGTGGATTTGGCGGTGGCAGCAGTTATTAGCGCAGTGCAGTGCCTTCGAGATAGTGCCATTCGTGTGAGTCCACGGGTCGCGGAGGAGACGAGCACGGCGAGTGTGCTCCCGAGTTAATGTTTTGAGCTTGAGTGCTTGCTGACAGCACCGAAATCTTGATGCAAACTGATAAATCAAACTGGGAAATGCTCCTCTGCACACTGCAATGTTTCAGCTCCTTCTGCAAATGAGACTGGCGCTCCATGTGTGAATATAGATCGTAAGCTGCTTATGTGGCAAACCCCCGGGGCCAGGGCAGCGCTCTACAGCCTGGTTTGGGATTGACCGACGACGTGCATGTGTGGAGACCATTTGCCCCCCAACCACGACGGACTTCGTTTCTTCTTCCCCGGATGTGTGAGACGCTGAAAGCTATGACCGGTTTAAACGCTATTGCGAGTACTTCATTGGATACTGCAGACTGTGACAGAGTTGGTGTCTCTGTAAAAAGAGGGGGGGGGAGGCTGATCAAAAAGGAAGAAGCAACGAGGGAGGATGGCAAGTGGGAGAAATGCGGTAGCAGTATGTCAGCTTCAGATAAGGGCATTAGGCTGCCCCCTGTGGGTCGGGGGGAAGAGACTGACAGTGCAACTATAAATGCTCAGTGGATGTTGGATTTAGTGTTTGGGACGCGTCGACAAATAATAGATAAACCACATCAATGACTAGCCTGAAAGACAACGCTCGCTCGCGTGTCTTGACCCTCGCATCCCAAACAGAATTATTTACGTACAACACAACTCTTGTTATTGTGCATAAAACACCGCTGTGCATTGTGGGCAGGAGGCATGCGGAGATGAGAGCCAAGGCTGGTGCATCCTTTGGGGCTGAAGCTGCTTTCATGTCAGACACGGGATCCAGTCTAAATGGAACAGGCCTTTTTTTATTTTATTTACGGAGATAATTGACTGTAGCAGCGTGTGCACAGCCAAGTCTGAACACTGCCCCAGATTATGCATTCAGAAGTAATCGTTTGAAGGACAAAGACATGCTTGTTTAAAGGTCCTATACCATGCAAAATCGACTTTTTGGAGTTTTTAACCATGTTGTTATGCTATTTCCTTCTCAAAAAACACCCCAGAGTGTTTTTTAGCTTCATTCATGCAGTTCTAAGTAATCCTCCTGAATCCTGCTCTCTGAGCAGCTGCTCCGCCCTCTCCTGGAAAACGACTAAGTTGTGACACTCTGACGTACAGTATATTACGTCATAGTCTCAAACAGGAAGTGCCCAACGTCTGTAATGTAATGCCTTACGGCCTGATTTTAATTTATAAAACAGCTTTTTCATTATTTCTGTTGTAAGAAAGAAAAAAAAAAAAAAAAAAGAATAAGGAAGTCCCCAACGAGTCTGTGCTGTCCCGGGAGAGTAGAAGAAGAAGAAGAAACTTTATTTATATAGCACCTTTCACAGATAAAATCACAAAGTGCTTCACAGGGGCACAACAATAACAAACGTTACAGAGAAATGTATTAAAACAAATGAATTAAAACAATCACAGCCTTTTCAACTAAAAGCTTGTCCATACTGCCATGGTTCAGCTGTTTTTTGTTTTTTCGACAGTGTCGGTCACACGTAGCGACAGAGGAAGGTCATTCCACAGTTTAGGAGCAACAACTTCAAAGGACAGGTCACCTCTGGTTTTAAAGTGGGTCCTAGGGACAGTGAGGAGGTTCTGGCCCGAAGACCTAAGGGTGCGACCGGAGGAGTAAGGGCACAGCAGGTCAGACACGTATTTGGGAGCCTGACCATGCAGCGCTCTAAAAGTCAAAACTAAAATTTTGAATTCAATTCGAAATTTGATGGGAAGCCAGTGCAGAGAGGATACAATGGGAGTAATGTGTGACCGTCTGCTAGAGCCTGTTAAAAGCCGCGCAGCAGCATTTTGAACCATTTGAAGACGATTCAAAGCAGATTTGTTAAAACAAGTAAAAAGGGAGTTACAATAATCCAAACGAGACGAGATAAAAGCATGAATCACCAATTCTAGATCAGATTTGGATAAAATTGGCCTCAACTTGGCAATGTTTCTCAAATGGAAAAAAACTGTTTTTGGCCAAGTGTCTCGAGTGGCCGTCAAGAGACAGAGACTGGTCAAACCAAACACCAAGCACGTAGCAAGTAAACAAATGCACCCCCGGAGGATCCGAACAGAAGTCATGTTTGTGAAGACTGAGCTCTTTCTAACATACTCTGGACACCACCTGTTCTTTTTCCTTACCGAACGATAATGTCACGGATGCGCGTTTGGCTACGAGAGGAACAGGACTATTCAACCTTCCTAAAGAAGAGTGCACTCGCCAGAAGTTGGAATTGGATTCAGCGACTTTATCAACCAACCTGATGGATGCTTGGTGAACCTTGGCCAGAATCAAAGTGGATTAACTTTTATAACCAACACAAGTGCCATAACGTAAACACCCGATGATGGGGAGGCCAGACTGAGCGGTAAGTCAATCAAAACGCGTGTTAGCGTGTGTGTTAGCCATTTATGAAACTGTGTTGCACATGTCAACTCCTTTATAACTGCATTATGTGAAGTAACTTCACTTTTGCAGCAATATTTAAATTTATAATACTGCAAAGGTGGAATGAGCGGAGAGAGGGGCGGAATTAACTGAATCAAAGAGTCTTGTCTTCTGGATTTGGAAAATACTCCCAGAAAATACTTATATTTCTCTCAAAAATGAGTACTCCATAGTGATAGAGGTACAATATATCATATAAATGCCTATAGTTTACTTTGGAATGGCTAAAATAGCATGATACAGATCCTTTAAACAGAGCACTGTACATTAAAAGTTACATACATGTGTGGATAATACTATAGTTAAGAAGCGCTTGAAGAACATAGACCTCTGCTAAGGGGCTGCTCCGTTCGCGCTAAGCTAATTACAGTACGTGGAAGACCTACTAAGAGTACACATTTCAATCGAAGAGTCCTCACTCCTCATGAAAACAAACCTCTGTGGCCTCTCCAATTAGTTTCAAAGATTCCTCAAACACAACGCCAAATATGTTTTGATGGGGGAACAGCATAGTTAAAAGCTCCAAAAACTCGATTATGCGTACTATCCCGTAACAGCCATCTGCACAGATACATAAAATATAAAATAGTGATAACCAGGAGAAAGCCAGCAACAGTGTTCCTAAATATAGCTGCCATTGTTGGTTAAATGAAAAAATTATTGATTACACAGCGCCATGTTGTAACAGCATCATCAAGCGCCGCAGCAGGCCTACGCCGCGGAACTATGTCAACAACGGGGCACAAAAATGATTCATCAGCGAGTCTGAGAAAGGAACGAGGAGAGAGATCAAGGACCTAAGGAAAAGATGAAAAAGCTCTAATTTGGAGCAAGGAGCCGAGCCGAGGACACAAGGCGAGATCAATGCGTGGGAATCACAGTGCCACCACTTAAAGAAAAAGAAATCTGTGGGAAAAAATGGATAGATATGTCTCTGTGAACTCGGGCTCATTAGCATTGGTGAGAGGCAGGAGGGGGCGGTCGCGGCAGATGGATGACAGGTTCCAGGGGGCTGCTGGCGGTCTCTCGGGCCGCTGTAGGAGCCGGTTACCGGGAGCACAATGGCCCCGGCGCTGAGTGTGTGAAGTGGGAGAAGTCAAAGAGGCTAAAATGCACCTGAATGTAAGCGAGCCGGGCCTGTCTTGGGACTCGCTTTTCAATTACTGTTAAAGTCAGGGATACGGCTTGTTTTACAGAGGGCCATATACGCAGGACTATAATATTCCTCAGATCATGTGTCTTCACTTCAGCTCAAATCTCCAATTCTGTTTTCTCACACTTTGATGCCTCTCTTATGATAGCCCTGTTCCCTGTTATTCCTTTTATGTATGTGGATTTAAAGAAGTGTAGAAGCGATATCAAAGTTACGGGTTGAAAAGTAAATCAACTAATTATTCTATTTAAAAAAAAGAAGTGGCATCTGAGGATTGGATACTATATGACAAGCGGCCTCACACATGTCAGTGTACGTTTAAGTTATGATTCTTGTTGGGATTTGTGAGAATTATGCAGACTACTACTGATTTTTGTGTTGTTATTATTATTATTATTATTATTATTATCATCATCATCATCACTACCACTATTGTCATTACCACCATCATTATTATTATCATCATCACTATCACCCTCCCAACGTGGAGTTTTTAAGCGTTGTTTTCCCTGTGTTTGGGTGGGTTGCTCAAGGTGACCTCACATGCTCAATAAGCTTATTGTCCTGACCACTTACCGGAATAAGAATATCTTCGTCTAAAAATGGAGTGGCCCACAACCCAATGCAGTCAATACCAGCCAGCGGTAATGGCGTCGGTGACTAAAAATGTTTCATTAAAGTCATATTTAGCCGTCAAAACTAAACAAAGACTAAATCAAAAGTACTTAATCATGACTAAAACTAGGCCTAAAATCATCAGGTGTTTTCAGTGACAAGGCCTTACTTCATTTCAATGCACAGCGAAACAGGCCTGTGCTTTGTACATGTGGGAGACGCTCCATGAAGCATTACAATATGATTGAATATTGTATGTTTGAATACAAAAATATAGTTTTTATTTCTATATATTGTTTTATACTCTTTTAGTGGTGGCGCTGATTTGTATCGTTTTGGTTTGATTGTTTTTATGATCTTTTGTGCAGCACTTTGGAAACGTTTTGTCGTTTAACCCCTTAACCCCCACCTGAACCGAGCACATACTTCTCCAGTTTGGCGTCAAATCCAAAAGCTTGTTGAAAAATGTGTCAAAATAGCGGCAAAAATGAGACGACAAAATAGCCAAAAAAAGAGCAACAGAAAAGTGACGAAAACAAGGATGAAAATGCAACAAATAAATCGATGAAAAAGTGACAAAAATGTGGGACAAAAACACAACAAAAAAAGTGACAAAAAGCGATGATAATGTGACAATAACGTGTTGACAACATGAGGAAAAAGCTCAATTTAGATGAGTTTTGTAGGCCTTAGCTTTCAAATAAGGTGTAACACTAGCCTATAAGCTGTGATCTTATGGATTTGGGTTAAGCTGAACAGGAGAACATGCACTCGGTTAAGGTGGGGGTTAAGAGGTTAAATGTGCAATACAAATAAAGTGGATTGGATCTCCCCAAAAGATTAAGACTAAGACTACATTCATGTTGTCAAAAGTATAGCACCAGCTTGTATGACGACACTCCGAGTAACCCTATACCTCTAAGTGAACCCTTTGACTGACAACTGAGCTTTCACACGTGAACTATATGGAGACCCCAGTGGCCCATATTTGCTTATGTATCGACTGGCTCGCTGCCCTCCACGTCAGTCTGCATCACAGGGAGCAGCGGAGTGTGACAGACTGACGGAGGAGCACTGATCCTGGGCCAGATTCTCCCTGACATCCCGCCTCACAGTGAGAAAGTCCCGGTGCCGCCTGTGGGGACTGAGACAGGTCCAGGTGTGTGGATGTGATTGGTGAGTCCAGCAAACAGATAATTCCTACTCGTGCATGCTTTTGGCACTAATACGGCCCCCAAAGGTCCAATCTAGCGCTATTATGGCCTTCCCAAAATACAAGGCATCAGCGACATAATGGCCAGGATGCCCAATGAAAAGTAACAAGCACTATCTGTTATTTTGACCTCTGCGCCGGAGCCTGGAGGGAAACCACATGCATAAGCAACTCTATTTTGGAGAATTTCACTCACACACATATACACACATTTAGCTACATAGATTACAAATTGATTTTTATACCAGAGATAGTGAATGCAACAACCAGTCAGATAATTATAAAGTGCATTTGCCCAAATTAAAATACAATAAAGCCTACTGGACACAATGATAATATCAGAGTATGATAGATACGACTGTTTGCCTGCTGTTATTATAGACCAACTTATTTCCCTGCACTGCTTTAAATTCAGGGCTGCAATCATCAGGCAATGCAATAAAATATCCATGTATGTCCTTATAAAATATGAATATGGCTTACATGAGGATTACACATGAGCAGATGGGTCTTTGGCAAATTATAGAGGCAATATTATTACCTACAAATGCTGTGGTAGGAGAATGAGGATTCGAGAGTACTATCCAAGCATAAGCAAACTAGATGCTGAGTTGAAGGATATTTCGTTATAAAGACCTTGGGAGAATCATTGGGAATTAATATAGATGTACAGAGTCATAAATGATCAATAATTGAGGCGCGACACAAGTGAAGGGGGAAAAAATGTAGAATAATGGAGAAAGTTAAGTTTTAATTGTGGATTTACAGGTGGCAAGGCAACTTTATTTATACCGCGCATTTCGTACACAAGGCAACTCAATGCGCCTAGGTGCTCGTCCTTTAATTAGAATATCACAAAAAAGTTCATTTATTTCTGTAATTCAACTTGTAATGTGAAACTAATAGAGATGAGATTTTTAATTTGGGTTTTTTACAAGCTGAGCCATAGTAATCAAAATGATAACAAATAAAGGCTATACATATCTCACTTTGCATGTAATGAGTCTATTATATATTAGTTTCACAGTTTAAGTTGAATAACAGAAGTGAATTCACTAATGATATTCTAATTATAGGACGAGCACCTGTATGTTGACAGAAACAGATAAACTGTTCTGTTTTCTTAAACCTCACCTGAACCGAGCAAAACCGAGACCTGAACCCAAATCTAAGAGCTTCTTGAAAAAAAGCGTCAAAATACCGACAAAAACAAGAAGAAAGCGAGGATGAAAACTCCACGCAAAAGAGCAAGTGACAAAAGAGCAAAGAAAAATCGGCAAAAGTGCAAGAAAATAGCAACATAACAGTGACAAAATGAGATGACAAAGAACTTGAAAAAGGTGACGACATCACAGCAACAACACAAGGAAAAGCATCAGTTTTGTACTGTAGGTCTTAGCCGGTAAGAGGTCAATATATTGTTTAGTCTTTAAATAATTAGTTATTACCAAAAATAATCTGTGAAACATATACATAATTAATAGTTGTGTAATGTTGTGCTGTCACAGAACACACAAAGCTTTGGTCTAACATTACAGACATATACTATTTATAATGACTGAGGATTAACTTGTCACTACACACTATCTCCTGACTGCACCTGCACCCGCAATGTTTATGACTGTAATTATCAGGCTTCATGATGCAGTATGATCTAAGTCTCCTTTCCCTCATGTGTTTAATAGATATAAACATCCTCACAGTCTGGTTCAAGCCACATGTGGAAGGAATACCGGAGGCAGTAGTCAGGAGTACAGCAGTATTTAAATAAATGCAGTAGAAATGGAAGTAATTGATGTGTAGTAGTGTCAGTAATAATGGCAGCAGCAGGATCATAATGAAATTCCTATGCTGTATTTCTACATTAAGCAGGTTTATACAGGGAGAAGCAAATCAAAATGAAAGCTTTATAATGCCCAAATGCTGTACTTTAATGCCACAAACACATACACAAAAAAATCGCAGCATATTTCATTTCTTAGGATTTGCAAATATTTCAGAAAACAGAACAATTAGAGGAAAGAGAATTGGACAAAACAGGCCCACTTTTAAGCAGAAAAAATAAAAGTGGTAAATGTCAGCCAAAACTGCAGCTGAACGTGTCTAGGCCATCATTTTGGTATTTTCAATGAATTTGTACCGTATTTTCCGGACAATGATTTGCACTTTATTCATAGTTTGGCACGGGGGGCGTCTTATACTCCGGAGCGACTAATATGTGATTTTTTTTTTCCTTTTTAAAAAATTCAAATATATAATTTCACACGCGGCTAGAGGGCACTGCAGGCTAATCGAGCAGCACAAAGAAAGTTTGGAGTGAGAGAGAGAGAGCGGAGGTTACTCTTACCGCAATGAAGAACAAAAAAAAGTTAATCTAGATGGCCACAGCTAAAGAAACGAGTTTGCAAATGAGAGCTTGAAAAAACGTGCTGCCGGGAGAGGCTTGTCAACGGTGCAGTTACGCCTCCGTGCCCAGGTTGTTGCCAAGGCGACTGTTCATAAGAGACACCGAGGATGATGATTCCAATGGATTTAGTGATTTGGAGTGAGATCGAGAGTTTGGTATGTTCTTTATGCTACAGTTATCTGAACTGTTTATGTGACGTTAGCATACCAGACATCTATTTAGTTTGTTGTTTCTTCTTCATGTAGCTAACCATTAATGTGTTACGTTAGCATACTGTACGCCTTTTCAGCCTTTTGTCTTTTTCTTCATTAGGCAATTTTTGACTACTGCGTCTTATACTCCGGAGTGAATACTGTAAACATTGGTGAGCGATTTTACATTATCCTTAGATCTGATGCCAGTTTGAATTCAATTTGATGCTTTTAAATTACATTTAAGGACTTGATTTTGGCACAATTCATTTAATGCCCCGTGCAAATTAATTACAGCATTGGCATGAACTTGTACAACATATCTGAATTGCAACCACTCATTTTGAAAAGTATGTGGATATTACTGACAAAGTCACCTTTTGTTAACATACCATCAAATACCAAAATAAGCATGACATTTCTAACTGTTACTGTAACTATCAGCTTGTAACAACATTGAAAAGCCTTTGGTCAAAAGCTGCACTTTCCTCTCTTTTCTGTCTCCAATGTACCATCAAGCCTGGATTAAACTACTGTATGTGCTCCTCTAAGCGGCTTGAACAAACGCTGAAGCTACCAGTGAATCAGGCGCGCGCTGGCTGTGTGGATCCAAAGTGACATGTACTCGGGCTAACTTTCGCACCTTGTCGTGGCATCTTCCCCCTATAATCCCGAGCAGCCATGTTAATCAAGCTGTTACTGTCAGTCCCCGCTGCTATCGCCGTATTGAAATGCAGTCCGGTTCATCCATTTTGCAGGGAATTTGCGCTTTTCGTAATTCCAAAGCCTGGTAAATCTGGGCTTACGTGCACATAAAAGTCAGGTGAAGTTTTTTTTTATTTGATCCCCATGGCTGACTACTATTATGTGCAATAAATTTTTCTAGTGACGCAAGTCCCTTCACAAGAGGTAACTGTTGACAGAATTTTTACAACCAAACTGATCACACTTTGGAGCCCTGTGAGTGAATCAAATAATGCTAAAAATAAGTATGACAACGCGTCATACAAGGGGGTGAGGTCTAGCCGAAGGGAAAGGGGCGAAACCTCTCATGGGAATCTACATTTTTCACTCTTTTTAGCAAATTTCCGGCGGACTATAAACATATTTATCACACACCAATAAAGTCAAACCAAAATCGGGTCCATATGGATGTTTTTTCACGTGCTAATTATTCTGAGCAAGCAAAAAACAGCACTCATTGCTAACGTTATCATAATGTAGCATGAAGCTAACATAGCTTCCTGGTTAGCATTGTCAGTTTTTTTATGAGCTGTTGAACTACTTTGCTCATCTCTATGTCTCTGTATCTTTATTTAGTAACAATATTCATAGTTCGGCGTTTGTTAAAGTAATGGTGGAGTTTTTTCTCTTATTTGTTTCCCCCCTCTGGCTCATAGACTTAAAGGGATATTTCAGGATTTTTGACATAGGGCCTCATTTCCTAGTTATCCAGAGTGTTGTTGATGTCTGGAGATATTATTTTCTTAAATTCATGCGGTTCTTATATTTGAAGAGTCTAGTGGCGCTAGGCTAGGGCAAGGCTAAAGCATTTCTATGGTAACAGTTAGCCTGCATTAAAAACAGCCTGACTCCAGTGCACCTGAGGAAAATCACGTATAACGCCAGACTACCCATATAAATGTCTGTGTCGATAGAATAATTTAGAATAATATAACTGACCTTGTATCACATGTATCACATTACCGCATTTTGAGGGACTATTTTCTCGCAGATCACTCCGCCGCTGCGTTAGCTTACAGCCACGAAGCTGATGCTGCTCAAATATAGGTTATTTTAAATGTAAAATTGTAAAAATTATTCTATCGACACAGACATTTATTTTGTTAGTCTGGCGTTATACGTGATTTACCTCAGGTGCACTGTGGAGTGGGCCAGACTGTTTTTTAATGCAGGCTAACTGATACCATAGAAATGCTTTAGCCTTGCCCTAGCCTAGCGCCACTAGACTCTTAAAATATAAGAACTGCATGCATTTAAGAAAACAATATCTCCAGACATCAACAACACTCTGGATAACTATGAGGCCCAATGTCAAAAATCCTGAAATATCCCTTTAATATTAATAGACTCCATCCCCTCACTCCTCCCCGTTTGCCATAATAACTACGTCCAAGGGGGATTTACAGACTCCTCCTTCCCTGCTGTGACGGAGCATGTTCCTAAAAAGGGCATAAGGGCGGGATCTTCACTGTAGACTCGCCCGTGCCATTAGCTCTAATGCTACCGGCCTGTCAATCAAAGTCCCCTCATTAGTATACAACATTTCTAAAATGTTCCTTAAGAAAACCCGCCTGGTCCCTGTAGTTGCGCCTTACCCAGTGTTATCACAGGAGGAATATCTAGCTGTAGAAAGTTTAGGAAAATTAGGCACCAGGCTATAAAGTTGTTTTTTTAACATGTGTAAAGTGCAATGGTCGCTTATGGAGAACTCGCTTGTTCTGCCGCCCCTGTATGGAGGTACTGCAGCAATGTCGGCCCCTAACGTCGTGGTCGTAAAGCAGCGCAACCAGCGGCCATTGCTCTGGCTGCTTCAAACATGAGCATAATGTGGGCAGTTCCAAAGATGCTGTCTGTATCTATTTCTTGACAACTCAATAACATCAAATCAAATATATGTTGTTGCGCCCGCACCACTGTTTTTATTGTAGCTTTGAGTGACTGAAACCTAATTACTGCTGATGAATTGTGTGTTTAGAATCAATTTGTGTAAAACATATATATATATTTAAAAAAAAAAAGATTGCAGGCTTGACAAATAGACCTGAACAGCGGGAACCCATCACTCTATCAAAGACTGTGCGTGGTTTTGTAAAAACACAGCGGGAACCTGGCACCAATTAAGCATTATTTTCAGTCATAACAAAACACAGGAATCAATCAAAAACATTAGTCGCGACCTGGTTCATAATTAAATGTATTTACTTTTAAATGATGAATCAAGCCACAATTTGGTTAATGGTTATTGCACTGTGATTATTATCCAAAATCCACTTTTTTACACAGTTCATCAATTACTATTTCAGTTTATAGTTTGTAAAAAAAAAAAATGTAAAAAAACAAACACATTTAAAGGGTATTTTTTCATAAAACAAAGGGCACAGATGAGAATTTAAGCAAAAAAAACATCTTTGTAAAATATGGAAATTGTGATAAATAGCGGTCTCATTAATTCACTTCCAACAATCTCTAATTAAGACATTCACAATTCACATTCACACTTATTTTACACATTGTTACTCAAAAAAAAAAGATTTTAGTGAGACCTTGTCAAATCTGTTTCATATGAAAGGATTAACACTGTTCATTTTTTTTAGATTTGTTTAAAGTGTATGCTTTTGTCATTACATCATCACCACCAACCTACGCACAAAGACTGAAGCACAGATTTAGCTGATTAATCGGATGTTGGAAGCAGTATCTAAAGAGTACTTTTTATATAATACAGAACAGAGAGGGAGAGCAGCTTTTGAGGATGAAAACCTTGGTAGTAGAGTATATTCTGCCTTCTGTCATTAATGCTGAAAAAGCCTCTTAGGGGACACTAAAACAACCCGTATAGATGACACTTTAAAAAAAACCTTGCTCGTAACGTTAAAGCACAATGAGTTGCATTTGACTTGTTAGTGCCATCCCTCCACAATTGCACAATGTAACTATACAATATATTTGCTATCTTCTATTTCATAAAAGCCTCTACACCAGCCATTCCCACCGATGCCAGCGCCAGTATACCAAGACAAGCAGCTAATGTTGCTAACGGCAACTGTTAAACTAACCCAGCGACTAGAGTAACCTTTGGACATGGACAGTGCAATAAAAATCAAAAATGACATTGACTAAAACATGAATAAAATATAAAATGGCATACGTTCAATTCTGATATAATTTCTCTTAAAAGGGAAGCCTACTTTACTCAATGTACATGAGAAAAGTTACTAATTACAAACCAATCTGCTGTGAAAAGGTCTTTAAACAGGCTATATATTTTAAAGAGGGGGTATTATGCTTTTTTCAATCACATAGCACCAGTCTATAGCATACTACAATGATGACGTAACCTTCTGTTGGTCTGTATATGCAGTAAATTAAAATAACTGCCTTGAATAAAATTGCTCTCTCAAAATGGCTGTACTGAACGTCTTGAAATAGGCCTCTGTCTCTTTAAGAAGCTTTCCGACACGCCCCCTTCAGCACACTGCTGTGGCATTTAAACAACAACACTGTGCGGGGAGGGGCCTCTGCTGAGCTGAGGAGCAGTGGTTGGTGGCTTGGCTGGTGACAAAAGGTCCAGAGGCGTCTCCAGGAGGTGGAGGCGTTCCTAGGAGGACTGAGGCATAGCTACACCTAAAATGGCTGCCGTCTAAGTTTTTACTGATTACTCAAAAATATGTGAATGAGCCAAGGCAACACTCCAGGCATGTGTTTAATGAGGGAATTACATAATAATATGATATAAAGCTTGAAAAAGTCGATTTTACATAATACCCCCCTTTAAAAAATGAGTGTGAGGGAAATGCCTTGTACTCGTATCAGTATTCGATATCGGCAAGTACTCAAATCAAAGTACTCGTACTCATATCGGCTTTAGAAAAAGTGGTATCGGGGCATGTCTAATAATATGTGAGTTTAATAAGATGATAATAGAATCATGACACTAAAGCTAAAGCCAGATATAGATAGAGAACTCAGACAAAGCCCAACAAAGTGATAAAACTGCGCACCCATGCAAAACCGCGTTTCCCCACAAGATCCAGTTTTCTTACTTATTAAAACGACTTTATTATATTTTATTATCACAGCTTCTCAGGGGATTATCTAAATTTGATTCTGATCAAATGTACGTAGCACACAAACGGTTTGAAATAAATGAAGTCTGAAAGTAATAAAAACATAAAATAATAATGCTTTATAAGTCAGTGAAAATGAAAGCACTTATTCATCAAAGAACGAATCGTCAGTTCAACATGAAGCTGCGATATCGAGTTACGAGGTGTGAGCCGGGTGCCCCTATCTCAAATCTCCTCTGATTAAAGACCGGGATTTAGATGTCATTTTGTGAGAGCACGCTGCTCTTTTCGACTACTTCATTTAGAGGAACTTTGAGGCTCTGGATGGCAACAACAAAGACTCACAGCTACTAGTCAACACAGACTGCTTATTTGACAAAAGCATTGGAATGGGACACAATCAACTTCATTAAAGATGCATTATGGAACTTTTTTATCTTGATATGTGTGCGTGATTGACCTTTTTATGATCCTTTACCTTTACTTTTGATCACAGTGACCTCTAAACGCTCCAGGATCAATGGTTTTGTAGGTTTTCTGGTGAGGGAGTCTGTCCACAGTGAAAACCTTACCAGAAACTCTAAAAACAAATGCTCCTGGAGCGTCAGAGAGACCACTGTGATGGAAAGCAAACCACTCATACAGCTGCTGGGTCACTACAAGGTCAAATACGCACTAATAAAAAGGTTGTTTTTCCACATACAAAGTTACACAACGCCCCTTTAAGTGCTTTAAGTGCTGAATCGCTAGTGTATATGTTCGGGATTTTGTTGCGTCACTGATGGAATCCGAAAGTGTCAGCCACATCTAATGCCCATCAAAAGATCATTTTGCAGTCGTTGGGTAAAAATGGAGGCTTCTATATTGTGTTTGCGCATCTGTATTTAATTCCCCCTACTGCCAACAAAACTTTGACAATAAAACCAAAGGAGTGTTCTTTCGATACACAGACATTATATTAAAGCGGACGTGCCCATAAGCCTCAATTACACTGCAGGGTTGCTTTTTTGTTTTGTAAAAGATTCTGGTCTGTGCCGAAAAAACAATTCACTATTAAAATGCCATGAAAGACAAGAAGGATAGCGCACAATGTCCTAATTCCGAGCCTTTTGATCATTTATTTAATGCATAAATACTCATGAGTCAGCCAGCACGAGGGCATTAATTATTGTATAGAAAATCATTTTAAACGTGTCTGGGCGCATTAACATTTGAAAGAAGACTGAAAAAAGAAGAGCTAAGCTAATACAATAATCATATGCATTTCATAACGTCTAAACTGCTGTATTAGCAGGTTTTACTCAAGATAGGGCCCCATACAAAGAGGATAGTTTAGCATTTACAAACATGTTGCACTAATCCTTGCAATTCGCTAATCGCAACCATCCAAATTGCAATTCACTGTGCAGCCCGAGCAACAAGGTGTCTCGCTCGGAGTATGCACTACCTGTAACTGAAACAAACGACTCTCACCACTGAGCCACTGCCTTCCAGTTTTATCTCTCCATAAGCTTCTTGACGGTACATTGATGCGCGGCTGTATTTCTTTCAGCAGTAACATAAAAATATCTCCTCTCCTACCTCGCGGGTTGTTGAGCGCTGCCTCCGTGGCCTTCCTGCCCTCTCCACAGTGGCTCTGGTCGAAGGGCAGGCACTGTTCTCCGGTCCCGGCCACCACCTCCAGGTTCCGGGACGGGTCTTTGGGCTGCCCCAGGTTCCGGACGCGGTAGACTCTGCGGCTGCTGGTGTCAGAGACGTACAGCACCTCTCCCATCGGGTCCATGGCCAGGTAGTACTTGTGAGCTGGGCTGGTGCTACAGGGGCAAGAACAGTGGAAGGAAAAGTCAGGAAACATGCAATGTGAAAATAAAAATACAATATAAATATGAAACAAGTGACAGAAGAGGCAGCAGCTGCTCAGATGAGGGTTTTTCCAACTGGAACATTTCCTTGGTTAAGACAAAGGTTAGTCCCGGTTTAGTTATTTCACTGTTCAAGACTGAAGCGTTAATCATCTTCAACTGTAACATTTAAAGATAGCACCTCTTAAAGATAGACATTTCAACTGTAACATTTATAGACATTGCCTTAAATTCTACTGTACATGGCTGATGTTTTTATTTATTGGTTTATTTGGTCGGGACAGTGCATGTTAATGAACATACTGTACCTGTACATGGGTCTCATGCATGTAAACACGCCACAACGGATTGTAGCTTTAGGCTAATTTCCCATTTGCACTCTCAAACACACTCTCATTCATCCTGGCCTATTGTACATGTTTTTAGTGGTAGGGGAAACCGGAGTCCCGGAGGAAACATGCACAGAGAGAACACGGGGTGAACATGCAAATTCCATACAGAAAGGCCTCGTCCTGGTGGGATTTGAACTCGGGACCTTCTAGCTGTGAAGCACGAGCGCTAACCGCTATTCTACTGTGCCGTCCTGTGGAATATAAAGACCTTATAGGGTACACTTTAAAATACGGCCCGGTAACTCCTAGGTAGTTACTGTAGTACATCCCTGGTACTTACAGAGATAATTACCAAGTACTTACCTAAACGTACCACTGTAAGTACCTAGGAGTTACGAGGTCGGCCCATTAGTCCGACGTCTCATTATTCTGAAAATCACCCATTGAGTAGGGGCGCCATTAGGGTTAGGGTTATATTTTTGTAATAATGAGACGTCGGACTAATGGGTTGTCGGACCAATGGCACGGCACCGGAGTTACCAGGCCATACCACTGCAAGTACCTGGTAATTACCTCTGTAAGTACCAGGGATGTACCATAGTAACTACCTAGGAGTTACTGGGCCATATTCTAAAGTGTTACCGCATTATATTCATGTTAAAACTAGTATTTCTACTGTCGGCTTACAGAAAATGACGCAACTTAATTTCATTTTAGTAAAGTGTACAGATTTTCCCCTAAGAAAGCAGAGTGTTTCAGGTCATTATAAATAGTGCAACACATAATGCTTTGCGGTGCAGTGTAGCTCTCGTTTAGTCCTGATTCTGCCCTATTTCTTGTTACTTAGGCCTCCAGCAATCCTGGTTTAGTCCCCGTTGGACCCTGTTTTAGTTCAAATTTTATATGATTTTAGTTTGAGAACAGGGATGGCATTGCTGCGGTATTTTTTGCCTTGTTTACATATTTTATTCCCAGACATTCACGCCTGGTTTACTCTTACACATTAAATCAAACTCATAGAGACATTTATCTTTCTGAGGTGATGCTGTATCCACCGGGATAAGGCCTCCCTAATCAAAGTAAGTCATCATTCCTGTGGAGGTTTGAGAGAACAGTAACAACCACAATATTGAAATACACAAAGATCATAAAGTTGATTTAACACCGTGCTCACCGATGCAAGTTTTAACTTTATTTTTGTTTCAAAAATCTCTGTTGTCTCTGCCAATCTTTCTTTCTTTTTATATCCCCCCAAGCTGCTTTGTTGTATTATACACACATTAATGTCAGTCTATGGAGGCTTGCTTTAGCTCACAGGGAAGCCACGAGGATGTGTTTTTTTGTGACTGCGTTGTTTATCGCAGCAGTCGTATGTTTGTCAGTATAAATTTGGCATGCCCAGATAAGAGAGCTTATGTATATATGCATGGGCGGACTGGATGTGGAGGAAAGCTGCATAATTGAAGCAACAGTAAACCCAAGCACGCTCCGTACTGTATCTTTGACATGCGATACGATTGAGGCCACAGTAAGAGCTGTTTTGAATGCTCGCGTTGCCTTGTATTCAACATTTAGGTTTCCGAGATCACGGGTGAGTGCGTGCAGCTTGTCAAATGAACGGAGATGCAGAAAAGACACAGGCCAATTATATTGTATGGGTTGGGGCCTATTACAGTGTACTGTCATGTTGAAAGGCAAGATACTGGTCTGTGAAAAGGTCGCAGAACTGTTGTCAGTCTTAGAAGATAGATTTTCTAAGCGTTTAATCTTCTACTCCAGTCCATGCTTTATCAATGCACAACTTTGGACGTAACTGAGAAGCATCTAGTTTAATAGAAAAATTGTTAGTAGGGTAATTGAACCATGCTTTGATAATGCATAACTAAGGCTTTTGTACATTGACACATTTTAAATATTGTCCATGTAAGGAAAAGACACTAAGGGAAGAAATACTGGGCTGGTCCGAATTTCACCCGTTATCCTTGATAGTCCTTATACTGGGTTAGGATTAATGGTCATATTACAATGAAGCAAGAAAATGTGGGTGTTATTTAAGGTACTATGCTATTTCCATCCTATTTCAATTCCATGCTATTACGCTGCTGTAAATGTGCTAGCCATCGCGTCAAAAATAACACTATGCCTCAGACTTCTGGAAAAATAATGGTAAAGCTCTGAACTTTGACTTCTGTTGCTATGAAAACATCCAAAAAGAAGGATCAATAGGCCTACAGTTGTGTCTTTGATGTATATTCATGTTGCTGTGGTAACGACACACACGGAGAAATGTATTTTACTGGTTTCATGTACACGATTAGCTAATTAGTACAATGTAGAGAGATTTCCTATGTTGATAATGGCTGACCATGTAGTTCTAAGAAAGGAACAAACATATTCACTGTTTTGTGAAGGTGATCTAGCCTACTGAATAGGATAATTTATTTCATTTAAACTTAATGGGTAAAAAACAGGAAGTGTGGTAGACACAGGAGATATTCTCGACAGTTGGCCTCGCAGTAATTTATTTTGCCCAAACAAAACAGGACATAGACAATGATAACGCTTCAAATTGCAAAACTAAACTAAAACTCAGCACTACTTGGCAATTTCTAATACGTATGAGGGTCATTTTGAGTCATATGCACACATTTAAACAGGAAAACTTTATCAAATTGCATGCTGAATGTACAACTCAAAACTTCTGCGGGTGAATAGGGAAGATTTTCAAATTTAGAAAAAAATAATCAGAACCTTTTGCTTTCAATTTCTGACAAAAATATGAGAAACAATTATTAAAATTATTTTAAAAAGTATTTTGTCATTTTATGTTTTCATATAAAAACAAGGCATGTTATGCATAAACCATGAACAATAGGTTCCCCCTGGGGCCAGGACTCCCCTGAAAAAGAGATTCTTAACCGACTTTCCTGGTTAAACAAAGGTTAACAAAAAAAAACAAAAAAACAAAAACCTTCCCCAGCCACGAAATCTGAATAATAGATCGAGCCAGGTTTAAATTTATGGTTTTATTTTGTTTACATATTTTTTAATATCTTGTTTAGTTTTAAAGCAGTACTAACTCTTGCCCCTAGAGGCCATAAGCGCAACTGCAGGTGCCTTAGCAAGTTACGATTTTTTAACTTATTAAATGTCTTGGAGAGTAAATACTACGCTGACAGAAAAGAAGAAGAAGAAGAAGAAGAAGATCTTTATTTATATAGCGCCTTTCACAGACATGGTCACAAAGCGCTTTACATGAGAGCATTTTACATTCAGTCCATACTTGGTGGTGGTAAACTACCTTAGTAGCTTCAGTTTCCCCTGGGGGAGACTGACAGAAGCGCTGTCGCTACACACATCAGCGCCAACGGTCCCTCTGACCACCTCCATGCATTCACACACACATCATTCATCCTGGCAAAGGTGAAGGGAGAGAGGGGTGTTGTACATCCAGTTATACAATGGGAATATTTTTTTTCACTCAAACTTGGCTGTAAATACTGTTTAAGTGGCGCTAGCCCGCAGTTAGCTTTGCCCGTTAGCCTGTTAGCTTCTTCTCCGTGATTCTATTAGTGTGTACTGGTTGCTCCGCCCCGGTGGCAGTCAAGTTGCAAGCATGGTTTTCTGGCCAGAGACACCATGGGGAGATGAAAGACCCCTCAATCATCCCATTAACACTTGTATTACCCCCACAGGGACTACGGAAAGGATTTATTAAGGTAAACACGTTACTTAGTACTGCTTTAAAATACTATTTTTTGTGTGTGGACAAATCAGTTTTTTGAATTTCAAAACTCAATAAATCAGGCAAGGGATTTGATATTAAAAAAAGCTTCAAAAAAAGCTTCAAAATATTGTTAAATCCGAGACTGGAAAGTTTGAAGTCTGTCGGTGCTACTGACCTGGAAATAAAACAATGTGAGAAAAATGCATTTTGATAATGTCGCTCTTGCAATTGCGATTTCTCATAACAACTTATGGAGGAACATTGAGTCATTAAAAATGTAATTGTCAAGAATATTTTTTTGTTTGCTTCCAGGTGAAAGTTTATTTTATGTTACGAGACCAAATTGGCCCAGTGGCTTGCAGTGTCTCCACTTAAACACTCAAAATATGATGTTACCTGGCCCTCAAAAAAGTCATCAAAAGTAAAAGGTCCCACACTTGAATGTTTTGTTGGGCCACCTTTACCTTTGATTACGGCACACTTCCGCTTTGTTATTGTGTCGATAAGCTGCTGCAATGCCATACGAGTTATTTCTCATGTTGCATTCAGTTTTCACCAATATTTCGTTGCTCATATTCAGTTTAGTGTTGTCGTAAAGCCATATTTTTGTGTGCGCAAGTTTTCCATTTCATTGCATCAAATGTCATGTAAAATCACACAATTGTCCTCAAATGAAATGTTACTGCCTTGGGACTAAGGAATAAACAGATTGAACGCGCCAGCACCGAATATTTTTTACACAACCCCTGTGAGACTTGTTTCTCATTACGCTTGGGTTTGATTGTTAAAAGTCTACGGCTCATCAGTGCGGACAATAAAGTAAAAGTTACCGCCGAGTCATAAAAAGATCAGATGGCTTCGAGGTCTGCCATTATAGATCCACTTTTTTCTTTCTTGCGATATTGAAATGCAAATATGTTCACTTAGCCTCGTCTTGACAGTGAGCTCAGTCCTGTTCTGAGCGTGGGAGGGGTGCCAACGGCAGTAATTGCTGCTGCGCACAAAGAAGACATCCAGTACGTACCTCAGTATGAGCCCGGTTCATTAAACTCACACCTTTGTGGTACTGTCACTTTATTCATGTCAATTTCTGAGGCTTTAACTTCTTCAGTGTTGCAGGTGCGCACTCAAGTGAAAGAACAGAATATTAGTAGTTTACATAAGTAGTTAAACGAACATTATTCTGTATTCAGTAGGGCTGGGTACCGTTAAATGATACCAGTATGGTATCGAAAAAAAACGTGTAGTTACTTCTGGGATTGAACAAATAAAAGAATCAAAAGCAGGTACCGAAAAGAAACATTCAATCTATATATTCAAGTTTCGATGCTGTTGGTCATCAAAATTTAAAAGGAAAAAAAAGTGAAACACAAGTTGAAAAAATAAAATAAAATAAAATAAATGGAAAAACAATAGGAAAAAATTGGGGAAACATTAAACATTTTGGGGAATTTAGGGGGTACGGAGCCCGCCAGGGGACATGACAAGATTTTTTTTTTATTGCGTTATTTCGCAATACTTTGCAAAATAACGCAAAGGTTTTGCGATAAAACGCAATAATTATTGCGAAATAACGCAATCATATTTGGGTAGAGAACAAGGCCGCTTACAGCGTCTACGGCGTATAGACGCTATACGCTATCATCCTCCACACACAATGGAGCATGAATGGGGGAAATTAATTGATCTTTATTTCGAAATTGGGTTTAAAATACAAAGAATCAAGATTAGTGCTGCCAACAGACATATTAATGTACCCTAAGTGAAAGACATCTTATTGTATTACGTGGAAGCTGTACGAGGTGTTGGAGGGTGTCCCAGAGTCATAAGAGGCGATCTTGGGACAGATTTCAGATTAGCACAGCCAGGCCCCGAGATCGGGGGAGAGGGTCACTCCCCTGCCGATGTCTAGCTGACAAAACTGGCCTGAATTTACGATCATACTGTATCCACCTACCCCGAGAATTTCGTCGCTTGTCCCCAAACAGCTACGAGCGCCTTTAGGCATCTTCCCCACTCTGAAGCAGCGCTGTGTCAGAGGCACCAGCGCGCGGACAAGCACCAGGATCATCTAGAAATGCTCCAGCGCTTCCACCCATCCCGTCAAGAGCATGAATGGGGGAATTTAATTGATCTTTATTTCGAATTGGATTTAAATTACAAAGAATTAAGATTAGTGTTGGCCAACAGACATGGTATTCCTGTAGGCTAAATGGCAAAGGGGGCACTCAAGGCATAAGGAATAGGCTACTCCGACCTGGCGGTTCTGGTTGAATCCATAACCAGAATTATACAGTTATGTGCACGTTCTGGACAGCAGGGATACGGTTGGATGTACGCCAAGTGCAGAGAAAATGGTTTAGGCAGGAGAAAGGAAGACGTGCATTATCCTCAGGGAATTGGATCCAAACGGTGTGTCCAGAAGGCAAGCCAGGAGACTTCAAAGAAGTCTTTTTCAGAGGACCTAACTTTATCTGGCATATTGACTTTTACGATAAGTTGAAGAATTTCATAAATTCAGCATTTAGTACAGACATGGGCGCTGGTAATCCCCGAACCAAAAGAGCGCACAATGATCCAGAGGCAAAGGTGTTGCGCGCAGGGAGATGGTCGTTTTCGTTCTCAGATAGGCCAAACTTTTAATTCAAGAGAAGCCAACGCTCCTTGACGGGATGGGTGGAAGCGCTGGAGCATTTCGGGACGAACCTGGTGCCTGTCCGCGTGCTGGTGCCAATGACGCTTAGCGCTGCTGCAGTGGGTAAGATGCGTAAAGACGCACCGCCTTTACGCAGCTATTTGGGGACACGCGACAACATTCACCCCCGGGTTGGTGGATAGTTGATCGTAAATTCAGGCCAGTTTTGTGCAGAGACTGACTGAAAGTTGCAGGTGCTGAATCTGTACGTATTATGTGGCTATGAGGTCCATGGGACGTGGGCTGCGCAACACAGGAATCTGGGGATGACACCTCCACAATCAGCTAGACATCGGCAGGGGAGTGACCCTCTCCCCCGATCTCCACGGGGCTTCCACGTAATACAATAAGATGTCTTTCACTTAGGGTACATTAATATGTCTGTTGGCAGCACTAATCTTGATTCTTTGTATTTTAAACCCAATTCGAAATAAAGATCAATTAATTTCCCCATTCATGCTCCATTGTGTGTGGAGGATGATAGCGTATAGCGTCTATACGCCGTAGACGCTGTGAGCGGCCTCGTTCTCTACCCAAATATGATTGCGTTATTTCGCAATAATTATTGCGTTTTATCACAAAACCTTTGCGTTATTTTGCAAAGTATTGCGAAATAACGCAATAAAAAAAATTCTCGTCATGTCCCTTGGCGGGCTCCGTAAGGGGGGAAAAAAAGGTGGAAAAATGTAGGAAAAAATAAAATTTGGGGGATATCTTGGAAAAACGTGGAAAGTGTTTTTTTCTGCCCTTTTGTAATTTCTTGGTTGTTTCTACTCAAATAAATGATAAAAAACGCAAGAGAAATTAAACGGAAGGAAAAGGAATAATTTAACATTATTGATTAATGGTTTGATATGACAAATAACTTAGTATCGAAAAAAGTATCGTTCAGGTATCAGTATCGTGAACCAAGTATCGTTAAAGTATTGGTATCGCAAAAAAATATAACGGTACCCAGTCCTAGTATTCAGTAGGTTTTGTTTTGCGTGTTGGTAATCTGTGATGAAGGGATAAACGTTGCCAGAGACTGTAAGGTAAGAAAAGATTACGTAGGAGGGAGGAGCTCGGGGTAAAGGGGAGGAGCTCGGGGTAAAGGGGAGGAGCTCGGGGTAAAGGGGAGGAGCATTGTAAAGGCCATGGCACTGTAGAGCAGAGTCAGTGGGGACGATTCAAAGATTATACGCACGAGTGGCTCAAAACACTACTCCAAGTGTGTTTTTCACGAGGAAACACCATCGTGACATGGCAAAAAGCTCTGTAATTCCACTGCTCGGTACGTCTACAGCTATTATCCCATAAGAGAAAGTGGAAGAGTGGAAGTGAGTACCCCAGCTCATTAGACTCAAATCTTACATTGTCAATTTATGCAGCTTTATTCCTTAGACTTTCACACTTTGAGCTTTGCATGTACCCACATTGAGTTATTACTTTGTAGTGTGAAATTGCGTGTCATTCGGGTCTGGATACAGTCTTCTTGCCAATTAAACTCAAGGACTCAATGCATCGCTCCTTCTGCCACTCTTTTTGTTATTGCCACCCGGGGAATAATATCTCACGTTAAAATATGAGGCACTTTCTACAGCTGTATCTTTGCACGTCTATTTCATAGGCTCCTGTGTGACTTCTGTGTGTGTGCTTTGGCCTGGGCAACCTTAATTGCGCAAAGAAAAATATACTATATTTGATAAGAGATATTAGTCGGAGTCTTCTCGTAATATGAAGGAGCAGGAAATGAAAATAAAATTTGAGGGCAATACGATGCGGGCAAGAGCGCTGTCAGTCATGGAGTCCATAAAGTGCCTAACTGTTTACAGAAGTGGGCGCTGAACTGCACATGCATAATTTAAAACGGGATCCTGAGAGAGCTATCTACAGAGTTTCAAAGTGCTCCTCTCACTACAAATATATTCACTATACTCTTCACTATACTGTATGAAACTGCATTCAAGCGATACATGTATTTAGGTTCTCAGTCATCAAATAACAGGGCTGCACGATATGAAGTTTAAAAAAAAACAACTCTGAGAACTGAGACTTTTCTGACAAGTTTTACAATGAGAGTTGTGGTTTATGTTTCATAATCCTGATTCAGTTCACAGTGCAGAGTTTTATACACATCCAGGGGCATTAACATTTGAGAGAAGACTGAAATATGGACAGACAAATACAATACTCACATGCATTTCAGGACATGTTTGTAGCGGAAAAAGCAAACAAACAATGGGATTAGCAAGGAGTAGCAAGGAGCTGGGACAGTTGGATCAATGCGTATGTTGTGCACAGAGACCAATGGTTGTATACTCTCAGATTAGAAATGACTTTAGCGTTTGGGAACAGCCATGGTTTGTCTTCATTTGCTCTTGATTTAGTCTGGGTTCAGTCCTCGTTTTGTTAATGTTTACGTATAGCGCAGAACTGCACATGCATAATTTAAGCCCAGATACCGGCAGAGAGCTGCAGAGAGTTTCAAAGTGCATCTCTATTCACTATGCACATACTATATGCAACCCCATTCAACAAATAGACATCAGCTCCACATGCAAGGTTGTCACTCATCCACATAGACAAACAAGTTAAAAAAAAAAAAAGCCAGTGATTCTCAAATGGTCTAGGGAATAGGGGTGGTACTAGGCCTGCGTGGATTAGGGGAAACTTCCTTTATTCGGATTTAGACTTGGTTTGTCCTAGTCTCATTTTATTCCTGACATGGTTAAGGCCTGGGTATTGACTTAGACATGATTGATTGATTTCAGTCACGTTTAGTTGTCCAAACTTAGAACTAGATTTATTTTGTTGTGTCACGTTCAGTTTTAGACCTTTTTATATCATGCATAATCACACATTACATTGCAATTTTGAAATGTATTGGTGCATAATGTTACTCCATTAAAAAGGCACTTTGACTTTAAAGGATTAATATCAATGGGCAGGAAAGTGCTTCTCTTTGGTCCTCATAACAGGAAACTGACATAGCTGCATACTACCCCCTGGTGGCCAGGGGTGACTCCAAAAGAAACATTTTAAAACAGATTCCAATGGAGACTTTACACCTCGCAAACACTGCTTCAGCCTGGCTCCAAAGAGTTTCTTATTTTCTACAAAAATCTGCGACCCATGTGACAATGCTGGGCAAAGTATCATATCTTTAAGCCTGCATCACAGGGGCGGAGTTTCCCACCGTTTTGTCCTTTTTTGGAACATGTTCTGTAGGAGGAGACTGAGCAGCATCATGAATTCTCTCTCGAATGGTGTAATTAAGGTAAATGGGAAGGAGTTAGCAATGACAGTCTATTAACAATAAGTTTGTGATTGAGGGCTAAACTTATTTTTCTGGTTATAATTTCAAGGAGTTAATTTCCCGCTTCTTTCCTTAGATATACAAGCAATATTGCATTGTTTCAAAAGCCAGATGACAAATGATATGTTAAAAAGTGAGGAGCTAAAAATATCATTGGAATTGTCCATGGTGTCATACATCATTTCCAGTACATTTTGACAGTTTGTCATTTTTCGGGCCATTTTCTTTCTTCCTTCCTGTACAGCATCACCCTTGCAGTGCTCGCTGAAGACAACTGGACAATAATGATGGTAATAACGACTAAGCCACGAACAATAGCGCTGTGGAACTGCATGTTCCTTTGTGCATAATAATAATAACACTCTTGAAAAGATTACTGGGGTCTGCCTGTTCCTGACCGCCTGTGTTTCCTGATAATGGCATCCGCTCCGGCTTCCCACATATAACTCTTAAGAAAAAAAACAAACAAAAAATAGAATAGACACTGATTTTACACAGAGTACATCCCATATCCAGAGACCTCTTTTTGTTTTGAGCGAGCCCCGCTGTAGGCCCATAGGCACTTTGCTGGAAACAGAGCGAAAAGCTTTGAACGGAGAATACGGATGAATAATTAATGCATCTGACTTGGGAGAACAATAGTATGGAATAAAAGGGAAACACTAACATGGTGCGAACAGTGAAATGCGACGGAGAAGAGGGGGAGGAAGCGTGAGCAAAGAGGGGAGCGTCCCGGGTGTAGAAGGGAGGATTCGGAAATGCCCTGGGATGGAACACGCTTCGTGGGATTAACGCAGAGTGAGAAGAGCAAAGAATCAGTGCTGCTATTCAAACTAGACACAGAGTGCAAGCCAATTGTTCCATTGCCAAGCCTGGATAAATGGAGTTTTAACAGGAAGGTTATGTTACGTCAAATCTACCAGAAATCAAAATGAACATAGATATTTTGAGTTTTTTTTTGCATTCTCACTGATAACAAATGTAGTACTCTCAAATGCGTCTGCTTTTATTACTAGTACTACAACCGCATATTTACCAACTCTTTTCTTTTTGTTCCCTCATAGCGCCTTCCTTGGGGATTGTCAAAGCAAAGTTGCAGCCTCCTCCTGTGCAGTGTTTCCCGTACTGGTTTAGGATTGTTTCTCTTTCTTTTTGTGTGTGTGTTTGTTGGTTGCCATACATTACATGAAGGGAAACTGTATTCATTGTTGCAATTTAAGGGGAATTAGGAGGGAGCATTCTGCACATCGACAATGAGGCAGCAAAGGTTCCATATGTGCTATAACCTATCCCCTATGCCAGTGGGTCTGTACCTGGGGGGCTGGTACAGATCGTATGAAAGATTTGAAGAACATGCTCTGTGGGGGTCGCGAGCACCAACGGTTGTTATATGAGAGTCGCAACCTCTTAAAGGTTTATGTAAAATCGACTTTTTCAAGCTTTATATCATGTTATTATGTCATTCCCTCATTAAACACATGCCTGGAGTGTTGCCTTGGTTCATTCACATATTTTTGAGTAATCAGTAAAAACTTAGACGGCAGCCATTTTAGGTGTAGCTATGCCTCAGTCCTCCTAGGAACGCCCCCACCTCCTGGAGACGCCTCTGGACCTTTCGTCACCAGCCAAGCCACCAACCACTGCTCCTCAGCTCAGCAGAGCCCCCTCCCCGCACAGTGTTGTTGTTTAGATGCCACAGCAGTGTGCTGAAGGGGCGTGTCGGAAAGCTTCTTAAAGAGACAGAGGCCTATTTCAAGACGTTCAGTACAGCCATTTTGAGAGAGCAATTTTATTTAATTGACTGCATATACAGACCAACAGAAGGTTACGTCATCATTGTAGTATGCTATAGACTGGTGCTATGTGATTGAAAAAAGCATAATACCCCCCCTTTAACTCCCGCCTTAACCAAGCACATTTTCAGTTCAGCTTTACCCAAATCTAAAAGCTTCTCAACTGGAGAGCAGCAGTGTAACGCCTCATTTGAGCGCTAAGACAGACAAGAGTGATTTTGTAACATTGTCGCCCTGATTTTGTCACAATTTTTAAGCGTTGTGTCTTTGTTTCTTTTTATAGTTTTTTTATTTTGCTTTTTTGTCACTTTATGTTGCTTTTCATCCTTGTTTTTGTCGCTATTTTGATGCTTTTTAAAAAAAAAGCAGAACTAAGTAACTCATGCCCCTAGAGGCCACAAGCGCCACTGCAGGTGTCGTAGCATGTTGCGGTTTATTACTTATTAATTGTCCGTGAGAGTAAATACTACGCTGACAGAAAAGACAAAGGGAGAGAGGGATATTGAACATCCAATCACACAAAGGAGATTATTATTTTTTTTACTCAAACTTGGCTGTAAATACTGTTTAAGTGGCGCTAGCCCGCAGTTAGCTTTGTCCGTTAGCTTCTCCTTCGTGATTCTATTAGTCTGTATTGGTGGCTCCGACCCGTAGGCAGGAAGCTGCAAGTGTGGTTTTCTGCCCAGAGACACCACCAGTATTACCCCCAGAGGGATTACGAAAATTATTTATTAAAATAAACAAGTTACTTAGTACTGCTTTAAGCTTTTAGATTTGGGTAGATGAGCTCGGTTAAATTACTCCTAAACTCTAAGGTGCAGCTATTACTTAGGACATTATTCACTTAACTCAGATTTATTGGTATTTAATTGTGTATTGTGTTAGAAAATTAAGCAAAACCACCCTAGAGTTCCAACCTTCTACTGCAAATGATCACGGAGAAGAAGTTTTCTTTTATAATAATACAAGTTCAGTTTCACCTTCTTTTTAGATCTGAAATATTTCCAAGTACCCCCTGGGGTCCTCGTACCCGGTTGAGAATCACTGCCCAATAGGTTATAGTGGATCATACATTACTGTATTAGAATATCCGGAGGAAGGAAACAGCATTGTTATTCTCCAGCGTGTTACACAAAAAAAGTGTTGAAGTCGTTGGAATAAATTCTCCTTTGAGCAGCAGCTCGCCAATACAACACGAGTACAAATCCACACTAGGTTATCCCTTTTCCACGCTTGGAAACTTTGGCATGCTCCGAGATACGACATCTTGAAAAATCCTCTTTCGTTTCAAAACTGGATAAAACCCATCTGTCACAAACACCCACGAGCCCGCCACTTTTTCGATATAACCCTGATAGCGAGGAGAAGCGCAAACGCAGATACCAAAACTCAATAACATCTGTCTAATCTTCTGTCGAACAATGTGTATCGAGCTTCAAGGGCTCAGGGCCGCGGACGGAGTCAAGGTCTGCGCAGTCCTAAGGCGTCTGGTAAAGGAGCACCGCGAAATGCTGCATCTTTTCTTTCTTTCTGTTTCTCTCTCTTTCTCTCTGTAAGCCGTTAACACAGAAAATCCTTGACATTTTTGGCTGATTTCCAGATTACCGATTTAATATGGCCAAGTGTGTAATTTGAAAGAGGATTTGTTTAGCAGTTTTGAAGCTTTGTGGAGGAGAGGGGATCAAGTATGGTAATGTAATTTGCAGAGAAACAAAAAAATAATACAAAATGCAGTGAGCTTTGCAGCATTTCCACGCCTCCGCTTCCTTTGTTACGCGAGTGTAGTGTATTAGTAGTGTTTAAGAAGCACATGCTAATAACCAGTGTGACCCACCTGTGCCTGGTGTCCCGGTTCCTGATAATGGGCCACGGAGGATGCATTTAAAAAGAGAGAGGAAACAAACATTCATTTACAATTCAAAACCACAGTCACTCGTGATTTCACAGCCCATAATGACTCTGTTTTCTCCTTATAAATTCAGATTAGCTTTGATTGAGACAGCTGCAGGTTCAGATTAAATATTAAAGCTAAACAGGAAGCTTTGGGGCATTCCCCTCCCAGAGGACGCCCCAGTTCGAAGAAACAGGTGCAAATCAGTCACTGTCTGAGGCAGAATCACTTCAAACTCCATGTTGGAGGGGTAAAAGGATCTTGGAGTAGTACACAGAATGGAAGCATACAAAGTTTTTTTCTAAATTAGATAGAAACAATTTCCAAGTCTTAACAATAACAATGTAATAAACTAAATATGCAGTTTAAATATTTTAGTAATTAGAAACATTAATATTTCCTCTATTTACATCAGGAAATGAATCATGTATAAAATTCAATCATAGCAACATTGTTTCTAAAATATTGGTAAGTACTCAATAGTGTTGGGGGTAATGTATTACAAAAGTAACGAGTTACAAACATATATATTATATATCCAAAACACTATGGAGGTTGATCTGCAGTTGTAGTTAATGTAATAAAACAAAACATAAGACAATGGGGAAAGTGAAGGAAAAGGAAATCCTTGACTACACTTTTGCTTGGTGGATTTATTACTATTTTCAGTTCATATTTTGCCAAAAGTAACTTAGAAGTAACTCAAAGTAGTGTAACTACAAACATATTACATTTTTAAATCTGTAACTACTAATATAGAATATATGACTATTTTAAAGTAACTTGCCCAACACTGGTACTCAAGTAAATACAGTTACATTAACCGTGATTAGAGGTGGGTAGTACTCAGGTACATATACTCAAGAACATGCAAAAGTACATGTAATTGTACTTTTGCAAGTAGTTTTTTCATACAGTACTTTTTATTTCTACTTGAGTAAATGTGTAAAAAATATGTATTTCTTGTTTTTGTTTGTTTTTTACTTAATTATTCATTATAATTGTTTTGTTTTTACTGGATTTTCTTTGAAAATATCACAATTTTCCACGTTTCTCAGTACTCACAGTACTTAAGTAATATTCCCTCTAAGTACTTTTTTACTCTTACTTCAGTAAATATTTTGGCCACTCTGTGAGGGTAAACATATGAACTAATATCACTGGTACTGACAGTACTAACTGTTGCTCATATACTACCATTACTATAATTATGACTACAGAATACTGAAAGTGAAACTAGTTCTTCTAACCTGCCACCTCTGTTCCTCCTATCACCAGCCATTTTACCTTGGACTAAACAATTACTCCTAATTGCATTTTCAGACATTCACGGTATACTTGACATAAAAAGTGCAAAAAAGAAAAAAAACCTTGTGTCTATTGCTGGCCGAAAAATATTCAGTGTCTCCCAACTTCTGAGTATTTGTCAGACAGACACTAATAACCGAAAATGAAAGTGTAAAGTTACATAAGGGGAACATTCGCAGGACAAATGACTGTGCCAGCCGGGCGAGATTCAACGCTTGAGAAAGTACAGAAATAGAGGATGTAGCGCCCGCGGCTCTGTAGCAGATAGCATCGTCATAATCCACAGAAAATATCTTTGTCTGAGAGTTGTGCTCTCGTCGTAAAGAGGTAGATTACTGCCTCACAAACATCAAAACACTGACATCAAACAGATCAGACCGCAGATGCACCGCTGTAGCTAATGCCATACTTACCCGTACAGGCTCATTCACGTTTAGGTTCTGTTTATGTAAATGCACAAGGGATAGGAACATAATTGTATTTCTACTGGAATGGAAAAGCACTGGCGCGAAGTTAGTGTAATGTCAAAACACAAGCTCCTGGTCCAGTGTGTGGGCAGCTGTGAGCGTGTTGCACTTGTGTAGGTTGTCAAAAAATTATCTTCCCACGCAAAAAAACAGAAAGCTGGGAAAAAAAACAAAAAACGACAACCTTCTAATTACTGTATAACAGGTTATTTGTCAGCCCTTGCATTTCACTGTCCACATAATACACAATTGTAATGTCACATTGTTAGTCACCAAAATCTAATTGTAAAAGCTAGAACTCATACACTGCTAAAGACAGTTACTCTTTTTTCTTTTTTTTAATTATCAGCAATGCAATGATGTTTTATAAGAATATTAAGTTGTATTGTAAGTATAGTCGTGAAATATTAAAGTCCTCTGGAAATTTTATTACAAAAAATAATAATTCTATGGTCAAGACTGCTTTGTTGGCCACTGCATGTGTGATAAACAAAACAAATAATAATAATGATGTTTTTAGAGATATTGGATTGGTATTGGATCTAAATATAATATAGTCATGGACCTTTAGGGAGCTACACTGTGCTTTAGTGGACCTCCTTTGTATTTGTCACGATACAAATACAATGCTGACTCACTTGAGCTCGAGTATGGTGCGCGTGTATCCGTCTGCGTGGACCCTCCTGATGAAGTTGAAGTCCCCCACATACAGAGACCCGTCGGGGCCGCTGGCGAGCGCCACAGGGGCAAACAGCATCATGTCCCGGGCTGCGCCGCTGCAGCTGGGCCCACACGGGACACTGCGATAGAAGCCGTTCCCCATGACGGTGCTGATGACAGGGGGCTGCTGGGACAGGAAGACATTCTCCCCATTTCCTTTGTGGAGGATTCCTGCGGAGGAGGAAGACATTAAGATTAAACGCTGGAGGTGTGCGGTTATAAATGTCACTGATCTTTGAACATAAATAAAGCTCGCCACAATTTAATGCAATTCAATTTGCGCTTCTGAAAATAAGGCTGTGTTTTTACTGCTTTGTTGTTGACCCTGTGGGGGCTCTCCGCTATTGCAACCTTCCCAAGGTTCATTAAGATTTTATAACACACCTTAGGAATTTCATATTTCATCTCTCGCTGAAATGGAAACACCGGGAACACCTCGTGTTCAGACTATGGAGAAAGTACATTAGAGACAACCTGGTGTGTCCTAATGCAGAGACAGTAGCCCCATTCCAAGGTCGTTTTTTAGGTATCACATCACAGCAAGTGAGAAAGCACAGCCAGGACTGTGCCAAGGAAGTAATTACTGCAGAGAAGCTCACAATGGCGCCGAATGTTCTACAACTATTTTCCATTATTGTCAGAGCCTTCTATTGTTTTCTTATTGTGTGGCTCTCTGCAGGGATTACATAAGCCCATAATATGTTGTATGCAGATACAAACCGCTGCGTAAGTTGAGGGCGTGGTGTCTGTCCAGGGACCATCCTCCCAGGTTTGACGGCACCAGCTCAAAGCCCTGCATCATAGCGGTTCTCCTCTCCCACTGGATCACCCCGGGACACGACTCGAACTCGTAACCCACCGCCACTGGAATAAAAAAAAATATATATACAATTTTACTATAACTAACAGACCCTATGTACAGAAGGCTAACACTAGCTTGAGAATATTAATATATTTCAGAGGTGCTTACTCAAATCAACACATCATCTCACACGTACTATTTCCGTACTTCTGTTCATCATAATGTGAATATGTAAAAAAAAACTTTTGTTTAACTTGAGAAAACAGTGCTCTATTGTTATCTATTGTTTCTGTTATGTCACAAGAATGCATCTAATTGAGCCTGTTCTTTTAGTCGGAAACAAGCTGTAACTAAAAGCTGTTCATCATGTTTATGAGTAAATTGATATCTTGTGTACAGCAATTGCAGTCATATCTATAAACCTTCTTTATGGGCTTGTCACCTCTTGTAATCAAACATGATTTGTGGTTGCAAAATTATCATAGAAACATAATGTGACCGAGCCAAAAAAAAGGGAAAAAAAAGCGGAGTGTAGTCGTGCAGTGTATCATTAGAACGGAGAGGCCGAGCAGCTAATTCTAGGGCTGCTTCATGAAGACAGCCTTCCTCTGATTACGCCTCCACTTCGGATGAGGACTGCAGGCCATTCATCCACATCACTCCTGAAGAAATCGAGTTTAAACACAGGGGGGAAATATATGGAAAATTGGGCCATAAATACAGTGCAATCCTTTTCAGACATGCACTACGCTCTGAACAATCTCCTGACATTCACAGCTGACTGGGTTTCTCATTTATTTTATTTTAAATCGTTTCATTAGTGTGTTCTATTTCTGACCACCTGGTTTTGCTACACTTTGAGAGATTTTGTTTTTTTTGGTCTAAACAACTTGAATAATGGATAATGGCTGTGAGCACAAATTAACTAAAGTGAAAGTAATGATATTTTTCAACTTAAAGCAGCACTAAGTAACTCATGCCCCTAGAGGCCATAAGTGCCACTGCAGTTGTCGTAGCATGTTGCGTTTTGTTTTACTTATTAATTGTCCGTGAGAATAAAATAATAGATAAAGGGAGGTGGAGGATATTGTACATCCAATTACCCAATGGAGATCATTTTTTTCCACTCAAACTTGGCTGTAAATACTGTTTAAGTGGCGCTAGCCCGCAGTTAGCTTTGCCCGTTAGCCTGTTAGCTTCTTCTTCGTGATTCCATTAGCGTGTGTTGGTGGCTCCAGAGGCGGGGGAGTTGCAGTTGTGGTTTTCTTGCTAGAGACACCAGGGGCAGCTGAAAGACCCCCACTAACACTTGTATTAACCCCAGAGGGAACTCGAAAAGGATTTATTAAGGTAAACAAGTTACTTAGTACTGCTTTAAAGCCGTAAAAACTAATAATGATAGAGGAAATATTGAGTTTGTTTTTGTTCTGAGTTTTTTTTTTTTTTTGCGTTACACTGGAGGCAAGGTGGGTGAACTGTTTTGCCCAAGGACGCAACGACAGTGTGCACCAGCAGAATTCGAGCCGACATCCGGTCACAAGACGACATATACTTGTCATTTTAGAAACAACCGTCGTTAAAGTGTAAACCTATTTGAACCTCTCGCCCGTCTCCTTTCACATAATTTCCTAATCAACATTAGAAAATGTCACACATAATGACTCCACACTGAGATAAAAGGACCGAGAATGTATCGCCTTTAAAGCCTATACATCAAAAACCCTTCTAGACTGTGTAATCAAATCAAGCGCAATAAAGCGTAACTTTGTTTAAAAAAAAAAAAAGACTGAAGCGAAAAGAACAGGTTGAGAGCAATTACATGTGACACCAGCCTCGTCTAGTAGAATCTGTCAATCATCTCTATCACCCATCTCTCCGCTCTCTGCTCCACAGTAACTGTACAAGGCAGCAATCTGAGGAAACTAGAGGGATCAAACAAGTCAGCACAAAAAAAAAAAAAGATCTAAGAAGAATATGGTGGAGGTGAAGAGAGACTTGTGCATGGATATCTGCAGTAGGGGAGATTCTCTTTAAAGAGGATTGCTATGAGGGCGCACCGGGACGGCGTAAATCACCAGCTTAATGCGTGAAATCAATACAAGCGATTGGGGAGAAAATTATGGCCAATTTAGTGCATTTGGAGATTTAAATGGTGTTGGAAAAAGAGGTCTTTGGATTCTCTGGATTCTGAAATTCATTTTGGAGAGTTTTTTTTCGGGGCCATTGGGTTGTATGAAGATGTACAAATACCTGAAATAAAAATACTACTGCTTCTGCAATTTTTGACCTTTTCTGCCGTCACTTCAACCAGCATTTAGTCATCTTCGAAAAGCGACCATTTATTTAGTTAAGTTAGTTAATGATCTTATCTATAAAAATGTGTTGTGTGTAGCCTTCATGTACTTAGAAAAATGCTTTATTCATTACATCTCATCCACTGCCCTGGGGCAACAGTCTTGTGTTTCTGAAGGTTACGAGCAGCGATGCCTTCAGGTGAAATATACTGTACTTGTAAATCTGTAAACCACTGCAACATTGTGTGTCTTTCCCGACCCCTTGAAGTCACTTTGAAGAGGCAGCGTCACGACCTGTAAACCAATTCATGCCTATAAAGGTTACCGCAAATATATATGGCACCGATAGGGACATCTGTACATGATTTCTTTTTACAATGGAAAACACTTTGGGGACGAAACGGGCAAAGCGGTCTCAAAGGGGAAGCGTTCGGAGAGAGCTGCTTCACACAGCTGAATGGCACGGTCTGCGCTACATACCTAGAGAGGGAGACACAGACGAGCTAACAAACAACGCGGGAGCGCACATCAAACGCACACTCAATATCTTTACAGGTGAGGGCTTTCATTCCTCGACGCTGCCGCCCGAGGCAAAGCGTTCACCCCGGCAAACAGCGCGCGATCTCCTTTCTCTCATACCTGCGACTATAGTGCAGTGGCTTCTGTGCGTGTCGTCGCCCAACACAATTCGAGAAAACTTCAGAGGAGGAGGGATCGGGTAAAGCAAAGGCGCAAGAGGCGAAAGATCACAGGATATAACAAGAGTAAGGACAAGGGAGGACAGTCTAGACAGCGCCATGGGGAAAGGAAAGGCACGGAGAGCAACTTGAACAAATAAGGTAAATAAAAACAGAGGAGCGCTCGGGCCAGGAGGGGGTGGAAAGGATCAGTGGTGGCAGACAAAAGTGCTCAGACAGATAAGGCACAAAGAAAGGCATGGATCCGCGAAGGCCTATGGAGAGAGATGCAATCAGCGTCCTATGCAGCTATCTGAGCGGGCACCGATCCGGCCCGGGTGCTCCGGGAGGATAACGTAAGGGAGGATAGCTTTGCAGTTTCACCCCTCCTTGTTGAGGATAATAGCAAGTATGAGAGACGGCACTATCCACTCTCAAAGTCAAGAGTCAGGTTAAGGCTAAACGACGACTTCACCCACCGGGCTGTGGGCGAGATGTGCCGGTGTCAAGGTCTTTTTTAGAGAAAGAGCCAATGGCCTGTATCACACACATAAACCTATTGCAGACTGTACCTATTTTTGGACAGGTAGAGTCAAAGCCACTGTCCCCCCTTTGTAGTATGTTCACAGAGAGATCAGTACATAATGTTTGCAGTATATTACGAGCAATCATAAACCAGGAAGTGACATCAATCCTAAACATTTGACTGGTGCAGGCTACAGTATGTACATAGTGTTCCCGGGTCACTCTGCTCCCTGAAATATGTGAAACTTGCTGTGAAACATGTTTATAAACCCATGTAGGGAGTTTGAAAACTGAAAAAATATATATGTATAGCAACCAATTGAGGTGATTGTGCGGCACGTAACTCCGCTATCTTTTCAAAGTATTCTGCAAATGGGTATGTCAAATACAAGCCAAATATCTCCAGGCAGGACTTGATGGGTCATGTTTAATGGTTGAATTGAATCTTTTGCCTAATACTGTGTCATCTTGGGAAGTAGTAGTAGTAGTAGTACAGTGGTAATAGTATCAGTTATAATTCTATGCAAAGGAATTCACTATGAAATTATTTTACCAAAAAACACAAACCTCCGACACGTCATTGAACAATGTAATGAAATGTGGCTAGAACTGATCATTTTTTGACATTTAAATCCTGAGTGATTTCTAGATAAAGCCAGGTCTAATACAAAGCATACTTATACAGTAAAGTGAAGTGTTTTCCAATTAAGTTGTTTGCTTTAATAATATTTACTACAATATGATGTTTAGTTAACACAATCTTAGTCGAAAAAATGACATGATGGATTAGATTTAAGAAGATTTGCTAATGCATTTGTGTGTCTATGGTTTACACATACTAATCTATTCTAATCTATCCACTTCCCCCACTTTAGAAATCGCATAAATGTGTGTTTCATAAAAGCAGAGTTTGTGTAGTCGGTAAGGCTAGTCTTAATTATAACCTATATTGTTCAGTGGGAGTCTGTATAATGGGTTGATTTACTTGTTATACAATGTGTCTATAAGTGGCACTTAAGCACAGTGTTTTACCTACTGATTAGAACTGATTATAAAGCCTTAAGCATTCACTTAAGCGTTACATATGAATAGGCCCATTTGCTTTGATAAACACTGTCATCTCGACACATGGAAAATGAAAAGATCCTTCTTGGTACAGTTCTCTCATAAACACACAAGTTGGATCCGGTCTGGCAACTCAACTTTCTCCAAGAAACCCAAAAGTGTTAAAGGAACACGTTTCTGCTCTCACAAAAGTAAATAGCATATTTTAATTAGAAAGTGTTCGAGGTGCTAAAACATTCGGCAGATGGTTAGCCAGTGCTTCATCCCCGCTTATCTAGTGAGAAAGCTAATAAAGGTAAGTCTCCAGACAGTGCAGTTATTTGTTTAAGTCAGTGTTCTTATCCATGATATAAATTACACAGTGGGGACAAAAGCTGCTAATAAATGTATCAAGTCCCACCAGGAGAAAGGGACCTAATGAAGTTGCATTTTCCTAAATAAGCAGAAGAGGAATTAACCGCCGAGCCACTCACTTTCTTAATAAAATGGCATACGTCTGGTAATCCTTTCAACTAGAAATCCCCACTGAGATTCAGGGGTGAGAGGTAGTTAGTGGTTGTTGGTGGTCCATTGTGCAGACTGGACCAGCTGCACAGCTGTCAGTCTACTCCAAGCAGCAGTGGCTTACCACCTCCAAGTGGAGCTTTTGGTGAGAAAGGCCTTGTAATCAAACTCTCTGTGCCATACCACCAGGACAATCACACGTGGTTATCAGGAAGAGGCAGGGTTTATCTTAGGTGTCTTTAAAGGGGGGTATTATGTAAAATCGACTTTTTCAAGCTTTATATCATGTTATTATGATTAATAATTATATAATAATTAAACACATGCCTGGAGTGTTGCCTTGGCTCATTCACATATTTTTGAGTAATCATTAAAAACTTAAACGGCAGCCATTTTAGGTGTAGCTATGCCTCAGTCCTCCTAGGAACGCCCCCACCTCCTGGAGACGCCTCTGGACCTTTCGTCACCAGCCAAGCCACCAACCACTGCTCCTCAGCTCAGCAGAGCCCCTCCCCGCACAGTAGTGTTGTTTAGATGCCACAGCAGTGTGCTGAAGGGGGCGTGTCGGAAAGCTTCTTAAAGAGACAGAGGCCTATTTCAAGACGTTCAGTACAGCCATTTTGAGAGAGCAATTTTATTCAAGGCAGT
Organism: Neogobius melanostomus; assembly: GCA_007210695.1. Classification (NCBI taxonomy): domain Eukaryota; kingdom Metazoa; phylum Chordata; class Actinopteri; order Gobiiformes; family Gobiidae; genus Neogobius; species Neogobius melanostomus. Next base: position 3,339,101 of record VHKM01000427.1, on the reverse strand, counting down.
TATTTTAATTTACTGCATATACAGACCAACAGAAGGTTACGTCATCATTGTAGTATGCTATAGACTGGTCCTACTGTATGTGATTGAAAAAAGCATAATACCCCCTCTTTAACATAAGGTCAGTGCAACAAAATACTTGCATTATACATTCGCTGGTGCAGATATTGCATTCAGATATATCATAAATCAGGTTTGTCATGTAAAAGTTTTCCATCACAGTCAAAGGTTCTCAAGCCGTCACGCTGCACCGCGTTGTTTAATTCCAGTGCTAATGAGCCAAAAACATCTCAGCAGTTTTAACAAAATAAAATGAAAGAGTCATTACTGATTAGTTGTTATCTGTGGAAATTGGCTGAATTAATTGCAGCCAGATGGGATCGCTACATTGACCAAATGTTATAGACAAGTTGTTATAGAAGCATCAAGAGTTGAAAAATGATTTGTTATATTGGACGGCAAACGCTAATTAATGTTTTGAGTATTGGCTAATTTAGTTCCCTTTAGTCAAAAGATCGGTATAGATGAAAATGTGATTCCTTATGTGTAAAGTGGATTTCACTTAAATGGATTTCAGTTGTGTTATTTTCATTCTGATTGTTTTTCACTGCACACTTCAACTACAGTATGTGATGATTAGGTTTTACCTAAGAATAAACATATCCGAGCCAGCCGAACTGTAATAAATGTACTGTATACAGCACAAATAGACAAGGTATTGGTACCTGTTGCATGGGTGAGCCCCCACACTTCCTGTCCGTATATGTCCGTCTTGTTCCACACCAGTCTGTGCACCAGCCCTGGCCCAGCGGGGTACCACCTCTGATAGAGCCGCCCCTGCACCGAAGCACGCACATGGACTTTGGATAGACCTCCCAATGGAGACACAGGGGACGCAGTCGACGGGGGAGTGAGCAGGACTCTTAGCAGCGACTGGTAGCCCGCAGCTCGAGTGCTCAAGTAGTTGAGTTTGACAAAAGCACCGGGGATTGAAACTTCCTCTTGAACTGCCTGCGGAGGAAAGGAAAGAGAGCTAAGTGAGAAAGACAAATAAAATATCTCTGAGCTGTGAAAAATGCTGTTGAGTCAAAGAGGTCCCAAAAAACCCCCCAAAAAAACAGCATTCATTTTTGTTAAGCACATTTAAGAAAGTATGAACATGGACAAGGGCAGCACTACTTGTTTTTGTAACACTATAAGATATGAGGCAAAGATACAAACTTAAACCACTTAAGGAAGAAAATACTGTATTATTTTCAACAGCTTCTCTTTCACTGTGAGATACAAAAGTTCACAATAAAAAAGCTGAGTGTTTAACCATTAAGGATCATGTTTCACTCTTGGTTTTTGCACAAACACTACATCTTCATGAAATAGACAAGTTACTTAGCAGAGGTTTATGCGCTCTGGTCAAGGTTAAAGTATACTTTATTGTCCCCGTAGGAAAATCTCCTGCATTTGATCAATCCTTCATTGCTGCTGGCTGGGGCAACGTGTCACAAACACACAAGGCTAATCTGCAGAACAAGAGCTAGGTTTGTGAAGGCCCCACAAGGTCTTTGAGTCAAGGCTCAAACTTTCCTTATAACCCAAGGGCACAAATAACTCAACCACTAAACCGACTGCACATGTTTTCATCTGAAGATCTTTAACTGTATGAAAAACTTTATTTTTCAGTGCTTGTGTGTTAGACAGATTCTCTATCACCAGTCTAACTTCTGTGGTAAGGAAGCTGTTTAGCATCTGAGTTTTCGTCGTCTTGATGGCATCACCTCAAACATGGGAAGATGCCCTGCAGCTGAGGTAAAGGGACACCTATAATCTACTCTACAGTTCTCATGATCCGACTAAGACTCTGCCTCTCTCTGAACCATGATGTCATACGTCAGCAGGCTCTACACTGTACCTCTATAGAACAGGGTCAAAGCTGATTTGGGGAGGCCCTCCATCTTCAGCTTACGAAGGAAGTGAAGGCCTTCTTAATGATAGCTGTGGTGTTGTCTCTGGTGGTCAGTTTTTCTGACAGATGTATTCCCAGGAACTTTGCGCTTTTGACCCTCTCCACCTCACAGTTGTTAATTGTGAGCGGAGGATGATGCTTTCCAGAACTCCAGAAACCTAGGATCATCTCCTTTGTTTGGTGTTGTTGAGGGCCAGCTTGTGTTTCGTGAACCAGGCTGTGAGTACCTCCACCTCTTTCCTATATGCCGATTCATTGTTATTGGTAACAAGGCCGATAATAGTGGTGTCATTTGCAAACTTAATGACATGGTTGTTGTTGTGGTGAGTGGCAGTACAGTCGTGAGTAAGCAGTGTGAACAATAACGGGCTCCGGACACACCCTTGAGGTGACCCTCTGCTCACTGTTATTGTTGTGCTGCTAACTCTGGCTGCCTGTCTCCTCTTTGTCAACAAGGATGGAATCCACCTGCACCCTTCCTGACTCCAGACCCAGCAGTGACAGCTTCTCCACTAACTATTGAAGAAGAATGGTATTAAATGCTGAGCTGAAGTCAAGCAACAGTGTTTAGTGTTTTATAGGCCAGGGCATTCAACAGCTTAGGCTGCACATTTCAAAGTTAAAATTTGGCTCAAGAATTTACCTAGTTTCCTATGATTTGGCAATTTCATATGTGCACTATGATTGGACATGGGCTCAGGATGGGACCTATTAAAGTGTTAGAAATTCTATTTCTGGTGCCATGCAAACCAATAGGATCATGAGCAAGTCTCAGTTCTATTCTAAGAATATGGGACTTTACCTCATCCCATGCCATTAAAGTTTCAGAACATGAACATTTCAACTTTTTTGTCAACTTTTCTATATAAAATTGACACTTCACAGGTGTAAAACTATGATTAGCACTTACCAAGGTATGATCCCTGTTATATGCTCTCATACAGTTAGGTTTGTGATAGGTGCTAGTGACAGGTACAAGGAGAAACCGTCCACGCAGCAAGGTGCCACAAGAACTATCCACAAACCGCACAAAGAAAAGTACGATCCTTACAAAACCTGTCTTTAGTGTATCAATGTTTTAATCAAACTGTGTGATTAAGAGCTAACGTGTGACTGTGGCAGACATTTATTTACTCACAGGCTTTATAATCTTAAATCACAATACTTTTTTTCCGATGGGAGGCATTAGGCGTGCTACTTTTCATTTTCGATCGCGGCCGCCTGTTTGTCCCGAGGTAATATTTGCCGCGAGGATGAACCGATAATGGTTCACTAATCAGGCCGAATCGCATTGGTTATTTTAAAAGAGCAGATCGAGAGATAAGGAGAGACCTCAACAAATATGAAAACTTAATTGGATTTTATATGCGCTCTTGCTGAGACACAGAGAGAATTATTGACATTTTTAGCTCGACAACTCCACTGGGTTTATGTGAATGTATACGTAATCACCAGCGCTGACCTCCAACTGACTTTCAACCACCTCATTTGGCTGTGTCTAAGCGCAGACCTGCTGCGATTTACATTTTGCTCATTGTGTATTTGCATGATGTAAATATGAAATGAGCTAAATTTGCAGAAATCCGAGACGCAAGAGTTGGTTTGTTGCTGAGCTGTGGCAAAATACATCTAAAGCTCATTCTCACCGACTGTCACATGTCCACATTAATCTGAATGCCATTTCCACTCGGAGCATATTAAACATATTCAACAATATACCTGCAGTTTTTTTTTCTTTCTAGTATGTGCCTGGGTTTAATGGTTGAGAATTCTATAGTGTGATATACTCATTTACAGAAATATTAATTAGACTAAACATTCACTTATTGTTCACCTCAAGAAAAAATACACTTCATAATCAAATATAATTATAGTTATCTTAATAACTGCATGCAAAAACAGAAAAGTAATATGCGGATTAAGCCAGTATATGCCATCTATTTTAGAAGCTTAATTTATAATCCTCCTTTGAGTTTTCTGTTAGTCTGATGTAATACGGCGATCACTTTTGCGCCATTAATATTTTATACTATTCACAGTTTTGCAGTTTTTTCCTGCAAGATGATGATTCAGCCCGTACTATTCCACTTACTTATGTCGTCAGCAGGATGTTGACACAGTTTAGGTCAAGCAATGGAGAGGATAGTTGAGCTTTATCTATAACAATATCATCTATGCATTGAACCACCAAATATCAAATGTAAAGAAGAAGTAAAAATCGATATTATTAAAGGTCCTATGTCTCATATTATTCAGACTTTTTAAACTACCTTACTCTTGATTTTTTTTGTGGTATAATTTAAAATAATGTGTCTTGAAAAAGATCCTAGTACTTTATGTTTTAAAGTGTAATACTACAAAACACCAGCAGAGGGTGCACCTTCCATCCTATTGCTGACAAGAGGTTTTAAATTGAGAGTATTAATGCTAGCAATTAGCAAATCTGCAAATCTGTGCAGGGAGAGTTTGCCACGGACATGATCGGAACAAGTTCAGTGAAGGGACTATGCTGAAACATGTTTACTTCAGGAAGGTTTTTGGAGAGGGTATAAGTCGATTGTGCATGTAGGCCTTATGAGTGTACATGTTTGGCTCTATCCCACATAGATGTTACTTATACATGATTCAAATGTACCTGTAGCTCTGGTATGGCCGTCCCTTTGTCCGCACAGACCCCCGTGTATCTGGGCAGAGGGTAAGGCAGCACCAGCGGATACGGACTCAGCACGCTCAAGTCATCGCACTTTGCAGTCTCCGCCTCCTCCCTGGACATGGTCACCTGATCAAAAACCAGGAAGTTGTTGTTGGGCGTCCATAACGTGCGCGTCTGGGGCAGGAAGGGCGGCCGCTGGAACATCAGGGTCACGGACATGGCTCCCAGTGTCACCAAGTCGAAACTGAAATCCAATAAAAGTCGTACAATCTGATTCAGCAGGGGTGGGAGATTAAGTTTTGTTTTGTGCTTGCGCGCAGTTTGCGAGGGCTTGACATTAACGTTTTGTTTGCTCGCAGGCTTCTGGGGTGTGAGCCTTTTTTTTTATGTCATTAGCCATTGTTCATAAGCACAATTTAATTTGTTGTGAATTTGTGGCTTATATTTTGGGTGTACTTTACTTTCAGCATAAGAGGATAACAGTATAGTAAGAAAGGCAACATTTTGAATTCGGTGTTTGTCTTTTCATTTTCATATTGTATATTAATTACAAATAGTACGTAATAAATGTACAAAGTCCCGGCGTTTGCACTCAGTCTAATATAAACCCCAGTGTGTGGCCATACCTCCCGTCCTTCCTGCTGATTGTGTATCCATATTCGGGATGCTGGGGGAAGGTTATGTTGACTCCCACCAAAGGCGACCCATCCTGGAGCACCACGTTTCCCCGAATCACCGCCACCCGACTGGAAAGACAAAGGAGAAAAGGTAACGAGAGGGAAATAGAGAAGTGCAAACAATAGGAGGCAGCAGTGACAGGTTTATAATGATGGAGGACGTAATCATTGTTTGGAAAGTGAGACTGCATTGTGACGCACTACGTAGACTCTGCGACCTTGTGTAGGAGGCACTCTTTCCCTGAGTGTCATCTGGGAAAGAGGAGGAAGAAGTAGCTACAAAATAAAATAAAATGATAAAATAGTTTTGCAAAAGAAAACAAAGTTATTAATATTTTATTCACTTCAATGCAAATGTGTTCACTGAGACAACTGAATACATTTGTGAGGCTGACCCAATGTGGGAGGTAAACAGTAAATAATGAAAACGGTTAACAAAAAGTATTTTCAGTCAACAAATATGTAAAATCCATTAATTCATGGACAAAAAATACATAATCCTGTTTTAGTGATGAGGATATAACAAATAAAACATAAAATAAAGTTGTGCCCGGCAATAAAAATGAGCGAATAAAGTCTGTTCAATCAGCAACATACTGTACATCAAACACACTTGAAATACTGAAGTGATACAGCATTAGTATTTACTTTGAAATAATATTCCAGCAAAAAGAAAACGTACGTTGTGTTGAAATTATTATAAAACCAAAAAAAAAGAAAAAAAAAAGGCTTCAGTACATGATTCTTGTAAACATTATTGGATATTGAAATATCTATTTTGAATACTTTTCTATTATTGTGTGTATATATGTAGACTGATAAACCACACCCACTTCTTTTCTGCGTGAGAGAAGGTGGGTCTTGACATACACGTTAAGCAAGTGACTGATTGGCGTCTAAGGCCGAACCAATCACGACTGTCACAGAGAAATGACAAGGTTACGTCAGTCGCTGCGCCGCTATGTTGTTAGTTCAATTAACAGTGACACATGCAGAAGTTATCAGCCAAAACTAATAATAGAAGGACTTTGTCTCTGCGTTCTCGTGAGTTTAGATTCAGTTCATATTGTGAGTTGGACTACAGCTGTAATTGGTTTATTTCACTGACAATCTGTGTGTGTTAGGCTCGCCTGTTCAAACTGCTCCAATTGCTCCGTTACCAGACTAACTTCCCTGCGTGGAATGGACAAGGAATAACATGGCAGAGCCAGGCAAGTATACTATATGACCATTTTTGTATTTATCAGTATTATTTTCTACTTTCAAATGGTTTGTTTTTACTATTAAGCTACAGTTACAACACAGCTTCCCTCATGGAACAATTGTCTCTAAATATAAGTTTCAGTACATTTATATGGCGTAAATGCAACTTACTCAGTTCATTATGTCTGAAAAGCTGCACTACAGCATGTATAACACACTCGCCCCGATGACCTTTGGTGGGAAATAAAGTACGTTCTGTCCAGCACATAGCAATTGCATGTACCGGTACACAATCCTGCTTTGACCAACATATTGTACTAGGATCGTGAATACAACTCCACAGACAATACAACAGCTTGCACTGCACATAAAGAGCTAAAACTTTCACATCACGTTTCCATTTCAGAGCCCAAGGAACCTGTGGTGAAAATGGCACCCACTGACTGGAATATTAATGCAGCGGATCACTCTGGAACAACTTAGTTATGTCTGATCAAAACGATACAAACAGACAAAAATAAACAAAGATTTATTCAAGGGCTGCACTATACATTATTCTTCTGTATTTCCATCCATCCATTTTCTTCCACTTTTCCGTTGCCGGGTCGTGGGGGCAGCTGTTGGAGCTGCCCAAATCACATTGCACCAGCCCCCTATGGCTCCTCCTGCAGGTGGTGGGTCCACGGGAGGACGGCCTCATGGTTCTACCCGGGCCTGTTGGTCTCTCATAAGGGGCTTCTGAACTGTTCTTTGTCTGACCCGTCACCTAGGACCTGTTTGCCATGGGAGAACCTACCAGGGGCACGAAGCTCCCAGAGCAGACAACAGAGCTCCCAGGATCATTCGGCCGCTCAAACCCCTCCACCACGTTAAGGTGGCAGTTCCAGGAGGGGTCTGTATTTCCAATGTGGGAATAACTAGATGTATTAATAATTCAATACTGCTCAATAAGGCTATACTGTATGGCTAAATCCTCCATATAATAACATGTCTAACAAAAACATGAAAAGCATACATATCTTTCTTTATTACTTTTTACTTTTTAGTTTATCTCATATTAAAATCCATCCAGAAATGTTTGGAAAAAAGTTAAACCATAGTGATTCCATTGAATGAAACAAACTTCCCCTAGACCAGTGGTTCCCAACCTTTGTTGTCTTCCTTGGATATTTATTTTATGTTGAGATTGCTGCCAATTATTTAGGAAATTATCAACGGCACTTGTGCTTCACAGCAAGAATGTCCCGGGTTCGATTCCCACCTGGACGGGGCCTTTCTGTGTGGAGTTTGCATGTTCTCCCTGTGTCTGTGTAGGTTTCCCCGGGTACTCATGTTTCCCCTACCACTAAAAACATGTACAATAGGTGAAACCTCCAGCCAGGTGATTCTGACCATGAGCCTGGCTCCACATCTGGAGATAAGTCTTGAGCACGGCCTACGCTGGCTGCTCACTGCTCCTTACGGGTCGCCCCAGCGGCATCGAAGGATGGGTCAAATACAGAGGACACATTTCCCTACGATCCATTCATTTTGAAAATATAATTTGTCATGATTGATTTAGTATTCGATTTCAGCTTTTTAAATCAACAGGCTTGCGTATACCCCATAGACCATAAAAATAATAGACATCCTCCTCACTCCTCCCGTTTGCCATAATAACTACGTTCAAGGGGGAAACCATGGTGGATTTACAGACTCCTCCCACCCTGCTGTGACGGAGCACGTTCCTAAAAAGGGCATAAGGGCGGGATCAGACTTGGCCCCCCTTTAATTGTAACTAACCCAGCGTTATCACAGGAGGAGTATCTAGCTGTAGAAAATTAGAAACCAGGCTTTAAAGTTGTTCTTAACGTGTCTAAAGTACAATGCTTTCTAATGGGGGACTAGCGGCTATATGGAGGTATTACACCAATGGCGGCCCTAGTGTCGTGGTCTCGAAGCAGAGTAGCCAGCGGCCATTGGTATTCCCCCAGGGGTCCCCATACCCCAGGTTGCCCTAGACCACACTCCCCACAGCTGACTTTATGTCTCTGAGAGTGACATGCTCACAGTTCTCAACCTCACAGAATCAGCACAAAATAAACAAATAGCCTTTTATATGCAGGTCGTAACTCTCAGACGTTAAGCGTAAATGGTCCTGGTCAGTACTGTGCCTGATGGGAGACCATGATGGGACACCAGGCGCTTGGGTTGAGGAGTGTGCGAGTGAGTGATTGGTGGCGGTTGTTTCAGATGTAGCAGCTGCGCTTTTGTCAGCCTAGCTCAAGGGCAGCTTCAGCTTACCACCACCGAGTATGAGGTGAACGAAAAAGCCAAATGAATAAATAAAGTCCCCTGTGAAGCGTTACACAAACAAGAGCCTTTTTACCCTGCCCCCCCTTTCAGTTCAACGCAGTCATTCATATATTTCCATGAGCGTGTAAGTCTATTAGCGACAAGGTGGCCACAAAGCTCCTATTTGTTACTCTTGTCCGGAAAGCTGCAATTGATTTCCTTTCCAAAAAACAGCAACCTTTAATTAATCTACGTGTTTATTGAAGAGAAACGGGGAAGAGAAATGGAGCGGTGACATTTCTCAACAAAGTGTCTCTTCCTGCAGACATTGACTGAGGTGTCTAGCTCGCAGACAAACTCAAAATGTTGTCCTCCGTCGATAAAAAGATGTGATAATCAACGGTCGACAACAAAGGAAGGAAATGTCAGAGCTACGAGCACTTATTTAGAGAGCCTATGAAAAGATTATCTGCAATGCAAAATCTATTTTAATGAGATGTGTAAGAAGATCTAAAAGCAATGTATGGCGTGTCTTCCTCGGGTTAATAAGATTAGCCTTTTCACATGAAGAGAAACTGCACTTATTTTGCCGTGATGAAAGAACCAAGCATTGCAGAACAAATTGTGTTTTATATTTCATGTGAACCTAGGAAAGACATTAACAATTTACTATTTTTGTTTCCTCCTTCGGGTTGAATGGAGATGCTTGAGGACAAACTCATCACGTTAACTCCATCATGATTGACTCTTTGGGCAAACGCTGTTGCAACAATAATTTTCAAGTAAACAGAAAGTAAACACATTAAGATGCCTTGTTTGCTTAACTCACTGTTGACTTCCAGCAGCTTCAAGTAGCAAGTTGCTGCCGGTTAAACTGCATCTTTAAACGTGGTCTACTGTACAAGCCTAATTGCTTATTAGAGCTGTGCAATGTTTTTTGTCTTAAAGGGGGGGGTATTATGTAAAATCGACTTTTCCAAGCTTTATATCATGTTATTATGTCATTCCCTCATTAAACACATGCCTGGAGTGTTGCCTTGGCTCATTCACATATTTTTGAGTAATCAGTAAAAACTTAGACGGCAGCCATTTTAGGTGTAGCTATGCCTCAGTCCTCCTAGGAACGCCCCCACCTCCTGGAGACGCCTCTGGACCTTTTGTCACCAGCCAAGCCACCAACCACTGCTCCTCAGCTCAGCAGAGCCCCCTCCCCGCACAGTAGTGTTGTTTAGATGCCACAGCAGTGTGCTGAAGGGGGCGTGTCGGAAAGCTTCTTAAAGAGACAGAGGCCTATTTCAAGACGTTCAGTACAGCCATTTTGAGAGAGCAATTTTATTCAAGGCAGTTATTTTAATTTACTGCATATACAGACCAACAGAAGGTTACGTCATCATTGTAGTATGCTATAGACTGGTGCTATGTGATTGAAAAAAGCATAATACCCCCCCTTTAAATATTTTTTAGATGCCACATTGCACGACGTGGGGATTGTAAAATCGTGGGCTGCACTAGTCTCCACTGTGCGATGGTTCAAAGAGAAAATCGTAGCTACGACCAAAGTTTATCGCAGCGAAAATCAGGCTACAGACGGCGTGTGTTTAGCTGAGGTAAGTGTCGCATGTTAGCGGTGTTGATTGTCGCGGAAAAGTCTAAGGAAAGTCTTGTAAAATGCGGGGTTGGACCCACTCCTGCCTGGCCTCTGGCTGCGGTGCGATGTTGACAAGACACTAACAGAGATCCTATTTGCAGCGAGAGGACGGCTCACTCCATTCCAAAATATCAGACACTGCCTGATGTCTGTCACACCTTGTCTTCGGTCGTACGACGGTTCTATTTTAAATCATTGTCCATGTCTCACTGTACGACCTAAGACCTGCGATTTTGAGCTACGACTTAAGGTTTTCCCCATGACGACTTTACTCATCAATGATCTTTTCTGCATGTTAATTTAAATGGTACAATGTGAAACATCAAAGGTGCCCAACAGCAGGTTTATTAGTCACAATTATGCACAATGTCCACTTTAAATGGCCATTTTCTGTACAATTCAATCCCTCCGTAGGTTAACTGATGGGTCCTTCACTCTCAAATCACCCGCCGGTTTCCATGGTGATACCGAGTGTCACCGGATTATCAGCTGATGAGCAACAAAACACGGGAAGAGATTTCACGTAATAATGGGCACTGCTGATCCTGTCATGGAGACTGCGAGGAGAAGAGGGCGTTTTGAGAGACCACTAGACCACGGTAACCAACTGGAAATGCACAGCGAGGAGGAGACAATCAATCTTTCCCTTTTTGCCAAAGGAGAGAGTCCCGAGCCTGAGTGAACAATTAGTGCAAGAGCTCCGTTATAGACCACAGCCGCTGTCAGTGTAATTTTTCATATCCCGAGTCTCCCCTTCAGTGAATTAATTGTCCTCTTGACAGTGGGATTTCTCTAATAGACAAGAAGCAATTGGTTGGATGCTGTTGTTGGTCAAAGAAATTACATTTATCCAGAAAGTTCTCCTTAAGGGGGTCAACACAGTCAGTCACACTATCCTCTGCATCATTTCAACTAACTTGTTTTTCCCCAACAACATCAACAAATCTCCGCTTTGATCTTCAACACATATTATCACGACTCTGCTGATGTTGTATAGATATACTCATTCCGAGTCTTACTCAACCTCATCACAATAACCAGCCTCTTTATTGTTTTGAGCATCATTTCCACTCCCTGGCCATATTGGTTGTATGATGTAACATGTCAGATCCTATGGTTGGTCTAAAAGCCTAATATATCAGTCATTCTTATTATAGCCACAAACTAGACAGCTTTGAGTCTGAAAACATCGCTTTCAGTGAGATATGAGCCAGAGTCTTTGTTTGCTCTTGTCCAATCTGAAGTTTTTAGGGCACCCTCCACAGCAGCAGCAACAGTGAGATGTGGGCTCTGAAATATTTATGTTGACACCTTTACAACTGGTGTCAGTGAATGACACATTAAGCATTAATGCAGCAAACAAATAGTGGTCCACGGCTCTGTGTCAGACACTGAAGGACGCCGTTTTGCAGCAGAGGTCCCAGGAGGAGTGAGGATTACCCCGCTGTGTGCCCAGACATGTGTCCACATAAAAGAGGCCCATTCAGAGGCGCAAAGGCTTTGTCATTACACCAATAATGACCACAGACGACTTTAGCTCACAAGACTGATTACTCCATTATATGGAGTCATGTCTGTCAGCCTAGGACAATTCAAGGATGTGCCAAACCAATAGATGCAAACAATTTAAACTTACTTGGAGCCTACTATTATTGCAGCTCTACTACTTGCACCTTTTTTAAGGCAAGACACAGCAACTGAACACATACAGTGAGAACCAGATGTTTACATAAAATGTAAACATCTGGTAATAAAAAAGACACATATGCGTTTTCTTTCTCATTGTCTGACATGAAACCAAAATTAACTTTTACTTTTTTTTAGGTCAATTAGAATTTTCAAAAATATTCAGTTTTCTAAGCTTACTATTTGAGAACGCCCAGATGACGATGTCATGTCCTTGGAAGCATGCACAAGACTGGTTCATCCTTGGGTACAATTTCAAGACACCTGAAGGTGTTGCTCATTGGTTCAAGCAATTATACGCAAGTATGAAAAAGATGGAAATGTCCAGCCATCATAGATGAACGTTATGTGGTCCGAAATGTGAATATCAACCCAAGAACAAACGCAAAATACCTGGTGAAGACGCTGAACCTGGTAAGAGTTTGTAATTATCTAGAGTGAAACAAGTACTGTATCGACATGGGCTGAGAGGGTACTCTGCCAGGAAGAAGCACTTACTCTAAAAGAAACATACAAAAGCCAGATTGGAGTTTGCAAATGCTCACATGGAAATGTATGGGCAGAGCTGAAAAGGCATGTGCACGCAAATTTGGCTCAGTTACACCAGTTCTGTTTGGAGGCATGGACCAAAATACCTGCCAACTATTGTGAGAAGCTTGTGGAAGGATTTCCAAAACATTTGACCCAAGCTATACAGTTTAAAGGCAATACTTTGAAAAAGTAACAGAAACTGTGTAGAAAATTCTATCTCATATTCTTCTGGCATTTAGGACATGTAAATAATATTTAAAATTCTTATTGACCTAAAAAAGTAAAAGGTTTCATGTTACACAGTTTTATAAAGTGTATGCAAATGTCTGGTTCCCACTACAATGGAAGCAGTGGTCATTGTTTTGTTTTTGTTTAAAAAAACAAAACATTTCTCATATAGTTGTCAATGATCTACAGCAAAAGTTTTAAACTGATATGTCTGATCTTTTTTTTTTTTTTTTTTTAATAGAAACCTTCAGTGTCTCGCCTTGAAAAACATCTGCTATGCACATACAGATTGACTCCATCACATACCAATCCTGTCTGTTATGTTCGGACAACCCAAGGACGTGCTAAACAAAGAGTGAAGGTGAAACGCATGCACACACGGCGTCGGATCAGGGAGTAAACACACCTGGTATCAAAGGGCACCTCTCCGGGGAGCGTGTGCGTGGCGCTCTTTCCCAGGAGGAATCGGATGCGGCGGTAGAAGCTGTGTGTGGGGCCGGTGGGGGCAGGGGGCTCTGCTGCAGCAGGGACAGAGGGTCAGACGAGCCGTGACACAGCGGGTCCGAACCACAACTCAACTGTTCGCAGCAGTCCGGGTCCACGCAGTCCACCAGGCCATCTGCAAAAGACGGGACTTCACATTAAAGATCTACCAAGGAAATAACAGGCCATTTTAGATGCATGGTCAATGGTGTGTGAAAGGAACGTCACAAGCAAAACGTTGTTTTTTTGGTTTATCGTCTCAGTTGCCAATAGCTATTTTGGAAAAAATGAAATAAAAAAATGTCTGAAATTCTTAAGTCATTTACACCAGATGCAGCACTCAAAGCATGCTGCTTCAGCCCATGAGATTGTGCTTGTAAGAAGTATACTTTCATTTGTGCACTGAACAGACTGACAATAGTTACTAGAGACATCAAAACAGTGTGAGCTTTGAAAAAGCAGAATAATTAAATACTGGCGCGTTGTTCGGGAGTTTGCCCACTAGTAAATTTCCATTTCGGCTCTCCTTGTTAAATAAGCACCAGATTTACACAGTTACATTTTAAAGTAGATCATTGATTTAACCTAAACCCCATTGGTATGTTGAGACTTTAAATCCTTCACAGTAATGTTTGTCAGATTGTATTTGCATGGATAGAAACTTGACTTGTCTTGAATAATGTGAATTGGTCGCCTTTACTTTCCATCCTGGCTCCAGGACTAACTGTTTTTTTTTTAGGTTTCTTATACATTCTATCCAGAGGGCCTACCAAAAACCCTAAAAAAAATGAAATAAAATTGGTCCTGGAGTATCTTAGAGACTACCAGGATGGAAAGCAAAGGCAAACAACCCACACAGCCACTAAGTCACTGAAAGGTCAAATACTAATATTAACTGTTTCTTCCACATAACAAGTTGCAAAATGCACCTTTAAAATACAGAACTTGTGCAGTACAATTGTAGCCTGGCTAACGCCAGACTGCTGTGTGCGCTCAAATCTTTTCGAACTTCACAACAGCCTGGGGACCATGGCCGACATTTTCACATGGATTTGGGCACCAATCACAGAACGAGGAGGGACGACGCATTATTTGACATACGGAAGCTTGTAGTTTGTTTAGGGATAAAAAAAATAAATAAATAAATATTTACGGATCCATCATGACGCAATGCCATCTTTCGATCAAGCTTTAGACCGTGTTCTAAATAGTTTAGCTCAAAAGTTTACAACTGGTACATCTACGTCATCTGATACATTCATAGCGCCCAATAAACGGCTATGGACAATCGTGAACCACACCTCTCCTACGAGAAAATGAATTGGTGGTCCCCAGTCTAAATACCACTTGTGATTTTAGTCCGGGGTTAGCCAGGCTAGTACAATTGCAGGATGCATCACAAACTCTGGATACTGTGCAGGCTGAAAGCAAGTTGAGGGTGACTCCCAGCTCTGACAATTTGCTCAATGTGTCTCCCTGCCTCTCCCTCTGTTCACCCCCAATCCATGTGAAGTGTACAGCCAAATAAAACCTAAAAAAAAAATCTCTCTGAGAGGAGCGAGCCATCACAGAAAGAACATTAAGTTCAATTTTCCTGCATTCACTAAACATAACAGTAACATCATAAATAGTGCTGCACAAATCAGCCGTGGACTACAGTAAACTTGATTTAAACGCTAGAACGCTTTCTATCCATCACACAGACAACATAAACCAGAGCAGACTTTAAAAGTGCTCTTCAGATCATTCAAGTACAAGCTGTCCATAAAATATAGAGACTTTAAAGCTAATTTGGAGAATTTATTTTGCACCATTCGCACAACACATGACAAGATGGGACTGCGGTGTTGAGAAAGTCTTTCAAGGCTGAGCTACGGCTCTGTATATCTGCCACAAAGAGACAAGGAGAAAATAACCTCAAACCGACCAAGCGGCAGAAATGAATTTTACCCCCCAATAACTGGCAGCTGATAACTCCCGTATGAATCTAATTTTGCGACAATAATGGACGGCGCATTTATTATCATTATCGCAATTATCAATCGAATAGGATTCATCAGGAGTCATCAGCGGGCAATTATCCCATCCATTTTAGATGTTAATCAAAGCCGAGTCAGTCACAATATCAAGTGTGTGTCTGGAGATGGTCAGCGCAAACAAAGAAAGCCCTACGCGGATGAGGAAAACAGTATGACCGCTGACAAAGGAACAGGTCATTTAAGGCGTTCTCCATTGTCCCGGTGGAAATTCATCCTCTGCGTTCCACAGAGAAACTAATATATTAATTTACAACATGTTTTACCAAGAGCTTTATTATATAGGCAGTTTAAAGTGAAGGTGAAGCCCAGGTAGAGACTTTTGGCAATTTTTTTTAGAGCCGGGACTCAAAGTCACATTGGTCTAAATACGCGCTATGATCAAACCCTTTAGTCAAAGAGCAGCACCAAGAGATAGAAATAATAGATACAAGTTTGGATAGAAAGTTGTCAAAATAGAAAGTACGATTCCAATTTCAGTTTGTTGCGTATTCTGTAGCAGGTTAGACTGGTAAAGTGCAAGTTGGAAAAAGGCATAAAGGTATTACACCAAATCTGATGTGTAGATGAGAGAATACTGCATGAGCAAAAAATGGCATTTAAATTAGGGCAGCGCAATATATCACCGAATTATCGTAATTATTAAGTGATGCAATATGAAGAGAGGAAGAAAGAAGACGCAATATCACAAAATGACTGAGGTTCCATCATAGCCTAAAACAACACCATACTGCAACTAAAAAAAAAACTTGCATCTTTGTCATGAAGCTTTTGCGCAAATTCAACCTGGAAGACCTACCCGCAGCACTCATTCATTTCCTCATCGCCGGCAGCTCCTCACTAATCAACCAATCATAGCCCCATCTCAAGCCGCACCCGTACGACAGCCAATCACATTCCTACTTCAGCCATTCATCGCCCAGGATCCCCTTCTGAAGCTCCCTCGTCCATCGCTCGGCCATTTCCCAGCTGTGTTGCAACCCTCCTCCGCCCTCCTCTACCGGGCCTCTCATTGGCTCTGCTCGTCGTTGTCAACTGGCTGCCCTGGGTCTTATCCTCTACCACCATCAGTGTCCAGACTCCGGGTGGGAAGACTTCGTCAATCATTTATCACTGCAGTGTATTTCAAATCGTTAATTCAGTCTTCCGCCAGGGTCAGAGCCCCAATCGTGATTCATGTCCAATAAAACTCTCCTAACACCACTCTGCTTCTGTGAGTTTCAGGTTGAATTAGTTATGACTTTACAAATTCAGTACAATTTTGGTCCTAATTTTCTATTTTTCTAAAAATATAACAGAATATTTCTTGAGATTTTTATTGGAATGGGCTGTGTTGAAATGCATTCCTAAAATAGTGTATTAAAATCGTTGATCTTGCCAAGCTCTTAACTATCTAGAAAAAAAATGTGCTGATATTTATAGCCTAAAGTTTTGTGTGATCTGTGCAGATTCAAAGTCATGAGTGTAATATGCAGCTGTACATGCCATTTGTGCGTTCCATTTCATGCCTGTTTCTGAAAAGCCAGGAAACACCGCTGACATTTAAATGCGGACCACAGACCGGAGGAGCTAAAGGCCAGCCATATCCTATTATAACCTGCCCATTGCTTTGCGCTACCTTTTGCAGCCGGCAATCATTTCCATAAGAATCACCCTCTTCAACATAATAGCACGGCAATAATTGAATTTCTAATTTCACCATCATTAAAGGCAAATTGAATGTGTTTGAACGATGTTATTTTTTCCATTTGAATGACACAGTGAAGCGGATACATAAGATGCTATTAACATGTGTGTATATCGGGGAATAAGGCCACTTTTGCCAAACAATATAGATCGGTCAGACCCATCCAGACTGTAATTGAAACTCCCTCCAAAGACCCCCTTTTTATTCTGATTACTGGTGATAGCGTTTTTTTTTTTTTTTTCCATTTTCTATCTGGGTCCTATCTTCAGAGACAAAGAAAATGGCTGGGGAAGAGTGATATGCGAGCCACAGTATATCTGCCAATTAGAGAGGACATGCGCTCAGGCCTGATTGAAAATGAAAAGCAGGTAGCAGATAAGAGGAGTGGGGACGGTGAAGCTGTGCCTTAATTATTTCCATACAGGTAAAGAGACATCGCTTTAGTCTATCTATTCAAATGTGTGTATGCAGTGCAAGTTTCTAAGATGCCCCAAAAAGAGTTTTTATTATTCAAATTATTAATCATTTTCAACATTTACAAAGTTTCACTCAACTAAACTATCCAGTGAATGAGAAAAAGACAGCTAACTTAAAACATTTTTTGTAATCTGTTATGGCTGTTTCCTAGAGCGATTCTGGTCTAATCTGGATATGTACTAGCAGGTGGTGTGCCCTTTCATGAAAGTAGCTTTTTTGCTTAAGGCAGCCCTGGTGAAACGGACCATGTGGGCTGTCGAGTTACGTGTTTCCTTCAGTGTGTTGTCTTTTATTTTAACTGGTCCCGATGTGCAGCTACATCGTAACATTTCTTTTTCTAAGGGTCAACGGTGGTGGTCAATCTTTGCACAATTATTATTATTTTGAAATAACTAAATCATTTATAAGCAAAAACGAAGCTCAGGCCATGAATATGTTTTAGGTCTTTAAGACAAGCAGCTAGAACCCTTTTCCTACCCTTGACCAATCCTGTATTGTGCTATTTTCCAAGGCTTTACAAATAATGTTACTTTACTTTATTTGTACATTTGAAGAGGACAGCACACATCAAATAGCTAATTTCTATCCGTAGTCCTCATACATTTATGTCAACAATGAAAACAATACAAGTCTTTTCATGGTTTAGCACCAAAGTACATCTCTGACATGTTAGAGCCGTATGAACCATCTCGGGCCCTGAGAACTTCAGGGAGGGGTCTCCTGGTGGTTCCCAGGGTCAATAATAAACACGGTGAGGCTGCGTTTCAGTTTCATGCAGCTAAAATCTGGAACAGTCTTCATGAGGATGTGAGACAGGCCTCAACTCTGACAATGTTCAAATCCAGGCTGAAAACAGCTCTTTTTACCCGTGCATATGAAACTGAAAGTATTTTATCTGCACTCTTGCCTTTTACTGTAATTGATTAACTTTATGATGATGTTTTATTGATCGATCTGTTTTCTTGTAATTTTATGCAACTGTGAAGCACTTTGAATTGCCCTGTGTATGAATTGTGCTCTACAAATAAACTTTGCCTACACTATTTAAACCACCCGTGAAATTTACCAATGCTTTTGTGTATTTTATTATAACGTGTTATTTTCTATAAATAAAAATGATTTAAGAGAAACTAATCTAAAAAGTCAAATTTTTGGATCCTCTGTCTGGGCCTTGGTCCAAAAATACACCCTCCCATATGGCAGCCAATAACAACTTTTGTTGTCACTAATGCTCTCTCAAACTCCAAACACAAGCCTGCTAGGGTAACATCATTAAGCCTTCAGATTCTATAAATCTCCTCCAAAAGCACGTCATAAAATCATTTTTGGCAGTACTTTGTGACAAGGAAAGTGACCTTTGTTTGTAAAACTGAAAACTTACATCCCCGCTTTGAACCACAATGAAAGCGGTTGGAAGTAGCTACACAAACGTCTCAATGGGCTGGTGCTGGGTCAGTGCAGCGTGGTACTTTGTTGTTTATTCTTATCCACAAATGAACACACAATATTAATAAAACAATACAGGGTAACTAAAGGATATTTTTTATTTGGTTGCCAGGTTGCAGTCGCACTCCCGCTTTTTTTTGTGTGTGTGCACATTGTTTGCTTTGTGGCGGCAAGCCTGTAATCCGCACAAGAACCTGTAATTTCATGTTGGGAGCAGCCATCTATGCCGACTTTTCAAGTGTTGGCCCTACTCTGCCAGGACAGCTTTGGTAAACAATGTGCACTGGGGAAAAAAAAAAAAAAAAAAAAAAAAAGTTACACGCTGCTTTTACACCAGCCCTCAAACACAACAAAAAGGTCTGACACAAAAAGAGGTCTGAGCTTTTCGATTGAGGTGTGCGGCTATTCAAATGTCACTCAACGCGAAAAGTAGAGCACGGCGGAAAAACGGGAAACAAAATGTACCACTTTGTTATGATGGATGTGCTTAACATAATGGGTGTTTCACGGCGTTTCAAAGTTGTAGGTACATTTTCACATGGACTGGCAGTATATTATAGTAATGAACCTCCTGTTGATGGGCCTGATTCGTGTTTCGAGCTCGAGGCTGCCTGCACACGTCACCTGTCAGAGAACGTCTTCAAAGGAGCTCAAACGAGTTCTGCTTGGTTTGCTGTATTCAGAGTTGTGAAGTTTCCTCAGCCTGCCTTTTATCCCCGCAGGTGTTATGCATATGAGGCATTTAGCTGTGATAAGACGAAAAGCAGACACTCGCACAAAAGGCCCACAGATACATATTCAGAGTGAGAATGACCAGCAGGACTCTACAGGGGTCTCAGCAGGATGGGGACAACACACCGGGATGAAGAGAAGGAACAATGGAGGGGGTTTGTGTTGTTGGCGGGAGGAACAGGGGGGGACGTAATGGGACGAAATGGACAATCTGCCAGAGCGACAGAAAAGAGAGAGTAAAAAGAGAACGAAAATGATAGATGATGCTCGAATGTCACCTCCGTCGTTGTCTGTTCCATCACTGCAGTCAGTTTCCATGACAACGCTGCATCCCGGCCCGCTCCATCCGGCCTGGCACACGCAGCGCCAGCCGCTCTGCTCCAGGGTACAGCGCCCGTGTCCGCTGCACAGCCCGGGACAGCCGTCTGAAACAGGTATCACAGTCAGCACAGGGCTACACACGCACAAGGCCAGGTTTCAATCTGAAATAATCACCTTTCACAACCACGTCCAGGTCATGGGTGACTGCAGACGGAGAGGAAAGTGAGTCAGCGAGGGATTATTTATTCTCATCAGAATCAGACAGCGCCGCACACTCACCGATGTTACAGTGCTCCCCCTCCCAGCCCGGCTGGCACACGCAGGTCCCGTCGTGGCACTGGCCGTGCTCCTCGCAGCGCGGGTGGCAAGCTCTCTGGTCACACGCTGCGCCCACCCAGCCCTCCTCACACTGGCACTGGCCTTGGGAGCACACGCCATGGCTGCCACATGGCACAGGGCACAACTCTGCGAACAGGTGGGTGGGATAGTGCGTGAGAAAGGAGCAGAGCAGATGGGGACACTGAGCTTTGGAGAAACGCAGAGGTAAAAGATGCACAGGGGACACCGCGAGTGAAAAATATCTGAATTGGGGGCGAGCTATCGGTTATAAGTGAGAGAAAAAAAATAGAGATGGAAGCGGATAACCTCAGAGACAAAAGTCTTCCTCTCACAATACATAATCTTCTACCTCTAATAGGCGAGTTCCCAGAAGAGGCAAGAGAGTGAACAGACTCATAATAACAGCTAAATGATTTGTATTTGCACCACAGATTTAAACTGCAGGGATGTGATCTCACTCTATTATTTCTTCTTGACATTTTGATCAGATTTGGGAGGTATGTTAACACCCATGATCTCTTTTTGGCTCAATCCATCTC
The DNA here is from genome assembly GCA_007210695.1 of Neogobius melanostomus. Taxonomy (NCBI): domain Eukaryota; kingdom Metazoa; phylum Chordata; class Actinopteri; order Gobiiformes; family Gobiidae; genus Neogobius; species Neogobius melanostomus. Next base: position 3,318,184 of record VHKM01000427.1, on the reverse strand, counting down.
AATCTGTTTCCCCCTCTGTTCACTGTTCTCATGTAAACCATTTTAAAACCCTCCTTTTTTCCCCCCCCTTTTCGCCTGTCCTTTTTTGCACTCATCCTTTGCATCCTTTTGCCCAAGCAAAGCCTCATCCATCAGTAAAGAGAGCAAACTGCTGGAGGCACTCACAGACTACTTATCCGGCCGCAGTAAAAAGTTATTTCAATTTAAATATACATAGCACGGAGAGAGGGAGGAAAAGTGGATTAAAGTCGGAGAGTTTTTCGGCTCTCCATTAGAATTGCATTAGTTTAGCTATGCTTCAACAGGAGCAGGACATAAAATGGCCTGGTCCTTTTGATTAAAAGCCCAGCAGGTAAAGGTAACAGTCTACGCTGTGTCATTATCGCGGCCCGTATCACTGTAATAAGGCATGAACACACCAGAGAGCCCCACTAATGCTGACCGCCTCCAAATCATCGGCTTGCACTTTGCATGGTCGAGCGGATCTGGCCGAAACCAGTATTTAAGCATTATAGCGACATCACTGATTATGGCTATTTTCCTTCCTGTCTGGGCACACAGCAAGGACAAGGACACAATGTACTCAGAAAGAGCCACTTGACACTTTTAAATGACTATCCTCGTGCTGTATATATGTTCATAAAAAAAGTGACTAACACACTACCTTCAAGTCACTAAAACTGCAATTTGAACAAGTACCGAGCTTGGTGCGTTGAAATTTAATATTGTAAGATTTATAGCCACACTAATATGTTACATACACTTAGAGACGGATGTAATGGAGCTTTTAAATGTTCCTGAGTGTAGCCGTTTCTTGAAAAACCTCGCAGCAAAGCCGGTCCTCTTTCTTTCACCCTCCACTCAATTGCCTTTTCTTTTCCCATTTTTCGCTCTGGGGCACGGCGTGTGTCATGCGTGTGCTTCTTTATATGCCTTACAGTATAAATGCGCAGAGAGCGACAGAGGCAGATAAGATGGGAGAGGGAGGACGCAGCCTGGAGGGGAGGCAGGGGGGTGGGGAGCGCTGCCGCTGTCGTCACTAAGTCATGAGGGGAAATCTCATTTACAGGCAGCATGAAAAGTGCACAAACACACAGTCATTTCCTAGAGTGGCCCGGGTCCACGCTTCTCTCATGTCTATCAAATCCCCAGAAAATAGTATCTGGCAGCTGCATGCATACTACAAGCGCACTGGCACAGGCAGTCGTGTGCAATTTGCCGCGTTTTTTCACTCATTTCCATGTTCGGACATAATCATCTTGCAAGGTATGGGGGCAGTTGATATTGCTTTTCTTTTATTATTGTTCCCGCTTACCACCGGACAATATTTTTGCAATCCATCAAAGTGTGCATATGAAAGTCTGCGTAATGCAATGAGGATAGCGCTGAGAATTAAAGGTGGCGTATGGAGCTGTTTAGCAACCCAAAGCATAGGGCTCTCTAGTTTATTTGTTTGCTTATTATCCGGATCCCCATTAGCTGCCATAATCGTGACAGCTACTTTTCCTGGGATCCTTTATACAACTCACATGATAACAAAAATAATTGCAAGGCATTTAGAGCTGACACAAATTCACATTCATAATAAAACAACCTTGATCTTATTATGATGCCAGTAAAGACCCAGAGAGCATAGATTCTTATTAAAGTCTCTTAAAAGTAGCTTTCGAAGCTTTGGTGACAGCTTGTTGGGAAATCGACTCTGTGCATAACTTCAAATCATAACAACGCCGCCCAAGAAGTGACTTCCTGTTTCGATCCAGCACGCCACAATAAAAGCACACAGCTCGTCTCATTGATCAGTTCAGCAGGTACTTGCAACATTACAAGAATATAATTAAATACACACATTTTAAGTGTTTTGTCTGTTAACAGTCAGGCAGAAAGACAGTTGCTGAACTAATGAATAAGATGGTGCTTTTATTTTGGCGTGCTGGATCGAAACAGGAAGTCACTTCTTGGGCGGCGTTGTTATGATTTGAGCTTATGAGTCAATTGAGAGTGATCAGGCTTTAAAGGGGAGAAAACATGTTCACAAACACCTTTTGTATCATAAAAAGTGTTTGCTCAATGTAAAGAAGTCCATATTATAATGTTAGTTACATATTTATTTTGATTTGAACATGTTTTCTCACATGGGAAACACTGACTATACTGTACAGTACATGAAATACCCCACATTTAAGTATATTTGCTAACTTCAAACCCACTAAATTTTACCAATAGCATATCTCCCATCTCCAATTGCAAGTTGGCCTTTCTTATGCCTATCAAGCCCCAGAGCGCACACTTGCATCAGTAGTAGTTCAGGTACAATGTTTTCTTTCCACTTATTTCCTCACATGGACACATGGTCGCACTGGAGGTCTTACCGGTGAAGCAGTCGGGCCCAGTCCAGTTGGGTTGGCAGGCGCAGGAGTCGGTCTCGGGCAGATAGGTGCCATGTCCCGAGCACTGGTCCTGACAGGCGGGCAGCGGGTCGTCACAGTTCACTCCGGCCCATCCCGCCTGGCACACGCACTCGCCCCGCACGCACACTCCGTGACTGCTGCACTGGGGGTCTATGCAGTCCACTGGGGGAGAGAGCGTAAGAGACACATTAACATTAAGGTAAAGCGACAAATAGCTATTTAGAAGATGTTTTTGTGTCCACCACGGTCATTTCAATCATTATATAGAAGTATTTTCTTGTTAAAGCCACACTGCGCATCATTTCATCTAAAGAAATACGAGCATGACACACCGTAACATAGACATTTTTCTCATTGATCATATTGTGAAACATGAATTACTATGGTAATTTATTATTTCCTCTTGATTTCGGTGCATTCATATTAACATTTTTGTGAGCTAAATGTTATATTACACCTTCTAATACAGTTGCTAATGAATTCTGTGTTGTTGGCAGAAAAGAAAAACACGCTTTCCTCTGTAATATGATGATTTTAACAGTTGTCATGCTGCAATCATTTTTTTAAATCTATTTTATTCATTCTAGAAAGTGTTGATGTGCCACTGTCATGGAGAAATGAGACCAGAAGTCCTGTATCAATTCATTTTAATATTGTAGCTCTGCATTGGTAATAATTACACGTTTTATAATTTCAATAAATATCCTTGTATGGAAATGACACTTGATGAGTAAGAACTGTTGCTTCAGGGTTTATACAAGCAAAAGCTAATTTAACGCTATTTAATGCCTTTTGTTAATGCCCAGGCACCACATTTTAATGCCACAAAAGCGCAGACAAAAATCGAAGCACATTTTATGTCTCAACAATTGCAAACATTTTATCAAACTGATGAAAGATAACTGGACAAAACAGGACATTTTTCAGCAAAAAAACAAAAGTCAAAACTGCAACTGAATATGTTTTAAACTAGAGCATATTTTTGTTATTTTCAATGAACTTATCCAGTAAAAATTGTTAAGCAAAGTCTTCATTTTCCAAGAATTTTTGATTTAATAGTATATGATAAATGGTCTCAACTCACATAGCGCTTTTCCACCCACATTAGGCACTCAAAGTGCTTTACTGCAATGAACCAGTCACCCATTCACAGTGTCATTCATACACCAATGTACGCAGACACTAGAGGCAAGGTGGGTGAAGTATCTTGCCCAAGGACAGAACAACAGTGGGCACCTTCAGGAGGCAGGATTCAAACCCCGACCATCCGATCATGAGACGACTCGCTCTGCCATTTGCGCCACTGTCGCATTTTGAATCCAATATAATGCTTTTTAATGACCTGTAAGGCCTTGATTTTGTCAATTCATTTAATGACTTTTAATGTTTTTCCATGGAAGCCCTGTGTTTGGAGTGCCCTCTGCAGGCAGCATAAGAAATAATGCAATGAGTTGCTGATATTAGCTAACAGCATGCTGATGACTCAATGGCCCAGTGAAAAAAAACACAGAACTAATTTAGCAATGATCTACGGGAAGATATCTGCATAAAATTGAGGAGTAGAAGAAGAAACAACCAAAGTGAACAGGATAACTACTGTAATAAAAATACTGATATGATGAGGAATCTACATTATGAAATGTAAAAATAATTGATTTAGCATGATATGATATTTTTACAAAACAACATCATGTTTGGAATATAATTAGAGTATGGTTTAGTATTCCACTGGATGACGAGAAAGAAAGGACGTGTAGGATAAAAGGAGAGTTAGAGGGTGCAGGGTGCAGTGGGGTGATGCAGAGAGGGGGGGGGGGGTGCTGTCTCATTATAATCATCAGCTCAGCGAGTCTGAAAGCAGTGTTCTTTGCATCCCATCCAGTAGTTAACCACCCCAGCCACAATCCCTGTATCGGTTCCACCACATTACACTTCATGGGACACTTAGAGCTAAGCCTTTTGATAAGACCTCGATGTGGATGTGGTTATATGTGTGTGCGCGAATGAGGTCCGCTGTGCCACTGTGTGTAATTACAGCCCTGAGTGGCGTGCCAAAGCTGAGCACAGTTCAGCTCAGCTACCGCTCAAGGTCAAAACACCTGACTGGGTCCCTGCAGACACGGAGAGGGCCGGAGGCGACAGAGCAGCGCGGGGTGGACTTCGGGACAGCTGTGCCATCAGGACACGCTCTGATCGAGGGAGGAACACGGTCGTTTGAAATATCTCTGTTTGTGTTTGCTAATTTATTGGTTGGTTTTTACAATAAAGCGTGGCAAGTGGGACATCATCAACGCCAAGTTTTTAATTAGACCGTAGGTGCTTGAGATTAGCGAGCGGGCGCTGGAAATCCCGCTTGTTGTTTTTTAAAATATTTCCACTTAAGAGGGATAAATGCCATGACGTGTAAATCTTCTTTTTTTTTTTTCTTTCTTTCTTTTCAAGGAGAAATGCCAGCTTTAAGTGTGTAGCCATTTAAAACATGCTGTTCCTATCAGAGACAGCAATTAATCAACAATAGTTTTCTGGCTGCAAAATTAGGAAAAAAAATAGATAAATTGCAACAGAAGTATTGTGTTTTTTTGGCAAAAAAAAGTATTGCAATATATCACACTAATTCATATTTTCATGAGTAACCTTAGAGCAGGGGTTCCCAAAGCGGGGGTTTATAACAATGAATTTGATGTATTTTTGATTGAAAGCAGTATATTTTAGTGAAACCAAGCCAAATATCAAAACACACTCTCAAAACAAACCAGATTTTAGATGTTGTGCACCTGAAATTACTAATTATGTTTTACAGTGGGGTGGTCCTGAGTTGTTGGTCTGGTGATTTTGGGGGTCGCGGCCTGAAAGGTTTGGGAACTCCTGCCTAATGGCTGGTGTACACTGTGCACTGTGATTTTTTTCATTCATCCTCACTGTGCGATGGTTAAAAAAGAGAATCGTAGCTACGACCAAACTTTTGTCGTAGCTGTTTCAGGCTTCGGATGGCGTGTGTTTAGCTGAGGCAAGTGACGCATGCTAGCGGTGTTTATTTGCTGGGAAAGTCCTGTAAAATGCGGAGTCGGACCCGCTCATGCGTGGCCTCTGACAGAGATCCTATTTGTAGCGAGAGGATGACTCACTCTGCGACTAGCGTTCCAAAATCGCAGCTCGTCTTTGGTCGCACAACGGTCCTATTTTAAATCTTTCTCCCTGTCTCACTGTATGATCTACGACCTGCGATTTTGAGCTAAGATTTTCCTCAAGACGAGTGATCATTCGTCGCAAATTGTCAAAATCGCACCAAGTACACCCGGCTTTAGAGGGCTCAGTAAAAGGTCAAAAGTCTATCAACTTAGTGCTGATTGATTCACCTTATTGACACTAGATGTCCACATTTGATCTCCAAAAACAAAATTAATACTCCTTAAAGGGATATTTCAGGATTTTTGACATTGGGCCTCATTTCCTAGTTATCCAGAGTGTTGTTGATGTCTGGAGATATTTTTTTCTTATATTCATGCAGTCATATATGAAGAGCTTAGTGGCGCTAGGCTAATGCTAGGCTAACGCATTTCTATGGTATCAGTTAGCCTGCATTAAAAACAGTCTGACCCACTCCACAGTGCACCTGAGGTAAATCACTTATAACGCCAAACTAACCATATAAATGTCTGTGTCGATAGAATAATTATAACAATTTTGCATTTAAAATAACTTATATTTGAGCAGCATCAGCTTCGTGGCTGTAAGCTAACGCAGTGGCGGAGTGATCTGCGAGAAAATAGTCCCTTAAAATGTGGTAATTCATGTGATACAAGGTCAGTTATATTTCAAAAAAGATTCCATTAACACAGACATTTATATCGTTAGTCTGGTGTTATAAGTGATTTGCCTCAGGTGCACTGTGGAGTGGGTCAGACTGTTTTTAATGCAGGGTTACTGAAACCATAGAAATGCTTTAGCCTTGCCCTAGCCTAGCGCCACTAAGCTCTTCAAATATAATAACTGCATGAATTTAAGCAAAAAATGAAATATCTCCAGACATCAACAACACTCTGGATAACTAGGAAATGAGGCCCTATGTCAAAAATCCTGAAATATCCCTTTACCATTGTGTTTTATGTGCAATAATGCTGCTGCCATGTCCACGCAAATCTGCACACACAATAGTTACCGTGGCAACCGTGTGCCATCCCACCACGTCACCCACTTAATGTAGGCCTACGTCTGTCCTCACCCAAACCAACGTCTAACTTTGTCAAAGTGTACAAGTTTTCTTCTTCAGAATATGTAGTTACAGCAAAAACGCCATTCAGAGGAATAGTTTTAGTTTTCTAAATAGCTGCCGTGCTAACATCTGCCGCTCTGGAGCTAATTAGCCGCTAATAGAGAACACCTGTGCAGCAGACTGATACATGTTAGCGTACTACACCCACACACTGTCAGTCGTACTGCATTACCACTTCCATCTGCAATGAGTGGAAGCCTACATTATCCTCTTTTAATCAGGCAAAGGTGTAAGTCAGGGTATCTGCATGGTTGGACAAGTCAAGTTTAAGACTTTTTAAGACCTTTTCAAGACCACAAAATCTCAAAAATAAGACCTGTTTTTGAACGCGCAATATATAAATGGACTGTAAAGAATATCACAGTCACAAAAATCCAAGTGTCAAACTGTTGTTAATTGATATCACAGTGGGATGTACAAACTTACTTATTTTTTCTCATTAGGCATTTTAACAACCATTCAAGTTTAAACAACCCTAACCCATAATAAGAATATTGAGATTTAACAATTATTCACAATTATCGACTGAATGAAAGAAAACAACTGATATTTGGTTTTGGTATTTAAAATGTTTTTTAACACTTGAACTCGTAAACATTCACTTTTTCTAAAAATAAAAAAAGCTTTAAAGAGGGGGTATTATGCTTTTTTCAATCACATAGCACCAGTCTATAGCATACTACAATGATGACGTAACCTTCTGTTGGTCTGTATATGCAGTAAATTAAAATAACTGCCTTGAATAAAATTGCTCTCTGGACAAAAGGTCCAGAGGCGTCTCCAGGAGGTGGGGGCGTTCCTAGGAGGACTGATAGCTACACCTAAAATGGCTGCCGTCTAAGTTTTTACTGATTACTCAAACATATGTGAATGAGCCAAGGCAACACTCCAGGCATGTGTTTAATGAGGGAATGACATAATAACATGATATAAAGCTTGAAAAAGTCGATTTTACATCATACCCCCCCTTTAAGACTCCTTTGCATTGAATAACACAAAACACTGTCAACTTTACTCACTTTAAAAGGAGGCGTTGCTTTGCCTTCGCGGACCACGTAAATGAGCGGCACGGCTACTCGTCATCGGTACGCTTCTGTGCATTTATTTGTCTATTTTTTAAACGAAATTGTGAGCAAATAATTTGGTCAAACACACGTTCATTTTTAAGACCTGTTAACCATGGATTTAAGACCAAATAGGCCGAATTTAAGACTTTTTAAGGCCTTAAATTTGGATTTTTGAATTTTAGACTTTTTAAGACCCTGCGGATACCCTGGTAAGCACATACGTAACTTTGCCTACTTGGACACAATTAGATGTCTCAGCGACCATATAGAGCGATAGATTTTTAATTTGATCTCGTCAGATGATGTTTTTCAGGCAAAAAAATAAATACATAGATAAATATTTATTTTATCTTTATGCCCAAAGTGGAGCGTCATACAGTAATCTGGTATGTAGTATGTGTTTTGAGGAGACGTTGCGTGATGGATACAGTTTTAAGTACACTCACCTTGCTCACAGTTGACCCCCTTGTATGCGGGACTGCATATGCACATGCCCTGTATGCACGAGCCGTGGTTGGAGCAGGTGGGGTCAATACACTGCCCCTCCTCTACGTTGCACTCTGCCCCCTTCCATCCGGGCAGGCACACACAGCGGCCCTTCTCGTACACGCCGTTCCCGCTGCACAGGACCGGGCACGAATCTGAAAACGGGACGGGTACAGATTACACAGGCAGACTGGCTGCTGCAGTACATTAGCCGGAAGACCGCAGTAACCCACCGTGAGAGGGTCCACGGCGGGCTCTTATCTACGCACATTCAGCAAATCCTCATGTCCTCCACCCCCCCCAATACCTCTCTCCTTCTTTTTATCCCTCACGCTGTTTCAATTTACTCAAGCACCACCTGAGCCCCGGCTACCACGGCAACCCAGGAATTGTAGAAAATCCCCCTTGACGTCACCCTAGCCGCTCCGAACGGTCCGTGAAAACAATCGCGAAAACGGGAGATTAGGGGTGAGAGCATTAGGGCTTTAAAGAATGAGGCGCAAAGCAAGAGCTATCTACATTGAGAGAGCGATGGCGGGGGGAGGGTACACGAATCGACAACCAACAGGTACAGAGGAAAACACATCAGTGCGTGGATGACACTAAATGTTATTATGTACAATCCACTTTTGTTTCTGTCTACAACACTATTTCCTCAAGGGGTTGTGCAGATGTAAAACTAGGCCAAACGTTTATTCTCTGCATTTGAATCAGTCACCTGTTTTGGGAAATTGAACGTAGTGCCAAGTTGGACCTTATCCTATTTTGAGATTGAATAAGGAAACACACCGACGCATACGTGTTGGAGAGAATACCATTGTCATTCTGTATTGCTGTATAGTCTTGTCTCTTTTGTCTGGGACTGTGGGTGGGAATTTGCATTGTGCTAAATTAGGGTTACACAATATATCGCCAAACATTAGGTGACACATTGTCAATATCGCAAGAAGCTACAACAGCTTTAACAAAAAAGGCATGGTAACTTGAAACTGTGTAAAAGTACAGTTGTAGTTATGATTGCCCAAATGTAGTTTAGTTTTAGCCTTGTTTCTAAATAGTTGTTTTTGACACAATTTGATTAAATTTGTTGTGAATAATTTTTTCATGGAACATAATGTGTTGCAAAGGTTTTGTAAAATGTGTCAATATTTTTATTGCACTACTTAAAGCAGTACTAAGTAACTCGTGCCCCAAGAGGCCATAAGCGCCACTGCAGGTGTCGTAGCATGTTGCATTTTTTTACTTATTAATTGTCCGTGAGAGTAAATACTATGCTGACAGAAAAGACAGGGATGTTGTACATCCAATTACACAATGGAAATTTAAAAAATTCACTCAAACTTGGTTGTAAATACTGTTTAAGTGGCGCTAGCCCGCAGTTATCTTTGCCCGTTAGCCTGTTAGCTTCTTCTTCGTGATTCCATTAGTGTGTATTGGTGACTCCGACCCGGAGGCAGGGAAGTTGCGATTGTGGTTTTCTGGCCAGAGACACCAGGGGGAGATGAATCCTCCCAATCATCCCTTTAACACTTGTATTACCTTCAGAGGGAATACGAAAAGGATTTATTAAGGTAAACAAGTTACTTAGTACTGCTTTAAGATGGTTATTCAATGTCATCTAAATCCAGTGTGATGTTGTGAATCAGCTCATCCAAATAAAAATAATAATAAACAAACTGGCTGTTACTTTGTGTTTTATTGTGCCAGTCAAATCTTTCAATTAGAGTATTTAAAACAACATTTTGTGATTTTCTGCTGCATAAAAACTGTCTTTACAGTTAGACATGAAATTGACATTTACATTTTCCACTTCCTCATTGCAGCTATGGCAACTCCAGGCTTCAAAGTGATTCAAACCACCCGAAAAGCCAGGCTTAGTTCCAGCATAATTCGCTATGAAGTGTTCAAGCGCGAAACCACGAATTATGCGCTTGATCTTTTGTAAAAAAAGAAAAAAAGAAAAGAAACTACCTTGGCACGATAATAAATTCAGTTTCTTTGTTACAACTCTTGCCGTTAACTCGCTGTCTAACTTCGTCGCTGGTGAATATTATAACATGCAGCAAATGAGAGGAGATGAGAGGCGCATATGAATAAATGATGAGCCTAAATAAATGATGTGATTTGTGATATCACCTGTACCACGCTACGAGACAGATAACAGCGACAATACGTTTCCACACATAGCAAAGGAAGGCAGAGGGAAAAAGGGACCGACTGGGATGAGAGGCAATGCGAGCTGTGAAGATAAAACAGAGCTGTGCGGCAAAAGGAACAATTTATTATATATTTCTGCTTATTGTCCAAAAAAAAAAAACGTTAAAAAAAACCTAAACCAACAATAGACCACTTCTACTTGGCTGTCTTCAAGTCTGGCGCAGAATATTTTTCTTTGTGACCCTACAACTTGCCCAAAAACTCTAATAAAAAACATCAGTCGGTTACATTGTGGTGGTGCAGCCGCTTGTTCTCCCGGGCTATTTAAAAGAGTGCTTTGAGAGCAACAACAGAGAGGGAACGGGAAGAGAATTGATAAAGTCAATGCAATGTTTTAAAGCGAAATACTTGCAACAATACACGAGTGGCGCTCCAAGTAAAAAAAAGAAAAAAAAAAAGAAAAGAAAAAGTTGTCTCAGCATAAGGTTTCACAAAAAATCATTCTGGCTATAAATATAAATGAGACGACTGACTAAACCATTTTTAACACAGTACGCTCCAATATAATGTTATTAAAGTTTGTTGTTTTGCAGGATTTTGACCCTTAGGCTCTATTAGACAGGACAGGACCGATTGAAAGGGGGTGAAGAGCGTGAAGAGACATTCAGCATAAAGAGTGTTCTGCCATTATGTTCAGCCTTACTAGACTATTGGCTGCTCACGGTCCAATAAAACATGTTTTTTTGTTTTTTTCCCCCTCTGAATTGACTCAAAATAAGACTAAAAAGAAGTACACATCTGGAAATCAAAACCAAAAAAAAAGAGAAAAGATCTGAAATGTTTTGTGATGAATGCGAGCATAATTGCCATGGATCATCATTTTCTGTTATTTTCTCATTGGCTTGAGACTTCATAGCAAAGCTTCAAAACTTTAGCTTGTCTGATTGAAGCTGCGCTTGCCTCATCATTCAATTTTTAACTACAGCAACCTAATAGGTCCATAAGCTGCGAATCCCGGACCTTTTAGAAACACTCGACTGGACTTGATTCGACTCCTTTATTGACAATGCACTTACCTTTGGCACAGTCGGGACCCAGGAATCCAGCGAAGCAGTGACAGTGTCCAGCCACGCACTCTCCATTCCCATTACAGTCTGTGGAGCAGCCATCCATCGAATCTACAGCAAAGAGGACACATATTTATAAGAGTTAATGTTATAAAATTGCCCATATTAATCTTTTTTGAGCTATGTATTATGCTCTATGAAGACCTTTTAAAATAATGTTGCGTTTCATGTTTTGTAACCTGAAATAATGTGCCTGGACCCTCTGCTGGCATCGAGGGGAGTGAAGCCCTTTTACACTGCTTTCATAAGAAGTTGATTGTTTCAAATAGATACAATTTGAGTGCTGAAATGATCAGAACAAGTCAACTAACTGAAGCTATGTGGACTCTAAAACCTTAAGGAGAAAGACTGAACATGCAGGATTACTTAAAGGTGCTTGCATTTTGGGAATGCCATACGAGGGGGCGTGGCCTAGCCGAGGGAGGAGAAAACCCCTCATGGGAATCACAATTTTTCACTCTTTCTGATGTACTATAAATATATTTATCACACACCAAAAGAAGTCAAACCAAAATCAGTTCCATATGGATCATTTATCACAGGAAATTGTTCAGTAGAAGCAAAAACATGGCACTTGTAGCTAATGTTAGCATATGTAGCATGAGCTAATGTTAGTTTCCTGGTTAGCATTGCCTGATTTTTAAGTATTTATGGGCTGTTGGACCAATTTACTCCATGTCTCTGTATCTTTATGTAATAGAATAACACAATTGAGTGGGTCTATTTATAGCCTGTCTGTCCATGGGAGTGGATCTCTCCTTCTGTGGTTCTCACCGAGGTTTCTTTTTTCTCCCACTGGGTTTTGAGTTTTTCCTCGCCATGCCGGCTCGTCACCACCTGCTGCCGGCGCTTATTTGGGCATTACGTTTGCCTGGATACTTCATTTACCTGAACTTTATATTGTCTTGTTTACTGTTTTGTTTCATTGCTTTAATGTCTGTACAGTCCTGCCTATTGTTTTGTTTCACTGCTTTAATGTTTGGTGTAGGCCTGTGAGGCAACTCCCGTACAAAACCACTGATTGATTGATTGATTTGTAAAGGACATATTTCGGAATTTATAATCCAACTGAAGTCAAGATAAATGTAAATTCACATGACATGAACTTTATCCCTCGTAACGGACACAAACCAAACCACTTGTAACTCCATAAGCTGGCGTGGCTTTGTGTTATTGAATGGGGAGATTTGATAAGCAATGGATGGCTCCCCAGACACAGGGCCTGTATTAGATTAGCCTGATCCAGCTGCTATCGCTCTCCGGGGAGGGGCAGAGCACTCACTTACACTCAGTAGCACTATAAGCACGTTATGCAGCAGACACCGGTCGGAGACACACGCCGCACGGATTTACAAACATCAACGCCTAATCGACAAACTGTTTACAAGAGCCCGGTTTGGAACAAGAGTGAGCAACAGAAGGTCTGACAAATGTACGAGTTGGAGGGGAGCAGTGCAAGTACTTCATTTACTTACGGTGAGACGCTGCAGGTGAATAGGAAAACAAGAATAGCTTTAGAGCTATATATGTAAAGCTGAACGTCTATCCAGTGGAATAATAGTAATAAGGTTTATTCAGTGAAACAATAAAAGAGATTAGTGTGCGGAGTGGACTATTTTTTGGGTGAAAGCTTACATATTTAGAGAGTTATGCTTACAGTTTCTTCCTTTACTTGAAAGCACAAGGGGATAAAATAATGTAGTAAACACTAAATCAAAACAATAGTAAAAGTCACACCCAAATTAACTAATAATTCTGCAAAGGGAATGTGTATTATCTTTATGCATTCACTCCTCTTGGTACCTACATTATTCATAAACCTGAATGCGCCACTGACTTCACAGGCGAAGTGTCATCTAGTTTCCTATCATACAACAGGTTCTAAAATACAAGAAAGTTAAACACTGCTTACTGTGAAATAGATGATACAGTACAGTGTTAGAAAGGTGAAGACGCAATGAACACGCTGAATTGAGCGAGTGTTGATCAGTGAGGTGCTTGTGTTTTCTCATTAGGAAACATCCTTGCGTCACACGTTTCTGTATAGGCACAGAGCATTTGATCATATGATTCCATCGGGCTTCAATTATCGCGCCGCCTTTTACAGTGCTCCGAGTGTCCCATTGAAATGTCCATCATGTCAGATCTGGTGTTGGGAGCAGAGACAGCGCGGGGAGGGGAGATAAAGAGCTTTTAGAGCGCGCAGGGCTGTGCTGCATTTGAGTTGGGAGATTCTGGATGGATCTATACTGTAGACAGACGTGTGTGTGTAGTCAGATATCAGTGAATTTGGTATAAAGGCTGGGATTTCAGTTGTCTCGCGTTCATTATTGCCAACTCCCATATCAATATTTTAGTTGCAAAAAGATAAATATCTTATCTAGAATAACAATTCTAGTTTATCTTATTCCAATAGCTCTAAAACTGGTGCAGGGCTGAAAATTCATGTATTTATTCAGCGTCCAAATCAATGCTAACCACTCCACGGGATCAACATTTCAGCAGACGCAGCCAGTTACTCTTTGTGTTTCTAATTAGTGATGAATAAGTTAATAACAGACGTTCCAACAAGTGTAGGCACATTTTCTCCAGTTTGGCTTTACCCAAATCTAAAACGCAACAAAAAAGCCTCAAAATAGCAACGAATAAACAACAAAAATGTGACAAAAACGCGAAAAATCAATTGAAATAGACAAAAAAATCAACAAAAGCGCAACAACGAAAGTAGGCAAAAATGAGATGAAAAAGAAATTGAAAGAAGTGACAACAACACGGCAACAACACAAGGAAAAAGATCAGTTTAAATCAGTTTTGCATGTCTTAGCTTTCAAATGAGGTGTTACTCTGGCCCATAGGCTGTAAACTTATGGTTAGGTAAAGCCGATTGGTAAAGCCGAACTGGAGAAAATACACTCGGTTTAGGTGGGGGATAAGAGATTAATCTTACGCCACATTTAGACATGAATAGTCAAATCAATATGAAAATGTTCTAAGTATTCAGAATGCAGTATATGATTGGACAAACGGAAAACGTTACAAAATACATTTTACGGCAAAGCTCTCGATTTGCCGATCGATCTACGTTCCCACCCTCCCCTATGGTCATGAGATTTGCGTAATGACCGAAAGGACAAGATCGCAGATACAAGCGGCCGGAATGAGCTTTCTTCGCAGGGTGGCTGGGCGCTCCCTTCGAGATCGGGTGAGGAGCTCAGTTACCCGGGAGGAGCTCGGAGTAGAGTCGCTGCTCCTTCACGTCGAAAGGAGCCAGCTGAGGTGGCTAGGGCATCTGTTTCAGATGCCTCCTGGTCGCCTCCCTCAGGAGGTGCTCCAGGCATGTCCTATTGGGAGGAGGCCTCGTGGAAGACCCATGACCATAGACTGTTAAAAAGAATAGACAACTCCTCCTCAATCCTCCCCGTTTACCATAATGACCACGTTCGAGGGGGAATTCAGGGCGGATTTACAGGCTCCTCCTCCCCAGCTCTGACGAAGCATGTTCCTAATAAGGGCATAAGTGCGGGATCTTCACTGTAGACTCGGCCTTTGCGTGACGTGTAGCTCGCGCAGCTCCAATGCTAACAGTCCGACCCTCATTAAGTACGAGATTTCTAAAATTTATCCTACGATAACCAGCCCGGTGCCTCTGATTGTGTCTAACCCAGCGTAATCACAGGAGGAATAGCTAGCTGCAGTTCCAAAAAATTAGGCACCCAGGCATTTAAGTTGTTTTTAACGTGTCTAAAGTGCAATGGATTTCAATGGGGGACTAGTGGCTATATGGCGGTAGTACAACAATGGCGGAGCAATGGCGGCCTCCACTGTCGTTGTCGCAAAGTAGAGCAGCCAGCGGCCATTGCCCAGGACACGCTAGTGGGACTATGTCTCCGAGCTGGCCTGGTGTCGCCTCGGGGTCCCCCAGAACAGCTGGAGGAGGTGTGCGTGGATCGGGAAGTCTGGGTATCTCTGCTGAGACTGCTGCCCCGCGACCCGGCCCCGGATAAAGCGGAAGAAAATGGATGGATGGATATTCAGTATTCTGTGACTGAATACAATGTCAAAGTATTCTCCCCAACACTGGACATGGCATAGTTTAGAAATGTGGCGACATCATTTATTGTGCAGCCCTACAAGCAAGCAACTTTTGGCACCCTTCATGCCCTGACTTGATAAGATCTAAAGTGACATTATGGCGCATTAGGTTCTTCTTCCCCCTCCTTCATCCACTCTCTCATGGCATTGGCAAAAGCACAGATTTCCACTCTAGCGCAGGTTGCCCCGTGACAGCCACGCTCCATCAGAGGTAGAAAGAGTAATTAAAGCAAGTGTCGCAGATGTCATCCCGTATTTGACCCTGTGCCACCTCTCTCTCTCTCTCTCCTCGGCTCTCCTCCTAAACAACGACCACGCCAGGGCTAGACCACTGCAGTCCCCTGACTCCCTCCGCTTTGGGGCGCTCAAATGACAAATCCTTCATTGACACCAAGCGCATTCACAAACACACACACACACACACACAAGCGCGTATATCCAGCGGGGAGGAGATACTATGTGCCACTATTGCCTTGAGGAGTGTGTCGCACATGCTAATGAGACAGCCCCTGCCACTAGCCGCCAGCGAGCGCATCAGCGGCGCTAACCAAAGTCATTTTCTTCCCCCGTCACCTGTCAGCGCGGGGCTGATGGAGAGGAGGAGTGGCAATAATGTGTCTCCCACGCAATCTTGCAAACTTGCATCTACATGGCACCGGCACACAGGCAGCAGAGTGGTATGTTTAAATAAGGGTAAAAAGTGGGAGATTGGTCCTGGCACATACAGTCTGCTAGATCATGTTGTTTCTGTTTGTATATAGGAGATGAGCACTCTATAGGCACCGGGCATTTTTGTCTGCTCTGTATCTGACCTAATGTGAGCTTTGATGGTTCTAGACAAGAGCTAGCACATCGGATCTGACTCTGGAATATGCATGTGATAGACAACTTCAAGGGCTATACTTGATTACTTCATAAATAAACTCTGACATTCTCAAAACATCTGCAAGGTCGTGGTGCTCGTTTTTTAAAGAACACCAACACTTTGCTGTGAGACAATCGGGACACGCAGCTCATTGTCATCGGCATCTGGGGATTCTAGTGAACAGGGTAATTCTATGGGGACCTAAAAGACCTACAGTACATCGACATGCTGAAAAAAGATGCTGGTGTCACCTCGATAAAAAGAGCTCACCGACGCAGGCACCCTCAACAAACTTGATGGGCCAGATCTCGTCCCTGGCGTAAGGACTGCGCAAACTCTAAGCGCTATGGTTATGTTCCGAGTTGCGAGAGGCTTATAAAAAGAGAAGAGTTCGACTGAGGCACGGTTTAATACAAGCAGCACTGAGAGCGGTGGTATGGTACGGTTTTTATTTAGACAGGGACAGTGCACAATTTAACACTGACCAAAAGGAAAGATGCATTGTAAGCTGCTGTAATGTCGAGCTTCACTACTTTGTCAAGCTGCACTGACAGTGTCAAAGCGCATGTGCAAATGTCTTTGTTTCTCGTAAAAAAAACAAGCTATTAACAGCTGGTAAACTTTGTCTTGCATAATATTACATAACTAAGCAGAAGAATCTTTCGTGAACAACTTTTATTACAATTAAACACTCATGCTTTATGATTATTGACAAAACTTGTACTTTTTTTTGTTTTAAAGCCTATATTTTCAACAGACTGATATTTAAAGGTAAATTGTTTTAGCAGATGCGTCATTTTGTTTTAGCAGCTACGTCATTTTTATACTAAGTACATGTAGAATAGACAGCCTAATTCGACAGTTTAATGTATAAAGAACTCGATAGTTCTGCACATGCGCAGCAACGAGAAGTAGTGTCAATCGACAAGTAGTGTGTTTTGATGGTACACCGGTCCTGCTGTGGTGCGGGTCGGCACTCGCTCGGCCATGATTGCATCAACGCGACCAAAACAAAAGCACATGTTCACCCCCACAACCCCTCTCCTTCCCCCTTCCCGGCTGTGGAGTCTGGTTGGAGGAAAATGCTACATAACATCGCCAATGGCCATGGATGTTTCTCCACCCCACATACTCCCCACTTAAATGCGCTAAGTCTGGGAGTCTACTAAGTGCAAAATGTTACGGAATAGTCTACGTATTATTATTATTAATTATTGATAGTCTGAGGAGAAACAGTATTTAAAGGATCTGTATCATGCTATGTTAGCCGTTCCAAAGTAAAGTATAGGCATTTATATGATATATTGTACCAATACCACTATGGAGCACTAATTTTTGTGATAAATATAAGTGTTTTCTGGAGGTATTGTTCAAACCCGGAAGACAAAATGCTTGGATTCAGTTAACTCCGCCCCCTCTCCGCTCATACAACTTTAGTAATAGTAGAAATATAAATACCACAGCAAAAAGTGAAGTTACTTCACATAATGCAGTTATAAGGAGTTGACATGTGCAACACAGCTTCATAAATGGCTAACACACTGGTCCATCGGGTGTTTCCATTATGGGACTGCTGGTGTTGGTTATAAAAGTTAATCCACTTAGATTCTGGCCAAGGTTCACCAAGCATCAGAGACAGTCACAGACAAACACTATTATGGCTGACAGTCGCTGAATCCCGGAGAGAAACTCCAACTTCTGGCGAGTGGCCTCTTCTTTAGGAAGGTTGAATAAAGTCATGTCCTCGCAGCCAAACGCGCTTTTCTCCGTGACATTATCGTTAGGTAAGAAAAAAGAACAGGTGTCCAGAGTAGGTTAGAAAGAGCTCCTTCTTCACAACTTTCGGTGCAAACACGACATCTGTTCAGACGCTCAGGGGGTGCGTTTGTTTTCTCTGCCGGGGCAGCGTGGACGCTAAATAAAAAGGCACTTCCTTTTTATTTTATTTTTTTCTTTCTTCCTTACGACATAATGAAAAAAGCTGTTTTACAACTTAAAACCAGGCCGTAAGGCATTACATTACAGACGTCGAGCACTTCCGTTCCGCTCTGACGACACAACGGAACAACTCAGTCGTTTACCAGGAGAGGGTGGAGCAGCTGCTCAGAGAGCAGGATTCAGGAGGATTACTTAGAACTGTGTGAATGAAGCCAAAAACCGCTCTGGGGGTGTTTTTGAGAAGGAAATAGCATAACAACATGTTGTTATGCTATAAAGCTCTAAAAGTTGATTTTGCATGATATAGGACCTTTAAATTTGTAGCAGCCTGAACAGTCTTACACCTGCCCTGGAGCTAAATCCTAAGCTAAGGTCTATCCCTATAACTATTTTTGTGAGTGCTGCCAATTTAAGATGTTCTGGGTAACCTCCCGAGAAGCTCCCTACTGTGTGCCCACCATGTAATACTGGTAAGTGAGGTGGGATTCTCTGGCAACCACGAGGCCAAGCTTTAATTTTTCTCTCTGGGTCCTTTGGGCAAAGATCCTAAAAAAAAAATAAAAAATAAAAAATCCTTCAGCGATCTAAAAGTGCACCGACTTGTGACCCATTGTGGCTGAATTAATTGCAGCAGCAGTTATCCCATTTTTGTAATATAGCCCAGTTGCAGTAGCACATCACTCCTCTCTGCATATCGAGACTAGCACTTATTTTACTGCCTCCATTGCACTGAACTCGCAAAATGCTCATCTTCTTATCTGCAAGGTCAAAGTGGCCCTAAAAGAAAAAAAGAAAGAAGCCTTCTCCGTCTTAAAACCACCAAAGGCAGAAAGTAAAAGGTTTGGCAGCAACCATGATAAAACTTGCCAGTGGTTCAGCTCAATGTCTTCACCATAAAACCTCCAGGCAATTAACAGGTAATGTATGAGGGGTCACGCCTTTATTTGTTACACTATATTGTTCCCGCGCGCTTGTGTGTGCGTGCGCCTTCACCCTCCGCGGCATCCTTCCTCCGCCCTTTCCCCCGTTAGAAATCACTCAAGCCGTAAGTTATTGCAGTTAAATGCTATTATAAAATGGGTGCTTGCCACCGAGCGATGTGATTGGTCAAATAAGCATTGCAATTGTAGTTTATGAGGCTGTAAAGTTTCAACCATGCTTTATGAACCATATAAATTTATGTAAAAAGAAAAAGAGGAAGAAATTAAAAGGACTACTCAGCTAAAGTAGGAGGAACAACCTTTAGCTAATCATTTTTTTTGCTCCTCGTTAATTTCCTAAAAAGAGTTATATTAATATAGGCTGAACCTCTTTCTTCCCCTGTTCAATAGCATGGTGCCAATCATGTAAAAAAAAAAAAAGGGGCAATTACGTGTGATGCAGATGAAGTATAGTAATTATGTGCAATTAATCGCCCGGCAGGAAGCGAGCGCTCTGCCTGGGCTCCGGGGCTGTATTAAGAGACATGGTGCTAAAGAGGAGCCTGCGACATGACAGAAATGATTAACTTGTGCCTTTTGTAGGTCACGTGTAAATGGCAGTAACGCGGCAGTGGCTCAATCTGCCCCGTGTAAAAAAATAATAAAAAAAATACCAGACTGGGGTTATGGCACAGCGAGGGGCACAAGTCTGTTATTTGAATCGGCAGATGGTCTCAATTTGTTTCCATTGGTTCTTCCATTCAAATTAAAGTCAGAGCTTTTTTTTATTTTTTTCCTCCCCCTTCTTTGTCAGTGATATAATACGGGCCAAATTTAGAAATCCATTAGTAAGCAAAAACATTACATAATAAGAAATGGCTGTTCCCAGTGGCTAGGAATGGCATTGGCTCCTCAAAGTCAAACTTAGCACCAGCTCAAGTTCTCGTAAATCACTTTTTAAGAACAGTGGGATTGATCAAATAAAAAGTTTGAAAAATCAAGCATTGGTTGCAGTTTACAGCACATGAACAGCATTGGACATATCAAGGTACATTCCTGTATAATAACGTGGTAATGATGGTAATGACATGGAATCAGGACACCGTTTATTTCATGGTAATATAGTATGACTAACTCTAGCCATGAACCTAACAAAGTATAAAGACAGTCAATAACAAAGAGACATGACAGTAGTTTCTTGGTAATCATATGGAAACCGGGCTGCAAATGCCTTATCCTCTGTCATTAATATAAAGTGAGCATGCTATGTCCACTCCATTACGATGAAAGACGTCTATATCACTATCTTACACTTTTTTTAGTTCGAAAATGCAATATTTATCTAAAACTGCTGCAACAACACTTTAAATGCTATTGTTAATAATGTTACTCATGCTACTGACAGTTCTTTGTAATCTGTGCATTAAAGCAGAACTAAGTAACTCATGCCCCTAGAGGCCATAAGCGCCACTGCAGGTGTCGTAGCATGTTGCGTTTGTTGTTGTTTTGTTTTTTTCCACTTATTAGTTGTCTGTGAGAGTAAATACTACGCTGACAGAAATGACAAAGGCAGAGAAGGATATTGCACATTGTGCCACAGCCCAATGACACAATGGAGATCCTTTTTTTTCAATCAAACTTGGATGTAAATACTGCTAAAGTAGCGCTAGCCTGCTGTTAGCTTTGCCCGTTAGCCTGTTAGCTTCTTCCTCGTGGTTTGATTAGTGTGTATTGCGGCAGGGAAGTTGCAATGGTGGTTGACCCCCCCACCCCTTTGTGGCTATAGTGAAGCTAAAGTGAGTCTTTTTACTTTGGGATGAGAGGATTAAGCTTAGCATGAGATTGAAAGGTAAGGAAAGCAGGTCCTGGATACGCGGCACCTCACTCAGGGAGAGCGTTTTGGGAAAAGGAGGAGCATTTTGGGAGCTGTTGCCGCAATGCTAAGAAGAGCCACTGGTGAAGATCTAAAGATTGCTCAAAGGTGTGCAAGTGGGTTGAAACACATCTCCAGATATGTTTTTGATGAAAGAACAACATTGTAATAAGGTAAAAAAAAAAAAAAAAAAATGGTTAATGCAGCCCAAGCGTTGAATCAGACAAGCAAAAAGGTCGACATGAGCCTCTGTGATACCCCCTAAGCCCAAATAAATGTTGAATGTAATGATAATGATGTAATGTATCTGTTTTTGCCGCTTGGACATTTCCGAAGACGTATTCTTAAAATGTATTTTTGGAAACGTATTATTTCGTTCTGTTGTTGTGTGAGATTGAATTCTGATCAGAACTCCCGGAAATTACTTTCACAGTATGCAATCTCATTACAAGGTACAGCCAGTATCGAATCACAAATTATTATACGTCTGTGTTACCTGCTTCGACACTGAGCAGAGGCAGGAAACAATTTTACATTGGAAAAAATCGGTCGGAAACATGTAATTGAAGCTCAGGTAAAAAGAAAAAAAAAGAAAAGAAAGAAAAACAAATCCAAATCAGCGACGACCACCTGCTTTAAACACTGAAGCCATTATGGTTATTTTCAGATTATTTCATTAATCCTATTCCTATTTCCTGATATTTTAATCTCAAATGTGGGCCGGAGCCAGTATTCCTTAACAATGCATTTTGTTATCCAGCTATATTTATCCAGCCACACCACACAATCTGCTTAAGGGGAGCCACTGCAGGGCCATTTCGCTCTCTAAACAGATACACTTTCACCAAGTAAGTTTTATATGGAAGGTTGGGATTTCAAAAACATAATGTATTTGCCAAAATGCATTTTCTCAACAATCCCATATAACAATCCAATATTTTGTGCCACATTGATTGAGCTTTGAAGCACCAAACAGCACCTTTAATGATTTCAGAGCCTTCATAAAAATATGTTAATATTTGCGACGGTGGCACAGTTGGTTGAGCGGGTCGTCTCGTGATCGGAAGGTTCGAATCCCAGCTCCCGCAAATGCACTCTGTCATTGTCCTTGGGCAAGACACTTCACCCTAGTTGCCTCCAGTGTCTGCGTACACTGATGTATGAATGAGAGGGTGAATGAGTGAGTGGCTCATTACTGTAAAGCGCTTTGGGCCTGATGAAGGTAGAAAGGCGCTATATACTGTAAGTTGAGTCCATTTACCATTTTAATATTGTTTTATGGAGAACCAGAAATGAACCTGAAGCAAATGAGATGCTTCAATGTTCTTTTAATATCAGGACACATAATGTAAATCCAGTAAGGATTGAGAATATTGCCTTGTAGGGAGTCGGTGATGATTGTAGTCTCATGTTACACTGAGTAAGAAGAGACTGATGAGTAATGTGTTTGGCATTTGTAATGTTTTGTATGTGATGGTGACGAATGAACTGACTGTTAACTGGACTGTATATACTATATGTATACATAAACAAAAAACAAGGCAACAACAAATAAAAAACGTAGATGTGTTTCTGTTTCTGGGTTAGTTTATGGAACGACTTGGACAATAAAATACAAATAATCTAAAACGTTTAAAACACACAAAAAGGCAGTTTAAATGTTTTATTGTTGAAAAATATTGAGATCAGGAATGTTGAACTTAAATGTATCTATGTCACATGCTTAAATGTGGTTATCAGTTGTGGAAATATAAGGTTTTGTTTTATTTTGCAAGGGCTTTTGTCTCTATAAGTGTGAAAGCTTTACTTAAAGAGGGGGTATTATGCTTTTTTCAATCACATAGCACCAGTCTATAGCATACTACAATGATGACGTAACCTTCTGTTGGTCTGTATATGCAGTAAATTAAAATAACTGCCTTGAATAAAATTGCTCTCTCAAAATGGCTGTACTGAACGTCTTGAAATTGGCCTCTGTCTCTTTAAGAAGCTTTCCGACACGCCCCCTTCAGCACACTGCTGTGGCATCTAAACAACACTACTGTGCGGGGAGGGGGCTCTGCTGAGCTGAGGAGCAGTGGTTGGTGGCTTGGCTGGTGACGAAAGGTCCAGAGGCGTCTCCAGGAGGTGGGGGCGTTCCCAGGAGGACTGAGGCATAGCTACACCTAAAATGGCTGCCGTCTAAGTTTTTACTGATTACTCAAAAATATGTGAATGAGCCAAGGCAACACTCCAGGCATGTGTTTAATGAGGGAATGACATAATAACATGATATAAAGCTTGAAAAAGTCAATTTTACATAATACCCCCCCTTTAACACTTATACGGGGTTAGGCAAAAATAATTTGAACTTCCTCCTAAACCCCTTGCACACATATTATAAGGATGTTGATGTTGTTTGGCTTCAGATTTGAAAAAAAAATATAGATTTTTTTGTACACATAAAGTGCCTTAATTTCATATGAACTTTAAACATGTTTATCTTAAAAGTTTCAAAGTGACACCCCACTGCCCCATTCACCTACTGCCTCTTACATTAAAAGCCGTTTTTACTGACCTTATTTCAAAACAAAAGCTGAAAGACAATGTTTATGTTGCGCTGAAACCCAGCTACAGAGCAGAAAATATTCATGCTTGCATATCACACTTGCACGTGCATTTTGTCAACTATGCACCCTCTAAGCTGCTGCGGGGCGTTTCCAAAATGATCACACTGGTACTTAATGTTTTGTGACTGATATGGGACAGTTAGCAGCTGACCAGAGCCACGAGCCCGGTCTTCACTGCTGCAGTTCCCTCTTTCCTCTCGAGGAAAGTATCAGTATATGACGTTTATTTTGACCGTTTGTGACACTGTGTCGGTCTGCTTTCATCAAACAACTTGTTATTTCCGACCCGATGCCTCAAACTAACTCTGCTCTTCTGCTTTGAGGGATTTTTATAAAGAGGATTGTATTGTTTTCATTGTAAAAAATAAGTAACTAAAAGAAAAGCGATGAATTTGAAGCAAAAGTTACAAACAGAAAAGATACAATACCATCTGAGAACCAACAGGAAACAAAAAAGGATATGTTTCCCAATATATATGTAAATCTATATTAAAGTCTATAATTGCCTTTATTTCAAAGCTGCATTTAACTGTCAGTTTATGGTTATTTCTGATAAAAAAACAACAACAAAAAACAAAACAAAAACTACAATGACATCAAGTCTGTGGTTAACTTTTAAACAGTCAATCGATAAATAATAATTTCATAAAACTATGAATTATTGATCAAAGAACAAAAAGTGCATCACAGGATCCTACAATATTACACTTCTTAAAACACGATTTTATGTCATTTTGCATTTGTGTGTGTTGCTCACATTAGCTGTGTACAGATATTGGATTATTCATTCCCTACGTCATCATTTTGGTAATAATCTTGGTAGCCACAGTTGCCCTGGGGTAAATTGACTGGGATGTGGCAGCTGTACCGTACCAAGAGCCTTCCCAACCCCGCACCAATCACACAAACACACTGGAGGCGGTGGGTGGAAGGTGGCTGAATCGTTATTGCCCGAGGACAAAAGTGTAGCATGCACTGGTTACTGGGTGATTGGAGCTCAAACCCCAAGGCTTTTGCTGACCTAGATTTCCTCCAGTTTGGCAACAAAAAGAAGGGGTGTTCAATTTCTATGAGACATAAAAATAAAAGTGCACTCAATCTATACTAAAGTGATTTTTTTGTTTGTGTAAGCCCTTAGTCAGACAGTCTTGGAGGTTTATATTTGGCCTCCTGCCGGACAACGATCATTATAGCTGCTGATGAAGCTTCTTAGATGAAAGGCAAAGCGGCGCACACTTAAATACAGATGATGTACACTGCGTTAACAGTTATTATGCAAATTGTATTTCAGTATCATAAAGGTAAATATATATATATATTTTTTCAATTAAACTCATGGACGGTATTGTGTCTCAGGGCTCTTTGAATCACTGATATCGATCTCAGACGCCTGTGATAATGAGTTAAGCCCAGTTAAGGGAAAAACTACAGGAAAAGGGCGTTTATTAAGCATTATTAAGCAGACCACCATTTTCAAGCAATATGGGATTTTTGGCCTGATAGAAGGCCAACTTCAAGCCTCTGGAGACTCTAGAGGTATGTATCTGATGTATTTGTCTGGCAGAAACCGTCCTCATTGTGCCTTTATCTGCACAAACCAGTGTGTGCTCTGAATCAGCCAATTTGGAAGGTTTTCATACCTTGTCCAAGGCTTTCAAGTAGTTCACGCTTTTCATCAGCAGAGAGATCCTTTTTCTTTCCCTTATTGCTTGAAAATGGTGGTCTGCTTAATAATGAACGTCCTTTTTCAGTAGTTTTTCCCTTAACTGGGCTTACCTGACAACTAATCATCACAAGTGTCTGAGATTGATGTCAGTGATTCAAAGACTAATGAGACACAATACCATCCATGAGTTTCATTGAAAAAATAAATAAAAAAAGTTCACCTTAATGGCACTGAAATACAATTTGCACGATAACGCAGTGTATTAACAGTTGGAACATGGTTAAATTATACGAAGACGTTGATTTGGCATGATACGTCTCCTTCAGTGCTGCTGTCTATTCATATACGTTTACCCATTTCCTTTGGATTTTCATCTTTGCACCTGCAATCCCTGTTTCCACACAGCAATCATCTCGATCCCTCCTTGCTTTTCTACAAAGCTTCCGAATCCTGTTTATTTACATTCATTGAAATGTATTGGCCTTTGATTTCCTGCCTCTGCCTCTAAACAACTGCGAGCGCGTGTGTTTGTAGCCCTGGTTAGATGTGTAAATGAGAAACAAAATGAACCCTGACATTAATCCGTTAATAATATTTTCCCTTTCAAGCCAAATCTCTTGATTAATTATTTTTGATATCGTGGGCGCATCTGCCTTCTCTCCATTTGTTTCAGTTATAGAGGAAAAAACGGCGAAGAAAGAAAGTTCGGGCTTTGATCCACTTGGGCTAAAAATACGTGACTCGGAATAGGTTTCGGTAAATTCCAGTTTCTACAGACGGCACAAGTGTCAACAAATATTTGCGAAGATTGAGATGAAGTCTGTATTTAGATGCCACACGCTGTCAGTCACCGTGCAGAGGACTGAGACAGGTGCTATGTTGTTTTTTCGCTGTGATGCTGCTTTTTTCCAGTAGCTCGAAACACAGGCTTTGAATGTGGATGTTGAAGCCTGATACTTGCGCGCAGAAGAAAAAGGACAGAGACAGATGTTGAACACTGTTGATCTGTCGCCGTGTCACACAAGGAAGGGTTTTCCAACTGGCAAATCGCTATCACTCATTTTGGCTGAGTTTTGCTTTGGTAATTTGTTTGGCGGCACATAAAAAGAGCAATTATACAGGCAGTATCCTTTGCAAACAACAACATATCCTTCTCACACTGGGATTTAACAATTCAGAACCTGCTTACCCCTGTAGTTTAGGCCTCACCAAACATGTTCGGCAATGCATTTAATTCTTGTATTAGCTCAGCAGTTCTTATTTCACGTACTATTTCAGCCTTCTCTTAAATTCTAATGCTCCTGGACATATGGAAGTGAACTGAATACTGATTTTAAAACGTAAATCGCGTTATTCGTCTATAAAATCCCAAACTTCTCAACCAAATGTTTGTATGTACTGATTCAATAAACACACAGTTAAAGCAACAGAGAGGATTGATTTGTTGGAGAAATAGCCCAAACTGCAGCTGGTCTATTGTCGGGTTTCAGAGGTGGTGACATCAACACTCTCATTTTAAGGAGAGAAGCGATCTGGATCCCCTCCTGGAACCGGCAACTTAATGTGGTGGAGGGGTTTGAGCACCCAAATGATCCTGGGGGCTCTGTTGTCGGGGGCTTCGTGCCCCTGGTAGGGTCTCCCATGGCAAACAGGTCCTAGGTGACGAGTCAGACAAAGAGTGGTTCAGGAGCCCCTTATGAGAGACCAACAGGCCCGGTTAGAACCATGAGGCCGTCCTTCTGTGGACCCACCACCTGCAGGAGGAGCCATGGGCTGGTGCAATGTGATTTGCGACCCGGCAACAGACAAGTGGAAGAAAATGGATGGATGGATGGATGGAAGCTTTCTGGAAACCTTGGATACTCTCTGTCCTAAGGGTCTCAATGAAAAATTCGACTTGAGGCCTTTTCTATAACTTGCGCTCATTCTATACTCCGGTGCTGTGCTGTCTCTTTTCTGGTGGACCATCACTGCTGTGTTTATATTGTAATTTGCTCATCTGATTTTTTTAGTGTACTTTTAATTGTGGTCTTCACATTTTGTCACACCACATTAAGATCAGTCTAGGACACACCTACATAACAATTCAACCTGGATAGACTCAAACAGACGAAAGCAGTGATTAGAAAGATTTATTGATATGTATATTAGTTTTGGCGCTCAGACCCCGGCGGTAGACATCGATGTATAAGTCAGTGTAGGTAAACAGCTTGGAGTTAGGGAGCCTGGACACTGGTGGTGGTATGGGAGACCCGCGAAGATGCGCAGGTAGAAGCCGTGACGGAAGAGGTGGAGATGGGGTGGAGGTGGGTCGCAGCGCAGCTGGGAAGCGAACGGATCATGATTGCTGGGGCTTAAAAGCGGGACCGAGGGCGATGTTTGGCTGCTACGAAGGTGCGGCTCTTGCGCTGAAGGCTGAGGAGGAGGTGTGGCCCTCTCGGGAGTGATCATTGTCTGGAGGTCGGTGATGCTGAAATTAGTCTACCAGGTTGAATTAACGCCTAGGCTTCATAATATAGCATTTCCATACTATACGACGGGTACCCTGATGCTTCTAATTTATGGTTATGAGTATGAATTTTGTCCTAAGGAAGTCAGTCTTCTAAATATTGTAAATCAAAAGATAGATACATTTTAGGGCTGAACAATATTGAAGTAACTTGTGATATGCGATACGGCTGTTGTACAATATTGCGACAACGATAATATTCAGATATTTCACTCAACGATGATGTTCCATTTGAATTAAACACAAAACGTAAGTAACTAGTTTTATCGCAAATCGTGTCGTGTACGATATTTTATGCGATATACTGTGCAGCCCTAATTAATTTGTTTTGAATTTTTAGTTGCTCTGACAACGGTCCTCTTTTTTATACATCAAAGTGGACCCATCAATACCAGTGACAGATCTAGGTTAACAGTAGCACTGTTTCTTTTTCTTCTTTTTTTAGGTTTTCCCTCGATTTTTAGAAGCTTTCTAAACCCAAACTTGAAAAATATGTTATTTAAAGGCACACCGAGTAACATTTTGGATTATACTGTTGCCAGCAATACAAAACATGCTCCTAGTGGCCAGCTAGACACAGAAAGTGCTTTTTTTTTTTGCTGTGGGTAATCAAAGAATGGATTTGGGTGAGGAACTAACCTGTTTAAATCTTATATTCGGCTGCCTTTAGTCAACATCTCCATGGAGACAAATATCTGTAATAAATAAATGCATGTATTTCTGTCCATTTATTGGGTGAAACACAACGTAGCTTTAAGTATGATTACCTATATTACACCAACATGAGCTTATCATCACAAATGGTAAACCTCTGTCTGGTTTCTCATGTACGTACCTGCAATTATATCCCTCTGCTTTTCCTTGTTATTTCGACAGTCTGTTTCGCCAACCGGCCAAAGTGCGAGTGTCGCGCGCTGCCTGGTAATTATCGCTTGTCCGAACCCCAGCCTTGTACATTATTCACGTCTCTCCATTTACATTGCCATCCGCGTGTGTCAGAGCAATGAGCCGCAGTTAGCCAGGCCTGTCATTACTACAGGAGCTGTCCTCCCCTTCTCCTACCGTTGTCTGCTGCCATGCCAAGCTCACTCCCATAATAAGAAAAGTTCCCTTCAAATGTCAATGAGTTTCAAAGCACTGCTGGCTTCAGTCCTGGTGTTTTTTCTGCGTTTTGACAGGAGGGTTGCAATGGGGACAAGCGTGTGCTGCTGAGGGGGAGATATAGAGTGACTGGAACTGTGAAGGTATGAAATACAGGAAGAATGCTATGTCAAAATACTGTAAGGCCATAACATTGCTGACATTAAAGGTTTTAGCGGGCAAGGCTGGCACCTATTGTACACAAAGAGCAACCCATATTTAAACATTGTGCTGATTGACTTAATTACCCTTATTTATAATCCTGGTGTTAACTTTGTGCATGGATAGGAGAATGAAGAAGACTGGCTTGTTACCCGATTACACAACACGATTGTATGTGTACAAAAATACTAGGGATGCACCAATCCGATACAGCATCGGATACTGGCTACAAATATCTGATATTGAACCGATACCTGTTTTGGCTCTCACCTTAAGAACACAACTTTAATCAACAAAATCTAAGTGAATATGGGCATGCTCATTTTGAAAAGCAGAACCTGGAGAATTTAATCGAGTTAGTTTTAACCTCCGCAATTGTTGTTTTGATCGCCGCGCAAAATGCTGTGGTTAGCAATATGCTAAAGCTAGCGGGAGCATGCTAATGCTAACGGCAACTAATCAAGGCTGATAGAAATGATAGAAATGATAGAAATACCTAAAGTAGCCTAATAAATAAAATCGACCACTGCTGAAGTGGCCAAGTGTTGGTGTTTTTTATATTCATGTAAAATAGCCTGTCCCAAGGATAGTGTTGACAAGCCAGTGATCCTTGTTAAATGTTTTTCAATTAGTTTATTAATAGATACAGTGTAATTGGTCATTGATCTGTAACATCAACACAAGAAACGATCAGACTTTATTGTTCTAACAATGGAGATTAAAGGACCATTCACTTTTCCCTCAGAGAAAAACACTTTTAAGAAAGTCTCTTGGTATCGGTAAATATCGGATATCGGCAGAAACTCAAATATCGGTATTGGAAGCAAAAAATCTAACGATGCATCTCTAAAACATACATAGAACATAATTGAAAAAACATGGAGGATAGAGCTGTTCTGCGGACAGATGTTCTTTAAACTTGTAGGGTAAAGCATCTTTAATAAAACTTAAAACAAAACTAAAAAATAAATAAATAAAAAAAGAACCAATGAAACTTTTAATGTGTGTAAAACTGTCTTCAAATGCTATGTCCCGAATCCCACAGTGTTTGTGTTTTTTATATTATGCTGTCATGAAAAATACAACCTATCTCTTTTTTAATATAATTTTGAATCTATTTTAGTGGTGGGGGGAAACTATACCAACCGGAGGAAATCTATTCAGACATCAGGAGAACAAGCAAACTCCACACAGACCTGCCACTGGGAGTCAAACCCAGGACCTTTTTACTATGAGGGTTTGCCGAGCCTCTACATGTGCGCACTGTCCCACAATACGGTATCGCCGCCAAGACTATATCTCCACACATCTATGTCCACACATACAGAAGACATCCTCCATGAATTTGGGCAAAGTAAAAATAAAATGGTCAAAAAAAACTAAAACAGTCTCTGGAAGACATGTGTGAAAAGGTATCAAATCGATGTGTCTGACTGGCCAGGACAGAGAGAACTGTGAGTCATACTTTGGAAGCTGTCAGGGTTTGCTTTGCTGTAAGCACCAATTGCAATACAGCTGGCTCAATACCAAGTGTATGTAGTTCTACTTGGACTGAACTATTTTAAGTTCATGGGGTTTGTGCCATGAGACAAGGTGACAAAACAGGATATGATTAAGCATCTCTTTCAATGACTACAGTAATTCTGACACATAGAAATAACAATAATGAAAACAAAAAATCTGTAGTATCCTTATGAGCCCACATTTCAATTTCAAGTCGTCATTTTTTGTCAGATTGGATAGATTTTTGGAGGAGGGTATTATATTATATAGTGGTCAGACAGGATTTGGACCATTATCTTTTTTCATCATAGCACTAGAGAGTAATCTTAAGCATCCAATACGTTCTTAATCTATGTGTTAGAATGTATGTGTTTGGTTTTGAGCAAGAAAAAAAAGCTGGGAGTTTTGAGATCCCTAGTTATCAGTGCCTTCATATCAAACGTGTTAAGCGTGTAAGCCTGTGTTAATGGAGTCTCGCTCTGTGTGTAAAACTTCAACTATATTTTGATTCTTCTATAAATTTAGCAGTTCATAATTAAATGACGCTGCTTCGGAACACGTTTTAAGTTTGCACCGTGAACAGGATATTGATGTTAAATATGAATTACAGAACTGATTTAAATACGTTTCACAAATACCGCATGTTTTTCATACTCATTTAACCCGTCCACATGAGGAGAAATAACCCACTCCAATCAAAGATAATGGGTTTTCCAACTAAACTTGTAGCCGTAAAAATATCAAATGAAATGCTTATCGTTGACTCTTACCTATTGGCGTGCTGTGCAGTAAGACTTGCTCGAGGTTTCTCCCGTCGTTGTAGAGAGCCAGGTGCCATGTTCCCGGGTCCATGTACTCGATGAAGCCGGTCTCCTGGAGCCCACTCAGGAGGAGCCCTTTGGGGGTTTTGGCAGCGGAGACCGGATCAGTCAGCGACCTGGGCAGGGCCTTGCCATCCAACAGCTTCACAAAGTCGAACTGAAAACAATACGGTAACACAATCAGACCAGAACAGCTAATATACAAGCGCACAGGGGACGGGACAGGAATCCACAAAAGCCCGCATAAATGGCGGGGATATTTGCAATCCAACCCGGGTGCAGTGGTGTGTGGCTGTTGTCGAGTAAGCTTTTGTGAATCTGCCAATGGGATGCAATTGGAAAAGTGCCTGCATAAAAAATAAATAAAATAGAACACTCTGGGAAACACATTTGCATGCACTGTAAAAAACAATATATACAGAGAGAGATTACTCACAGCTTGTTGAAAAATAGTACTATCTATCTATCTATCTATCTATCTATCTATCTATCTACTGTATCTATCTATCTATCTATTACTACTTCATTTCATTACTCTATTTATTATTTGCTTCTTAGTTACAAATATAACCTGTTGAAAGCTCCATCACAATTAGTTCACTCTCCCGCCACATGCGCCGCTCAGTGGGTTGTACAAATTGACGGCCGCGCTAGCTGAACGGGGCTCACTTTTACCACACAGGTTTTCATATGTAACAGACTATCATTTTATCTGTCTAAACCTTTCCGCTTTTTCTCCTTTCACTCACAATACCCCCCTCCTCCCCCCTCCTCCCCCCTCCTCCCCCGCCACTCCCCTCTCCCCTCTCTCCATCCCCTTGAACCAGCGAGCGCTTGCCGAGTTTGATTCCCCCGGAGGGCTGCGTGTGACACCGGTGTCAAAAACAGCTAATTAGAGCACTTCATGCAGACGAGAGTCCGTATTATAAAAAAACAAAAAAAAAAGCAGATGACTCCAAGTCTTGTTTTCTGTCTCGCGCGGCACAATGTTGCACTACTCTGTGTATACCGGCGGTAGTGTTAGTTTGTGTGGATATGTGTCTCCCGATGTCACAGCAGCGATCCCGCAACAGTGCTTTTGGTGATTCTTCCCAGATATGCTTATGTAACATGTTCTAGTAGACACACAGAAGAAAAGAAGATTCACATTTATCTATTTATTTTCTTTTTGCCTATAAAATAGTAAGGCGAGGTTTACTTTATTGTCCCTGAAATAGTTTTCCTCTGGATTAGACTCAATGCCAATGAGATCAGATCTTGAGCTAGGTTTGGTCAGTGGCTATAAGTTTGGTGTGAATTAAAGGTCCTATATCATGCAAAATCGACTTTTTGGAGCTTTTAGCCATGTTGTTATGCTATTTCCTTATCAAAAACACCCCCAGAGCGGTTTTTGGCTTCATTCACGCAGTTCTAAGTAATCCTCCTGAATCCTGCTCTCTGAGCAGCTGCTCCACCCTCTCCTGGTAAACGACTGAGCTGTTCAGTTGTGTCGTCACAGCGGAACGGAAGTGCTCTACGTCTGTAATGTAATGCCTTACGGCCTGATTTTTATTTATAAAACAGCTCTCCGAAGCGTCTGTGCTGTCCCACGACGCTAATCAAGCGCACCCACGGCTGGAGGAGCCATGGATCCGAGCATAAGTGTTGTTTTTGAAGACTGAGCTCTTTCTAACCTACTCTGGACACCGCCTGCTCTTTTTTCTTACCGATAATGCCACGGATGCGCGTTTGGCTACGAGAGGAACAGGACTATTCAACCTTCCTAAAGAAGAGTGCACTCGCCAGAAGTTGGAATTTCTTTCCGGGATTCAGCTAGCTACTATATCAACCAACCTGATGGATGCTTGGTGAACCTTGGCCAGAATCAAAGTGGATTAACTTTTATAACCAACGCGATCTCATGGGAGTCCAAACTGAGCGGTGAGTCAATCAAAACGCATGTTAGCGTGTGTGTTAGCGTGTGTGTTAGCCATTTATGAAACTGCTTTGCACATGTCAACTCCTTATAACTGCATTATGTGAAGTAACTTCACTTTTTGCAGCGATATTTATATTTATAATACTGCAAATGTGGAATGAGCAGAGAGGGGGGCGGAGTTAACTGAATCGAAGCGTCTTATCTTCCGGGTAGGGAAAATACCCCCCAAAAATACTTATATTTCTCTCAAAAATGAGTACTCCATAGTGATAGAGGTACAATATATCATATATATGCCTATACTTTACTTTGGAATGGCTAAAATAGCATGATACAGATCCTTTAATAATGTACGAAATTGTAAAGCCACTTTGTCTGGAAGAGATAAATTGATTTGTTTTTACTGTATTTTCATTATATGTTTGTGAAATGTGCTGTATAAATAAGCTTGCCTTGCCTTACTTACATTGTGTTCCAAATGATTATGCAAATTGTATTTCAATGAAACTCCTGGATGGTATTGTCAGGTAATCCTAGTTAAGGGAAAAACTACTGAAAAAGACACATTATTAAGCAGACCACCATTTTCAAGCAATATGGGAAAGAAAAAGGATCTCTCTGCTGATGAAAAGCGTGAAATAGTTGAATGCCTTGGACTAGGTATGAAAACCTTTGATATTTCATGAAAGAGTAAGCGTAATCATCGTACTGTTAAGAGATTTGTGGCTGATTCAGAGCACACATGGGTTTGTGCAGATAAAGGCACAATGA
This sequence comes from Neogobius melanostomus, assembly GCA_007210695.1. Taxonomy (NCBI): domain Eukaryota; kingdom Metazoa; phylum Chordata; class Actinopteri; order Gobiiformes; family Gobiidae; genus Neogobius; species Neogobius melanostomus. The sequence goes on along the minus strand of VHKM01000427.1, from coordinate 3,283,876 downwards.
GGACGGTTTCTGCCAGACAAACACATTAGATTAATAGAACAGCTGCTACAAAGCAGCAAACAGGTATTTGAAGCTGCTGGAGTCTCCCAAACATCATGGTTTAGGACCCTCCAGAGGCTAGCAGTTGTCCACAAACCGTCCCACCGGCCACCCCTAAACTGTTAATTGAATGCTGACGAGCAATGGGCCCAGAAATACATGAAGACTCATTTTCAAATAGTCTTATTCACTGATGAGTGCCGTGTAAGCCTGGATGGTCAGATGGATGGAGTAGTGGATGGTTGGTGAATGGCCACCATGTCCCAACAAGGCTGTGACATCAGCAAGGAGGGGGCGGAGTCATGTGTTGGGCCAGAATCATGGGGAGAGAGCTGGTCGGCCCCTTTAGGGTCCCTGAAGGTGTGAAAATGACTTGTCACTCAGCCAGAGCATGACTGAGGCTGACCAATAGAAGAACGGTGTGGGATAAAAGCGTCGGCACCAAAACTGATATATCATCACAGGGTTCAGCTCTCAATTTGATTCCGTTATGTTATATCCAGCACCTCTAGCCGATATATAGCTTTTGAAAGACGAAGTGTTGTTTATTCACTATAGGTACAGAATAATGCATGCATCTGAATTGTGTGATAGAAACTAACACAAAAAGGCCAACCACTTCAAGGGTGAAATCAATCATTATTTTTTCACTCAGGTACAAAACAATACCTCATGTTTGCACTGCTGTATATCTATAGTGCATTACTGTAGCGGCAAATCTTTGAACATAAATGGCATCCATATAAGTCAGGGACGCTGGAGTCAAGCCTGTTAAACAAAAGCTGACTTATAATGCATTTCACAAGTACACGCAGAACTTGTTTTGTCGACAGGCATTACTGCACAGAGAAGAGGAACAAAGTAACTGTGAGGCAAATTATGAAAGGCAGGCAGATTCAACAATAAGAAAAAAATCTTCTGAAGGCAGAGGTGTTAAACTCCCCAAGAGCTTGCGGTATTCCGATAATGAACCAGCAATTCTCAGTTTGATGGGCGAAAGCTAAACTATCATTTCGAAAGTGAGAAAACAATATCTAATTTAGTTTTTGGCAGCTGCTGTGAGTGGAGAGGATTTTACTTCTTGTTGTAGTGTCAATAATGATTACAATGATTAACCAACAGCTTGTCATGACAGATAAACGGTGTCTTCACTCCCCTCACTACCCTCTCCACACAGTACTGTCACCTGACGAAGTGAACATAAGCAGTCTTATACTAAAAGAGAAAGGGGGAAACAAGTTATTGGCCCGACAACATGAAAGGAAAAAAATCAACACAACATAATATCTAGCCCTGAATCGTGTCTGCTTGTATGTGTAAAGCCTTTAGCTCAATCATCATTTCACTTTTACACTTGTAACAGATCAAAATTCAATTTGATAATAATTGCCATCACAATCAATACCCAGACACAACACCCAGCATTGTCAGGCATACAAAGAAGTGAGTTAGCGGCGCGATTTCTCCTCTTTCAGGTTGATCCAAACGGTCCGCTCTTATTTTTCCGTGACTAATCTGCAGCACAAGTCGGTCTGACACTACATTATTTACTCCCATTTAAGCCTTCTTACATGCAGTTTGTTTTCTGCGGGGGATACAGCACAACAGTGATCACAATCGCTCTTGTTTAGCCTGTTAAACTTTTAAAGCGAGACGGCGCTAACGAAGCCACCTCCAACCAACACTTTTCTATATTGAGAAATCCGTCATGCTTATTTCCCATATGGCGCGGTGGCAGAGGAAGCAGCTGGTTGTATAGGTGAAGCTGTACAGTGAGGGCTCACGCTGAGGAGCAGGTGCCGACATGCGACTGCTGTTGACGCTGACAGAGAAGATTTATCAATAATAACGGATGTTTACGCGCTGCCAAAGGGAATATAGCCATTAATGCTTTACACAACAATAGATTTGTCATATGCTTCAAGAGAGCGTTTTTACCCTGCCTGACTCTACAGTATAGAGGCAGGAATTCTTAATTAGACTTTAAAGGGGGTGTATTATGTAAAATCGACTTTTTTAAGCTTTATATCATGTTATTATGTCATTCCCTCATTAAACACATGCCTGGAGTGTTGCCTTGGCTCATTCACATATTTTTGAGTAATCAGTAAAAACTTAGACGGCAGCCATTTTAGGTGTAGCTATGCCTCAGTCCTCCTAGGAACGCCCCCACCTCCTGGAGACGCCTCTGGACCTTTCGTCACCAGCCAAGCCACCAACCACTGCTCCTCAGCTCAGCAGAGCCCCCTCCCCGCACAGTAGTGTTGTTTAGATGCCACAGCAGTGTGCTGAAGGGGGCGTGTCGGAAAGCTTCTTAAAGAGACAGAGGCCTATTTCAAGACGTTCAGTACAGCCATTTTGAGAGAGCAATTTTATTCAAGGCAGTTATTTAAATTTACTGCATATACAGACCAACAGAAGGTTACGTCATCATTGTAGTATGCTATAGACTGGTGCTATGTGATTGAAAAAAGCATAATACCCCCTCTTTAAATGTGTTCAAGCCAGGCCTGCATAGTATATTGCCAAATCATTATTGCAATATACAATATCTTTAACCTCTTAACCCACACATGAACCGAGCACATTTTCTCCAGTTTGGCATAACCCAAATCTAAAAGCAAAAAAAAAAGTGGCAAAAGAGCGACAAAAATGTGCTATAAAAACAACAATAACACAATAAAAAAAGTGATAAATACACACAGCTACAGAGTGATGAAAACGCAACAAAAAAGTGATTAAAAAAGAGGAAAACACAACAAAACAAATAAAAAATGTGACAAGAAAGCCACGAATGAGCGACAAAAAGTGATAAAAATATGATGAAAAAGTGACTAAAATGCAACAAAAAAGTTACGGTCAGTTTTGCAGGTCTTAGCGATCAAACGAGGCGTTACATTGGCCTACAGGCGGTAAGCTCCAGTTGAGAAGCTTTTGGACTAGGGATAAAATGCGCTAAGGTTAAAGGTGCATTATGCAACTTTTTATGTGGAAAAAAGGTTGCTATTTGTGCGTATTTGACCTTGTAGTGACCCAGTGGCTGTATGAGCGGTCAGTATGACGCCTTTACTTTCCTTCACAGTGGCCTCTAGGACGCTCCAGGATCAATTGTTTGGAAGGTTGTCACTGCTGACCGACCCTCTCACCAGAAAACCTACAAAACAATTGATCCTGGAGCATCGTAAAGACCACCATGATCAAGAGTAAAGGCGCCATGCTGACCACTCATACAGCCGCTGGGTCACTACAAGGTCACATACGTACAAATGTCACCTTTTTTTCCATATAAAAAGTTGCATTATGCACCTTTAAGGCGGGGAGTAAGAGGTTAAAGCCATATATTTAAGAAAAAAAAAAAAAAATCACTGCGATCTTTCACTTGATTGATATTTTCGTATTATTTGCCAACAAAAACACAATTAAAATGTACCAAAGTCCTGCACATTGGCGAAGCAGGACCCAAGTCATCCCATACATTCGATCTTCTCCGACCTCCCCTCAGGGAGACGTCTGCAGAGCCTCAAAGCCCGGAGCTCTCGTTTCAGAGACAGTTTCTATCCTCAGGGGGTGAGGGTCATAAACATTCGCCTTAAGGAGGGCGGAGGTGGCGTCCATTTATAGGAAATGTTGTATGATGCTTATTGATTTTTCAATGCGTAAATTAACACTATTTTCCTCAGCAGAGAGTGTGCAGGGCATAGCGTTGTAAAGTGGCTTCGAGCATCTGGGAAAGCACTATATAAGACTAATGCATTATTACAAATTACAAATCCTCTTATGCTTTACAATATCTAGAAACTTGCTCACTTGAACTTGCTAAAACTATGCATAAATCCAAGTGTACACTACTATGTGTAGAATTTGATCGTTCTCGCTGAGTGCAGATGGGTCTCCTTGGGTGCTTCGGTTTCCCTAAGACATTTACAACAGGCTCCTGAGCATGATCCTGGTCCAAAATTGGAAATGGCTCCCCAGGGCGGCACCTGCTGTCACTCACTGCTCTTGACAGGTTACCTCAGAGTGCATCTTACATTTGAAACCAAAGAACTTTCGCTTGAATAACCAAGAATCTCCACAAATACAAAAAATACTATTTAGTTGATACCATTTCATTGAGCCAGATTCAACTTAAGAAAGCTAAGCCAAAAAGCTGTAAATGCACTGACAGCATTGTTTTGTTTCTCTTACATATTGCAGTGCACTGTAGGTTTAGAACCTAAGCGAGAAAAACACCGCAAGAAGTCTCAACTAAATGAATGTTACTCTGTCTTAACTTTACTTTTTGATGCGGCAAGCTTTGACACCATAGCCTTCAGTCAGTCTGGTCTCATTCTTAAATTACGCAATTGCTGTTTACATGTTAACTTTAAGTATCATTGGTTGCGTAAGCTCTGAGCCGTCAGAAGTTGTTTTCTAAACCATCATCTGGACTGTTTGATTGTAAATGACTCGTGGTTCAATTCCAGCCAAGGACAAGGGATAGGTTAATGAGTCACACTGGCTTGGGGTAAAATAACATATAAATGTAGGCAAGGCAAGGCAAGTGTTTGAAGCTAGCTAGATTGAACAGATAAGCGGAGAAAAGGTTTTCCAATGAGAGGAGAAACGTCCCTTTCAATGATTAAGTAACTATTAAGTATTAGAAAACAGTTGTGAGTGGCAAGTTACCCTCACAATGTTCTGTTATATGTAAATGTGCCAGATTCACAAGTTCAGGCAGCAAGCAGAAGGGGCTAAACTGGGTAAATGCCATCAAAATCTCATTGGAAAAAGATAATCGGATATAATTAGCGATATTAAGGTTTTCCGGTGCCATCTGGCTGCCATTTTCTACTATTTTCCCCACTGTTTGACTGTTCGCATTCACAAATATACATTATTATAAAGGGTAAAAATCTACAAAACTACTCTTGACAGGTTTTGGATCAGCAGTCCTGTTTGTCAGGGCACAATAGCAGCAGTCCTTGGTCTTCACTTCAGCTTGCTGTGTTATAAAATATGTTACGTATATGGTCTTATGAAACACAACTGGCTGGCACCTAAAACACGAGCTTATCAAAAGAACACAGGTCTGAGTAAGCAATTCAGAGTTAAGACAAGCCATGTCTGGCTCTGACCTTATGAAAGCTGTCTTTTTTTTTTTTAAGCACCATATCCAAGGTCTGCGTGTTCAAACCCTTTCAGAAACACAGTCCAGGTGTGAATGAAATGGCCTCGGAAAATAAGATAGAGATTTCTTTTCTCTTTTTTTTTATCCTTTATATGTGATATGCAGCAGCTCCTATACATACAGTAAGTCACTGCAAAATTGCTTCTTTACCATTTTCCTTACCCTTTCCCTAACTGTGGACCATTTTTGTTTTGGAATTTTTTGTTGGTCAGCCTTATGATCAATGCTTCAATTAACAGCACTCATCATTACTATATTTTCAAATTCAAATGTACTAAAACAGGGCCAAACTGCAAATTGCTGTAAATTCATCTTTTTAGCATCTTGTTTTGATACCTTCAAAGTGGGTTCTGAAGCTTTCACCTTTTCAGTTGCATCCGTTGTGCAATGGAAGGAAACTGACATTTTTACCGATAATAAATGTCATCCTGGTTCAATGTATGGAACACCATGATTTCAGTATGCATCTGTGACAGTGTAAGCGCAAGTGTTGACCGTTATTCAATTAACAGAACTATCTATCCCGTAGATCACATGTGTCAAACACAAGGCCTGAGATGATTTAATGAGGCCCTTTGCAGAGCATGAATTTCTAAGTATGTCACACACAAAAAAGTAAGTCTCTGTCTAGCCCAGGGGTGCCCAAAGTGGGGCTCGCGGGCCAAATATGGCCTGCCGGAACAAATCCGTTGGCCCGCCAGAGAGTGACTTACTTTTGCATCTGGTTAATACTAACTCTCTCCCATTTATTCATTTTGGATGCAGTACATACCGGCGTCAAAATGGGGGCCCTGTTTCACTCCTTTCACAAAAATAAGGAAACACTGTTGTGGTGTCTTGGTGTTTATCAATCACAGAGCCTTGAAGCACATCAGCTTTCCCAGTTTCAACAAAGGCACATGTTTGGGCACCCTGCTCTAGCCCATTCCTGTGCGGAGGTATGGATTTTTTTAAAGGAATAGCCAGAATGCTCACTCCAGCCACTAGGGGGCAGCATAAATAAAATAAAAAAAAGGAAATAATTCCACACGTGTCAAGCAGAGGGCACTGACATAATAAGAGATCAGGATGTAAACAGCATATTATAGCCATGTGGTAAATGGTCAGTCTGCCCCAGGGCGGCTGTGGCTACAATAGTAACGTACTGCCATTGAGTGTGGAGTGAATGAATGATGACTATATGTACAGTAGCACTTTGATAAAGCTGATAAAGTGCAATAAGTGTATGTAAGCCGTTGTTATTTATTTATTATTTATTTCAATATATGCGGCCCGCTGTGGGGGCTGAATTTTGACCCAAGACCCAAACAAGTTCGACGCCCCTGCCGTAGATAGTTTTGCTTGTGGTTTTCTTGTTTGCACTGTAAATGAAATAAAACAACAAAGTGGAGTAACACATTACCTGTGTGTGAGTAGGCGGGATGTTCCTGCGCCCGTAGACCCCCAGCAGCGCATTGTGGGACAGAGACAGGTTGAACTTGATGTAGGTTGGGTGGTGCACGGTCATGTGAAACCTCCAGAAGAGTCCGGGCGGGATGGCCTGGCTCTGATGCGCTCCAACATCCACCTCTCCCCTGTCGATGGCTCTCCCTCGCACCCATTTCTCTGCAGGAACACGCAACACAAAGAGATTCACAGGCCGATTGTAGCATCAGGCGACAAAACAGCACATTTATCAGCATGGACAGGAAGTTCTTTGCTGTTTCTGTGGGAGTAATTAATAAGCAACCTGATGTCCTCAGACATCAATGTGATCAACTCCACCGCTAATGAAGTGCGACTGAACAGACACGGGCAGGGAGTGTTGGGAATGTGGCTTTACAACAGACTGGCTTTGGCATTCGTTCACTGCATAAAGATGAACCGCTTCAGATAAAGAAGAGGATGTCGACCGCAGTGAAATGAAAGGGCCTGTATCATGCCAAATAGCCTTTTTCTTTATATCAAGGATTCGTCTATGTTATGTTAAATTCTCACGAAAAAACATTCATGTCCATGGTCAAACTATCTTCCCTGTGCTGACTGCCAGTTTACCGGTGCATATGTTTAGCTTTTGCACTGCTGTCCTTCTCGCCTCCTTTTCATATCATCTTAAACCCTAGGAGTATACATTACCTTCACAACTTATTTTGTGTTATACTACAAAATAATAGTGTCTAAAATAGTTGTAAGAGTCTGAATAAATCATAACACAGGACCTTTACAAGAAAACATACTGAGCCATGTGAAACAATGAATTTGCATTTGAATTTGCAGCTCTTGTTCATCGATGCACAACGACGGAGAAACGTGTAAATTTGGGCAATATAATATTAAAAATAACATAGTTTGGAATAGGAATGTTTTGTCCTTGCTGGTTGGCCTTTTGTACTTTTTTTCTTTTTCACACTACGGCAATATTTTTTGGCAGATACAGTATTGCGTTAATATGAAGTGCAAAAAGGACTGTGAATTTTACTATATTTTAGGCTTTGTTTTCATGTAGCACTTGCTTTTCTTCTTGCGTTGTCTGACCGGGATGCCCTTTTGTACAACATTTTTACACTTAAGTACATGCAGCAGATATTAGAGAAATACACATTTTGCCAATTATTGTTGCCATGATTTAAGTGGAAGTAAAAATTGATCTAAGGTACCGCAGTGTTTTAGGTGTGATATTTATATAGTAGTAGTAGTAGTAGTTGTTGTTGCAGTTGGAGGTGACACATTTGCGGATTATATCAAGAAAACGTCCTTAGTAGATCAAAGACATACATAGTTGTTTCAATCTAGTATGGTTTTACACTATACTGCGCTAATTGTCAGAGAGTGATACCCAATGAAGGTGATAAGTGAGTGTTGGGAAAATATGGCTTTTAGAGAAACTCCTTCGCTCCGGCATCCGCTCGCTGCATAAAAATGAACTGCTTTGGTGAGGAAGTATTTTGTCTGAAGGGCTGTCGACTGCGGGCTTTGTCATGTGGTGTATTAGCATCTCCTAACAAGAAAGGAAAGGCAGAGTGGCTGGATTAGAGACAGGGGCACGTGCGCGCATTCACAAACAGCGATAGTGTCTTTGACTGAGAGCCCGGCTTTGTATAGAAAATAATAGGCCTTTCCGACAGCGCCTTGGCCGTCCCTGCGCTCTTCCTGCTCATAAGAAGCTTTTATCAACCACCATCCCGGACCCTTTTGTCGGGCCTCTCCAGACCCCTTTATGGAGAGATATATCTCCCTTTTCTAAACTAAGATGGAGGAAATATGGTGACAGAGGGGACTCGGCCAATCGTTGCAGCCACAAAAGGCAGAGGAGCAGTTAGGGGCAGATTCATGGATGGGACGGCGCACTCTCGATCTATAATGCCCGCAGCTTTACCACTCCATTATGGGGACAGCGTGCGCACCCACAGGCCTGCAGACATACATCACATAAGCTGACACGCTGATAAGCCACCAGACCGGTAAGTAGCCCCGGCTGCCGCTGTCGCTGCTGGTTTCCATTGTATCCCACGGAAATTGTGTGCAAACTTCCACGCTACCAAAAAAAGTGACGGATCCTAATAGTCTCGGATATCCCCTGACCCGAGCGGGACGGGGGGGGAGCGGCTTTGATGGCATTAGGACACAAGGCACATATTTTATTGAGAGACATCATTGTATGGTGAGTATCAAGTATCAATTTTTCATATTTCCGTCTCCTCCGCGAGCCAGGAGCTGATGTATTTGTCCTGACAGCACCTATTGCACCACCTGCCTGTCCCAGGATAGATCCCCCGTCTGTGGTTTCTTCCAATTTTATACCAGAGAAATGTTTTATTCTCTCACTTGGAAAGACAGCGGGCCAGAGGAGGGTGTTTTAACCTCCTAAGGATTTTGGGCCATTATTTTATATTTGGTTAGAGATCATGGCGAAATCATGTAAGCAAAGCATTTATTGCTTTTGCCAATCAATGATGCATGTCCCCGTTTTTTGTCCATTTTGTAACAATTCAGACCATAATTACGATACTATATCTTCATCAAAGACATACCTGTAGTGGGTTTTGTTTCAGTAATTCTGCACAAAATACCCAGCGCATTCCACACTCTAAGCGCCAGCCTACACTCTGATAAACGTCACGCGGAGTGACACATGAAGTTTCTCTGAGTCCAAACACTTTCTCATCAAATTCCCCTCTTTGCGCAGAATTAGCGTGCTGGACTATTTTTTTCAATATTAAAGGGATATTTCGGGATTTTTGACATAGAGCCTCATTTCCTAGTTATCCAGAGCGTTGTTGATGTCTGGAGATATTTTTTTCTTAAATTCATGCAGTTCTTATATTTGAAGAGTCTAGTTGCGCTAGCCTAGAGCAAGGCTAAAGCAGCTCTATGGTAAACGCTAGCCCGCATTAAAAAACAGTCTGACTCACTCCACAGTGCACCTGAGGTAAATCACTTATAACGCCAGACTAACCATATAAATGTCTGTGTTAATAGAATAATTTTTTAAATAAAACTGACCTTGTATCACATGAATTACCGCATTTTGAGGGACTATTTTCTCCCAGGTCACTCCGCCGCTGCCTTAGCTTACAGCCACGAAGCTGATGCCGCTCAAATATAAGTTATTTTAAACGCAAAATGGTTAAAATTAACCTATCGACACAGACATTTATATCGTTAGTCTGGTGTTATAAGTGATTTACCTCAGGTGCACTGTGGAGTGCGCCAGACTGTTTTTAATGCGGGCTAGCGTTTACCATAGAAATGCTTTAGCCTTGCTCTAGGCTAGCGCAACTAGACTCTTCAAATATAAGAACTGCATGAATTTAAGAAAAAAATATCTCCAGACATCAACAACACTCTGGATAACTAGGAAATGAGGCCCTATGTCAAAAATCCCGAAGTATCCCTTTAACTGCTTCCTGGTTAACTGAAGCAGCAGAGGTGTTATGTAGAACTACTGTATATTCAATAATGTCTTCAATATTTATTTGTCAAATACATAATTTTATGTTATTCTACTAAAACATATTACTGTAGGCTGTCGTATCCTAAAACAGTTTAAATGCCTATATAAAGCTTCATAAAGGATGTTTAGGATACCAGCACTTGCTATCGGAGGCCAGCAGAATAAAAGGAAATGAAAAAATATATTAGTATTTGTAGATACTATGTGGAATTTGGCCTTGCAGTGACAGTGCAGGTCTGGTGACTGATATTGCACAAGGGGGACTTTGTTAGATGGGCAACTGTTGATCTCAATGCACAATGTGGTCACAAACAAAGTTTTTTTGGGAAAAAAATTGAAATCTTATACTCGTAAAGTTTTCCAATGGTTTTCTCTGAATATGAATCAAAGTTAATTCCCATCTGCATATTAAAATGTCATTGTGAACTTGAGCCGCCGACTGCATTTAGAAACACTGTCTTTCATGGGCCCATTACTGAGGCTGCACACTTTCAGCCCCATGTCCCTGCCGCCTAAATTGTTAAGACCTGCTCTTTCAAATGTCAAATATCATGCTGATAAATGCCAAAGTATCGGATGTGCCTTTTTCGTCTGCACCGCTGTCCCCCCCTGCTTTGTTCTGCCGGTTTAAAATAAGTAAATTGATTAATTGGTTCATTGATTGGACCAGACTGAAGAGTGACAGGAGATGGAGTCGAGGGGCGAGGAACAAGGGGTATGTAGATGAGAGGGGATTTCGAACAAAAAGACCTCAAAAAGGTCGTCAATTATGGGGGAAAACGAGAGGGGTGTCCTGCGAGGAGAATAAATTGTAGCTGAACTCAAAATCTCCACTGAACGGAATAAAGGCGGCCCGGCAGAATTGAGGTATGCATTCATGCGTTCCTGCCGAGCCTACCTCAGCAGTCTACTCCTTTTAATGCTAATCCCCCGCACAAAAATAGAGGCCATCGGAGGGTTGGATGTCCCGAGGAAAGCAGTCTTTTTATTCAGCGGAAGATGAATAGGACATGAATAGGGCATGGCAGTTGGCAGAGCGGCGGTGGCAGGCAGGCAGAGTGGGTTGGCTCTGTTTGGCAGAGTGGTGGGCACAGGGGCGATACTGACTCCCGATGCTAATTACCGCATTACCAAACTGACAGGAAATGACAGACAGCGGTGTTAGGTCAGAGTGAAGGTTGACATCGTTATAACTTTATAATGATTCACATCTAACACTTTGGCAGGCTTCGTCTTCTTTACACATCAAGCCCTTCCTGGCACAACCTTGAATTTAGTTACTTTGTTTTTCATCTTTCTGATTCTGTGCTTGAAGGATCTGTCGATTGGTTATGAAGGATGGATGCCTGTCCTGTCCAGCCTCATATTATATGTAGACCGTGACTGGAGTGGACAATAGATGATATACACATTATCATTTTTTATTCCAAATAAACACGACCCTTAATGTTCCAGACTGAGTTTAAAAACAAATTTCAATATTGTATGACAGTACTTTGCCACTTCTATTTTCATGATATTTCCCTGCAACATAAGGATGGAAGGAGTTTCAACCCCCCCTCAGGTAAACTAATTTGTAATAATTATTAGGGATGCACCGATCCCATACTGGTATCGGATATCGGAAAACTGAAAAAATATAATATTAGGTTTCGACTACAAATATCTGACACTGAACCGATACCAGTTTTGGCTCTCGACGCCTTAAAACATAACTTTTACCACCTAAATCTAAGTGAATATGGGCATGCTGCATATTATTGGAAAGCTAAGAACCTGGAGAATTCAATCGCTGAGTTAGTTTCAACCCCCGCAAACGCATTTTTTATCGCCGCGCAAAATGCCGCCGTTAGCATCAGTATGCTAAAGCACGAAAGCTAATCAAGTCTGGGACAGAAACTAACATAGAAATACCTAAAGTAGCCTAATATAATAAAATCGAGCACTGTTGAAGCCAAGTGTTTGTATTTTAGTTTAAGAAATAACTGATGTGACACATATGTAATGATCAGATCACTTCATGTGAGTGGTTTATATTAATGTAACCAAAAGCCTGTCATATACCCAAGGATATTTAGTGTAGACAAGCCCAGTGATCCTTGTTAAATGTTTATCCAAGAGTTTCTCAGTAGATATAATTGATAATTGATATGTGATATCATGACAATAAAATATGACTTTATTGATCTTAAAATGGAGAAAAGAGTCAATTAATTTTTTCACTCAGAGAAAGACACTTTTAAGAAAATCTCTTGGTATCGGTAAATATCGGCAGATACTCAAAACCCGGTATCGAAAAAGCTGGATCGGTGCATCTCTAGAAATTACAATAGTGCCAGCAGTGGAAGTGGTCGAAGTAGCACTAGTAGTAGAGGATACATTTTATTTCACACCAATTGCTTTTCCTCTCATACACTCTTTCTTCTATTGTCTAATCGGGTTGCCCTTTTGTACAACATTTCTTCACTTCAGTTCATATTTACAGCAAAAACAAGAGCAACACTCTTTTGCCAAATATTGTTGCAATGACCCTAAGTTCTGCAGTGTTTTGGTGTTAGATTTGTATTTTGCAGTTGTTGTTTTTTTTTCTTTATGCATACAGTAGTCCCTTAATTTTTGTCTTGGCCAATTGATGACCATGAGCAAACGAATACAGGAAAAAAGTAGTAGTAATAGTAGAAGTAGTAATAGTAGTAGTAGTAATAACAGTATAACCTCGATCTAGATGCAATAAAATCCTTTTAACAAGCTTGCCAACCAACCAACAATTCAAGGCACTAGTTAATAGGACATAAATAGGAAATGGCAGACAGGCAAAGTGGGTTGGCTTGGCAGACCGGTGGGCGCAGAGGTGCTGCTGACTCCTGATTGTAATTACCGTATTACCACCAAAAGTGATGCAACACAGTGACAGACAGCGGTGCTTAGGTCAGAAGTATTCGGGGTGTGGGGAGGAGAGAGACAGGGCACTTAAAAGCCTAGCGTTAAGAGAAAAGGCGGCCCAAAGACGAGGTGTGGAGTTACAGTGGCTGATGCAAGGTAGGAAAAAAAAGTCTCTTCACGACCGTCCTCGGCAATAGCGGCGTAATCCAGCGGCTTTACTCCACCAGCGCGGGACGGGACACGGGGTGATTGGGGAGTCCCACAGAAAGCAGAGAGATCGTGTTGTGACAAGGGCTTCTCCCGGGCCCTGGCGGCTCCTCGGCTTACCGCTGTCAATCAACAGGATTTGCAATCGTCCCCATGTGCCGTCGCGTTCACCTAAGACTGGTGTATCAAAACAGGCGAGATTTATTTATTCATACTTGTCAAGCAAAAAAAAAGAAATGTGCAAATAGAGAATTAAAACAACTCTCTGTGCTATTTGCTGTTGCAGCGTGCTTCATAAAGGTCCCATATAATGCCTTATTTATACTTTAACGACCATAGACAACTTAGCCTTGATGCTTTTTGTAGTTTAGATAGTGTATGTGTTATATGCACAAAACATTATTATTATTATGGTGGGGATAATGCCAAGAATCTTCATAAAGGTGCCAGACGTGTTTGCAGTGTCAGCCAATTATAGCTGCGATACGGCATATCCATACCAAGCACATTTAATTAGGGCAAATGGTTTCCTTACAATCTCTTCACAATAGATCTTTAACAGTATCATAAAGCTAACAGCCACAAATGCGCCTTCTTAGCACAGGCCAAATGAAAGCCACACACGCCATTCGGCACAGGGACAGTGGGCGTTTGCTGATGAATAACTTTGATTGAAACATCGAGAACAAATTGTGAGTTGGACTCTAGCTAGTACAAAACACGGTGTCCGATCAGTCTACCTCCCACTAATCCCACACAGCTCTCCAAGAAGACAGTAGTAGTGAATAAGGAAGTTTCAGCAAATGTGCATTAGCCACTGACGAGACGCATCCGACTTTGGCTGAGAAAATGGGGTCTCTCCTTTCTCTTGTTTCCAGTGTCACCACAGCAGGAAAACTACCTTCTACTGTGCGCATACAATTGACAATGTATTCTGGATGCCTTTCCTCATAGACAGCAACGCATAAATCAAGGGGGCGTGGCCTAGCCGAGGGGGAAGAAACCTCTCATGGTGAGCAAAATCTTTCACTCATTTTAGCCGTTTTCTGGCAGACTATAAACATACTGTATTTATCACACACCAATAAAGTCAAGCCAAAATGGGGTCCATATGGATGTTTTTTTCCCCCGCTGGCTGCTTTGAACATGACCCTATATGGGCAATTTCAAAGATTGCATCTTTATCATTGTTGTTGTTGTCATTGTGTCATTGTACCAAGCACTTCACCCCCTTTCCTGTATGACTGTGGTATTTAAGTGAGTGGTGTGATCGAAGAGGCCATTGGAAAATAAGTGTGAGGGACTTACTTCTCTTACTGCTTATCCTTACCCTGATAAATTCTGCGTGCGTGTCGTGGAGAACTTTCTAAACCAGGCGTGCCCAAAGTGGGGCCCGCGGGCCAAATTTGGCCCGCCGAAACAATTCTGTTGGCCCGCCAAAGAGTGACCTGCTTTTGCGCTGTATGGTTAATACTAACTCTCTCCCATCCATTCTCAATGTTAAATATGGATGCAGTACACTTTTTGGCCACCAGCGTCAAATTGGGGGCGCTGTTTCACTCCTTTCGCAAAGTAAAGGAAACACTGTTAGGGTTTTCCAACTTTTATTGCAAAGTTTGTTGACATCAACATAGGTCATGTTAAAAATGGACTTAAAAGACATAAACATAAAAAAAATTGATGCTGAACTGACACTTTCAAAATGATCTAATGGCATTTTCTTTGAGTTAACAAATGAATGAGGTAAAGTCAATGTAGGTAATGTAGATACAGGTGTTGTTTACATTTTACATATTGCTACAATTGTTGATTTTGTTCTACTAAAACTAGGCTTTTGCCATAGTACATTTGTTTTAATATAGCATGTTATTTGCATAGATATAATCAAATGCAAATGAATACCCAAAAATAAAATAAAGCAACTATTATTATTTGCAGTTATATGTGTTTCACGCTTGACATCGCCGTGTTTGGCCCACGACCCACAGGCTTCATTTTGGCCCTCGGAGACAAAAAGTTTGGGCACCTCTGTTCTAAACGAACCCATTATACCGTACTCCAATGCATTCAATCCATCTTGTTTTGACTGACAGTAATAGCAAATTTGAATTTTACAGGTTCCTTTGACGGTAGCGGCCACGTGTTGAGGAAATTACCGTTAAATTGTCCCTTTGATTAAAGCTATATATAAACACATATCTATAGAAAGTCCAATGCACGCCATCTATTGAATTCCTTTGAGTGAGAGGCTAGTAAAGAGGATGAGCTAACTTAGGACCCGGGACACAAGGTCTAATTAATTTCACTCGCCTCCGGGTTATTCAGGTAACACAATTACACCTGCAATCTATTTTCCAAGAACTAAACTGTCTTTGCAATTAATGTGATTAGCCCCTGGTTTCTAATGAAGCGGGGAATGGAGTTAAGGAGGAGTCGGGGTCTTGGTGACAGGACATGCCTGGAGGGACTAGGCCTAGGAAGTGCATTTAGCGTTATTAGTCCACGGTAGTAGTGTGCCGCTCATGACTGAAATGGATTTTTAGCATGAGCGATTGAGAAAACAGATGAGCGATCCTTTTATTCTCCTGCTTTTTATGCCATTTTATACAGATGTAAACTGAACACACACAAGACGCAGCGTAACATCAGAGCAGGCGACATGAGTGGAGGGATTTTGCACTATTTGGCAGAGCACGTTCGGATCTGTTTCCTTTAATTGTGGCACGAGGTTTCATTTTAAATCAATGCATGTGCCCGTCGTCATTTAGTGTTAAGTCAAAATTAGACATTGAGTGGCTCTTTGAAACGAACAGATCACAAAGTAGGTTTGTTCAGACACATTTTTTTTCTTCTTCTCTGACACCTGGGCTCAGGGCGTCATTGACGATAACCAAAAAGAAAGCACGCTGAGTGGCACGCAGGTGGAAAAGCGCTGTATAAATTTAACCGTATGATACCACATGTGTGCGAGGAAGAAGAAAAAAGAAAACAGCAGAAATGTCTGTAAAAGACGCCAAGCCCCAAACCACAAGGCTAATTATAAAAAGATAAACAAGCACCGTGCTATGAGTCATATACTGCTTGATTCACTCTGAAGACTAATTCTTATTTATTTAACCAGGTAAAATGTTTGAGAACTAATTCTCATTTTTAAACATAATGATGCCTTCAAAAAGGTAACATTACTTTCTCCGTGAATACTATAGTGTTTGTTTTGTTTAAGAGTATGATGAGTTTCAAAGACTATATTAATAGCAAATGTGCGATAGAGATGGAATTTGCCGCCGGACGAACAAAATATCACAATGGGCGAGGTCTTTATAATTACTTGAATTCAATTAACGTCCGTATCGAGCAGGTGGCTTAATAAGCTTTCAGCCCGTCTCCGCAGCTCGCTTAATATCGAGTGTCAGTCAGAGAGTCAGGATGAGATAATGCCCTTTGCCTGAGGGACGTCATTACCCACAAGTCCTCGCCTCCTTCACAGAGCCCCGTGGCTATAGGTCTATGACAGGCAAGGCTCCCCGTGCCATCAGCAAAGCATCAACAAGCCGTAGGCATCATGACACTCTGAGGGCTCCGACGTTGAAACGCCTGTGATATGTGCTGTTAACCTGGCAGACGGGAAAAGGCACTTATGGGCGTTGTATGGCACAAAAGCCGGTGTTAATCTAGACTTGGGGCAAAAGGAAGAGAGAATGAAACAAGGCAATAGTGATGCTTATTTTAAATATCACTATTCTCCTTTTTCAGTTTTTTTTTTTTTCATTACAGCAAAATAATAATAATAAAATAAACATTGGCACCAGCAGTTTATACTATAATTTTCAGCTTAGCAAAATCTCTCTCTTGTCTGTTCCAACTGTGAAGAACACAGTGCGCCGCCCACTGTGGATTTGTCACTTCGTTTGTTCAAATGTTTTGGCCACACTCCTGCTGGAGCCTACAATTAATTGACCATGCAGTCCCGTATTTATCTAATTATTTATTTCAATCAATATCTTAACGGGAATTATTCTGAAATGATTAGAAAATCATCATTGATGGACAGTTTGACTCACAAATTGGGCTATTTTACAGTGTTAAAATAAATGAAACATGGAGCAAATTTCTGGCTGTTCCTTGTTTTTTTTTTTAAATGCACGGTTAACACAGTGAATATTTAGCGTACAAAAATGAAGTTGTTTATTTTTTAAGCCAGATGGCGTTGTGGGTATGTTCAAACAAAATTATATGACAAGAGTATTCAAGTACCATGCCCAGTCTAATTAAAACACTGCAGCAATAATGTCAATGATATACAGAATAGCTTTGCTCTAAGTAAATACCTTTAGTTTAAATCCCCATCTTTTTTCAGTATTGGAGTGTCATTTCTTCCCCCTGTCCAAAGACGTGTGTTCAAATGGGAAACTTCACATTGTCGACATGATTCAATGTTTGAGTAAGCTCTCATTAAAGTAGTACTAAGTAACTTGTTTACCTTAATAAATCCTTTCCGTACTCCCTCTGGGGTAATGTAAGTGTTAATGGGATGACTGGGGGGTCTTTCATCTCCCCCTGGCGTCTCTGGCCAGAAAACCACATTTGCAACTTGGCTGCCACCGGACCGGAGCCACCAATACACACTAATAGAATCACAAAGAAGAAGCTAACAGGCTAACGGGCAAAGCTAACAGTGGGCTAGCGCCACTTTAAACAGTATTTACAGCCAAGTTTGAGTGGGAAAAAAATGGTGTAATTGAATGTACAATATCCCTCTCTCCCTTTGTCTTTTTCTGTCTGCTTAGTATTTTCTCTCACGGACAATTAATAAGTTAAAAAAAAATCGCAACTTGCTACGACACCTTCAGTTGCGCTTATGGCCTCTAGGGGCAAGAGTTACTTAGTACTGCTTTAAGCCAGAACGTTTCCATTGTAGTACAGCATAGTCAACTGGACTGAGCTTGAGTTTTAGTTGACATTTCACCTCTCTCATCAGAAGATTATTCTCCCTCATAAGTCAAATGATAAGTAACGCACAAGCTGGGGGCCTGTTTAAACTCTGGCTTCTCCTGAGAGTCCAAGCCACTTATTTCTTACACTGGGAAGGCATCATGCATAAATAAAGCAAAAAAAAAAACATCCTTGGATTGCTAAGTAATGCTAATGAGAACTAAAACTACTAGTATCGGTCCAGCTCAGAACAAAGGCTATTCTAATGAGTAATACCAGCTCAGTGTTTTACCTAGTCTTATTGTTTGACTTATGGATGAAAAGAAGCCTCTAATGAGAGAGGTAACATGTCCTCAACTCAAACAACCCAGTTCAGTTTGATGACTTTGAAACGTTTTACTACAACATGATTAAATGTTAGAGTGTGTCAATTAATTTGCCCTGTATCCGCAGCCACACAAAGCCAGTAGTTATGCAGTTAAAAAAAAAAAAAAATCCTCCAGCCAACTAACACTCACAATGAGAATAAGCAGAAGATGAAAAAGCTACCACCCCCAAAAGCTCTGAAAAATAATAAAACAAACATTAATGAGTCATTTCTTCCTTATCTTTCTTCGCCTTCTTTGTCCACATAATTATGCGTTTCCTGAGTATATCATCAGCAACTAGATCCATGCAGGCTTTGAAATGAAAATGAACGCACACACTAATGTCTTTGGATCTGTTTGTCGGAGAGATTTGAAACGGCGGTTAACTGAGCCAGAGACGTGGCATGATCCCCCCACCCCCCACCCCCCAAACCCCCCCTTCTCTCTCTGTACTTGAGCTGGGGGTTCACTGCACGATCTATACCTCTCCACATGTGCGTCTGTGTCGATGCCTCGCACAGAGAGACTGTATCCCAGCGTGAGAAAATCAATGAGGCTGCTGCTGCTACAGGGCCCTGGCTTTACACAGAAGCACACGTACCGACAGGAGAATCCCCGTATAGGACTTAATGCTACATTTAGCAATACTTTACGCTGATAAGAAGCGTCTACTTAGCAGCCTTATTACCCAGGTCATGGAGTATATTGCATTAAGGGAAGTGGAATTCAACCATGGGAATTTACTGAAGAAGAAAAAAAAAGATTAGACAGTTAGAATAGACCTAATTGACGTTAAATCGCAACAAATTCCAAGACGTGAGCGCAGGTCTATTGCTCTTGTATTGTCTTGCTGTCAGAATCGGGTAAAAATCCACCAAATAAACCTGTGTGCTTCCAAAATTGTTTATACATTTGTACACAAAGGTGGACTTATGGAGGTATTGCTCTGTTTGCACATGGAGATATCACAGAGGCTTTAAAACAATGTGTCCACTCTTTGTCTTTTCTAAACCACTTCAGTATTTATTCAAAAAGAGGCTCAAGCCGAGATCCTCTCCAGTCTGGTGCATTCTCTGTTCTCAATGCTTCACTACTTCTCAAATACACGGACTCGTCTCAGGTATAAGTCGAAGAAGCTCTCGTTCTATGTCAGTGCTTTTCTCCCACATAATACATACAGATGACACAGGCCTAGTGGACACAGAAAATCTTGATACAAAAATCATGCTTATTTATTTTTGTATTGGTCGAAAACCCACTGTAATAACCTAGACTTACATTTCTACATAGGCACACCACCTTCCTCTTTCCTGAATCCCAGCTCAAGCCCACCGTCCCGAATATTGATGGGGTCTTTAAATGCCCCCCCTGTCCGTCTGTGTCACGTCCCATCCATCTCCGGACCATTTCCAAGTGCCACACTATCAAGATGGAGAGAAAACAATTCGGCTCCAAGTCTGGCTTCATACAATGGGGTTACACAACGATAGCGGTGGGGGCTCAGATGGTGCCAGTTTTTTTGCATTTCATCTCCTTCACAATAATACGCAACCCGCCGCCACTCTGCGTGTCACTTTGTTTCATTTTATATCCATAATAAATCTACTCTTCCACGTACAGAGGGGGATTATTCGCCAAAGTAGTTCATTAAAATGGGGGATCCTCTGACATTTTCTCCTTTTTATCTCGTTCGTGGGTAGCTAAACCAAAAATGTAATGAATTCTAATCCTATCAGCCCTACCAAAGGGAACCTCGACATTGTTATCTCTGGTACCTCTAGTCCTTCCGTCCTTCCGCATTCTCCAAAAAGGCCACAGAACAATGCAGATCCAATAACCTGCGCATTTTCTTTTTCAATCAGGTTGGATTCACGTGGTACGTTCCGAAAAGCCGACAAGCTTGAGAGCAAGGCGGAGGAAAGGTCAGAATATCATTGGAGAATTGGCTTTTTATCTGTCAAAATGCTGCAAGACATGGCGAATATTCAACACAGTATTTTAGGTAAGATGGTTGGTTGGTACTGTAGCATTCCCCCTCTCTCTCTCGGTACAGCTTTTTTTGCCTTTTTCTGCGAGCTGCATTTGTGGTTTCTGTGTTCCACATTGTTTTACTGGATAGTTTACGTCTTTGCCGTGTTTTGTGGGGGTTCGGTGGAATGTTTTACTACAAAGAGTCCATAAAGGTCCTGAAGAAAGCAGCTTTTTAAAAGTAAACAAACAGCAGCTTATCAGCTAAACCCATCTGAGACCTACAAATGTCTTCTTCTGAGACACTGATGAGGCACCAAGAGCCCCACACCTGCAGCACAGTGGAGGCGTCACAAGAAGAGCTACAGGAAACAAGGAAGGGACAAACGAGGAGGTATCCAGGCAAGACTCCCAGCGAAGCCACACATGCCTTCTGTCCATGGTGGTCTGGCTAATGGACGTTCACTGGAGAATAAAACAGATTATCTGCTAAGCTCTTCCCAGAATATGGTGAAAGACTGTTGTAGAGCGGAGGGAGTGGAGGGAGCTGCGTAGGAGGAAGAGGAAGGAGTTGGCGGAGCTGCCCAGTGCAGGACACCAAGCTCGGAAACAGGGACAAACCCAGGAGTGCAGCGCCGTTTTAGAGGATCAGAGGAGCACTGAAGGCAGCCAGCCAGGTTTCCCCGACCTCCAGGTCAGGTTGACCCACAATGGCAGCGCGGCTCAGTCGCAGCAGCTCAGGACTAACACCTGAACACTATTTCGTTGTACGGTTGTACAATGACAAATAAAGCACTTACTTACTTACTTACTTAATATCCACTAACAATTCAAATTGGCAGAATCTTATGTTTCTAAACGCAGGTTGTAGACTAGACTGACAGGGGCGCTCTTTGAAATCTAAAAATAAACATAATTATTATTATTATTATATTAATAGTAATAATAATAGTAATAATATTGTTTTGCGCCTTACAAGCCTGTAGTCCTTATTCATGGTAAACTATTGTTGTAGCCACAGCTGCCCTTGGGATAGACTGACGGAAGTAAGGCTACCAGTCTGTGCCATAGGCCCTTCTGACCACCACCAACAACTCACTGACATACACCCTACATTCATTCTGGCCCATTGTACATGTTATAAGTGGTAGGGGAAAATAGTGGTCCCCCCCCCCAAGCTTTTCCCCTTACAGTGTGAACATGGTGATGTTTTGATCATGTTTCTGTCACGTGGATATTGCCCCCGCGGCCTTCAATACCAGCGCCAGAGCGGTACCAACGGTATATTCTCTTTCTCTGGGGACACTTCCAATGTTTAACTCGCAGAAGGAAAAAAAAAGAAACACTTCACATATAGATTTAAATCCATTACAGTGAATATCCCAGTTATATGGGCCCATTCTTAAATCTGTACACACGTTCATGTCTGATGAAGAGCATGTGGCCCGAAATGTCACAAATGATGACTATGATTTAAAAGTCTTTTTGGGAGTTCCATTGGGTGTGCGGACCATTTTTTCATTTTCCCCAGCCAGACGTCTGAAATTAGGACTTCAAATCGTCCTATAACCCAGCAACAAAAACAAGCCGCTATTGCCTTTGTGCCAGTTCCAAGCCTGTACACAAACAGAGACTGTTGCTTGAGAAGAGGTTTTATGAACGAAAATTGGCACAATAGGCATAACTGATTTGTTGTAGCCCTGAAGGGAAATGCAAAAGGAAAAGCTGACACTGTAGGATTTCTGACAATAATGTTTCAAAAATGATCAAAGTAGGTTTCTTTTCTGTCAGAGGCTTTATCCATTTAGCAACACAGGACTGCTCTTGTATTCTTTGACTGACTGTGCTCTTCTTAGCCTTGATACTAACCTATTTCTATGTAGTCATATATCTGCCGGCACATAAATAAAATCCACGACTAGCAGCAGAAGTCTAACGTTCATCTAGATTGAGATATCCACCACAGTCATAAGGGCCGAATTGTTGTGAATAATTGCGCCAATAAAAAATAACATTTCCAGGAACAAACTATTACAGTAGATGCTTGACAACCACTGTAGATTAGACTGGGGAAGCTATGGGTTTATTAAATGGTTTTATAGTGATGCTGCTATAAACACAACAGTAGGAGATGGAGGAGAGACTGATTGAACGATGGTTATCTTCTCTGATATGAAATTATGGTACAACAGGGAGACATGAGGCAAACCTGCAGCGTGATTGGAGGCGTCTAATGAGCTCGTCTTGATGCATTTTCAGTGATGTCTTATATTAAGGTCGTAAAGATCCCACTATTGGATTTGGCTGATGCTAAATCCCAAGCAAAGATGCACTAGGAGAATATGGACCATTCTCAAAACCATTATACTCGATATAGGAGATAATGTCCTTAGATGGTCTCAAATTGCATCTCCTACCATATTAAATTGTACATTTCTGACCCTTTGTGGAAAGAATTTGAATCTTGGTATGTTGCAATTGTAAAGTTAGTTTGTTAGCTTCATGAATCTTGAATTTAAAAAAGGCATCTGCAGGTTTAGGCTAAAACTACGTCATTTCTGGCCTCATGTGTGTATAGACATCAAATCAAATTTCTAGACTTCATTTGTGCACTCTCTGACCAAAAAGAAAAAAGTCATCAGCTGGACTTAACTAACTTATGATCTGGGGTTGCTGCCGTTGGTCAGGTCTAGGTTCAGCAACATTATTTGCCGAAAAATGAGATCAGCTGACATCTTGAATGACCATCAATGGACTTCTTCTTCCCTGAAGGCACGGGCATTTTCCCAGATGACAATGCCAGGATTCATAGGGCTCACATTGTGAACGAGTGGCTCATTTTCAAACATGGATTGGCCACCACAGGGTCCAGATCTTAACCCCATTGAGTGCGTTTACAAGGGCTCGAAATTCCCGGTTATTATCGGGAGTTTTAATATTCCGGTTTTGTTTTTGATCATATAAACGCAGTTTCCCGAATATAAAAACCTGAAAATAACAGTTTCCCGATTTTGAGAAACCCGGATTTTCTAGCTGGGATTTTCCGTCAGTAACCGGGATATAACTTCATGTATACGCTATTTTCCGGTTTTAATAAACTTCCCATTTCTTGCGCATGCGTAGTTAAAGCGGGGGTATTATGCTTTTTTCAATCACATAGCACCAGTCTATAGCATACTACAATGATGACGTAACCTTCTGTTGGTCTGTATATGCAGTAAATTAAAATAACTGCCTTGAATAAAATTGCTCTCTCAAAATGGCTGTACTGAACGTCTTGAAATAGGCCTCTGTCTCTTTAAGAAGCTTTCCGACACGCCCCCTTCAGCACACTGCTGTGGCATCTAAACAACACTACTGTGCGGGGAGGGGGCTCTGCTGAGCTGAGGAGCAGTGGTTGGTGGCTTGGCTGGTGACAAAAGGTCCAGAGGCGTCTCCAGGAGGTGGGGGCGTTCCTAGGAGGACTGAGGCATAGCTACACCTAAAATGGCTGCCGTCTAAGTTTTTACTGATTACTCAAAAATATGTGAATGAGCCAAGGCAACACTCCAGGTATGTGTTTAATGAGGGAATGACATAACAACATGATACTGTATAAAGCTTGAAAAAGTCGATTTTACATAATACCCCCCCTTTAATCGTAAACAAACACTGCGGCGGCGAGTCCGAAGTGCTCCTGTTTCTGGAGTCAAGAGGAGACGGAGTTTTATATTTTAACCATGAAAGAACTGAAAGTAGTGAATATTTAAGATGGAAAGAAGCATCGTAATGTGGATTTATGCAAACGTGTCGGCGACCGTTTCAAGGCGGCTGGTTTTCCTCCGGACGCAGAGAGGAGTCGACCACAACACAGAGCCGGATTAAGTTTTTCATCCACTAACTATCGGTGAACTCCATCAGCTCCACTCTCTCACACCGGCCCCGGCTTCGAACCTTCTCCCAGAGCTCCCTGGTCCGCGTCAGTGATAAAGACAGACCCTGGACGGGTAAAGGTCAGGAATTATCCACAATCTGCCGTCACTGTCTGTCGTAGCTCAGGATGTCGAGGACGAGCAAAAAAATGCCATAACCGGAATATAGCTAATAACCGGGAATTTTGAGCCCTTGTAAACGCACTCATTGAGAATCTTTGGGATGTGCTGGAGAAGGCTCTGTACAGTGGTCACACTCTCCTATCATCGATACAAGATCATATTATCAATACAAGAAGCTTATTGAAACACGCCACAGCGAATGCGTGCTGTAATCAAAGCTAAAGGCGGTTCAACGGAACATTAGAGTGTGTGACTGTTGTGAGTGTTGAGCTGCAAAACAACATTTCATCCGCCAGTATCAAAGAACCTGTTAACTTTCTATCTCACAATGGAACTTAATGTTTAAAAACAATCTGCAAGTGATGTCTCATGCCAAAATGAAATCATATCTTCCCCGGTCTGCAACAGTTCACCAAATCCAGCCTATTAGAGGACTTTGCTAAATTGACAAACCGACCAACGGACAGCACCGTTTTGATAACAAATGCAGAAAAAAAGTCATGTTTGGTGGCTCAGAGCAAAACATGAAATACTAATTGACATCTAGTGGCTCGTCAGAAATCGTTTTATGCCATCTCCCCTGCAGATCACCAAGTGGTGCTCCTAGTCCTTTCCACATAAAAGACACTCTAATTAGCGCTACAGTAATTGCCACACACCCAGTGGTGATCAACCTTAGGCGAGCAGAAGTGCACACATCCCCAATTCTCTCCGAACGTCGACACACACTTAACTACAACCACCCATAGACCAGATGAAAGGAGGAAATGTCAGTGGAGTCCCCGTTTTAATGAAGTTCTGTGGAGTTTGCTAATGATCTTTTCTCTCAAAGTGAAGGACTATAAAATTATATAAAGTGTATTTCTAATTAATAAGAGAGGAAATGATACCACTACTAAGTTCAATAAGACATTTTATATGATGAGAAGGAATGCTGTCACTTTGGTGTGGATGTTTTTTGGAATGTGTGTTTTAAGATATCAGACTTTACTTACATAGTGAACAAATTACTACTACAAGTATCGGCCTTTTTTGCTTTTCTTTTTGGCATATTACGGTCAATTTGAAAATCCTTAGACTTACTGCCTCATTTATATCCTATAGACACAATTTCATGTATGCTTTAGTAATGTGTTGAAGTTATTTGTTTCTGGTTTAGACATATTTCACAGACCAAGTTATGTCTATTTTAGAACTGTTGAATTCTGATCTAGGCCTGGTTGACAGTGAGTATGCCGGTTTGGTACTCAAGGCACAAACTGGTGCTATGTCCCTGGGCTAAAGTTACTAATGCTGTTGACAAAGGGAACAACTGAATGAATAAAAGGAGAGAAAAAGACAAATTGCTTGTAATTCATGGCTACAGTCGTTAAATGGAATGAGCATTTACCGCCGAACGAAAAATCTCCATTTTGAGCCACGCACATTTGCTTCAAATTTTGCATATCCGAAAATGTTATTTTTTTATTGCTGCCGTTAATGATTCGTTTCTGCCTCTTTTAAGCCCATGTCGGCTTTCTCAATCTCGCTGAACATCTATCAATCACCCTCCTCTCTCTCCGCGGTGGGACCATCTCTCCCCGTTAACCGTGTCAGGAGTTGATCCTCTGTGTTGCCGGCAGCCCCTCGGCTCCATTCTTCACAGTGTAATCTCGGGGATTCGCTGGTCTCTTGGTGTGAGAGGTGATGGCTATGGCGGGATGAGCGTGATAATCTGACACACTGGATTAAGGCCTAATCTCTAATATCGCTCCGCTCGGCCGTCCTTCTGCCAGCGCATCAGGGGAACACAACAGAACAACCAGCAACCGCCAAACTCCACGTGCCAATTTCATTAATCTGAGTCTCGTGCATCAGCGGATTAGCTCTTGTCCATTTTGATTTCCCAGATTTCATTGAGGATTTAGTCCAGTATTTCCCAACTGAAGGGTCATGGGGAGGTTCCAGAGTTGTACTGTTTTAGAGCCAGAACTTGGGTTGGTTAAATAAATGGAATGGAAGTTCATTTGTACAGCGCTTTTCACGTGACACAAGTCATCCAAAGCGCTTCACCCCATTTAGGGGATTTGCTCTTAAAACAGTCCACACACGGTGGTGGTGAAAGGCCTGTCACAATTGACACATTGACCGCAGCGATTTCGTCCCCCATTTGTTCGCCAAAATTGAAATTGCCATCAGCCGCAAAGATCGCAAAGTAGACTTTTAAGAAATCGCAGTCACAGTCACAATAGAGTACGGGCTGCGGCTGGATGCGGTTGATTTGGACAGTGTCCAAATGCGAGTGGCGCAAGGAAGAAAGGGAATGGTGAGCGGCTGGGGAGAGGCTGGTGAGTGAGTGTTTCACGGGCCACAGACATTGATTGGTGTAAAATTAAAATGGGCCTGTTTAGTTGACGCGACTTAGCGTTCGTTTTTGTGGAAAAAATATAAATAAATCAACTGGACCCGCGGTGCACGATGTTGGCCGCCCCACACATGGCTGGAGGCATTAGCGCACCACTGCTTTTATGCACCAAAGCTCAGCAAGACCCTGAGCTCAGGCCCTGGTCCGGGCAAGTGACCAGCGTCTGTCTGACTTAAGGGAGGGAGCGCTCTGTGGAGCTCGCTGAACTCACACACGAAGTGAACGTGACAGTCCGGTACTGTCTGAAATGGTTAACTCTGTGGCGGTGCAGAACGCAGCGCGCCATGTGCATTGCCAACATTACGTGCAGCGTAACCTCACTTCAAAGGCTTTTCTCAAACCGTGCAGCGCTTTAAACACATGATTTATCCATTTATCAAAATAAAATATAACACGTAAGTCCGTGTTGAAAGAGAGAGGGCAAACATGGCTCTTTTAAGCAGGTTAATGGGTTCTGTGAAGTGCGCGCATCACAGAAATGTGGTGAAACTGTGTTTCAAAGCGTCTTGGTGTGCGTTCACTTTAAGCGCAAGGATTGAGAGAAGTTTTGAAAAGTATTGAATTCACCTGCGCTACGAGGTAACAGCGGGTTTATGAGCAGCCCCATCCCCCTCCAAGGGTTCGGACAGAAAAAAACGGCCCGATCCGCGCTCTAGACCAAACGGGGGAAGAGGAAACAGCGTCTAGCCTCTATATACAGTACCTACAGCAGGAATCGCACGAGACTGATCGTGGGGCTCACCAGTCTCTCACCATCTGCGCCACTGTGCTTTTGTATGGACATTCAATACATAATTGTGGCTTAAAAAACAGCATTTGGACAGTTTATTATTCATATTTTAAATAATTTCATATCATTTTTATGGAATGGACACATTACCAGCAAGGACTCATTTGATTGCAGTGCCCTCTACAAGCTGTAGTGGGACTTAAATGGAAAATACAACCTTTTATCTAACGGCATGCCAACAAATCAACTGCATGGTCTTACAGCTGCTCAGAACTGGTCCCGCAGGCGCGGTTTATGGAGTTTCAATTTAGCATGTAAAATCCAGGAAATGAAAATCAAAAGGGCATAAAATTATAACTTGGTTAAAAGCTCGAAAAAAGTCAATTTTGTAAAAAACTATTCACTTCCAGCCGTAATGTCTCCTTTGGTTTGGAGCATTTCTCTTCATGTTTTTTCATTATATATTTCATTATATTTGTGAGAAAGCATCACGTGAATTGAGTTTAAAACAAACTTTGGTAAAGACTATAATTTGGACAGATATGATAATGATTATTTTGTGGATTATTGGACAATCAACATAAAGAAATTCAGTCTTTATATATATCGTGGCGACACAGCTCAGTCGCAGCGGCTCAGGACTAACACCTGAACACACCTTCAGTGGTCAGTTCAGTTGTGCAATTACTTACTTATAATTTTTTTGCTGTTTTTTTATGTCTATGTGTATTATTCTTTTTATTTATTCACAGTTGTAGAGGCATGAGTCAAGATTTTTTACATTAAAGTAGACCTACAATAACTTAATAATAATAATAATGCCTTACACTTGTATTGCGCTTTACAAGCCTGTATTACCAAGTTTCTCAAAGCGCTACACTGTTCACACACCATACGCGGTACCAATGTGGATTTCTGGTGCTTTAAAAGGAAGATGACAACTATCAGCAGAAATGACAGAAGAGTCAAGCACCACTTTGGCACAAAATCCTATTTGAGACGTTGCATTGTTTCAGTGCATGCCTCTGAAGTACATTCTGACCCCTGTCTGCTCTGTGAAGGATTTACCGAGGGCTAATCCTGGAAATATGAGGATTCATCAAGAACAGTAGCTTTAGGGATGTCCCAGGTTCCAGCTAAAATGCGCAGACTTGCATATTCTGGTTTTAAAAGCTTATATGGCGCTGCAGTGGGTTGATCTAATAAGGCAATATCCCATCATACACGCGGTCGAGAGCGTGAAGGTGGCCGTGTCCCGCCTGCTGACTTCCTGACCTGGAACACTCACAATTAATGTCCCGTTTCATAGGGTTAAATTGGTGTTAGTAATTCCTCCGTCCGAGCGAGCGATGGGGAGAACAGGTGCCGGCGTATTCGAGGCACGTCGCACCTAAAGAGGGAACATGATTAACCAATTACCACGGCTTTCCAATAAATGAGTAATCAGTTTGGAGGCTGATCTCTGAACCGCTTGAGCCGTCTCTCTCTGACAGGAGCGGGTCGTTGTCTTATACGCGTCGAGGCGAAAGCTTTGCTAATGCAATGGCGAGCGATCGGGACACAACAAGGCAACGGAAATGGGGACGGTGAGTGCAAGCAGGTCAAGCGCTTGTTGTTGTGATGGTTAAAGGGAAGTGTATTTTCTGGGATTTTTAATATCTGTAGACATAATATGCACTAAGCATTTCTCTGTAAACAAAAGGAATAACTTTTAACTTCAATAAAAGTGTAGTTGTTCAATGTGCAAATACAAACTGACAATCCTTCCCACACATTTTTGCTATAGGTTTTGCATATAGATTCAGTCCATATATGGTAGAGCAGCTGGTCATAAATATTTATGCTACGTCTAGCTACTATATGGTGAAGTAAAAAAAATAAATATAGGTTTATATAGACAATGCGATACGGTTTGTTTGCAAAATGACTGACAGGTGTGAAAAGAAACTTGCAGGTGAAGTAAGGGAAATGTTTATCATTCCAAATATTTAGCTTGTAAATAAACTAATCTTGACCTAATACATATGGAACAACAAAACCCAAAAGTCTGAATTTAAGTCAGTTAATGTTGTTGTTTCAATGTCAATGTCAATGTGTCACCCAGGTAATTTTCCGTTCCTGGTCTGTCTCTGCCTTTTAACACTAGGCCTAAACTCTCGCGAGATTTTCCACCTGTGGGTTGAGATTTGCTGCGTTGGTGGTCTAACAAAGATGGCTACGCCCTAGTGTGCACAGTAGGTGTGGGACGCGCCATCTTTGCCTAGTGTTAAAAGGCAGAGACAGACCAGGAGCGGAAAATTACCTGGGTTACAAATGTCAACGTCAACTTTATTTATATAGCACATAATAATAATACTAATACGTAATGCTCAGCTTGTATTGAAGGCCAGCGCAAACAGATGGGTTCTCAACAAAGACTTGAGATGAATAGACTGGGTCATTTTAACATTAAAGGGAAGGCTGTTCCAGAGTCTCGGAGTCACGACGGCAACAACCCAGTCTCCTCTGCTTTTCAGCTGTGAGTCATTTGATTGGATGATCTCAATGTTCGACCTGAATCACGGATCGACCCAACCTCTGAAAGGTCGGGTGGAGCCGACCCATTCAGACATTTGAAAACCATCAACAGTATCTTAAACCTGATCCTATAGCTGACTGGAAGCCAACACAGAAGTAAATGTCCTCACCTTTCCTATAGTGCCCGTGAGCAAATGCACAAACAGATGTCACTGTGGCTAGTCCACGCTGAAACTTTTAAACAGGCTTTTATTGCAAGTTGCTATCATTTTATCATTTCATTTCTTGGACTTATAGGTCATAAGTGTCATCTCTGGTGTTATACTTGTATTCATTGTTTCAATTTCAATTTGTACAGCGGTTCGTGAAGCTGTGGTTGTTGTAAATGCCAAGTCCTTTTCCGTTAGTGATATCCCTATATACATAAATATATAATCTCTGATGTGAAATTATTATTCAAAATGAAGAAATCATCAGAACTTAGTGTGAGTACAAGTGTGTCACAGCTCAAATACCAAATTGTGTTAATATTATGTGATCATGTGACACAGCTGTATTGGCCTGCGGCGATACCACCAAATCCTGAAGCGTGCGTTCCTGCGGCTCACCTCTGTCGCCGGCGTGTGTGTTCTCCGGGTTGAGCGTGTCCAGCAGATGGATGGAGCTGGTGGGTCTGGTTTTGCCGCGCTCGTCCTGCTGATGGTCGGCTGAGCTCAGGCCGTTCTCGTACAGATGGCTCTCCCCGTGACGAAGGTGCCAGGTCAAACCCAACAGATGCACCGCTGTGATCGCAGGAGCATGGAGAGAGAGAAGAGAGGGGGGAGGGGGTGAAGAAAAGCGAGATCATGATTCAAGGCAGGTAAGTGAGGTGTGAGTCTTCCCTTAACCCTTAGCTAGCTCCCAACTTGTTTCTAGCTCTCACAAAATCTCCACCACATCTGAAATCATGAGACAGTGAAGTTAGTCAGGATGAACCGCTAAAGATATACATTGCACAGATTTAGACTCTTACTTGTGTAGTAATGACCAAAACAAAAGTGTTTTTACCTGTGGCACTGTTTACAACAAAGGCATCAGGTGCCAAACGGAAATGTACTAAACTCCACTCACACCACAGAGAATGTTCACAAGACACTTTAGAAAGCTACTACATATTTTACATTTGCTTGCACTTTTAGCTGTCACCCTTGTATATCATCTGCCTTAAAGCAGTACTAAGTAACTCTTGCCCCTAGCGGCCATAAGCGCCACTGCAGGTGTCCTAGCAAGTTACGATTGTTTAACTTATTAAGTGTCTTGGAGAGTAAATACTACGCTGACAGAAAAGGTGAAGGCAGAGAGGGGTGTTGTACATCCAGTTATACAATGGAAATAATTTTTTCACTCACACTTGGCTGTAAATACTGTTTAAAGTGGCGCTAGCCCGCAGTTAGCTTTGCCCGTTAGCCTGTTAGCTTCTTCTTCGTGATTACATTAGTGTGTATTGGTTGCTCCGCAAACATGGTTTTCTGGCCAGAGAGGGACTACGGAAAGGATTTATTAAGGTAAACACGTTACTTAGTACTGCTTTAAAGTGTGTAGTGAAATTGATTCAGAATTAATTTCATAATGCGAAGCAGTTTTTTCCTCTCTTTGTTATTTAAAGTCTGTACGTAAGTCTGTCAGTGTAAGGCGTGAAACCGAATGTCACCACCGCCCGTCAAGTAGTGACACTTTCAACACGCACCACATGTGTCGTAAAGTCTATAGTAACCCAAGAGAAAATGTTCAAAATACATCGTCAAACTGTGATTCACTGACATAATATCATGAATGACATTTTCACACATTGTGAAAGACTTTCATAAGGTGTGTCCCATTTGACCATATTTGGATAACAGCGTCTCGGTTGCCGTACAAAATATGTTTATGTGTATAGATACGCGTGGGAATCTGGCCGGCGCATTGAAAATATATAAACTATAGAATTCAAAGTGAATGGCTCTATTCTTTCACACTAAATGATAATGAACATGCGCTATTATTAGTTCATTCATTTAGCGACGCAAATTGGCACACGGGTTAGTAATAAAGCAATTAGTCATATAAAATACATACATCAAGCCCCGTTTCCTGTATTCGCTATAGTGTTTACACCTCCTCTCTGGCTGCGCTTATTAAATCTGTGCATCTGTGCTCGGTGCCATATGAAAAGCTCCATATGTAAATGAGGCCATGTGAACAGAGGACAAGGCAAAGGTGGGCAATTACTGCACATCTTCCAAGTTGGAGCCCTGGGCTAATATCGCTGCGCTAACATCTCTTTTATGCATCGCTAATGACGCTTTGAACGCAGCACCTGATTCACAATCCATATGGGCCTTTTAAACAACAAAGGTGTCAGAGGCAGCGGCTTCCCCCTCTCACTCCGCATAAAAGCGTTTACTGGGACAACATTTCAACACATTTTCCAAACAGCTCGCGCCCATTAAAAAGATTAATTAGCGCTTTACAAACGGCTGTCGATAACATTCGCCCAGCACTCACCTTGCTGCGACCCATCACCGCCATTCCTTCATGTGGGATTGGACCTCTAACACGACTTAAGTTTTTGGTTCAAAAGAATCTCTAAAGGTAATGTCCCTTTCGCTGATGCACAAAGAACAAAGCAAATAAATAAAACAAACCATTGCAGTCCCCCCCCACCCCTCTGTCCTGACACAGACACATTTGGAACATCAAACAAAAGCAAAGTCTGAAATCACAAAGTTACTATGCGGCGGTGGCGTTGGGAGGAGGCATTTGCTGCACGCAGATCAAGGTAAGGAACTTCTAACGACTTCAAACGCCTTCAGTGTCTGACGGCTCATTTCTAGATGGAAGGGAAGAAGAGAATGGGGAGGGGGGAAAAAGAGCTCTTGACATAAACTTGCGCAAAATGGCTGCTTAGGAAAAAACAAAATCACAATTAGCCGTCAGGACCACAAAGCGAGGCAATCGCGAGGGGACGGGATGCTCACTCAGTCGGATACCTGCTATTTTCATGTTCGAGTGCACATGTCCATACTTGAACTAATGAGAATCACTAATTAAAACTCCTGATAGTTCAAAGCCACTGCAGTCACTTTGGAAATAGTGAGCAGTGTAATTCCACTAAGGGTTCTCAGACTTACAAAAATGCTAATCGTGTGACAATTTCAGAACAATTTGCAATGGACTAATTCTTACTGAAAAAGTGCAGTTTTTGGTATCTTGCGTTATAGTTTTGTAACTCTACTGTAAATTAAGTTTAGGCAGTGAGAAATAGTTTTTCAATCGGGATCTTGATCAGGATTATTAGCTCCATTGCGCATGTTTTAGGCTGATGAGGAAACCAAAGCACCCAAAGCAAATCCACCTAAACACACATGAAATCTAGAAAATACTGCCAATGGTTTATTCCAATACCCATTGTGCTATCAAGGATTTTTCAGATATTGGTTTACAACAGTTCATCAATCCGATACCAAGATGTCTGTAAGTAAAGTCAGAGTTGGAAGTCACTGGAGTTTACTGAGTGTGGCGATAATGCAACATCTGGCAGCTTGAATTGTAAAGGCCCTTCAAAGTAAAAAAAAAAAGCATTGTTTTTAGCGATTTTCTGGACACTGAAAGACGATTTATATTGCATTATTCCACTCCATACTTGGTGGTGGTAAGCTACTATTAAAGCCTCAGCTGCCCTTGGGTGCCATCGGCCTCTCACCACTCACTCACTCACACACTACATTCACCCAGGCTTCCTGGTGTTCCCAAACGGTCTCCCATCCAAGTACCGACCAGGCCCCTCCCTGCTTAGCTTCCGAGATCTGACGCGATCGGGCAGAGCAAAGACGGTATGGCCTTGACTGAGTAATAACTCAGATAATCACAGAGAAAGTATTCATGTTATTTCTTAGTAGAGTGGAACTTAAGTGGAACTTATAATTAGACATGTGGTTTTGGGCCATTGCCACAGGTGTCCGATTGGTCCTCGGTATTGGTAATTTCACTGAGCCCAAGTATTGGATTGGTAATGGATCGGATTGAAAAATAAATGGTTTCAGAACAACCCCTGTGTGGTTATAACATTAAAACCTGAAACTTTCTTCTAACTTTCTTGCAGTGAATAGCTACGTATATCTTTCTATAAAAGCCATAAGACTACGATGTAAAATGAACAGTGATTAACCTCATCTTAGAATGGCTTAATGGTGTTGTATTTAGTTTGGGGATAAAAGGTAAATTTGTCAACTATTTGAGCACTAAAACTAATTTAGTTCCTCCATTTTGGCCTCTTGGGAGAAGACTACATTTTGATTTTCCAGCCCTATCCCCGGCTCAGCCCTCATCTCACATACAATAATAGCAGCTCTTCAAAGCAAAACACTGGTGATTACTGGGCCACGAGGGACGCAGCGTGCATCATTCGGTCTTCACTAATTGAACTGTCAGCGAGTGTGACAAGTACAGACACGGACAGTCGCCGATTCGGAACATAAGTGCGGCTAAGAGTCACTCACTCTTAAATATCCCATTTTCACTTGCCATATTTTCTGGTATTTTTAAATTATGCGGCGAGAAAGATTTCGCTATTAGGATGCCTCTGTATAATGCTCTGACTCATGCCTCTCTGTGGGCACAAAGAATAAAGTCTAGACGGATCAACCTTGGTCTGAAAAGCTGAATTTGTGTACAAAAATCTCCTCTTGATGTCTGACTCTCTGTGGTGCTGCAATTCGAAGAGGCAGGCGCAGGAGTGACAAGAGGAAGCAAGCACGCAAAATACTAATGATCACACGGAACATATTGTACTCAAGACAGATTTCTGCAATTCCCCGTGAGAATTTCCTGCTAGGTGATTTTCCTTTGTCAACTCGTATATCCACAATAAAATCTGGATATACGGTAGTCATAGTAACGACGACTTGAATCATCAGTATTTATACTTGCTAATGCTTTTAATAATAGAATTTAGTTTAATCCACATATGGATATGTGAGCTACGATGAGTCATGCTTTGTCTGGACACTTTCATGCCTTAATACAATGGTCGAATAGGTGGCAAACACAATTCTACTGATCTTGAATGTGGGTTCATTTTAATAAATTGATTGTTTTTGATCAATGGTGGTTCTCAGTGGATGTGTGTGTTGGGACCCTGGTCCATCTATTATTAGGGCGACAGTGGCACAGATTGTAGTCTCATGATCGGAACGTCGGGGGGTTTGAATCCCGGCTATAGCAGGTGCACACTGTAGCTGTGGCCTTGGGCAAGACACTTCACTCACCTTGCCTCCAGTGTCTATGTACATTGGTGTATGATTGAGAGTGTGAATTGTGTTTGTATGGGTCCCAACACACACATCCATTGAAACACACCATTGAAAACCAAACACTGCTGACTACTGGGCAAAACCATCCATTTATTAATGAGTGGTTCCTTGATGTAAAGCGCTCTGGGTAAAAGTGCTGTATAAGTTGTGTCCATTTAACATCTGTCATTGCAAGCTGCGACCCAAACAAAAATAATAATTTAAAGTGGACATGTCACGCCTAATTAAAACATTATTTTGGGTGCTCAGATGTCATGTTTTAAAACATGAAATAATGTTTATGTAACAAAAACAACAAGTATTGAGGTGCCTCCTGCAGGCAGAAGTTAGATTCAAGATTCAAAGATCTTATTTGTCAATTCATTTCACAATGAATCGAAATAGTTCATTCTCTCGTCCTTGTTGTGGAGCCGGGGGGAGTAAGGGGTGGAAGCACAGGGAGGGCAGGGAAGAAAGGGAGTTCAGTTTCCTGATAGCCTAGTATATGAAACTGTTCTTCAGATAACTCACTAGGCTACTATCCTGGCTATCACCAGACTAAATATCACAAGTGATATTTAGTCTGGGGACCACCAATTTTTCTTGTAGGAGAGGTGTGGTGTACGATTGTCCATGGCTGTTTATTGGGCGCTATGAATGTCTATCATATACGTCTGCACGTAGCCATAGCCAATTGTTTCAATTGTAGCCGATGATATATGGCGTCCTCACTGTTAACTATCGAGCTAAACGATTTAGAACATGGTTTAAAGTTTGATCGAAAGATGGCGTCGCATCTGCTGCTGTCATGTTGGATCCGTGAATACATTTTTTAAAAACTTTTTATCCGTAAACAAAGTTTCCGTATGTCGAATAGTGCATTATCATCTTGCCGTCCGGACGCTCCTCGTTCTGAGATTGGTCCCCAAATCCATGCGAAGATTTCGGCCATGGTCCCCAGGCTGCTGTGAAGTTCTAAATGATTTGAGCACAGCAGCATGGGTATTCCCAGGCTAAGAGACTACACAAATCACCAATTATCTGCCTCAATTCCCCTAGTTGTTGCATAACTTGTTATACTATTCCAAGCACATATCATTACATCATTCCTTTATTCATGTTTACAGCTTACAATTACAACAGTTTATTCATTGGTCCAAGTTTGCTGCAGTTGGGCTCTTAGCTTTGCCAACCCTGTTTTAGTAAAATAATGCTTACAGACGATGACGTCACAATCTGGACACATGCAGGAACACGTTTAACAGCAGTGGAAGAAAGTTATCATGCCCTGTGCTGATGACCTTCGACACACATTCCTCCTTGGTCATTCTCTCTGGAGCCGGCGAATTTACACTATATAATGTAACGTAGTTTCTCAAAAGTTACGTATTGTTTTGGTGAATGAACATTGT
This sequence comes from Neogobius melanostomus, assembly GCA_007210695.1. NCBI lineage: Eukaryota > Metazoa > Chordata > Actinopteri > Gobiiformes > Gobiidae > Neogobius > Neogobius melanostomus. The sequence continues at coordinate 3,246,967 of VHKM01000427.1, read as the reverse complement.
ATCATTAACATTAAGTCCTATGTCTTTTCACCCCAAATGCTGTACAGTCGCAACCATCACATGACTCGAGGGGACATGTGTTTTATTTGTCCACATTGTGCTTCTTAATCATACAGCCAAAAGTGGTATTGCTGCATGTTCAAAAATTAAAGGAATATTGATGCTGACATGTACTGCATAAGCTCTTGGCAACATCCTGAAGTCTCGATCTCTTCTGAGAAAACACATTACATATTTTCAAACATAAACAGCCCACAGAGTTATTTTGGTCCTGGAAGCATTAAAATGTGGTTGTGTAATTTTAGATGCCACAGTCCCCGCAGAGACGTGCTGTTGTCTATGAATCAACCCAGTGGGGCTATACAGTATGATGAGCTTTCTATAAATGTTGAAAGTTTTCTTCATCATACAAGTCTGTGGATAAGATTTTAGACTTGCTATCGTCAGCTTTGCTTTTCAGTTCAGTGTGTCTGGTAGTCTGTCATTGTACACAACTGAATAGATCCAATCAAGGGAAGGTTAAAATCCCACTTCACTTAGTCGAAAATGTGAATAGGTTTGATTTCTACATTGAATTCTCTATTATATGTTTTTTGTTGCAAGGCTAAATCGAAGTATAATAGAATATAAATGTGCTTTTTCTGTTTTAAAAATGTTATCAGCCAACCCAGGAACTAGACATGAAAATTGTGTGCTATACAGCTACTCTCTCCTGATTCGGGGTTGAGGGCAGTGTCAACTCAGCAGTGGAAGTCAGAGAACTTGATTTTGAGTCACTGACATCTAAAAGCCTTTTGAACACTCCAGAGCAGCAGGTGGCAGGGTGCAGAATCTGCAGATGAATTGACAGTGTCACTGACTCATACCAAGGAAGAAGGTTTGTCACCGCTTTAACTTCTATTGAATAGTATTAGATGTACTTTTCAAGAACTACTGGTGGAATCTTCAGTGAAGGTCCTTGAGTCATCTTCTGTACTCTGTAATTGAAATCTCGAACGTTTCACCTTTTCATCCAAAAGGAACTACGGTTCAGCTCAGCCCAGATAAAGACCACAAGGAGGAGTTGAGCTTGGGCAAGAGCCGGGCCATGCTCAACTCCTCCTTGTGGTCTTTATCTGTATCTATTATTCGCTGACAAAGCCTTTTGGATGAGAAGCGAAATGTTCGAGACTTCAACCACAGAGCACAGAAGATGACTCAAGAACCTTCATTGAAGATTCCACCAGTAGTTCTTGAAAAGTACATCTGTACTGTTCAATAGAAGTTAAAGCGGTGACAAACCTTCTTCCTTGGTATGAGTCACTGTCAGTTCATCTGCACCTGCCACCTACTGCTCTGGAGTGTTCAAAAGGCTTTTAGATGAGACAAAACACACAGACAGTTTTTTTGTTTTTACTTGACTCTTTACAAATGTGGTGGAGTAGAAAGTTTGATATTTTTTTCATTTAGATTTAGTGGAAGATCTTCTTCAAATAGGTAGTGACATTACAGAACCTCAACAACTCTACTTAAGAGCATTACTCAAACAAAATTTGCTTTGAAATTGACCACCTCTGCAACCCAGTTTGAGTTAACCATGATGCCTTTATTTAAAACCCTGCAAGCCTTTCCTTAAACTTTATCTAAACACTGCCTCCCTGGTTCAAATTAATGGCATCTCTAAATCCTACCGGGCACTCTCCGGCCCATCTCCCTGTGTGTGCTTGTTGTCAGGTGTCCCCTCTGCTCCTCTGTCTCCTCTCAGGTAATGACAGTGCAGTGCCAGTCCTCAGGGGCTCTTCACTCTTAGCTGCTCCTCCAAAAGCCCTCAGACCTGCTCCTCCTACTTCTGCTCATCAGCACCACACTTCGCTCTGTGGCTATTGACCTTTTGTGCCCACACTTAAATCTAGAGCCACCAAAGACAAGCATGCAGATGCAAATTCAAGTAAAAATAAGGGAAAGTGACCTGAAGTACAGTATGTGGTAAAGTTTGCTCTCTAAAGCCCCTGTCCTCAAAGAGTATTTGTGTTGTTTGACCTGTCAGATTGAAGGAGTGTGGGAATGAGCTCTTTGTAGCTAAAGGCAAGGACAGAGAGTGAAATATGACTTGACAAACTGAAGTAATGCATTGTGGAAATAGCTAAACTTGTTTCACCATAAATTAGTTATCACAAAGTATTGCTTCAGGAACTATTAGAGTTCCTTACAACCACTTCAACTAAGAGTCTTTAAGTTGAGACTTTTCATCTAAAAATGAAAACCTACCTGGAAATTTCAACTGGAACGTGCACAAACTCCATAATTCTGCCTCAGAAACTCGGGCGCGGCCTGACTACAGCACATGCAGGGGGGGCTTCGAGGAAGAAAGGTTGGGAACCACTGCCCTACGCGACATGTAACAAATGTAAAGCTTCAGTAAACCTCGTTATTTGGCAGGTTAAAAGTCACAAGTGTCAAATGAAACAGATAAGCTTCACTGCTTTGTTGACGACTTCTAAAATGACGGTTAAAAGGAAAACTACTAGAAGTATAAATACATTATAGTACTTTATAATATCGCAATAAAGTTTCACTGTAAACTGATTAAGATGCTCTAACATTAGAAACAAAGTTGTAACTTCGCCGATGTTACATTTAACCTACTAGCACATGAATAAGTGAAGTTGAGCTAAAAAGAGCATGGTGAAACCAGGACTAAACAAGCCAAAAGCAGAGGCAAACCAGGTTTAGGGATCTGGTCGACTAAATGAAGATCTAATCAAGGCCAGAACTGCTCATGTAACTTCATCTCTAAACGTGCCACAGTTTGAGAACCATTTCACTATCTTCACTCTTCTTCTTTCCATTTGCACAGTGTTGGCTGAGGAGCACTCTAACCCTTCTGAGGACTGATTGGGCTCGAGCGTTTCTTAGTTGAGATCAATAGCACAAAGGGAAAAGTACTTCCCTTAAAAACACATATTTGACCAAACCACCCAATTAACAGACCACTCGGCGCTCTTAAAATCAATGATGGTATACAATTTGTCACACAGTTCAGGAAGCTAATAGTAGAACTTAAAACAATATAATTTTCCCAAACAAGTTTAGCGTGCCCTTTAAAGTGCATTAGATGTCTGAGTTACAACCAACATTTTTATCTTCGCTGTAGAGAGGGTAATGGTGTGGAAGAGGGCATCCCCAGGCCACTAGGCACCCGCGCTGCAGGAGATAAAAGCCTAAGTAAAACTGCCACTTCTAATACTGCTGCTGATGTCGGAGTAAAATATGATCGAGACTAATATAAATGAAGTATATTTGCTATATCATGGTTAGACAACACTATTTAAAAGCTACCAAATGCAATTTAGCATTACAACGTTCAATTCACACTGCACTAAAAGGTTAAGGCTACTAAGCGTCATAGTCCAAAAATCAAAACAAAAATATTTTAATTAGGTTTTGCATACATAATCCTCTAAATTTGGATCTGAAATCAAGCCAAAACATCTCACTATGGCCGGCAATAATAGACTATCCCGTTAAGTGCTTTAAAACCTCAATCAAAACTTTATTTTATCGCCATACCTTACAACACATTATTTTCTAGGTCTTGAGCCAAATGATTAACCTGCAGTCCAATCTCCTTTCTAATTCAATATCCATAAAACAACCTGTTCTATTTTGGCAATGTGAATCTTATGGTAATGGATTGAATTTTGGCCACCAGTGCAAACTTTAAGTTGGGTGGATCAGATGGTAGAGAGGGTCACCTTATAATTCCTGAGTCTCCTGGTGCAGACTGTTTTTGTGCCTGTGGGCAAGACACTTCACTTGCTGAGTTAACACACTGAGTGAGCAAGCGGTTGATGCTGGTCAAAAATTATGCCGCAGGTTGGAAGGCTTGCTCCTGTCAGTCTACCCCAGGGAATATGTGGCTTCAATAATATGAAGCATACTGGGGTTTTTTTTAGCTTTCAATGGGGTATGGGCTTTATACGCGAGCGTCACGTGACCTCAGAGAGGATCCTCAGAAGGCGCTGCTCTTCCTATCCTGTTATTTCTGACGAATTTGTAGCAGTCTCCAAAAAAAAAATAGTTCAAGATTACATGGCAAGCAGGGGGTTACTGACGGACAGTCACTAGCATCATGTTAAAAACATATGGTGTCAGGAGCAAACAATTCACGGGAGGAAACTCGTGTGCTCATCGCGGTGTTTTTGTCTTGAAGCTGTCGGCTAACACTAATTCATTGAAATAGCACCAAGATGTTGAACAAGCTGCTCAAAAAAGTATAAGTATAAATACTTTGTAGTTCTTTAATTGTGTAGTGGTGTTTTTTGATACGGGGTCAGCCCTATGTTTCCCAGTACCTATGTACCCCGGTACAGAGTCTATGTTCCTCGGAACCTATGTACCCCGGTACCTATGTTCCCCCTCAATAGAAGTGGGGGAACATCGATGTATTAAGATTAGGCATCAGCCCAGTATCTTTAAGGTTAGTGGCAAGGGCAGGATCAGGTTTAAGCTGATTGTTATACTGTGTATGTATGGGGAAAATGTCCCATTGAGTAGGGGTTGAAAAATAAAATTAGGTTCAGGCAAGAGTCCACTGACCTTAAGGTTAGGGCCAATGGTTGTATATGGCTCTCTAATCCACAACACAACTGGGTTAGAGATGTCGGACTAATGGCACCTCTGCTCAATAATACATTTTCAGAATAATGAGACGTCGGCCTAATGGCATGGCACACCATATGTATGACGTTTCACCCTCATGACTTGTGATTGGTTGATGTACCAACTCACCTATGAAGACAGAAACTGCACCCGGGGAACATAGGTTCTGAGGAACATAGGCGTTTATATGATGTAAAATTGAGCCTACAGCCAATGCCCAGTTTTAAGGCCAACACTGGCTTTCAGTAAGATTTTGATCTTTATATGTTGTCAAATATAACTCACGGTGATGCTGTTTGAATACAGGCTCAGAAATCTGCTTGAGTGCACGGTTACGCATTAGTAAAAGGCCACATGGACAGCGTATTTCTAAAGCAGAGCGGAAAGGTCAATAGTGGTAGAAGCAGACCAGTATTTGAACCACAACAGAACGGCACGCGGCGTGAAACATTTATGATGTGTGTGCGGACACGTGAAGTGCCTCAGTCACTCTCAGAGCTCAGCATGTGGACTGTTAGGAGAGCAGCAGGCCCCAGCGTGAGCAACCAAGCTCTTTCTCTACTTTTCTACCTGCAAATCTATCCGTCTTTCTCTTCTGTCTTCTCCGATAAACAGGCAATACAGACATCTGAATGATTCTGCAGCCCGGAAGAAGCAGCCGACATGTTAATGTAGATGTTGCTAAACAGATGAGCATTCGTTTGGATAGATTTTTTTGCATATTGTGCCTACCATCTGGCAACCCTTGTTTGAGTTTATGGCGTCTTAAAAGCCCATGTGTATATGGAAGGTTTACCAGGACCGTAAAGGAGCACAGTCTAAACTAGGCATAAACCACATAAATAACATATGGAGAAGGATTAGTACAAGTCAAGGGCTAAAACAGAATTAAAATATATGACTGAACTTGTCGACATTAAGCAAGGACAACAAAATCATCAGAAGAAATGTTGAGAACGGCTCTAACCTATTATGAAACAAAGCTATTAGGATATAACCACAACTTGTCAGGAAACTACAGAAGTTCAAATCACTCTTCAAAACCCACTTGGTAAAACTGGCTTTTCCTTGATATTTATTCAGTTGTTTTTGTTTCTTTGTGTAAAGCGCAGTATAAGTTTGACTCGTAATGAACAACATTAAGAGTGGGCCTGCTGGTATGTTTAACTCACGAAAACAAAAACATATGTCCATGAAAGGCTTAAGCCATAATCTTTAGAAATAGAACAGCACAAAAGCAGGACTAAAGCAGGACATACTGTTAAATCCCAGCGTGCGGACAGTTAGCCTAGCAGCACGTACCTCTCTGTCTCTTTACTTTTTTCCCTTTCAGCGCGACTATCCATCTTTCTTGTCTGTCCTTTCTGAAAAACCCTGCTAGAGCTTCACTTATTCCAACGTCGCAGCGAAGGAGAACTCTAAGCGAGCCAGGCCAGTCATTATAAGCGGCTACAGCTAACAGTCGAGGTCCTTGCGCGCATGAATCATTGATCGGCGTGACAGCGAGATGAGTGCCGGCGCTAATGGTACGCTGCACAGTGGAGGAGAGGTTCAGTGCTGTAGCCGCATTGGAGCTGCCGTACCCCGCCGCGTTGTGGCTGAAGGAAGAAGGAGGCAACAGCGGGAGGCGAGAGCAGGTAGTACAAGTGGAAGTGCTTGAAGTGGCTTTTTCCTGGTTTACCACAACTACTGTGAAAATCATGAAAGGCTCCATCTGGTAAAAAAAATAAAAAATAAAGGTATATTCGACCAAAGCTGCTGTGATATGATAACGCAACCGCTGACTACTACATAAGGGAGAACATCAGCGGGAAAGACAGGGAGAAAGTAATCACGCTGACAAGGAATTCCATGCAGAAGTAGGGGTTAGCCGCGGGAAGCCCGGCTGCTATTGACTTTCGCTCAAGACATGTTACAAAATACTGAGGCTATAATTTTCGCATTTCTGGTGGGCGTAAGAACAGGCGTTTCTGTTTTTCAAAAATATCAGTTATTTTTTATTAGTTTTGGACCAGGGAGTCTGACCCAAGAGCCATTCAATTATGTAGTACGCCATTTGACCACAGCAAATAACTGCGTCAGTCAGTCATGGAAGTATACTGAATCAGGAAGTGGCCTGGGGGAAAAATAAATAAATCACGGAGACACATTGAGATGTTCAAAGTACAATTTCTAAATACTGTGGGACATTTTAGAACATGTTGGATGAATAGAGCTTTCAGTTGTGTCGTCAAAACCACTTAGATATGGGATTCCATAATAAACTAATACATGTATATCTAAAATGTAAAATACTGGATTTATTGTTTGTTTAGATAAAAGCTTACAGACATTACCTACTGGTAGACAACTGTCACTGACCTTCAGTAAGGGTAGGGTAATTTATATGTGTATTTGTTTTTGTCATCCTTGTACTACTACTCTGTGTGCCTTTTTAATTGCACCTCTGGGGAAAAAAGGATTTGATTGATTGATTGAGTGAGTTGTAGACAAAGTTTGCTAGTTCCCCCAAAATTGCAGACTTCTAGGGTAATGTTTAATTGATCACATTTGATCCCTAACTCTATATCATTAGACATGTTGATCCTAAATGATAATAATAATTATGAGGATGATTATTAGGATAATTAATAGGATATTTAAGATATAACATCTTTAGCAACTTTCCTTTTTAGAAGTGGAGTGGCGACTTTTGCAAATATTTAGTTGCCACACATCAAGGCTACAGACTTTGCCTTCAGAGCAAGCTTTTAAAAACACAATTAATTCGATTGGTGTTATCCAGACCATTAATTACACAAAAATAATTATGAAGTAATCACATTCATTTGGTTGACCACTCCCGTGTTTGCACCGATTAGATTAGATAGATTACCATAAGGGTTTGGTATCTGGAAAACAACAACAAAGGCAAGTCCAAACCACTGTGCCACTACAGAACTACTTAATTTCTTCCCACTATTCAATTCCTGATGGGGAGATGTTTTAGATTCTGCCTGTTTAAGCGGGTATAGGCACAGATAATGTTAGCTTGCAGTTGGTGCTATTGTAGTAGCCCGACGTGTGTGCGTTGCCAGATTAGATAGAAATGATTGTGGGCTGCAGTGATGATTAGATTTCACACTCGTGGTTGGAGAAAGCGTGGGAGATGTGTGGCTGTGTGTGTGTAAACTGCTTTTTAATGCATGTGTCGGGCCTCGTGCTGTTATCTTTTGTCCCGGGTAAGACTGCGGGACACAACGGCAGAGACTGACTGTGAATATACTGCCTTATCGATAACCATTACGGCTAAGGTAGTGCTGCAGTCAGTTAAAAATGATTTATCAATATCCTCGCACAAGAGGAATGTCACCACAGCTTGATTGCCAAGATGTTTTCCTTCATACAGTAGCTCGCATCTACAACTTGACAACACAACATTGTGGGGATGTGTGGATACTTTCTTGGTGAAATGGATAAGATGTGTTATGTGAGGGAAACAAACAAACCACTGTTCGGTGAGTGTTTTTGACACATGGGTTGAATAAAGTCATTGTCTTGGTCAGATCAGATTTATCATATTGTCAGTATGATCGGCAAAGGTATAGCTATGGCAAAGAAATGTTCTGCTTACTGCCCACCTCCTGTTCTGAAAACTGTTGCCCAAAGCATAGTATTGTCTCACTTACATTACTGCCCTGGCTATAGTGTGGTCCAATGCTACACAAAAGCTTATTCAGAAACTTCAAATTGCTCAGAACAGAGCAGATAGAGTTGCGCTTTGTCACAGTTATGTGACTCGCCAAGTGACAACAAATTCGTTGGTTGTTCCCAGACCTAATAGCAACTCAATGAAAATAAATGTTCTGTACAGAGGGGCCAACGCCTGGAACTCGCTTCCTTTTAATATTATAGAAACAGTATTAGCTCAGCACATGTGAGCGAAAGTATCATATCAATGCTTCTTATGATTGTATGATTTATGAAACGTGTAACATTCATGCAATCCATTTTGACTGTTTTGTCATTTTGAATTATGTCAGGACCCCTAATGGGGATCCTAATAAACAATAAACAGGCATAGAAACCATAGAAACGATCTGGCCGTCTGCACCTAAACATTGAACAGTTGAAGAAACTAATGCCTTTATAAAAGTATAGACTGTTGATTCCGTGATATTTATATCATTTCTGTGGTTTCTCCTCCATCATTGACATAATAGAAGAGGAGGTTTAGTGGCCACTGGAGGCGAGTCCGGCCCCACAAAGAGCAGAAAACTGAACCTTATCTGATTTAACATTTAGCCCGGAGGCCACTTTTACAGACTGATTATTGTCTAAAGGTGAATCTCAAAACATTCAGTATCTTGATCAGTCCCAATTTGAGATGTGTATTATCTAATGCTAATGGAACTAGGAAAAATACATTGATTGACTGAAAACCGCCCACCGTCAAAATAAAATAAGAATGTATAATCTGATCGCTATGGTTTTCACATCCATTTATTATTTCTGCACTCACAGCTCAATCTGACTGACACGTACTTGTTCTTCTGCTCCAACAGCCTCTTCATCCACCGTCAAGAACACAGCCAGAGTAACACAGTCACACAGGCAGAGGTGGATGGTATCTTGCCCAAGGCTCCACTGCATTATGAACTTAAATTATCTACAGTAAGTGTAGAAATTGAGCTTATCCGATGAAAGACAAAACTCTGCTTATCTAGCTTTGCCTCGCCGCCAGCGCTCTCAAAACTCTCCCCAGTTCAGTGTGTGCTTTAGCATGTACAGTAAAAGCCGTCAGTCATCCAACTTTTGCATGGGATGTCTCCGCCGCGAGCGACACCGCGACTTCTGAGGCTCTGGATAAAGAGTGGGGCTTGGAAACACAAAAGACACCCAGAGAGGCAGAGGGAAGAAAGGGGAAAACAAGTGTGAAGGAGACTGAAGGAGAGCGACTTCAGAGCCAATAAAACAGAAGTGTGTCTAAGTCTGCTCTGGACGTCCCGACTGAGGGCCCTGGGGCGCGCCTGCCTGCCCCCCCCACCCCCCCGTCTCCTCTACCCTGACAGACAAGTGCTGCTGGAGTGTTTTTCTAGCCCTTAAACACAACTAATGCCACTGTCTCGCCTGCTTAAGTGTGCGCACGATAGGGAGTGTGTCTCTGCTGACATTTGGATCCGTGTTTGTAAGTACGCCTCGAGTGATTCATGAGATTTTTCAAGATAGGCGGCCGGGAAGTTAAGGGGGGCAGCGAACGGGACAAACTGAAAAAACTAACACGGGAGCAGAGTTTATAGCAGTTTACTTTGGAGCGCCAGGAGTTTCGGCGCAACAAGTGCAATGGCTTCGGTGTGTGCCGTAACAAAGTGAGCACTGATGAAGAAGATTGATTCATTTGTATGACCCTTTTCTTTTTGTCAAAGTTACTGTGAGTTTGAAGCGGTAAACCGATGAGAGAAAACTGGCCCGCAGTCGAATGAAATCTGTTTCAAATGTAGCTGAAATTGCTACATTTGAAATAAGTCTTTACGACATCAAGAGGATAACGCTGTAGGAGGCACACTGCTCGTCTTTAAAACGCAGACATTTCCTGTTTGCGTCCTGCTGTTAATCCATCTTCTCTCGCCACCGCTGTCTTCTAGTTAGTCAGAGCCGTACCGGTGCTTAACCAAATCCGATCGATCAAAGATTTTGTTGTTTGCTTCCTCATCAGCCCCTCCGTCGGCGGGTTTTTGTCTCCCTCCCACTCCTCGCTGTGAGCGCTGAGTCATGTTACAGCAGACAGAATAGTGTTAAACGAGCTGGGGATTGGCGCCATGTTCGGTCCCCCTCCGGCAGAAGCAGCAGCAGAGATGGGTGTAAAGAGAGGAGCAAAAAAAAGACTGCACTTCCTAGCTGTCATTCACGCTCGCATATTCATGTCAGTTTGCGCGTGGGGGGGGGGGGGAGGGTGTCATTGTGTGTGGCAAGACAAGCAAGAGATGGAGAAACGGTGGATTTAGATTGAAGATGTTTGTAAAGATGTTGGTTGTATCTTGGACTGGTAAAGAAGGTGCAGAGCGTGGGTTTGAGCTGAGGTAAATGCTTTTGTGGCCAACGTCTCATCTCGCAACTGTGCAGTAATTTTGAACCATCACATCAGATTTGGTGTTCTGTCACTGTAATACACTCAATTGCAAAGGGTAAATTAGGTGTAACATGCCCACAAATGGCTATTGTTCAGCTTACACTTACTATTTAGAACCTGTTTTTATACACGCTTTTCAGTCATGTGACTTTTGTTATTATGGCGGCCATTTTGAATACCGAAGTAGAATTATGCAGTACTACAACATGTAACAATATCTCAACTCAGAATGAAACTGATTGACAGTGGCATTTGTATGTCCTTGTAATCATTGCTCAAGAAGATAACAGTAAAAACACGGCCCCAGAGACGCACGTTTATGTGAAGAAACCAGTGAGTCAGTGTTTAAGCTGCTCAAAATGTAAACATGCTACCAGTTAGCATTTAGCTTTAGCAGCTCAGCTCTGACCTCTCCAAGGGAAAGCCCTGAACCACAGACATCTAGCCTTGGATACAACATGTGACAGAGGTCAGAGCTGAGCTGTTACTGTAGTGTTTCCTCAGTGTTCGTAGACGTGAGCCACACATGTGTTTATCGTGTTGAAGCCATGACAGTTGGTTGACAGTTGCTAACCGGTAGGATACTAACATCTTAAAGAGCAACTAAACACCAAATCAAGTTTTTTTTTACTGATATACTGTCTCAATGGGTGTCTCGTAGTGTTGTCTACTGGTCCCTGACATTATTCTGACATTATAGCGCAAATATGTGTCAAATCCTAACTTTGGCCTGAAAACGAATGGGTTGCGCCCCCTTCAGGGTAAACTCTGCTACTAAATTAGAATTTCCTGATTGACTGGAGACGTGTCCATGGCCTCCACAGAACGTCATAAGCCGCACCAGCTCCACACATCGTCATCAGGTGCTGCCCATTGTCCTGCCCCTGTACCTGTGGTTTATAACCAAGTCCCTCCCACGTAATCTGTCTGCTGTGATTGTGCCAATGCAAATGTCGAGGCCCACACACTCACCCCCGCATGTCACCCCCAAACTTCAGAGACCGCCTGTTTCGTGGCAATTTTTGACTTTTGTTTGTGGGTGGGGAAAGGCTTTGGCACGCCCGTTTAGGTACTCTTTAAGCAGCTTAAACACTGACTCAGACTGAGACTCTATTGACATGACAAACTGTAAAAATCCCAGAGAAAGGTTTCTGTTTCCTCTTTGATGAGTTAATTTAGTCTGAGGAGTGAAGCAGATCTTTAGTAAATCCTGCTGTAGCTCGACAGACAGCGCTGCAACGTCTGTGCCACATTTGCTGGTTATATCATATAAACGTGTGCTCTCTGGTTCCGTGTTTTAACTGTTATCTTCTTGAGCAATGAGTACGAGTACATACAAATATAGTTGAGATATTGTTACATGTTGTAGTACTGCATAATTCTACTTTGGTGCTCAAAATGGCCGCCGGAACTATGCCCCCCATTAAAACAAATACTGCTGCTTCTACAACTCTGACTGTTCTCTGACTATGTATGTTGTCAGACTTTGGCACTAGTATCAGAATGTTGTTTTGCAGTAGCCAAGCTCTGGCGGTTGTTTCAGACTGTCCGTGCTCTGCTCTGCAATGCATAATATTCCCCCTTTAAGTATCCACCTGATTATTTTTGATTGGATTTTGGGGCGACAGTGGCGCAGATGGTAGAGCGGGTCGTCTCATGATCGGAAGGTCAGGGGTTCGAATCCCGCCTCCTGAAGGTGCACATTGTCGTTGTGTCCTTGGGCAAGACACTTCACCCACATTGCCTCCAGTGTCTGCGTACACTGGTAGCCCCCTAGGAGAGACCAACAGGCCCGGTTTGAACCGTGAGGCCGTCCTTCCGTGGACCCACCACCTGCAGAAGGAGCCATGGGGGCCGGTGCTATGTGACCTGGGCAGCTCCAACTGCCCCCACGACCCGGCAACGGACAAGTAGAAGAAAATGGATGGATGGATGGATGGATTTTGGCAGCCGATCTCACAATTGTACAGCTGAGACTTTACAGCTTAGCCTTAGCTGAACAATGTGCCTCCTAAAGTGAAGCACAGGCATTCTTGATTTGGCATTGGTTTAATGACATATGTCCTTCCTGAGTCATCCCTGCAGACTTGTTTTGCACTGGCACAATACCAATTAGCAACGTAGTCCAGCATCATGGAGTTGCTCAGACATATTAGCACAACGTTATTGGCTTAGGTGGTTTCTAAATTCCAAATTATACCAAAAAAAAAAAAAAAAGAGTTGCCAGTTTCTAAGGGATGATACTGAAGATAACATGGAAAAAAAATAAGAAAGAAAGAATGTCCTTTGGTGCATCTCTATATTTTTTATTTTGTGCATGTTTTGAAGCTATGGGGCCGTCTTTAAGCCGCCACGTCCGTGACCTTCTGGAGACATTTTGCCAAAGGGCTCCCTCTCTCCATGCACCGCTTTCCGACCCGCAGTCTGTCTGGCCATTTAAAGCAATTTTACCAAAGGCCTCTGTATCCGTTAGGCCAGTTTTAGCAAAGGCCAGCGGGTTTCGGCGCGCTGCATCAGACGACCAAAAATAATAGTGAAAACAAAGGGGAACTGGACCAATCAATACGGACCCCAATGAGGCATGAAGCAGCTGCCTCGACCACGAAAACGCACACCAATCTCTAAGCGGGGCCAGAGCATTCACATCTAAAGACCTCTATTCAAGTATTTAACGCCTATTGGTTTAACAAAGGAGCAAAAAGCATTGGCCATAGAGGCACAGAAGTACAACAAACATATTCACAATATGATCTATTCTTATGAATACATGACATGGGTTATAAAGGAGTTAGTAAACATTTTATCACACATTAAAAGGCGGAAACATGGTCAATATGATTTAAATAAGACACAACATGCAACTTTTTTGAGATTTTGCTGCTCCCAGTGCTACATGCCGAGTGTATTCCAGGCCATTTCCAAATCCTGACCAGCCAAGTCTCAGACATACAGACACTATTTCAACTTTTTAAACTTAAAGTTTTCAAGCCTCAGTTACACTGTAATAAGCAAATTGGGCATATTTAAGTCATTTGTCCTTTGTTAGCTTTGGTCGACCTATGTTTATTTTGTTATTTCGTTGAGCAATTAACCCGCTCTCGTCTCACATTGTCTTGTTGCAGCTTCGAGCCCGTCATAATTACATATTTTCATTATTGTGATATTTCACTGAACCATTTCAAAACGGTAGGTTCCATTAAATAAATTAATAAGAAAGTGATTTAAAAACACACACACACACACACACACGGGTGTTCCCCGGATCCTATGTTCCACGGGTGTGATTTTTATTTCCGTAGGTGACTTGGTACTTCAACCAATCACAAGTCATGAGAGTGAAATGTCATACATGCATCAAGCAACTTAACCCTGACCCTGCCCTAGCCACTAACCTTAAGGCTAGTGGGCTGGTGCCTAATCTTAATCAATAGAAGTGGGGGAACATAGGTACTGGGGAACATAGGGCTGACCCCCCCACACACACACAGAAAACTCAATCTTGGACCAAAACTAAAATGGAACTAAATTAGGAAAATTATAACTAAACTTGCACATTTTTAAGTTACCGTGTAATTTTGTTACAGCTTCTGGCAAAAAATTAGTAGGCTAAGTCTAAGTCAGATGGAAGACTTCAGTGGCTTTGCGATATGGATATTTCATTACGTAAGCTATAATGATAATTGACCCTTTATGTGCAGTTCTAGGGACAACACAGTGATGACAGTATGTGAGTATACATGGCCATGCTGACGTTAAAGCTTGTTTTGTTGATAGTGATACACATTAGCACTAATTTGACTACATTTGGTAAGTAGTCACAAAATGACCCCTAATAACCACCAGGTGGTCAAAACCTTTTGCCTAATCTGTGGACAAACTACGTTGAGTCCCCTTCCCTGTTTACCCAGCTGTGTTCTTTCAGCCTTGGTACAGATTTAGTGCCACAATTTACACTAACAAGCTGAATTGGATTTATTAATATGGGAAAACAAGGCCAATGTAAATGAGCTCTTTAGTATGCACAGCACGCTAAAAGTGTATAGAAAACAATACCTTACAATGCACCAGTGCCTATTAAATCATATGTAGATTTCAAACCAAAACACACAATTACTGCATAAGTCAGAATATATGTTGTAATACTTGGTTTATTAGTTTATTTTAACGGGGATGTGCAAGAAACATTAATTAAAGATGCTTTGCACCAGATGTAGCGCGAGTTTCCATCTGCAGTGGAGCATATTACTATTATATTTATCAAGATACTTTCTAACTTAATAATAGAAGCATCCGAATAACATGTAAATACTTCTCAATGAGTGTAAGATGAGGATCGTAGCACATGTCTTTGTTATTTGACCAAAACGCCATGAAAAGCCCCAATGCAAGCACTAAAGCTGATGGAGGGCAGTGAGGGGGAACAACTGATGAGCTCTGTAAGAATGCACAAGGAAAGTCTGGTTTCAATGGCTTGACACCATGTTCAAGCAGCAGGTATACCAGAAAAGGCTGATGATGCTAATGGTAAATATTTCTTAATGTTATTGCAAAAAGCTAAAAGGTGCAATACACTTTGTCCAGGCTTTTACAGCTACTTTATGTATATTGCATTTTGTGCACAGAAGAGAGAGATTAACTGAATATAAACAATTACTGAAACAAGCGCGAAACAAACAACAGTCTAAACAGTCCATTTTCAAAGTACTTGGGATTGTGTTTTTTCACTTAATATTATTTAACTTTAGTCTCACAATTACCATCTGTAGAGCACAGTAATAAAACTCCTCACACACATTGAGAGACAAAAAGAAAAGGAAATGAAAGGACTTTATTTGTGCCTTTCACAGACATAACGCTTTACTTGGGACAATTTACATTCACTCCATGCTCGGTGATGGTACCTTAGTAGCCCCAGCTGCCCTAGGGCAGATTCACGGAGACGAGGCTGCCAACTTGCGCCATCGGCCCCTCCGTTCATCATTAGGCTAAATGTACATTATCCTAATGTACATGTTTTTAGTGGTAGGAAAACCCGGGGTACCAGGGGGAAATCTATGCAGACACGGGGAGAACAAGCAAACTCCACACAGATCGAACCCGGGACCTGAAGTAAAAGTTCTCCAGGCAAACTGTGGGATAGAATTCAACCCTCCGTTACCTAATAGAACACCTTTCTACCTCTCCTTCCCTACTGGAAACAAGTTGTAACCCTCTCCCCAATGCTGAGGAGATAATTGGTTGCCAGTTGGTCTCGTCGACACAATAAGAGAGTCGCAGCTGATCCGGGACAAGCTGCACGGCCACCTGTACCCCAAACCCGCCGGTCCCATGGGAGGAAGCGAGCGTTTCAATACAGGACGGGAGAACAAGTCAGCATCCACAAAACAGCTCAATCCTAACACAGTCGTCAGCGGTTGACCCAGGCTATCTCAGTACCTGGCCACCTGCCCACCTCGTCCTATCCCCACTGCTGACCAAGCTATTATTACCACCACAACGTTGTCACAACCTAACGAGCGTAACGCAATTAAAAATGACATTACAGAACGTATTGTGTGTGGGAGCGCGGGCGGTGCACTCTCTCCGCCATTTGGAGACATTTTTATTCCACTTGCTGCAGAAATGGGTTGTAAATGAGTTCTATTTTACATTTAGTTGAGCAAATCTCTGAATAATATATACGTATACCTAGGTTGAACATACAGGGCAGTCAATAATGTTTGAGTATTTTTGGAGGCGCAGTAAGTTCGCCAAATTGCTTCAATTTCTACAGCTTATAGTTATGATGAGAAACTTTACTCAGTCGTTTTACGCCATGACTAAACCATGACCAATAGCTTGTATAGTTTAACATTTGCATCACAGTTTGAAAACCACTGAAGTAGTTGATTTTAGGACAGCATAGGGTGAAAGGTTGGGGAGAGAGAAAGGAAATATGCATGTATTAATCAACATTTATAATTGAAATCAGTATTCTTTCTCCTGTCATTATTTATTTGAATGTGAAGCTATCTTGGCGTAATTTAAAGCTGTAAAACATTACTAATGCTTCTTTATAGAGCGGATTATCATAAGGGCCCTAATGTGATTTTCTGATCGATTTGGGGCCGTGACACTAAAGACTTTGGGGATGGCTATCGGCAGCACGAGTTGGTTGAAGCACTCACTTTATATTAATACATTTCTCTCATCCTTGATTGATTGTATATATATATTATTCAATATTTTGCCGATGGGCTCTACTGTATGCACACAAGACTGCGAATCCTCAAATTGGGAAATATCGAGAGAGGAAGAGCAGAGGCCTCCTGTTGATTCACTCAGAAGTCACGTGTTGCTCACGGGCATATTGCTTGTTTTCAGGTTCTAGAATGTGATGATGTCACAGGACCCAGTGGGGACAGGAGCCAGTTTTTCCCATTAACTGCATTACACTTTCACAAGTCGTATCTAAAAAGAAAATGTATGAATTACAAACATGATCATTAATATCAGTCACTGGGTCCATGATCTCCAGCCCATACACTAGATATGCAGCAGGCTTGGCAGCAAGTCTACCAGATCGTCAGTGCCATAACTGAAACTTATGGATGAAAATATTGATGAATTTTACTTTGACTTAAGTAATATGAAAGAACACACAATATTGTAAAATGACTTGGAGCATCTGGAAAAGTGTGCTGCAGTATAACACTAATAAATGATTATATGAAGTTACAGTAACTTCTTTTTGGCCTCCTCTTCGCTGGACGCTGGTAGAAATTACAGTCTACCGTTTGAGACAGTGCTGTCTGGCTACATACGGAGAGACTACAGCGTGTGCTAAATAAAAGTAGCAGCAGGTCTGAGTGCAGTGATTCAGCACATTTCAGCTCATTCAATTTAAAGTTGTTCTATCTCGGACTCACTATCTTTTCTTACACATGAACTTGGCCAGTGTCCTTTTGTCCTTTAAATCTGTGCACCAACGCAAAATGGTTTATCTGCTCTCTTTGACTTTTCCAGCTTTGTAATTGCATTTAAACCAAGCGACATTCCTCGTGTTTGTCTGTAATGCTTGGAGAAAAAGTATAATATAAAAATATGGATAATACATTTAACACTGGCCATATTACATGTTAATGTGTCTAAAACAATATATTGTAGTCGTTCTTTTATTGTAAAATGTCAGAAAAGGAAGTGATCACACTTAGATGCCATTCATGTAATTTAGTCGTTTCTTATTTGGCATCCGCGAAAGAATCCCCCTTTGATCATGTAAAACGAAAGAAAGACAACTTTGCTAATAGTCCGCACATAATATTGTCATTAAAACTCTAAACCGAATGTGCTGTCAAGTTCAAATACGTCTTAGGAGCTGATACGTGAGACTTTTTATGAGGCAAAAAAGTGGAAGCAGTGAATACAATTATTAGCAGAAGATAAAAATAACGAAGTGACAAGTGCCCGGGCCAATGCTGCCTGGAGCCAACAGGGGAATGGTCCAAAACACAAAACAACCACATTGCCAGGTGCAGCAATATCCAAATCTATTTTAATTGGGATCACATGACCTCTGGTGTTTTTTTCAGATTGCTATATAATGCATCCTATTATGAGGACGGCAAATTGGAGGATTATAAAATAGAAAATTAAAAGCACATTAACTCTACATTGCATGACTGTTATGTTAAGTTTGTACCAATCAAGCTTTTAACCATTGTTTAAATGAATGAATGAAGAACTTTATTGGCTTTATACAGCTGTGTAGATCAGATATTGGGTTAGTCCTGAGCCGCTGTGACTCTGCACGCCGCAACTGTGTGCCAACCTGACCGGCATGTGCTCGGAGGTCGGGGTAACCGGAGGAAACCCACGCAGCCATGGAAATAACATTCAAACTCCATGTTCCAGACAATCATGTCTCATAGCTTTACATCAACAACATGGACTCCCAATGAAACTACCAGCTGGGGTCCTTCCCACCACCACGCCTGTGTGGCTAAGCTGTGAGTCTTGCCCGGATACCTCCTCGTGTGCCCCTTTTTTGTTTCCTGCGTAACCTGTTGTGACGCCTATTAGTATCCTTGCATTAAACCTATAGTCTCCGAGTCCTTTGTGCGTTTGTGAAGCTTTTAAATGTAGGATCACGAAACAACAACAAAAAGCAGCTTTTATTACTGTACTGTATGTCAGCACTCTCTCTTTCATCTACCACTGTGCCTGCCAGATGTTAACAGCTGTGGGATATGCAAGTAGGGAGCCAAGTTTAGCCGTGCAACCAGCGTGATGTCCAAATTAACTTTATTTGTATCCCGTGACAGCGCAATGAAGCGATCTGGCCACAACCCATTCACCTCCCTGAACCAGTCAAAAACACAATGCCTTCCGCTGGCCAAATTTACGAGTAATTACGGTCTAATTGTTCATCGGTCTTGGCTCTATTACAGCTCGCTAAATGCATGTTTATTGTTTTGAGCCGCCTCAAAATAGACTCAATAACACGGCGCAATCAATGGTAATGGCTTAAAGCATTGTGAAATATAAAAATGGCCGCGCTAATCTTTACGTATTGACTTTTCATATGATATAAGATAGGAGACTTCATAATAATGCCACGGCTCACGCAGACAGTTATGGCGGCTAATAATAGCGGTAAAGTAATGGAGGTAACTAAAAGGTAGTAGCAATATTAAATGACTGGGCTGGATATGTTTATGCACAAGCCATTATGGTGCGCTAAAGAGGTATCCAGTTTCCTCAGCTGCAGTAAATATGAGAAATGAAGATTTCTTTCAGGGTAAAAGTAAACATTGGGCGCTTTTGCACTGCAGGAACCTTTTGTAGATTTTCTCATCGCTTTCGGACGGGGAGAACTGGGGTACCGAGCCAAAATGTTATTTTTTCAGTCTGTACCTATATATAGAGTGCCTTCATTAATATATGTGTTTTGTAAGGAACACCACAACCACAATGTGTACACAAGAGCAATACATCTTTCCAACACGTCAAAGGATCACGGTCGGAACAGTATCAATCCATCAGGCCGACTTAAGTCAATATGTGTTTGTCTCCGTGACAACATTACAAACATATAGTCACTACTGTATTTACAGCAGAACCCGTGCTGTATGGAAATGTGAGAGCAGATGTGAGCTAAAACAACAGAGGAGCAGCTTGTGCCATATGCGGTCGCACAAATATGACAGAACCAGTCAGTAAACAACACCGTGTGACTGCAGAAGGTAATGCATTGGTTTAATCTTGCTCTAGTGTGTAAACCAAATAAAAAACAGAATTCAACAAGGACTAAGTTATGACTGAATTTCAAATGTAATCCCCAACCAAGTTAGTAATAACATTTACCTTTAAAGTACCAATGAAAACCAAACCTCTAAAACAATATGAAGATAACTTTTATTTCATTGATTTATTTCTATGATTTTAATGTTGTTATGATGCCAAGAGAATACATTAAAGCTGATCAACCTGAATTTCTCTGTTATCAAACCATGAAAGTCGTAGGTACAGCAGTTAAGTAAAACCTCTGTTGCCTCCCACACATCCTGATTGTTCACTTGAGTTCATTAGAAGCACGTCTGAGCCAGAGTTCATCGCGAGACTTGATACATGAACATGGCAGACCGCCCAAGCTAACACTGCGAATTTAGCCTCTGACTTCTTGGTTAGCGTTGGAGGAAAATGTGCTATATTATGACACATAACATCGCACTTGGTCTGTGTTTTCTTTTTTTCACAAATGTTGCATTTGCAATGTAGATCTTTGTAGATCAAAATCACTTTCCTCTACTACAACAACATAATTTGATTTCCGCAGCTTTGACAGAGATAACAATGAAAGGAAGCACCAGCTAAAGAAGTTTATTCACTAATCCTGCTAACGTTTATTTATCAACTAAGGCAGTGTTTCCCAACCAGGGGTACGGGGACCCCTGGTTGGGAACTTGAGCACTTAGCAGGGGGTACTTGGAATTATTTAAGATGAAAAAAGAAGGTGAAACTGTGTAGAATTTCAATGTGAATTTCAAAGGAGTTATGTTTTCAGTACAAGGTTTGATTTTTAGAGTATTTTAGCTTCATGTTGAACACAAATCACTGTTAAACACTGTATAATCTTAGTTTAGTTGGTCACTTTGTAATAATATTAGCAAGATCCTCAAGGTAGGGGTACTCAGAGTATAAATTAACGACTCAAGGGGTATGTGAGACAAAAAAGGTTGGGAACCACTGAACTAAGGTACCATATTTTCCGGACTATAAGTCACACTTTTATTCATAGTTTGGCTGGGGGTGCATCTTATACTCCAGAGCGACTAAACTGTGATTTTTGTCCCCCGTTTCTTAAATTCAAATATATATTTTCACATGCCGCTAGAGGGCACTGCAGGCTAATCGAGCAGCAGAAAGAAACTTTGAAGTGAGCGGAAAGCGGAGGTTACTCTTACCGCAATGAAGAAAACAAAAAAAGCTAATCACGGGCTAAAAGCTCAATGGCCACAGCTAGAGGAACGAATTCGCAAATGAGAGCTTGAAAAACGTGCTGCCGGGAGAGGCTTGTCAATGGTGCAGTTACGCCTCCGTGCCCAGGTAGTTGCCAAGGCGATTGTTCAAAAATGACACCGAGGATGAAGATTTCAATGGATTTAGTGATTTTGAGTGAGATGGAGAGTTTGGTATGTTCTTTATGCTATAGTTATCTGAACTGTTTATGTGACGTTAACATACCAGACACCTATTTAGTTAGCTGTTTGTGCTTCATGTAGCTAACCATCAATGTGTTACGTTAGCATACCCTATTCAGCCTGTTGTTTTTTTCTTCCTTAGGCATTTTTTGGCTGGTGCGTCTTATACTCAACGTATAGAATGAGATTTCCTGTTTGAACAAAATGCATCTTTAATGTGACACTCATGCGCAGAAGAGGAAGATGTAAACAACCTAAGGATTTTAGACAGAAGACAGCCAGGATTTTTGTGCTATGGCCTTTTGTGTCGCAGTGTACAGAGAAATGTATGTCGGTGTGAAGTTCAGCGGTGGGATAATGTTTCCTTCCAGCTCCCAACCCAAAGTACCCATCCCCTGAGCACCTAATTACCGTAAGATCTAAATGACCATAATGTTAGTTCAATTATACAAAATATCATAAAGTACAAGGAAGAAATTCTATCACTTAGTCTCCTCTCCAGCCCGTACACTCTTTCCTCCCGCGCACGTGTGACCTGCCAGTGTAAAATAAAGTCGCTTGTCTGTTTAATATATGGTAAGCATGTGCTCCTCGGGTCCCAGTTGTAATTTCCCAACTTTGCGAGACGCAGCGGTCAACAAAGAGCACCAGAACAAGCACTTAATTCATGATAAGCTATAATCAGCTCAGAGCGCGCAGACAGACAGGAGGACGTTTGGAGGAGAAATACTCTTCAGAGGGGAGCCACATATAAATGGGTCCCCCACTGCAGGACGGGGAACAAGCACATCCAATACTTCGTAATTAGTGTGGCGAGTAAAATGATGAGTTTTATCATCAGTTAAGGATTTAATTATGAATAGTTCTAATTTCCTTTTTTGTGTGTCTTTTTTTTTTAATTTGTCCTGGCCAAAAGGAAAACCATAAAAATCTCTTCGTTTTTGAATAATTGATCTACTACGAACATGCAGCTGTTTGTTCAATGTTATAAACCAATCACTTGTTTCATATGATGTGAATTCTTGATTTGCTTCATAGACAATTTCGCTTAACTCGTTGCTCAACCGACCAATTATTGATTTGAGCAGAGCTGAGAAAAACAAAAATGTCAGCAGCGTGCCTTGTATTTTTAAGGCATATAGTGAACATTAGTGAAATCCAGGCAGAAAACGGTTCAATTTAGCTGTATACAAAATCATATTATAACTATTCACAGCTTTTAATGATAGCTTTTGCATGTTTTACTGATTTTATTATTTTGCTGTTTTCAGTAAAAACAGCAAAATGACAAAATGTCCGTGGCTAACCAAGGGTTTACAAAATGCTTGTAAGAAGAAAAACACTTTATATAAACAGTTCATTAGAATAAGAACAGTTGAATCTGAAAGTAGATATAAAACATATAAAAATAAACTGACCAATATATTAAGGAAGGCTAAGAAACTATATTATACCAATCTATTATATAAAAACAAGAACAACATGAAAGGGGTATGGGAAATGCTAAACACTATAATCAAGGGTAATGCAAATAATAATTCATATCCAAACTATTTCACTGATGGGACCAATGACAATCATAGAATGAATGAAATTGTGGAAAATTTTAATACTTTTTTTGTAAATGTTGGACCGGATCTGGCAGCAGAGATTCCGGAGTGTAGTAGCATCAAAATGGAGTCATTGATAGACATTAACTCAAAAACAATGTTTTTGTCTGGAGTAACTGAAGCAGAAATAATAGATGTCGTTAACGGGTGTAAGAACAAATCGTCTACAGACTGTTTTGATATAGATATGACACTGGTTAAACAAATTATATACAGTATCGTGAAACCATTAACCTACATATGCAACTTATCGTTTCAAACAGGAACATTTCCAAATAAAATGAAAATTGCAAAAGTTATACCTATACATAAAAATGGGAACAAACACATCTTCACTAACTACAGACCTGTCTCTCTGCTCCCCCAGTTTTCCAAAATCTTAGAGAAACTTTATAACAGTAGAATGGATAATTTCATAGATAAGCATAAACTAATTAATGAAGGTCAGTATGGGTTTCGAGCAGCAAGGTCAACTTCAATGGCCATCATTGATGCAATAGAAGAGATTACTAATAGCTTAGAGGGAAAGAAACATGCAGCTGGAATATTCATTGACTTGAAAAAAGCATTTGATACACTTAATCACTCTATATTATTAAAAAATTAGACAGATATGGCATAAGGGGAGTGGCTTTGAACTGGATTCAAAGCTATTTAACTGGGAGTTTACATCTGGATATTTGGACATTGGTTGTGGGGTCCCACAGGGATCTGTCTTAGGCCCAAAGCTGTTCAATTTATATATTAATGACATTTTTAACGTGTCTATACTATTAAAATTAGTGATTTTCGCAGATGACACAAACGTCTTCTATTCCAATGACAATTATAGTACTTTAGTAACTAACGTAAACTGTGAATTAAGGAAATTAAAAACATGGATGGACATTAACAAATTGTCTCTCAACCTAAATAAAACAAAAGTAATGTTTTTCGGTAATTATAATGGAAAACCAGACCCAGTAATTATAGACGGTGTAGTTTTAGATACAGTCTCAGAAATTAAATTCTTAGGAGTCACCATTGACAGTAAATTAAGCTGGAAACCACACATAAGACACATACAAGGTAAAGTCTCCAAAAGTATCTCAATCATTAATAAAGCAAAGTTTTTCTTAAATTACAATGCATTATTTTTGTTATATAGTTCATTAGTTTTGCCATATCTAAATTACTGTGTAGAAGTTTGGGGCAATAACTATAAAAGCTCATTACACCCCCTTGTTATACTCCAAAAACGTGCGGTAAGAATTATTCACAAAGTAGGATATTATGATCACACTAATATATTATTTCTGCAGTCTAAACTGTTAAAATGCATGATTTAGTTGATTTATCTACTGCCCAATTGCTGTTTAAAGCCAACAAAAATGTGCTACCTGCAAGGATACAAATGCTTTTTGCACGCACAGAAGGGAGATATAACCTGAGGGGTGTGACAACTTTAAGACTCAAGCAGTGTCTTCCACTAGGAAAAGTATGTGTGTGTCTGTATGTGGAGTTAAACTCTGGAACAAATTGGGGGCAGAATTTAAACAATGTCCTAATATTCATCATTTCAAATCAAGATATAAAAAAATGGTATGGTCATTGTACCAGAAGGAGGAAATGGGTACTTGATTTACTAATGGGTGTCACAAAGTGCTGTATACTTTAAAGGTCAGATCTAACTAATAATGAAGTATATTGTGGTTGTTACTAATATACTATTGCAGTTGTTATTGCCATTGTTATTGTTGTTGCTGTTGTGTTGTTATCATCACTATTTTAACTTTAAACTTTAAATGTAACAGTCTAGGATTATTACCTAATAATCTGTAGATTATTCTTAGAATCAAACTTAATCGATTCAGACAGCAGTACGGCTATTGATGCTGATGGTAATATAAAGGAATTAAATTCTTAGAAGTAAATCATGCACATATCTATGTACTCCGCATTCAACATAACCCGTAGTACAGGGCAGACAGGTGGGGGTCGGCAGCTCGAGGAAACCCTCTTCTGGCAGCAGACTCCTAAACATTTGTCTCTTTTAATGCATAGTATAGGACACTCAACAAAGGATGGTCCGGTTACTCGGGGGCTGCTCCCCTCTGGCAGCTGGTCCAGTCACAGAGAAAAAACAAACAAACAAAAAAACAAAAACAAAAACGAATCCCTTGTAACACACATCATTAAGATCATTCTTGTTATTATGAGCATCAATCGGTCTGCGATTAATGTACCTTTCATGAATAAATGTGGAGTATGTTATGTATCAAACATTTTGATACAGAGTAATGTTATATGGGTTGTAATGGTGATGATGAATAACGATAATGCCAACACGGTAATGAATTCGGTATGGGAAACAGAAATAATACAATGGTTGTAGAGTGTGAGATACTGTGAGTGTTGACCTGGTATAATGCAGTATGGCATCTGTTGAAATGTAACCAACTCGGTTGATAGTTGTCTTGTAAGATGGTAAGAAATATGCAGTGTTGTTAGTTATTGTTATTTAAGTTTATGAACAGGGGTGGGAGTCAATAAGCTTGTCTTCTTCCCACTCCTTTTCGAGTTAGAATGTATATTATTATTTTTTCTTTATTTGTTTTTTCTTTTATTGTGTATATATATTTTTCTGTTTTTTTCTTGGATTTTGTGCCTTAGCTCGAAATAAAAACTCAAACAAACAAACAAACAAACAAACAATTTGTCTTCTAAGTTGTGATTTTATGTAGCCTACCTTTAATGCATCCTCTGTGTGCACAATTATGATCTACAAATAAGCTTCGCCTGGTTGTGTCAGTTGCACAGTTACAGCACTTTTCTCTGTGAAATTTGCATGTTCTGCCCGTGTTTACAAAGGTTTCCTCCCTGTGTTTCTGCCACCACTAAAAACATGAACTAGGACTCCCCTTACAAAGAGTTTCTAAAATGTCAATGGGAAGTTCAAATGGATAAAACACACACACATACTTTTCAGAGTCGGCTGAATCTATTTTGCCTAGCGCTGTGAGCATTAGCCAATCAATCATGAACAATCCAGATGTTTTCAGCTGTTGTCAACCCATCGACCACATACAGGTGAGGTCAAAGCCTAGAAATGATGTAAATGCCTTGAAAAGGACAAACCATACCTCCCCATATGTTCTTCCCTACTCATTTGTATGGGAACGTTCAGTATAAATTGGGTCCAGGATTCGATCTGAATGTGCGCATTTGTAGGAACAGGCTCAGACAGCTAAAGGCGTTTCTGTGTTTTCTATGCTGTTACATGCAGTTGGTCGCCATGGCGAATCATCTACCTATTAACAAATGGAAACCGGGTAATGTTTCATTGTCATTCCTGGAGGATTCAGACCCACATTTGTCCTTAGCGATGCGCTCAACTAAAATGAAATTGCAGAAGGACATATTGTACAAAAGGGACGGCGGGCGAAGTTGCTTATATGTCTCTGTTCTCCGTAGTAGTAAGTGCCTACATAAGAAGGACAGCTCATGTTTCGGATGTAGAAGGATGTGGATGAAGTGGAAATTTATGAAAGTATAGGTCCAGAACATTCTTGACAGTGTACCATTGTGCACTATCTCAACTATACTCTGAATATATAGGTAAAGAAAACACATTTCCAATTCCCATTTTCCGCTGCCTCAGTAGGGGACTTTCATAATGCTTTATATGCCTGTATAACACATATTTCTTTTCTCACCAGAGACCGATTCTATTCAAATAAGTAACGCATTTATTTCTGTCTTCACATCTTTATTCCATAGATAAAGCCAGATAAAACTTTTAAGGGCAGATGGTTTCTAATATCTGTCATGCCGATTCCACAAAGGGGGAAAAAAAAAAAAATCACCGCAATGGAGTTAAATGGAGTCATTTCGCTGATTGCAAAACAAGCAGGTGCCCCGAGGCAACATGTAGCACAACAAAACACTAATGGCGATAATAAATCCCAGTATAAAGTGTACACTATGTGGCTGTGTGCATGAGGGAAATGAGATTTGCGATCTTTTTTTATTCGATTGCCGCAGCTCATTTGACTTGCATCTTGCCGTTGCCATAGAGATCAATGTCTCTCATAACCCGCCCTGCCCTCATCACGGATCTGATTAAAAAGTAAAGCATCGCGACTGTTAAAACACAGCGGGATATTTATTCACTTACGGGTTTTACAATGAGAGAAAGGCAGTTCCTTTATTGAGATACAGTGCAGTTTAAAGAGGGTAATTTGCTCAAGCTTAGCTGTGTAAGACTGAAATGTGTGGTGATGATCTAGCTACCAATAAAAGCCAGGATATCTTATGTACAGTTTATAAAATCCCAATGCTGACCCCGACTAACTTTTATTTTTGCATAAATTGTGCAGTTTAACAGGACAGGAATTGTAAATCTATACAACAAGAATCGCAACTACTTGATTTGTTGAAAATCATTCAGCCCTGTAGGATTTGATCCAATGTCTGCCCAAAAGACTCGAGAAATGGAAAAGAAAGTAAAAAAAAGAAGAAAAAAACCACATACATAAACCAATCTAAATCCTAATAAACCGCGACAGTCTCTAACCGTTGCATATTTTAGAAACGACCCAACCCCCGAGCCTCATACAGGAAGCGTCCCATAATCACATCTCTAGGCTCCGGCTTTACTAACTGTGTCAAGTGCTATAGAGATAGGGTTTCTCTTCTCAAAACCCAGGCTGCCGTTGTGTTGTTGCGCAAAACAACACCTATGTTCCAGCTTGGCAGTTCTGAGAAAGGACCTCACTCAAGACCTGAAGCGCACTCCTCCCAACTTGCCCCAAATGTTCCCTATGGGGACAATAAACCTCATGAACCCCAAGTTGCTTCAAGCGTCTCTGGTGTATGAATGTTTGACTGAGGCAGCCATATAGGCCTCGGGTAACCTGTACTTAATCACCAGTTGTACTGAAATTAACAACAATACTCAAATCAGTTATTTAATCTTAGACACTGCACTCCACATTGCAATTGCACTGGTGAAACATTTTCCTATTTCTTCAAAACATAGAATCCTGCTTTGCAGCCTTTTTGCTTTCAGAGCCACTGAAGCAAATCATCTTCCTTGTAGTCTATTGTGATTTCCATATCTTTACGCCATAGGCTGGATATCCTGACACAACCTTTTCCGCTGATATTGATGTGGGACAAAAGTACTGGTTCGTGAAACCCTGGAGTTGGATTTACTATTTAATTTACTTTTGAAAGATATTTACCTCTTAGGTAAGTCATGAACCAGACAGGGGCTGGTCGTCACACTTTTGTTTCCTGATTTCACTGCTCATCGACTAAACATCCCACCAGAATTTAAAGCAACCTACATTAAATGAAAGGTCAAAGCCCTGACTTAGGCCTCTCTTCTTTTGTATATCGTATTGTTATAAGGAGTTATTCACCGTCATGTGCAGGAAAATGTCCCATCTGTGGGGTCGGTTGTCCCCATTGTTATTACTAGGGTTTTTAGCGTTAAGATGGAATTCAATATAAAAGTCTAACCTTTTGTTACTTGAAAGTTTTTTTGACACTTTAAACTTGTTGTTTTATTGACGCTTATGACGCTTGTTTTTACTCTGAAAAGCGTCATGTGCACCTTTTGGCTGTTGTAATGCACTACACAATTAACATTAGATTGATTGATTGATTCAAGCTAGCTCTCACATGTAGGGCTGTCACAATAATTACTATATCGACTCAATAAATAACAGATAAACGATATATTTTTGGGCTTTAGCATTTCCCCCCCTTTGATTTCCAACGGAAGCAAATTGAGTTGCATTATATTTCATGTTTATTGCAGCTTGTGTGGTATTTTAGGACATTTTAGAACAAAGGTTTACTGTCCTTTTTATGCCTGAGAGTTGACAGTACAGTATCGTCGAGTCAATAATATCGTTTATCGCGATACTTTCCTGCCTCGATATATCGAACTTCAAATGTGTTATCGTGACAGGCCTACTGACAAGGCTTTTGCTTGAAGAATGCTCAGTTCAAAGCTATGACCTATGTCCTTTTGCTAGATATGATATTTTTCAGAAACCAGAGGAGAAGCAGGATGATAAAACTGTTGTGCAACATTATCACGACACAGCACCTCCTACAGTAGTCTGGCGATAAAGAGCAAAGAGACAACCAACCCGTGAAACAACCCGCCCCGATAACTCCTACAAAATGAAATAGTGCTATACGGTTGTCATTAGCAGTCACATAATTTTGAGATTACCGGCACAATCTTTAATCTGTCCTCTCTCTCTCTCTCCTTTTGAAATGCCTGCGTTTCCCCATCGTAATGCGTGTTCCTCATATCTGATGGCCGTGCTGTGCTTGATAATAACGAGCTAGGACTGCGCCATGAAGGAGTTTGGCTCAGAGATAAACAAATTAACAAAGGCATTCGCAGCCTTCGCGCCACCGGGAGAAACAGGAGGAGAGCGGGGCAGGGAAAAGGAATGGGGGGAAAGGGAGGAACGAGAGGAGTCCTGCCTCAGCTCGGCGCAGTGGGGGGGGGGGGGGGCTATATATACCGCAATCACTTAGGAGCCGCGTTATCTCTGGCAATCACGCGTCGCTCCCATTGTTGTGCTAATTGGAAATCTTAATTTGAGACATAATGTTATTGCCGGGGTTATTTGCCGGGCTTGCTAAATTAATACACGAGCATGGAAAGCCTAAAGGAATAGAGAGTCATTTGGATATTAAAACCAAAAAAAAAAAAAAACCGTAGTAATAAAGCTGTCAGTGATTATTTGGAAATCATTTGAGCTCTGGGAGGGATTATAATTGCGTGAGAATGTAGCCTACTCATCAGAATCGTCATATGCGAAAAAAACGTTGACAAACTGCTACGGCATTCACTATTCTGTGCTATGAACATTTACTCCTGCTGCTGTAAAACTCACAGTCACAAATATTACCGCTAGAATTACCCCAAACTGAACCAAGACTCCTACTTATAATATTATTGCTCGCTTATTTGACT
The DNA here is from genome assembly GCA_007210695.1 of Neogobius melanostomus. Lineage (NCBI taxonomy): Eukaryota > Metazoa > Chordata > Actinopteri > Gobiiformes > Gobiidae > Neogobius > Neogobius melanostomus. The sequence continues at coordinate 3,216,940 of VHKM01000427.1, read as the reverse complement.
AGTTGCGAAATCAATCCAACAGCCTGAGAAGTTTGCAGGGAAATAAATGAGTTTGGATAGTAAGCATCGATAATATAATGGTTTCAGTAAGTTTTGAGGAGAGCCTGAGTTGTCATAGGGACACGTTGACCCAGAACGCTGTGCCCCAACAATCCCACGAGCGCAGGTACACCCAGCACACGCTCGACTCTTGAGTAAACTCTAATAAAAGTCTTTAATTAACCGTTTCATATTGTGGTTCGGAAAAAGAAGAAGAAGAAAAAAACTTTCTCCGTCTGACAAAATAGTTCCTACGCATTTTTTTTTTTGAAAGACGGGAGAGCGCTTTAAGAACAAAATGCAGAACACATTTGCGAGGCACAAAAAAAAAAAAATAAAAAAAATAAACGGTGAGCGGCTTTCAGAATGGATCCATTAGGCCGAATAAAAACACTTTTTTGCTGGTGAGTTTGCAGAGGAAAAAAAGCGTTATTTATTACTGCTATTTAGTTGTGTTACATTACATGGAGCTTCGAGGCATTTCTTAGCCGTTCCAATCAGTCATGCGCTGTGCCACCGTGCAGGCGGCGCAGCGGCTATCGCTCGTGCTATCGCAGCCAAAAGTGCCCCGGGTTTGATTCCCCAGCCGGACGGGCCCTTTTCTGTGTGGAGTTTGCAGCCATGGCAACGTAATGAATGGAGTGAATGAAAAATCGCCTTTTGTGAAGCGCTTGTCCATCTTCAAGTAGCTCAAAGTTGTGTCTATTTTACAAACAATATGGCGATCACATGTAGATCGCCAGATTTTTTTTTTGTGCTAGTCCCACAGCTGAGAATAATGTATTGGGGTTGTGACAGGGAAAGGTATTTGAAGTAAAATGGTAAATGGACTCTTTTCTACCTTTATCAGGCCCAAAGCGCTTTACAGTAAGGAACCAGTCACCCACTCACACTCTCGTTCATACACCAATGTACGCAGACACTGGAGGCAAGTAGAGTGAAGTGTCTTGCCCAAGGACACGACAACAGTGTGCATTTGCGGGAGCTGGGATTCATGAGACGACCTGCTCTACCAACTGCGCCACCATCGTAGTGAGTAACAAATATCAAATCAATCAACACAAGCTATGAGGTTATTGCTTCAATGAGTCAAGCCTTGACTAGAAAATTACACAACAAACAAAAAACAAGTTTATCTAGGCTATTTAATTAAAAGTCTTTATTATTATAGTTGTAAGGAAATAATGTGGTTTAGATAAATAAATTCTATGTCTGGCTGAAATGTGACTGCCGATCCGTTCACTCACTACAACCTTTCAGTAATCGGTCAACTGCTCTTCCATATGAGCCACTGTTGCCCCAAAAGTTACCCCTGCGTTAACGGCCTTTTATATTTCTCATTTAAAAACAAACATCCTAACATTTGCTAAAAATTCAGTAAAGGCGCAAATTGCTGCATATTGGATTAATTCGTCTAATTAGGTTCATTAGCTCATCTAAGAACTAAGCATTTTTTGTTGTTATAGCCAGACCTTTGCGTTGTTTAAATCAGCTGACCAGTCACGTGACAGCCTCTGAGGAAGGCCACAGTTGTAGTCGAAACCGTCAGGTATGAAATCAACACAAAGGTCTGGCTATAGGAACTGAAATTGTATTGGATATTGTCATCAAAATTCAAACCGAAACTAAATATATATTATTCTACACAAAAAGGTTCACCCACAGACATGGTTATGCCACGGCAATGCGCTATAATACTAAATACTTTTTTTTTTTTTGTAACTTTGCAAGAGTTAACAGTGGCCATCTTTGTCTTCTCCGGTAGCTGCTTATTTGATCTCAAAAAGCCAGCCTTCTGCGATAGATGTGAATGCACTGGTCTGGCTGAGATTGCACCAAATAACATTTCTGAAAGGCAGACAAACTAAGATAATGCATTTGCAAGTTGTGCAATTGCTGGTTGGATACACTTTAGTCCGAGCAAAACCACTTTATCAAACCATCTCTCCATGCTGTACGGCTAAGTGAGCTTCTGGAACACTGGATTTCGAATACACTTTCTTTTTTCGGTCGAAGAATATAGGTAAACAAACTCACAGACCCAAAAGGAAATGTGAAATAGCAAACCTTTTTTTTCCCCTTCTAATTGGAAACAATTGTCTGTGAGTGCTTGTCTGCAAAGTTTCCGGAACTACATCGAGGACAAGAGGGTATTGTCCATAAATACGAGTGAGTCCATATTATGAAACTATTTTCCATGGCAACTATTCAAAGTGCAGCAGACTCATGCTCATACTTTGTAATACAGCTTATCTATCCTTTGCAGTGCATCAAAAGGCAAAAATACCACCGAAGCTTGACAGCACTTTCTCATACAAGTGCTGATGTCTGACATTACTGTACATGTAGCGGAAGAATGAAGAATCGGAGGTCAGGCCAGGGGAAACTTTTTTGTACAAAGTGTGATATTAGAATGATCGGGAATCCCTTCCAAACAGTGTTGGGGGAAACATATTACAAAAGTAATGAGTTACAAAAATATATGGGCGGCGGTGGCACAGATGGTAGAGCAGGTCGTCTCATGATCGGAAGGTCGGGGGTTCGAATCCCGCCTCCTGAAGGTGCACACTGTTGTTGTGTCCAGCGTCTGCGTACACTGGTGTGTGAGTGGATCCTTGCTGTAAAGCGCTAACGTAGGTGGAAAAGCGCTATATAACTTGAGACCATTTACTATATTACTTTTCCCAGTAACTAAGAAATATAACATATTACTTGCACAAAATACGGGACTATTTTAGTCATTGCATTTCAAGTAACTTACCAGTGCACTTAAATGTATGAACAAACTACCTCCAAATAAAATGCAGCACCAAATAATGTTGGACATTGGTATATACGATCTGCAGTTGGGTATAGTTAATGTCCTCAAAACAAAACACAAGAGAATGGGGTAAGCGAAGGTAAAGGAAATCTGTGACTGCATTTTTGCTCGGTGGCTTTATTACTATATTCAGTTTATATTTTGCCAAAAGTAACTCAAAGTAGTGTAACTCTTTTTTATAATATACAGTAATATGTAATACAAACATATTACATTTTTAGAGCTGTTATCACTAATATAGAATATATCACAAGTTTTAAAGAGGGGGTATTATGCTTTTTTCAATCACATAGCACCAGTCTATAGCATACTACAATGATGACGTAACCTTCTGTTGGTCTGTATATGCAGTAAATTAAAATAACTGCCTTGAATAAAATTGCTCTCTCAAAATGGCTGTACTGAACGTCTTGAAATAGGCCTCTGTCTCTTTAAGAAGCTTTCCGACACGCCCCCTTCAGCACACTGCTGTGGCATCTAAACAACACTACTGTGCGGGGAGGGGGCTCTGCTGAGCTGAGGAGCAGTGGTTGGTGGCTTGGCTGGTGACGAAAGGTCCAGAGGCGTCTCCAGGAGGTGGGGGCGTTCCTAGGAGGACTGAGGCATAGCTACACCTAAAATGGCTGCCGTCTAAGTTTTCACTGATTACTCAAAAATATGTGAATGAGCCAAGGCAACACTCCAGGCATGTGTTTAATGAGGGAATGACATAATAACATGATATAAAGCTTGAAAAAGTCGATTTTACATAATACCCCCCCTTTAAGTAACTTGCCCAACACTGCTTCCAAACCAGTACGAAACCATGCAGCAGGTTTGTATTCTGGCGTTTAAAAATAGCACTTGCTTGTTGCCTGTCAGCTGGGTTCATCCAGAGTGGAACTGCAGAGCCATCAGCATAACTGGGTCAGACATACTTCTCCCCCTGAATCAATATCTCGACTTAGCGTGTTCACTGGGACAAGGGCAGCAGTCTAATTAAAGAGCCATCGTTGCAGCCACTAAAACATGCATGGCATAATCTGTATACGTAGCAGCTGTCACCAGTGGTGTACGATTAAAAAAAAAAAGGCGGAAAAGCTATCACGCAGACATTTTTAAGCATTTTATTTACCACACTTTTCGAATTCCGCCCCCGTGAATGTGCGCGATCTGTTACTATGATTTGCTACCACCACCACCACCACCACCACTACTGGTCACTGTTTACACCCTATATAACATGTACAAGTGCCGGCCGACTGCGCCGCGTTAGTAAATCCACGCATGGCTGCAGATACTTTGGCTGAGTGTCACAGGGAGAGGAAAAAAAAAGAAAAAAGATGAGGATTCAGCCAAATGTAACAGCTGCGTTAACATGCTTTTGACCGAGAGGGGAGCGGGGCCAACTATTTGAGATGATTGGCTCCGGCTTGGCGCAGATCTAAGGAAAAATGTGTTGTTATTCGGGCTGTAATTATGGTGATTCAGAATTAGCTAAGGCCCGGGAAATATGCTAAAGCTTGATTTATACAATCAGACAAATAAACAAGTAATTTACAGGGATATTGTACTCACTTGTTGCTGGCTTTAAATAAATAGTCGATGTAGCATTAATGGTGCAAATAGGTTTTGATTGCCCATTAGCGACTCCCACGAAATACTATCAAGCTCAACAATCTGCCGTCCATGATTGGGCTAATATTGCTCCGGACACAAAAAACAAATTTGGTCAAGACTGCTTCTAAATATCATCTCTGTGTTCAGTCTCCAATATGTGAGATAATTACATCGGGGACAGAGTGTGATTTATTAAACCTTGGGGCTAATTTATTTGGTTTCTTTATTACTTTTTGATAGCGAGACTGTCCTGAAATAACACCGCGCACTAATGAGACAAGAAAGCTCAAAATCGATACATACACCCGGTCTGGCCACACTGTTATTTGATGAAGATGGGAAAGGGCAATGCATCATGGGAAATTATCAAGTTGTTGTTGTTGTTTTTTTTCTTTTCTTCTTCTGTCAGCGTGTGTTAATTAATCAGTTTAAATTACAGAATAATTATTTAATAGAGTCGCCTAATCATGAAGAGCATGCTGCCGCTCTCTGCTTTGAAAAGTTGTTTTGGTCATATATGCCTACTTTTGTTTTCATTAGTAGATAAACGATAACTATTTGTACATCACAGAAGAAAGTGATATATATTATATATATATTAGGGCCGGGAATCGATTAAAAAAATTAATCTAATTAATTAGAGGCTTTGTAATTAATTAATCGAAATTAATCGCATATAAATATTTGACCTGAGAACAGTGAGAAGTAAGTTTTTTCATAAGGATTTTTAGTATACCATTGAATAATGACTGAATACATAAGCTTAAGCAACAAAATAATGTTTATTTTTGTTCAACCAAGTCCAACAGACCAGTGCAATATTGCCATTAATTGTGCGTCTGCAGGAAAAAAGGAAACTGAAGTGTGGAAAGCAAAGTGTGATTAATTTCGATTAATATTTTTAATCGCACTAAACCTCATGTAATTAATTAATTGCAATTAATCGAAAAAGGTCCCGGCCCTAATATATATATATATATATATATATTTTTTTTGCCACATTTTTGTTGCTTTTTTGTCCGATTTTTCTCGCTGTATTTGTTAAATTTTTGTTTCTTTTTTGTCACATTTTTTCTTGCGTTTTCATTTCATTCATTCATTAATTTATTTATTCATCCATGTTCATGTTTTTCTTTACAAGGTCATACATTAATATGAACAGTACATGGTGAAAAGGAGCATGATGAAGACATTGTCTTATTGTCCATGCCCCTTTGTAATAATTACAACAACAACAAAAAAACTGATGACCAAATCGGCAGGTGATCCGTTCAACAAAATTGTGACACTCATGTATTACAAAAATCAATCATTGTAACAATTTTCAACATACAAGTTATGTTTTTTTATATTTCTCCATCTGCATCTCCTTAAACATATTTTTAAATGTATCTATTGTTTGAGAACATTTTAATGTGTCCTTTAATGCATTCCATAATCTTACCCCAGCAACCAAGAAACCCCTCTGTCTTAATGAGATTCGGGAGAACGGTACACAAAGGTTTCCCCTTCCCCCGAGGACACATCCAGGTGTTGAGCTGGAGTCATGGTCAAACCGCCCATAGAAATAAAAAATATATGTTGCCTTGATTATCTGTGCATTACATACATTTGGGGTCCTAATTTGGTCGGTTATTTTGTGTGGTTTCTCCCTCATTAACTTATGAAAAGGGAAGGTTCTGGTCAGAAGATTAATTTAACAACATTATATGGGGAAGTCATTGTGTTAAATAAAAGCTCCAAAGCTCAGTACATTGAGACCAGACCTTGAAGACAAACATGTGACTGATGAAGTGACAAAAGCTGGGAACATATTGAGCTCTCATAATTTTGATGATTAATGCTCATACTGTAATTGTTGCACCATTGAGCGCACCTGAATGTATTGGCCACACTATAAGCCACAGGTGTCCATGTTGTTACAAAGCGCAGTTTCCTGAGCCCACTGAAAATACAGGGCTTTTCTCTATATGCACAGTCAAATATTTCAGAACTTTAAAGTTTATCAATTCGATCGTATTCTTTAAACCCACGTGTTCTCAGTCAAACTGCGGCTCCTCCCAGGGGTTAGCCAAGTTTCTGCGCACATGGTCTCAGGAGTTTACAAGTGTTCGCATTTATTTTTTGCACCCAAAGCCACATTACAAGCGCGGGTGGGCATCCTGCTGTCTCTGGCCCGGTGTGCAGCAAACATCGCAGGCCTGAGCCAGAGCCTAGAGAAAGACAGCAATAGGGTTTGCCATCTGTCCGAGTGCAGACGAGTGGGGTAAGTTTGAAAGGAACTGCGTGAGCTCTCCATCATCTCCACGCGCACAACTTTATGTTTGGATTTGGAGCTGTTGCGTCTTTCTCACGTTGGAGGTCTTATAGCCGATAACATGGCACAATATTCAGTATGACCATTACAATATATCAATTATTGTATAATATCATTATTGTATAAGCCGCAATGTTCCAAGCGTGTGAAAAAAGTAGCGGCTTATTTCATTTAATTTCATTTATTTATTCACTTGAGCAGAAAAGTATTTCAGATTTTTTTACAGAAGAAAACAAAACAAGACTATTGTGCTCAAAAGCAGTAGGAAGAAGTTCAAAGAACTTATAATAAACCTACCCCTTATGTCTTCTTCAAGTAACGTCAGCTACACTCATGCAAGAAACCGATGCATGAGTCTGTGCTTATGTATTTATATAAATCGTTTATGATCATAGAAAATGTCATAAAGGATTTATCATTAACAGTCTACCCAAAAAATAAAAATAAAGGATGTATCATTTACAGTTGTACAAAAATAAACACACCATATGGTACTTAAGACTTATACCAAGGCACATCTCTCTTTCATTCTGATCATACAAAACTATATATATATATTTTTTTTGTAAATCTTGTCTGGGTATCTTGGGGGTGTTTGGGAGGACTCTGGAGCAAGTTTGTTTTGTTTGTGTGACTGTCTTAATGTGTATTTTGTCCTGTCTGTATCCTGTCTTGTACTGTGTCTTGTTAATTGTAATTTGTGTTTTGTGTTTATGGACCCCCTCGAAAACGAGATGGCACATCTCAAGGGGCATTCCATCAATAAACTAAACTAAACTAAACTTAAGACTTATACCAAGGCACATCTCTCTTTCATTCTGATCATACAAAACTATACACATACACACTTCAGTATTGCTCAGCCCTGCTATACCAAATATACCCATATGTACAAGATAAGATAAGATAGATAGCCTTTATTGATCTCACAATGGAGAAATTATACAAGCTCTGTATAATCATGTAGGAATATAAACTATCTGCACTTGACAGGAAAAAATGAAATAAAAATGACACGTATACATCCGTACAGTATACATACGTATATGTAATCCATGAACATTTAACATTGGAAACATGTGTTTTTGTCCATAGTCATGAAAAACTTGAACAAACAAGCTGACCTCACTTTAAGGTCACACAAAATGAATTTGAAACGCACTACAACTTACTGTTGTCAATGCTCAATGATACATTAGGGTCTTAACTTTCTTTCGATATTCATATCCAGGCAACCACACACAAAAACGCAAATGTGTGCCTGTCTATGAATGTAATAGTAATTATGATACTTCACTAGCATACTTTTTAAAGATAATGTCTTTACATGTTCTTTTAAAGTGTCCTAGTGTTTTGCTCCATTTAGTCTCTTTATCTAATTCATTCCACAATGTTATTCCTGCTTGGGAGATTCACATACTTTTAAGGGTGGTGTGAACACAATGTTTTCTCATCACAAATTCTCCTCTTAAATGATAATTTCCTTCTCTACTGTTGAACAATGTTTGGGCGTTTCTAGGGAGAAGGTTTCGACTTGCTTTATACATTGCAACAAGAGTTTTAAATTTAATTAAGGCTTCAGTTTTCATTATATGAGATGTTAAAAACAGCACATTTGTATGATCCCTAAAACCAACGTTATGAACGATTCTTATTGCTTTTTTCTGAAGTTTGTATTCCAGTAATTACGGTAATTGCGGGGAAGAATACATTCTGCACGATTCTGAAAAGTTTGAAAGTGTGTCGTTTCCATCAGTTTCATTCAAGAGAACTGACGACCTGGAAGATTGGCCTATTGTGCGTATAATATGAGCGTATCTGTAATGATAGTAAAGTATCCTAAGCTAAGGTGGACACAAATGCGGTAATGGCGCTAATAACACAAGTCGAAACGAACAGACACTGACTCATTATGTAACAGCGTCTCACCCTCTCCCTCGCGGGCGCAGAGGCGTGACCACTTTCCTTTGATTTAAGACCTGAGCACATCACCCACTCCCGAGTCCCATACATCTTCCACGTCGCCACGGTAACGTCAACGCGAAGGGATCAATCACTGAAGAAAGCAGGGGCCGAGCATGACACCAATTAAGAGGTGATGTCGTCGGCGAGCCATCACTCACGCCGCTCACTAATGCACTAATTACCAGGGCCTGGGCGACATTAGCGGGATAGCACGGCTCGGTTCAGTCCCGGGATTAATCTGCATAGGTTATGTCCCCCCCCCCCCCATGATCCGTGTGCTATCTGTGTGTGTGTGAGGTGTCTAAGATGAGAGGTGCATGTGATTAATTGGAACCCCCCCGCCCTGTGGCAATCTTGGCCTTGAGCGGCACTACAGGAGGGGAATGAACTGGCCGCCGCAGAGGTGGCGACTGCACTCACACGTTTTATTTTCTGTACTTTTGAACGTAGCAGAGGGGTAATATTTTAGTAATAGAAAAGTCATGTAATAGTAATAATGCACTGTACCTGCTTTATTTGTGAAATTACCCCGTTCTGTATACTGTAAAAGCAGATCTTTGTGATAAAAAGACCTCTGTGAACTGTGCATCTGAATGGAAAGCTGTTTTATCAACTGTGAACTAGCTGTTGTTTTTTTACAATACAGTATCAGTATTGCACCCTGCTAGTTGTGAAAAGCACTTGAAGTGGTATGAAATGTGTTTGGAAGGTTAAAAATGTGTTTGTACCCCAATCTTTCCTTGTTTGGGTTTGCATATATTTATTTCTTAATGTAAAAATTAAGAATGCTATTTGTAAAACACCTTCTTACAAACCCTTTATAGAAATATTCAACATTTTGTCAATTTATTAAAACTTCAAAGTTGCAAATGGTACTAATGTGATGCCACTAGATGCAGCCAGTTGCTGCAGCCTCTTGGACCAACACAAACATACTGGGGACAAATTAAAGTAAAGGCTGTTTTACACAGGTTGAGGGTTACATCTTAAGCACTAAATATAGATAGATAGATAGATAGATAGATAGATAGATAGATAGATACAACATAGACAACATTTGGTTACACACATCAAAGGACTTCAGCCTCCTCAGAAAAAAGAGCCTGGTCTGACCCTTTTTGTAGAGAGACTCAGTGTTGATGTTCCAGTCCAATATGTCATCCAGGTGAACACCTAGATATCTGTATGTGTGCACGCGTTCAATGTCCTGTCCGTGTATATTGATTGGCTGTAGAATGTTCTTTTTCTTGCCAAAGTCGATAGTCATTTCTTTGGTCTTGTTAGTGTTCAGAATTAGTGAGTTATTGGTGCTCCAATCACAGAATGCCGTGATCAAGTTCCCGTACTCCCCTTCCTGGTTGTTTTTGACATAGGCCACAATGGCTGTGTCCTCTGAGTACTTCTGAACATGACAAGTATCGGAGTGGTACTTGAAGTCAGACGTATAGATGGTAAAGAGAAATGGAGCAAGAACAGTTCCTTGTGGAGTACCAACATTACTCACAACATAATCCGAGGTGGTGTGGCCAAGCCTCACGCACTGAGACCGGCCCGTCTGATAGTTGTGGATCCACGTGATGAAGGTCTGATCGACCCCTAAACCCTCCAGCTTTTGTTTGAGGATGTCTGGTTGAATTGTGTCGAATGCACTTGAAAAATCGAAGAACATTATCCTCACATATCCACCAGCTTATTTAGTCCTGGCTTTGGGTCAGTTCTTATTTCATGATGATACTATTAGTTTATTAGAGGTGCATCTTTTCAAAGGTAGTGCTTAGGGCTGCAAGATCAAATCAAGTCACAATTGAATTGAAATTGCAATTTCCAAAAGCTGCAATTACTATGTGGGTAATATAATGCCCATGGCAAATCAGCAACTCTTCTGTCTCCATGGGGTCTTACGATGAATAGAACATGCCAATCTAATCTTTACAAACATGTTCTGAATCTTGTATTAGTTTATCAGTTATTTCAAAGTTTCCCCCTGATTTTAATGGCATTTAATTTAGCTAATTACACTACTTCTGACTAAAAGAATATCCATGTATCTACATATTTTTAGCCCTAGTTAATGGTGCTTGGTGTTCAAAGTTTGAGCTTCACTAGTCTCTCGAATATATTTCAACGCGCGGTGTTAGATAATTAGATTTGTCTGTCTCTGACGCGTCTATGTGATTAATTCTTATCCCCCGCCCCGTGCCGCCTTGACCTTGGGCGTCACCACGGGAGGGAAATGAACTGGCTGGTGCGGAGGTGGTGTGATGGGGCGGAGGAGGCGAGGGGCCGCGGGTGTCTGCTCCGGGGCACTGGAGGGGAAGCGGGGGCAGGGCCAAGGTTGGGGAAGAGCAAGAAGCTGCTGCAGTCTTTCGGGGTGGGGGGGAACGTGAATACTATTCCGAGAGCTGACTTTGACTAATTTGGCTGGGAGGCTTCGGGGGATGCGGAGCCACCTTTGAACTTTCTAAATTAAGAGGTACTTGAGAGTGTGGCAGATTTACATTCACTAATTAAAAATGTGTATGTAAGATTAGCAGAGGTGTGACCAGAAGAAGTGCAAAGTTTTTAATCATCTTTTTATTCATGCGTTTGTTTAAAAGAAGATTTTTTATAACTGCTTCATAGCTTAATCGAAGGTTTATTTCCTGCTCAGTTTTGCCTTTTAGTTGATTTGGAAAGACAGTTGACTAGCCATTTTTAAAGTTATCTTTGTGGGGATTTTACGAGACATTTTTGTGGATATCCCTCACCATTTTATTCTGTTCTGTGCCAAACTTGGCAAGGAAAAACACTGTTCAGAGGTTCTCAACTACCGTAGCTTTGAGACCCACCTTTAAAGCAGAACTGAGTAACTCATGCCCCTAGAGGCCATAAGCGCCACTGCACGTGTACTAGCAGTTTTTTCTTTTTTACTCCTTAATTGTCCGTGAGAGTAAATCAATGGCCGCTGGCTGCTCTGCTTTATAACCGCAACACTGGAGGCCGCCATTGCTGTAGTACCTGCATATAGCCACTAGGCCCCCATTGAAAAGCATTGGACTTTAGACGCGTTAATAACAACTTTAACGCCTGGTTTCTATTTGTTCAACACTTTCTACGGCTACATATTCCTCCTGAGATAACGCTGGGTTAGTCACAAAAAAAGAAACCAGGCTGGTTTTCGAAATCATTTTTTTTTTTAAATCTCCTACTTAATGAGGGTCGGACTGTTAGCATTGGAGCTGCGCGAGCTACATGTCACGCAAGGGCCGAGTCTACAGTGAAGATCCCGCCCTTATGCCCTTATTAGGAACATGCTTCGTCAGTCTGTAAATCCGCCATGAATTCCCCCTCGAACCTGGTCATTGTGGTAAACGGGGAGGAGTGAGTAATGACGGTCTATTAATAATATGTCTATGGAGTAAATACTACGCTGACAGAAAAGACAAAGGGAGAGAGGGATATTGTACATTGTGCCACAACTGTCTGTCTGTTTATTTAAAAATATCTTATGCCAACATGCCACATTTCTTCACACAGTTATTTTTGTAAAAAAAAATATATATATATATTTTATTTTTGTTCTGCCAAGGTGCAGAACAAAACACAAACAGGAAGGCAGTTTTTGTAAGGCACACATTTCATTGTATCACACACAGCTAAAGTAAACCTGGATGTGGAGGTCAGTAAACAAAGTGGCTAAATGCACTAATATTACCGGCTGTGCAGATTCATCATGGAGTAATTACCAGTTTGGTGCGCTTTGAAGTGAGACAGCTCATTTAGTATTTACAATATCCTACAGAGGGTCACGTCTCTAACACATTACCGCCTGTTTTAAAAGCCGCCTTTTATGAAGTTGGTGGATGAAAATATTAACAGACCTGCTTTGATCCCAATCGGTCTCCTTTTTTTTCCTTCTTTTTTTTTAACCCAGTACTTTTCACCCTTTGATGCTTCTACTTCTGTGAATGTGTAAACTTCCTTGTTAGAGTTGGTGCCTGTAGTTCCTATTGATCCGTCTCTGAATTAATTAGCTGTTCTCTTGACAACACCTTGCAATTTTCTCGCTCGATCTGTTTTGAGAAATGTCGACTTTAAGGTAACGTTAGGGCAAACAAGACAGGCTGGTGTTTTGCCTGTAACTCGCCACTGACAGATGCTGGAGCTATTTTTAAATACACACAAAAGGCATAAAAGTAGAGGAAATTAATTTCAACACATGCGGGTGTCCTTGGTTGAATACACTGTTGCTTAGAGAGTTGAGGAAAACACCTTTATACTGTATTTCTATTCAAAGAAGTACATGAGCCACAGAAAAGTACGCAAACCAATGTTGATCTCTGTCAAATGAATCAAACTAAAACAGCTCTATGTCAGTCAAAATGGCAGGAAGGTGAGGCTGTAACTCCCCATCATATCTGAACTACTTGAGGATTCTAAGAAATAATAATAATCTTGAACATGAAAATGAAAAATACGAAAAATGTATCATATTCAATAGTACTGTGTAACCATTATATATACCATTATATATAAGAGTCAAGTTTACTATTTACATTTTATCGCAATGCGTGTACACTTCGTTGAATATTTCTATATATGTTTTTGTCATAATAGGCTTTAATGATTATATGAAACTGTGTTGATTGTAATCTGTGCTTTTGGGTTTGATTTGAATTGGGCGGACATTTTACTGCATCATTGTCCTTACTCTGATATCCACTGGGGGGCAGTGTGTTATAATGCGGAGTCAGGTCGCGCAGCAGAAGAAGCATTCCAAGGACACCGATTGGTTCTTCAACAAGGAGACGCCTACTTCCTGTGTTTATAAAAAGCCATGCACGGGGCTCCTCCCTCTCTTCGCCTCCTCCTCGCTGAACCACCGACATGTTGTGCCCAAGATGACTTTTGTTTTAGATTGTAAATTCAGGGAATAAAATAATGATTTAGATTTTAATAGAACGAGCCTACGTATTCTTTTTCATCCATTTTTGAACACAATAACTTACATTTAGTAGTGTTGCTTTGCTTTGAAAAGTCTTCAGCTTCATCTACCAGGCAGTCAGGAAGCTGAACTTTCCCCTTCCCTCCCTACGCTGCCCCTATTGTGTACATTTATATTTGGTGTTGCTCTGTGCATAATATGGACTATTTCCTTTTTTTTTCACTAAGACTTTGAGAGTTACATGATGCTGATTCTCTTTATGTGCTTTACATGTGGTAGCTAAACTTAAGTGGCAACAAATCTACAAAGCTACGATTCAAATTTACATTGTCATATCGGACAATTTAATCCATCACTCACCGATGACGTATGTGAGGAGCAGAGCCAGGGTGAGGGTGAGCAGAGAGGCCGACAGAGCCGTGCACTTCCAGTTGCAGCAGCGGTGCGGCTTGTTAAAGGTGAAGAGGGGGCGGGTCACGCTGCTGCGGGGCAGGGGCCGCGGCGGGGGAGAGTACACTGTTCCGGAGGTGAGGGGGTAGCCCTGTCCTGCCCCCGACAGAAGAGCCGAAGAACCAGAGCCTTGCTTGAACAGGAAGTGTCTGGGAAGAAACAGGATGGCGGTTAGTTAGCATGGCCAACAAGGGGATCCAACAACAAAGCTAGAACACCATACAATCTAAACGGGAAGTAGAGTTGTGTTTGGCCAATTTGATTGAAATGTTAACGTTTACATGGGACTGATATAGGGAACAATCGGTTGTCTCATCAAAACTATTGGAATGATTGACTACAAACATTTGGGATGCAAGATTTCACCCAAAATAGCATAATTCATAGATAAACCATTTCTTTTTTACAAACTGTTTATGAAGTCCAGCTGCCCTGCTGTCTGAGCTGTGCTGTGGATAACACACACTTAACTTGAGTTTTACCAAAAATAATGTTTATGGAGCTCGGCTCGCCATAAGGCTTTCTCAAAGTAATACACAAGCTGAAAGTTTGTCTTGTATTGATCCATAGAGGGTAAATAGCATCCAAATGAAGTAGCACCAGACAACTTTCTCAATAAAGTTGCTGACGTGTTTGAGTTCATATAAACAAAAACAACGAATATCCATTATGGTGATCGGGTAATATGGTTATTCTACAAAATACTATGGCTTTGATGGTTGGCAAATTGCTCAGCGCTCCAAATGCCAGAAGGGACTGAAAACCCTGAGGATATTTACATTATTGAATCGGTATCTTTGTCGTAAAAGTTTGTTGGCCCTTAAATGAGTTGTTGTCCTAATGTAATGACAGAGAAGTATTGTGCTCCACATTGTGTGGCCCACAAACTGGCTGCCACACCTGGGACTGTAAAGCAGATTATAGTACGTAGTAAAAACAACTGTGGTTATGTCCTATCTAGGACACCGGTTCAATGCTTTACCAATTAACTTCACACAGCAGCGACATCATCTCCTCTCAGGTATCTGTATCTTATTCAGATTCTCTTTATGCAAATCCTCACCCAACGGAATAGACTGGCACTGTGAAATACGCCTGACTGAAACTCATTTAAAGGAGCCCCTGAGGTGGCGAGTTTTAGCAGCTGCAGTTTTAAATAGAGGGCCCAGGATTCAGACATGACGCGCAGGACGGCCCGCTCCATTTCCCCATGATCTGCTCCTAATACGTCGCACCTGTCTGAAAAAAAACCCTCCACCAAACCGTCCCGGAGTCGAGCACAGTTAAGTCCCTAATACCCCGAATGTTTGGTCTACATTTGCGCGCTTTTAATTTAAGTGCTCTCTTAAACCTGCCAGCGATGCGTCATCAAAGATTCATCTGGCAAGCTAAAATCTCGTGGAGAAAATGTTTTAAGAAAGTCTCCGAGCGCTGGGACTCCACATTAAGCGCCATCATTTATACAGCGCGAGCATTCGATGTGTTGTTTCAAATGTAAAACACGAACGGCGCTCTCGCTATGTGCTTACACTCCATAATAGTCTTGACCACAAGTGCACTTTTGCAAATGGTCTATCGGCCCGCGACTGACTGCAGGAAGTATATTAGCTAAAGAATGAGAAACGGTGAGCGGTACAGCCTAAATATGCCTCTCTGCCGCAACATTATGAGCTGCTGCTGCTGAGGTAATGCGGTAGAAAATGAAAGAGAATGAAAAAGGCCCGGCAGCGTAGGATCAATGACTTACCTGCTGGGTTTTAACTCATCAAAGTGACTGCTTAAGTTATAAGGCTGTATTAGTTAAAGCCGGATCATTTCTATGATCAGAACGGGCGCGCTGTAGATGGCAGACAATCACAATAGGAAACTAATAAGCAGGGAGGGCAATTAATCTGAAGTACCATTTCATCTATACATTTTGGATAACGGAGGCAGGTGGAGGGCTGTCACATGAACGGAGAAAAATATCGGGACGTATAGAGGATTCTGCAATTTGGCGAGAGATTCTGGACAGGCAATTGTAGCAGCTCCACGAGTGCCCTTTGTGGATTTAATCAATTGTGTCTGTTTGAAAATAATGGAGGATTTCTAGTTTCTTCCACCCATGCCAATTGAAGACAAGAAGAAACTTTATATAGTTGTAGTTCATTCGGATAGAGGCACATAGGTAATATGGCAGCAACACATAGTAGGGCGGTTAAGTCATTATCAGTTTCTAATGAGTTAACCTCTTAAACCCCACTTGAACTGAGCACATTTTCTCCAGTTTGGCATTACCCAAAAAAGAGCGACTAAAACATGGAGAAAAAAATAGCAATAGAAAAGGGACAAAACGTGACAAGAACGTGACGACAATGCAACAAAAGAGTAACAGAAAAGTGACTAAAAAAGTTACAAAAAAGTGACAAAAATGTGTGACAAAAACGCAGCAAAACAGCAATGGAAAAAAAGTCAAAAAAGTGACAACGCGAGGAAAAAAGATCAGTTAAGATGAGTATTGTAAGTCTTAGGTTTCAAATGAGCCGTTTCACTGGCCCTAACCATTTAGACTTGGGTAAAGCTGAACTGCACTTTGTTAAGATGAGAGTTAAAGGGACTAGATGGAAGTTGTCATTTTTGTACTTGCTACTGCCAGGTAGCGAGTACTCAGGTCTTGTGCGTAACTGCAGTTTCTATATTAAGCTCGTGCATGTCAGTAGGTCTGGGCTCATTCTACACATTAGGACATCGCTGGAGCAAGTAGGGGGTGGAAAATACATAATTCTAAAAATGTTTAACTCCGTCTAGTCCCTTTAAGAGGTTAAAGCAGTACTAAGTAACTCTTGCCCCTAGAGGCCATAAGCGCAACTGCAGGTGTCTTAGCAAGTTACGATTTTTTAACGTATTAAATGTCTTGGAGAGTAAATACTACGCTGACAGAAAAGGCGAAGGGAGTGAGGGGTGTTGTACATCCAGTTATACAATGGGAATATTTTTTTTCACTCAAACTTGGCTGTAAATACTGTTTTAAGTGGCGCTATCTCGCAGTTAGCTTTGCCCGTTAGCCTGTTAGCTTCTTCTCCGTGATTCTATTAGTGTGTATTGGTTGCTCCGCCCCGGTGGCAGTCAAGTTGCAAGTATGGTTTTCTGGCCAGAGACACCAGGGGGAGATGAAAGACCCTCCAATCATCCTATTAACACTTGTATTACCCCAGAGGGACTACGGAAAGGATTTATTAAGGTAAATATGTTACTGCTTTAAAGGGATTTATTTGTTTATTTACATCTTCCAGCATCTCCAAGAGTTTTGGTCTGGGTGAATACTCGATTCTGATTGGCTTGTGGGTGTCGTAAAAAAGTGATACACTACACCTAGTCCGACAACTGTTAAATCATGTGCTATATGGCTCCACTGCAGCTGTTTCCATAGTAACAATAAACAATTGAGCTGGAACTAGCTTCAGGTAAAACAGCTTAAAAAGTGAAATAAAAAGCTAGGGCAGACTGACATGGCAACAATTATCCATCGTCAGCCTCCAACAGCCGTCACAGTCACACACAAGAACTGTGGTCCTCAAACAGCATGGCTTAATGAGAGCAACCGGATCCAAACCACACCAGCAACAGGACTATACCAAGCCCAAATGAGAGGAAACATATACATTAAACATCCTATAAAATTAAACAAAGTCTCAAACTGAGCCTCCAAAGCCTGTAAAAGGCATTAAACCACCAACAGCTTGATCTATATATAGGGCAAGTCTCATAACAATGGAAATACATACCAGATGGTCATATTGTTGTGGCTGTTTACAATCTAATCAGAGAGACGGTTTAATCATAGTTGGCTAATTAACACAATACTAATTAACAAGCCTTATCCTCTGAGTACAATGCGCACAATGGAGCCCGTATATCCCCCTTGAGGTATGTTTCTCTTTCAGTTACTTTCTGTCAATATCCCCGAGCCATCCCTCCGCCGCACAGATCACCCCGGGTTACAGCCCTGTCTCCTCGGGTTAATATTGGTTATATGGGAGGAACGCAGTATGTCACTATGCGGATATGCGGCTGTTATTGTGCCCGCGCAGCCCGGCGGAGGTCACCCGCAGCCGCTATAGGACTCTTTGAAGAGCCCACAGAGGACAGGCCATTAAAGTGGGGCCAGACAGGAGACTGACACAGCGGCCGGACAGCAGAGTGCGGACGACTGCGCCGGCTTCCCTTCATACACGCCAAAAACACATCCATCTTGACACGTCATTAAGTCTCACATTGAACCTCCGAGACTTTAAAAAGAGTCGCCGCAGTGACAGGGGCAAAGGCAGCGTTAGCATTCAGGGGAGAGGAGCGGCTAAAGCTACAGTGCGTGATTTTCAGTGCTTGCAATTCATTATAACCGGGGACGCTTTGAGCTGTAGGCAGGGTACGTGTACATACAGGGCCACAAGGATACATTGTATGTTAATTTGATAGGACAGTACAAAAAGCCATGCTATAGCTTCAAGCATACACCATTGTTAATCATATAAAGTTGGCTGTTATGAATCAAGATTAAGCTGATTTGAGGTATCGGACTAATTTCCTAGTTATCCAGAGTGTTGTTGATTTCTGGAGATATATATATATTTTTTTTTAATTCATGCAGTCCTTATATTTGAAGAGTTTTGTGGTGCTAGGCTAGCGCATGTCTATGGTAACTAGTAGCCTGCATTAAAAACCTCTTCAAAATCATTGGGCAGTCCTCCAAACGTTACCATATGTGATTTGTAGAAAGCTTTTTTGTGAATTCCACGTGGAGTAATGCTGGCCGCACGTAAACAAACTACTGTAGCTCCGGTAACCTAGCAGATCACTCCGCCTAAGCTAATGCTAATGCTGCTCAAATATAAGTTATTTTAAATGCAAAATGGTTATATTAAAAAAAAAAAATTCAGTCAACACAGACATTTATATGGGTAGTCTGGTGTTATAAGTGATTTGCCTCAGGTGCACTGTGCTTGGGTCAGACTGTTTTTAATGCAGGCTACTAGTTACCATAGACATGCACTAGCCTAGCACCACTAAACTCTTCAAATATAAGGACTGCGTGAATTTAAACAAATAAAAATGTCCAGAAATCAACAACACTCTGGATAACTAGGAAATGCGCACTATGTCAAAAATCCTGAAATATCCCTTTAATGTCTGAAAATCTTACGTGCACATACTTGCTGCGTCAGAGCATGAGGCCACTGGCTAAAAAAAAAAAAGGGTGACTGGGGCGTGGACTGCTGCAAGAGCGCCGCTTCCCATTTGCAGCATCTTCGCATCTCTTCTGTTACGTCGCACCTCATATACTTCATTCAGCATTTGGGCCACATTCTTTTTAAGCACTCACAGGACAAACTGCGAACTTTATTTATCCCCCTGCGAGTTTAACACGGTCCATGTCCCGAGAGAACGAAAATATACAGATGGTCCCGTTCTTGCGCTGGTATTGAAGAGTGCGGGGGCTCTTCACGCCGCAGGAACGTGATCAGAACACCAGCATGTACCGCCTCCCCACCCCCGTCTACGGAAAATATGAAAGTCTGGTACGGTTGGCAGGAGGAAAAAGCTTGGGGAGGGACCACTGTTGTACATAACATTGCCATTCACTACAGGCCTCTGTCCAGCCCATTACCAGCCCACTTACTGTGTCCAGTCTCAAGCGAAGATTTCACAGAGCGCCCTCCATAAGCGCAAAAATCTACAGCCTGCGTTTACAAACACAACATTGGGCCCAATATGTTTAATTCAAGCCTACAGTACAGTACAAATAATGTAATATTTACAATAAAACCTGCTGCAGTCCAAATGATTTGTTTTATTGAATAGTTAATTAAGTTATGTTTTGTTATAGTAGTTACTTGAAACAAACAAAACAAACTCTGTTCAAATTAAACCTGTGAATTATTTGCATTATTGCTGCAAGTGAGCTTTTCATCTAAAGATATCTTGTTAATGTTCGAGAGGGAAATTTGGGACAGAATAACAACAGGTTTGATTGCACCATGCCTTAGGGTTACAAGGAATTGAGAATCTAACTTTTGTATGAAAGCATTGTGCACAAGCAGAGACGGCCCTGATTGTAGCAACCAACCTTGGGAGAGATATTTGTGAATATGCATCAGAACTAATGTACTTCACAGCTATGCGGGTCCTATAGATTATTCCAGAAATGAATGCAACCCACTCACACATAACCCCACCAGTTTTAATGCTGCTTTATGCTTGAGGCTAGTCTGGTATAGCGTACCATAACGAGAGGAGAGAGCACAGGAAATGAATAAATACAATTGAAACAACTAGATATTTTTAACCTTGACACGGACTTTAGCCACTAGCCAGGCAGCCCACATGAACATTTGTGGTACAGTTGTTCAATAAGCCATGCACTAAAGGCCCACTCCTCCCCTACGATGCATGTAGCAGGGATTCCCTACAGAATACACCCACTTGTAGTTACTGTACTGTATATGCATGTAGAAAGACCATAATGCGTTCATAATGTAGAACAGCAAAGTATTACACTTTTTTCACTCTTCACGCCATTCCACAATTCTTATTCTTCAACCTTTAAGCGTTTTCACAGCTAATTTTAAATGGACGGTCAGGCCTTACTTCTCGCCTCTTCCTGCTTTACTAAACAGCATCTCAGGAAATGGACCGCTCCTGTGATGGAGGATTCGTCATCCTGCATTCTTTAAGCGCGTTTAAAGAAACTTAAACCAAGAGTGATTACGTCATTCATCTCTCCCCTTTCATCCAAGCTCTATTCATGCTCCCGTCCCATTCTCTGCATATATGCGTTAGCTTCCTCTTGCTTTGCCGGTTCATAATGTGTCCCCAAAGCTGCATTGTACACAAGCTGACATTAATCCTTCACTGTCTGTTTCTTTCTCCCATGCGTCTGCTGAAGGCTGAGTCACGGGGGACACAACAGCCACAGTGCGTCGTAGAGCAAGCACACACCTCTAGGGTCAGTGCTGGTTCAAGCTTTTCGAAAAGGCCAGGAATAAACTTTTGGACAAACACACACAGTCACATAGCCCGGAAGATATATATAAAAAAAAAAAATCTGTTTTCCGGAGATGGTTCAAAACATGACAAGCATAAACAAAGACATGTCAAACACAGTGAGCATTTTCACATTTGTGAGGCCAAAGCATGGGGTGAGGTTATGCAGGGCACAGTGTTGCTTTGGTAAAGGAACAGGAGCAAAAAGATCAGAAAGGAAAGGAGAAAATCACCGTGGTATTTTCTTGGAACCAATCTTGGCAGAAATAGAGCTTAGGTGAGAGAGATGTCATGTATTCATTTAACAGGGTTAAATTACAGTACAGTCAGCCTTGTATCAAACACTTTTTGTTTCTGTTTTTTCATCTAAGATTTACTTCATATGCGATGCCTGTCTTCACTCAGTATTGTGGATACATGCTGACAGACTCTCAGTCATACTAACGGGACGGGATTCGTCAAGATCAAATAATACAGATATTTAACTTGCGTCTTCTGTCAGGGGTGGGCTATTGGACTATTTCAGAAAGTGTGAGTTTTAGTTGTAGACACCAGGGAAGTAATGTACAAGGTCTAGTTACAAGGTTAGTCTCATTTCACACGTTCTCATGTCTGCTTGGGTTTATAGGGATATGAATTAAAGCTTGACCCATAGCTAGGTTTTGGAAGCTTAACTCATTGTTTTATCGAGACAACGATTAAATCTCATAATCATTCCTTAAGGGGGTTTTGAGTGAAAAAAACAAACTCATTTTGAGCCTTTTCACACCTCTGCGGGCAGCTCACAGGTCGAGGTGACCATGCTGCTTTGTATTTCTTTGGTAAAAGAACTGCAGCGGAGGAGCTCAGGACGCAGCCGAAGAAATTGCATTTGTCAACGTGTGTGAATCTCTATTCTGCTTGTGCGGCGCCTTAAAAGGATTCGCTGTTCTCCTTCTTGGCACCCTGCCTTTGATCTTCTCAGACAATATCCAGGGGCAACGCCCAAGAAGCTGTGAATTCATATCAGAGGGGCATATTTCCCCTGAGACTGGGGGAAATGAGAGGGGAGCTCCTCAGGAGGCAGTCCGCTCTGGCCCCGGGGCTGTCTGTGCCTGGATACCTGCAGATTTTGTGGGCAGAGGTCTGCAGGAGCATGTAGACCTGAGGAGCACGTAGACATTTCAATAAACTACAGGATCTGCTGCAAGACCTGGGACAAAAACAGTATTCAACAGCTTGACACTGCACCCTTTATCATGTTTACATTGAACAAAACAGACTGGTTTGCAAAAAAAAAAAACATAGACCTTTTTGGAGGAATGAGAAACAAACTGCTTCCTGAATACAATGGGCTCCCCAGATCACATACAGCTGGGTATCATCTATGGCAGTCCTGACCACTCCTCTAAGAAGGAGCCAGAGTTTACAGAGTTTACAGTTTCCTAATCTGATTCACGAGCGAGAAGAGCCTCTGAGAGCAAAGGTGAAACGTCCTCAAATCACACAACCCAGCACACTCGATGGTGCTTGAAAACCTCTCGGATAACTAAGAGCTGACACAAACTAAAAAGAAAAGTATTTTGTTCACTTTCTACATGTGACCTTTTCATTAACAACTAGCCAATTTCAAAAAATGGATGAAAGTAAAAGGCCATCAAAACACTCTCTGAAAGCATTTGCCATTATCCTGCGTCCGGTTAGTAGTAACACTCAATTACAAGGATGAAATGGAAATTAGACATCGCGGTGGTTCATCTGGTCATTCCAAAAGCAATTGAGGTTTTATAAAAGCTTGAGTAAATGCCCTCTCTTTGAGCCACCAAGCATTCTGTCAATCAACATCATTTATAGTCTTAACGAATGTTCTACTACACTTTAAATGGTCAACTTGAACTTGTTGCAAAATCTCTTTGCCTTGTATCTGTACACTTGTGCAAAGCATCAAGCTCAATAATTCATCAACAGCTCAAAGCCATTCAAGGTTGTAATAAACCATTTGATAGCCATCTAAATGGCTTTAATCGTCATATTTGCTTTTATGGTTATGATTTATTCAGGCAACATTGGGCTGCAGCCAAAAGGTATAAGGAAAAATGAAACACGCTTAATATCGAATAACAAATCCCATATGTTGTTGTTTTTTTGACACACATTAAGATAAAAAAACAAAAAAACAAAGAAAAAACAAACATTAAAAACATAGTCAATTAGCTAACTGGCAGATCAATTCCAAGCTAAAACGCTAAATGCTTTGAACACAAATACCATGCAACATATTTCATGCCTCTCTCCTAACTGAAAAATAAATACATTTATTTGTTTTATTGATCGGTGTCTGTTCTAGAAAATGAAAACCTTAACCAACTCATCCCAATATAATGTATGCAGATGATGTCACAATTTGGCATCAGAGGCGCTAACTACACCACCAAAATGAGACGAGACTTTTTCATCACTTTTAATTGATGAAAAGGTTTTTTACAGCAACTTTTAACATAGAAAGTTGTTTCAGAGTTTGATTGGAGTGTGATTGTCGAATAAGTCGTTTTGGGCCGAGGGAAAACGTACGTCATCGCCATCTACTGTTAGCTCTTCATGTTGGAGCGATGACGTCAAACATTCGAATCAATTCAATTCAAGTGTATTTGTATAGCAAATTTGTAAAAAAAATAAAACTTCAGTTGACAAAGGTGCTTCACAATAACATCAGTACAATCATACGCAAATAATTAAAGATAAAATTACAATTACAAGCCAAGATACGCTCCAATGGCTAGCGTTGAAGGCCGGGGGGAGGAGGTATGTGACAGACATTTCAACATCAGGGTTCTGATGTCTGATGATAATGACTCACGTGTACTGAAGTATAGGCAGCAGACGGGAGTATAGTAGAAAACGAGACGTGCCTTTGACGTCAGCGTATCACTGGCCTTAATAAGAGCCTGCAGATGCTCGTTCAAAAGTATATCTCCATAAAAGAAAAGCACTGCATTTGATCTGAGAAATCTCACTTTGCTCGTCTGATAAGGGGCTGGCCACCACTCACTTTATTACACTCCCAACATTTGTAATGCCTCTTAACACGGCAGCGTGAAGCCTGTCAGATAATATTGAATATCCATATCTCCATACCTGTCCCCTTATACAAGCCGCCCTCTACGTGCACATACATAGAGGTGAATGGGAAATCCATGCACACTTCAAAGCATCTTAATCTCAAACTGACGCTAAGTCGATACGTTTCAATACGCATTCATCAAGCCCGTGTGCGCGCATACCTGACAACTGCAGAAATCACACTTTTCTTCGTCATTTCATTTACGCTCATATAGAAGCGTTTATAAGACGATCAACGTCAGGCACACGTTTGCACATAGTTGATAAATCTTTAATCTCATGCTTGAAATTGGGGAGATAGCCGGAGACGGGGGCAAGATAAGCAACCATTAGATATCCACAGTGAGATTTTTATATGAGAAGAGCGCTCTATTATAAAATTCCGCAGTTAAGCAGTAGACTGAGTAATACGGTGTCACCCTCCACCAGAAGCTTGTTCAAGAAGAACCAATAATATCTGAATTACGCTTGAAAAGAAATCCACTTGCACTGACTGTGACTATAATTACGTTTTATGGATGTAATAGACCAATGTACAGTTAAGACGTGCCATATAGCTAAAATCTAACACTGCTATCTGCCGCCATTAACATCAATAGGAGACAATGTGCATATATGATGGATCATTTCGGGCTTTTCGGGAGCTGCATGGTGGCAAAGTGGTCAGCGTTCCTGCCTCTCAACAATTGACTTTTCATCATACTTTAAATGCCCAGGAAACGTGGTAACATTTTCTTCATAATGTAATATGGAAACAGAGCTGCAACATGCATTTATCTCTTCCACTGAAGGCTATCATTTCATTTCTCTTACCTTGCTGCAAAGTAAAGTGCAGCCGCTGGTCGACTCTGTAGTGCAATCCCTCTGAGTGGAGTTAAATGTTGAATAATTATTAAACTAACAAAACCACTGTCCATGTTGTACTGCGGCCCAAATGTGACGGGACAGGCTCAAGCATCCCTCCTTTCATAAAGAGACCATGAATGCATTTTTCCTGCTTTTGTCCACAGCTTCAAAGGCTCATTGGAATCAAGTCTAGCTACAAAAAAACTCCATAACAAACTCCGGAACAAGTCGCAACACCTGATTCTGTGCCAAATGAACTAGAAGGTTTATCTTTTTCTTTTCACCAATTGGCTATGGATAATTGCATATTTTCCAAACTAAATTAAATGAACTGAAAATAAAATTCAAATCAATCAAACCAAAATACCTCTATGTGGAGTAATATAGATTTGTTTTTTTTAATAGAATACAATTACTAGACTAGATTGAAGAATTAAGTTTGGTATCTTGACATTCGGGATCAAGGCCACCCCTAACCTTTTCCGGTCTCTACTCTAAAAATACCATCTGTTCTCACTCTTCTGCGTCTCATTATAGTTCAGCTCGACCCGAAAGCGCATCGTCTCCTCTGAAGCCCCAAATTGACCATCATCACTACATTCACCCTCTTATTGTCATCTTTACTAGATTCATACATTTATATTTCACTCTATTTTGAGGTGCTTATCGTGACATCTATTTGCTCATTGAGTGGGTCGATTCCAATAAGGAAGACCGAGCAATAGCCGGTGTAATTACAAGGCGTATATCTCACAGGTCTTTCACATTGATGCCGGTGTCTGCCCAGTGATTCATTTAAATTTGTCACTGAAATCTAATTTTATTCCTTCTTTCGCTTAAATGAGCTACGATCTAATTATGGCCTAATGCATAACTTATTAAAATCATTCTCCTCAATGTGTGACCGCCTGCCAGTCATGTCCCACCTAATAAAAGGGGGATCCAGGAGCCTCGCTTGGTTCTTATTAAACATGCAAACATATTCTCGCGCACCTTGCTGCGCTTTTCCGAGTCACGCCTGCGCAAACGAGAAGCTCCTAAATAATTCTCTGATAAATTATGACTTATGCAGGAAGCAAATAATTAATTCTCTTTGATTGGATGAAATTCCAGGCGGCCCATCCGGGGGCATTTGGGAAATTTTAAAGGGGGATGGGATCACAGTGTGTTCCTCAAAAGGCAATTTTCGACAAGACGCTCACGGGGCAAAAAATATTCATCCGCCCAGACGGATCCACAAGCAGGCCTTTTGTTATCTTGTGGTGAATGGAATACGGTACATACACCAAAAATCAGTTTCTTATTGCTTTGATGCTTATAATGCCACCCCAGAGGTTTGCGTGATGTTCTGTACCAGACTTCTTTTCAGATATGGACCACCCCAGTACAAACAGGGTAAGACAGACACTAAATCTGACCTAAACCAGGTATGAAATAGGCTCAGACTTTCAGTTATACATGAATACATTTGTCTAAACCTGATAAACTGAAGAAAGTCGCCAACGTTAAAAGAGAAAATGTAAATACCGTATTTTTCGGACTATAAGTCGCACATTTTTTTCATAGTTTGGCCGGGGGTGCGACTTGTACTAAAGGTGCGACTTATATATGAAAATATATCATTTCACGTTGGTTATTTTCCCACTAACAGCCACTAGACGGCGCTCTAGGCTTGTCTACCAGTATCTGCTACTCCTGTATGGTTGTACAATGACAAATAAAGCGCTTACTTACTGTACCACTGAACATTTTGGAGTGAGCGAGAAACTTGTGAGGGACTGGCGAAAAGCAGAGGTTACTCTTATTGCAATGAAGAAAACAAAAAAAGCTAATCACTGGCTAAAGGCTAGATGGCCACAGCTAGAGGAACGAGTTCATGAATGGGTGCTTGAAGAACGTGCTGCCGGGAGAGGCTTGTCAACAGTGCAGTTACGCCTCCAGGCCCTAGAAGTTGCCAAGGCTGGTGCGACTTATACTCCGAAGCGAATTATAGTCCGGAAAATACGGTAAATGAAGACTAAAATTGCAGAAGACCCTGCATACCACCAGAAGAAACCCATCTACAACAGTTTAAAAAAAGATTTCCTCAAGCGCAACAATGCTTGGTATTAAAACAATCCTACAATACTGGTGCTTAAAACCCTATATTCCAATCATGTTTGATATCTTATTCTGGTTTTGTGACAAGTTGTTAGTTGTGATCCAATACAACATCTAATCTGATGTTTGATGGACATGTACAGAGTCCAGGAGCATTAACAACTGAGACAGGACTGATGTCTGAACTGAATCTCATGCATTTCTAAACATGTATGCAGCAGTCTGGAGTGCGCAGGCTTTATATAATAAGACCACGCGGAGAAGGTATATTTTGACATTTAATTAATTTAATATTTGCAGCCGTTGCGATTTGCATAATTGTGACCATTCACATTGAAATTCCGATTTAATTGCGTCAAATCTACTCGCCGAGATCCATTCTTCATCATCGGGCTCTCGTC
Source organism: Neogobius melanostomus (assembly GCA_007210695.1). NCBI lineage: Eukaryota > Metazoa > Chordata > Actinopteri > Gobiiformes > Gobiidae > Neogobius > Neogobius melanostomus. The sequence continues at coordinate 3,189,359 of VHKM01000427.1, read as the reverse complement.
ACGGCTGGAAATATGTGTGAACTCTCGAAGAATTTATTTCAATCTAATGATCCTCATTTTTGAGATTAAAGGGATGTCTTTCAAATTAATGACATTTTTCTGAAGTGCTGCGCTTTGCCTTTGAGGAGGTTCCGAAATAAGTGTCCTGTCTCACGTTTAGGACTGAAAGACTCTTAAACCCAGGCTATTATTTGAGGAGACAGGTAGGGACACCTCCTTTTGAATAAAATATTGTTCTGTGAAGTTCTCCATCTCTTAAAACGCTCTTCTTCTACTAGATTTTAATTAGAAAAGAAATGTTAACTTTTATGCTTTTCTTATTAGACTTGTATTGGAATAGGTCTTCATTGGTTTTATGTACACCATATTGTATCCTGTATATTTTCTCAATTGTTAATAGCATTATTTTATCATTTCAACAGATTACAATTATATAGCAGTATAGTGTTGCTGGTAATAGATCTATATAAATCTGTCTCTATATATATATTTTTTAAGGATACATGTTGTCTTTGCAGAATGTATCAAATTTGAGCAAAAAGAGGAATAAATCAAACATAAAAAGCATGCATGTGGTCTAGATCAGCACAATATACACTGTAAACCCTAACATGCCGATTGGACTTAAAATTTTTGATGTAATCTGTTTCAACAAAACTTTTAAGTTGATGAACTAAAAACTTTAAAGTTGAACTTGGCTTAAAACTATCAGGAGTTTTAAGCTAAGTTGAACTTTAAAGTTTTCAGTTTATGTTGGCAAGCGTTTTTTAAGTTTGTATGAACTGAAAAATATCAAGTTCAACTTAACTTAAAAGATGTTTGCCAACATAAACTGAAAACTTTAAAGTTCAACTTAGCTTAAAAAACTCCTGATAGTTTTAAGCCAAGTTCAACTTTAAAGTTTTTAGTTCATCAACTTAAAAGTTTTGTTGAAACAGATTACATCAAAACTTGTAAGTCCAATCGGCTTCTTTTAACAAATATTTCAAACATTACAAGCAAACCCAAAAAACTATTACAAAATGGCAAATTACAGTTTTTTTTTTATTTCATAAAATAATAGTTTACATACCTTATGTTGTAACATGTAGGCTGAGTTATTCACAACAGAATTCAGAATGTAGTAAAGATGCAAAATATTTGTGTGTTAGTCCTTATTGATTCAAGCAGATTCACTGGACATTCCTTCCTGGCTCAAATGGCACCAACATCTGAAAAATATGGAGAAAGTCTGTCAGTACAAAGCAAGAAATCAAACCAAGTTCAATGTCATGTGACTGTGTTTAAACTTACTGTTTGTCTTCTAGAGCACACTCTTTCTCCTCTTCACATTCTGCGATATACCACTTGGCTTGTACAAGTCTGTGAGAATAATAATAGGACAAACATCAAATGTCAGAAATTATTAGCTTTACCACGTATAGTCCAATATTGCTCAAACACTTTCTAAGCCATTCTGTAAAATGATGTGAGCAAACAGATGAACAATGAACACAAAGCTCTAGACTTTTACATTAACAGAGTAAAAGCGACGTTTTTTAATGGTAGCATTATGTGCACAAATGTTATCAAAACATCCAAATAGTTGCTAATAAGTAAGTTTCAAACAAATAAACTGGAATTGGAGTGTTGCACCTGTAGTCCGTTATCATATTTGATGATTTTTACCATATCATTCGCTCAAATAATATAATTTATGATCTGACCCTGGGCCCCCCTGCAATCCCAGGCACTCCCACTCGGGAACCACTGCTTTAGGCGACAGTTTGTGCTTCCTACATTTAATTAAGCTTGTCTAGTTGCACACTCAAAAGTTTTCTGAAACAAATTTGTATAAATGTGCATGGAAATGCGACCACATAGAGAGAGAAAAAGACACACAGAAAAAGGATGCCCCACTATGAGCCCAAAAAAACAATTGTGCATTTATTTCTGTAATTCAACTTAAACTGAAACTAATATATGATAGACTCATCATTCAAAGATAGATATGTATAGCCTTTGTTTGTTATAATTTTGATTATGGCTCAGTTTATAAAAACTAATGTAACTAAATTAAAAATCTCAGAAAATTGGAATATTTAGAAAATGGACTGTAAGCCATAATCATCAAAATTATAAGAAAGGCTTGACATATGTCACTTTGCATGATGAGTCTATATCATATATTAGTTTCACAGTTGAATTACAGAAATAAATTAGCTTTGAACGATATTCTAATTTCCCCGAGTTTCACCTCTAAATGCTTCAGTAAAGATGAAAAATTTACTTTCGCAAGTGTATTATATTTACTCACTTTTAAAGCGAAGAGCTGAGAGTCTTTCAGCGAGTGCTTCTCATCCTAATTCGCGCGGAGCTTCTAATGTCAGTGCACGAGATCCCATCGGCCTCAGGTCTACTGAAACAAAAACATTTAAGAACATAAACATTTGTAAATACTTCAGTAATAGATGAGCGGTACAAACTGAAACCTGACTCAAATCTACTTACATTCTGGCTGATTAGCTGAGTCCTTGTGTGTGTTTCGTTTCCCTGCATTCTTCATTTCCACATACTGTACGACATACTGGTGGACACTTCATGTCTTCATCCTCACAGGCCTCTAGGTCACAGCACCTCCTCCTGTATTTGTAAAATGGACAAACAGGATACTGAAGTCAGGACACTTCACCTTAACACAACAATGGCAATAATTACTGATTTTACCTTCTTCTTTGTGCATATCAAAGAATTCCAAGTTAGTAAGAAGGAATTTGTAGAGTTGATTCTCTAGATAAAAAGACACATTTGTTAGTACTCTATAGGTATCCATGACAGAATTAAAAGATCATAAACCATGGTAAATGGTCTTGATTGCGCTGTTCAACCTACATGATGCACTCTGATTCATACTCCAGCGTGTGCAGACGACACTGGAGACAAGGTGGGGGAAGTGTCTTCCTCAAGGGCACAACAGCAGCATGCACCTGTGGGAGCTGGGACCATCTAGGTGAAAAGGACACAGTAAAGAATTGCCCCAATTCCCAGATGTGACAGTGACAAAACACCAAAATAAATAAACTGTTCTGTTTAATTAAACTTTGTGTTCTCATTAAAAAAAAATGACATAAATGTCTCACACAAATGTAGCAAATGTAGCACACTAAACAGCTACGCCTACTTTCTGCCCAAAGACAGGAGCGTCGGGGACTTTTCTCACAGCCAATCATTCATCACATTTCATATACGTAGTTCCAATCACAGATGCATATTTGTAAATGAAGAAGAGTCTCAAATCACATCTCATTCAGAACAAACTTTATCATTTGTTACCTGTAATTAAAATAGTCAAGTGATTTGCCTTTTGATTTGACAGAGTGCAATATTTGTTATGTTTAGTGTTTTTGTAGTGGGGTGGATCTGCATTTTCTAGGTTTAAGCGTTTCTCTGATCCAGAGAGCTGTACAATACATTTTTGTAAAGAATTGGAAAAGTGTGTTGTCTGGCTGGCACAAAATCCAGGATAAAAAAACACAACAAAAAACGCAATAAACCAATTAACAAAAAGTGTAAAATAGGATCATATAATCAGTAAGTCTCACCTTTATTTTCTGCTACAATTTACTTTCTTGTCTGGTACTTGTTAACCTGCGTTACAAAAACAAATTAGGGTTGGGCAATTTGGCCAATAAATAAAAACTATATAATTTTTTTAACTACTTTGGACAATGACCTAATCGATTTTATTCAACATTCTCTTAAACAAGGACCATTGTAGCTCATACAATCTTTTTAGGCCCATAAGCAGTCGTATAGTTTATTTTGGCTTAGCCCTTTTACTTAAAGATTAATATTACAATGATTGTAATTTCGTCTATTAGCCCAAAGAAATATAACTTGCTCTTAACACACTTGTTACGAAGTTAGTTCTCAAAGCTCTGTGCCTCTGTCTGCCCCGCTGCTGCTGCTGCTGCTGCTGCTACCCAGACGGAGGTGCGGAGACAGCGCTGAAAACATTAAACATTAATATTAATATTAACGTTACTTGCACTTCACGGTCGATAATAGCCTGCGTGCATATTTAATCAGGTCCTCACGGTTAATTGTAAGAGTTTTAAAGACAACGCAACTCGGACTCGGCCCCGGACTCGGGCGGAAGTGCGTCGCTGTTGCAGTTTTAAAAAAAGGAGCGGGAAAAATCTCACGCTACGCTTTATCGATTAAACTGTACAATCTGAAGCATAAACAATTCTCCTGGTTTTAACTACTGCAAACTGAAATCAGACATATCATTTCACTGGCTATTAATAAAGTATATTACCTTATTCAGGCCGTAAAAGCTCCTCTTCAGTTAAATGACGGACATTCCCACAGCAGCGCACTGCGGCTGTGCAGAACCAAATACGTCACTCCAGCCAAGGCACGCAGGCGTCATGATGTCATGACGCAAAAGACCCGCCTCAAAACTTATAATTTAAACTTTCTAAACGTGACAGTTTTAATCTGAATGGCAATAAAACTTTACTAAACTTAAAAAAACACCCTTTTGGACTTAAATTTTTTTAGATGAAGGAAGATTTTGGCTAGTTTTGAGTTCTTTCACATCTTAAATTATGACCTCAAATAGCATTCGGGTTTACAGTGTAGTCTACGGTGGTAATTGGGTACAGGAGGTATTGTAAGGGCTATACAGACTAGGAAATCCACCCAAATGAGGTAAATTACACATTGAAGAGAAGGTTCGCATGCAGTTCCTCACCTGGTCTCTAGGGGGATGTTGCTGTTGAGCACCCAGCTGTTGTGGAGCTGAGCCTGGTCCGAGTTGGAGGTGTTGTCGGCGCCCTGACCCGTCTGGTTGGTGGGGCAGCGGGAGGGCATGGTCTTCCTCTGCAAGCTGACCTGGGTGTAGGGCGCGGGCCGTGCGCAGGTGCAGGCGTGGGGCGGAGGAGGAGGCGGAGGCAGCGGGCGAAATGTGAACTGACCTCCGGGGCTGCTGGGTAATTCTGTAAACAGATGAGGGAAGACGAGAGAGTTAGTTGCTTAGTTACTTTTAGACTTTTTTTGTGTGACTTTTTAGACTTTTCAATCTTTTTGAAACTATAAATATTTATAAGATGAAGCACAGGATTATTGCAATACAGTTCTTCCTCTGCCTTATTGACATTGCCATAGCAACAATGGATGACTGTTGTAACCATGTTTTTACACCATGTTCATAGGAATAAAAGGAGAAGTGGCATTCGATCCTAATGTATGCGGACAGTTAACAAGTCGGCTAGTGGGGGAAACTTTTCTGCACAATGCATTTTTCCTATAGCTGTTAGCATTAGCCACCAAACATCTAAAATTATGAACGATCCAGATTTCTTTCAGTTGTTGTCCAACCCATCGACCACATTCAGGTGAGGGCAAGGCCGAGTTGGAAATCATTAAAGCAGTACTAAGTAACTCTTGCCCCTAGAGGCCATAAGCGCAACTGCAGGTGTTGTAGCAAGTTACGATTTTTTAACTTATTAAATGTCTTGGAGAGTAAATACTACGCTGACAGAAAAGGCGAATGGGGAGAGGGATGTTGTACATCCAGTTAAACAATTGAAATTTTTTCACTCAAACGTGGCTGTAAATACTGTTTAAAGTGGCGCTAGCCCGCAGTTAGCTTCGCCCGTTAGCCTGTTAGCTTCTTCTTCGTGATTCTATTAGTGTGTATTGCTTGCTCCGACCCGGTGGCAATCAAGTTGCAAGCATGGTTTTCTGGCCAGAGACACCAGAGGGAGATGAAAGACCCCCCAATCATCCATTAACACTTGTATTACCCCCAGAGGGACTACGAAATGTTTTTATTTAGGTAAACACGTTACTTAGTACTGCTTTAATGAATGTAAAGATCTATTGAGATTTGACTTTACAATGTGGTGCATAAAAGTGGCCTCTGAGCTAAATGATAAATCAAATTCAGTTAAGTTTCTGCTTTTTGTGGAGTCGGATACACATTAAAGATCATCTTCTAAGATGTTAATGATAAAGAAACCACAGAAATTATATACATGCCATGAAATGGACAAAAGATACCCCGCCATACTTTAGTATTGCTCATGGCTTCCCTATTCATTTGTATGGGGAACTAACTTTCGATTTAAACGGGCCAAACAAAACGTAAGTATTAGGAACAAGCTCAGATAGCTAAAGGTATTTCTATGAGTTCTATGGTTATGTTCACCCTTTGGGACAGCATTTGTTCATATTAAGATTGAAACATGTCCTCAGTGTGAGCAGTTCAAGTATTCTTTCATAACACGCCCTTATGTAACATCACTAATGTAACGTCAATTGCTGTTTTTGAGGAGGAGGACGTCTTGACATATTATGTGACTTGTCAAACGTGAACTGAATAGAGACTGGGTAATAGCGAAGGGCCATCAGCGCATACGTTTTTAGTTCATACTTTTATACGCTATTGTCCCTGTAGGGAAATTGGTCCTCTGCAATTGCTCGATCCTTACACCGGTGCCTCAGGGCAACCTGTCAGGAGCAGTGGACGATGACCCATCTCTTGATTTTGAGGGATGTTGCAGAATTACCTCGCAGGAGGCTTAGTCATCTGTTTGGATTGATGAGGAATAACGAAGCACCCAGAGGAAGTCCAGACAGAGCATGTAAACTTCACACAGAAAGTCTCCCCCTGACCTGGAAATCACACATGGGACCTTCTTCCTATGAGGTGAGTGTACTAACCAATCAGCCACGGTGCCGCTTAAAACCTAAAGTGACCGCTAACCCTGCTGGGTAACCGCATTTACACAGAAGAGCAGCGAGAGGAGGGAGGCAGGGAGGGGAAAAAACAGGGGGTTTATTAGCCGCGCACCGCCATAAATTACAAATAACAGTGGCGTGTTAGTTGACAGTTTATTGTTATTACACTGATTGAGGGACATAAATCTCAAACCCAAAGTGTCCCTGTCTGGTACCTTTCCCTGCCTACCTGTTTTGATACACTTCCAGCTCTCCCTATAAATAGCTTCCTCTTGGCTGCCTGCTACACTGAGCGCTCTTTAAATGGCTAACAGCACTGGGCTAATCTCCAGCCGCCAGCCCAAACTAGCCGTGTGATGTTTATTATGAGATCTGTGGCTGAACCAAATGAGCAAGCCGGTTGTAACTCCGGCACTCGGCTAACCTCAGGGTCTGGCCCGCTGCACGCCACTCGCTCAATCCATCATTTACCATTCCCTTTCACTGCACAGCCTTTTCCTTCGCCCCGTCCCGCTGATTCCTCTCTGTCTTCGAACTTCTAAAACAGTGCTAATGACAACATGCGAGAGCAGCCCGGAATTCAATCTGCATTATTGCATTCTTTGATTCACATATTTTCTTTTTCGATTTCAATAGCGTTAAATGCGGTTAACGATTTACCAAGCCAAGAAAAAAACAACAACACACTACACAAGAATGGGTCTTTTGCGTCAACAGTAAACATTGGGCCCAGTGTGCTGCTGTATAGGCAGTCGCTGATTCATTTATAGTGAAGTGAAAGCTGGGAGAGTGTGCGCGGATGATAACGCCGAGAAGGATTACCTCATGTAGCCCACGCTTCTGGGAGGCCTGTTTTTCTCTATTTTATACAACTATTTATGTAACTACAGTGCACTTTCAGTATGCAGCATGGTTGGACTGCTTTAACCTTACCAATATGGCTGTTATTTAAACCATGCCTTTACAATTTTACGAGTTACTACAACTGCTGCTCCTTCAACTACAACTATGGCGTGCAGGGTAATCGTCGAGAGTCGGGCGCGGTGCTTTTGAACCGTCAGAAAAAAAGGACTAATTAATAACAGACTCCTACAGTTGTGCTATTACAGGCCTAAATGCTTCAACTGGGCTGCAGGGGCCTGTTTTAGCTATAAATTAAAAAGTGCATTATGCAACTTTAATATATGACAAAATAAAGTTGATATTTGTGACCCAGTGACTGGCCCAGAAAACTACCATTAGATATCCACAGTGAGATTTTTATATGAGAAGAGTGCTCTATTATGAAATTCAGCAGTTAAGCAGTAGACTGAGTAATACTGTGTCACCCTCCACCAGAAGCTTGATCAAGAAGAGCCAAAATATCTGAATTACGCTTGAAAAGAAATCCACTTGCACTGACTGTGACTATAATTATGTTTTATGGATGTATGATGTATCAAAATCAGAAAGAACTTTCGCATTGCACTTTTCATTAAGGGAGATACCATTTGAACTAACTCAGAGGGGTGTTTAAGTTGTGCATCCCTATGCTTTAGTTCAAGTTGGTGTCGTCCAATCCAGCAAAGACAGTGAAGTGTCTGCAAGAATGCAGGTGTTGCAAAAAGAAAGAAAAAAAAAAGATATGCATTAATGTTCAATGTAGAATTTTGTTATAAATAATATATTTTTCAAATACATAACTTGGTGCTGATTGTCATTACCAGGGACCAATCCTACAACCTTTGACTTATTAAGCCAGCGCCCTACCACTCGAGCTAAAACTCCATGGCCATGTGGGCCGGTTTAAATAATTAAACTCCAGAGGTCCCATTTATTTTTATTTTTTTAATTGATGGGGATGTATGAGTGTAATAATTGCACATACTGTACATTCCAAAAGCCGAAACAAGGATTGAACTGAAATGTATACAGTTACAGCTAAGGTATCCTACCATGATCCTACCATAAATATATGCTTTAGAAATCAAATAATCAGTAATCAGGTCCCAGCACGCCCCTGACAACTACTATTACTGCAAATCGTATTACTACATGTATAATACTGTCATATTATATTGACCGTTCCAAAAATAACAGTGTACATCATTTTACAAAAATCTTCCAAACCTTTGTTGTCTCAAGCTCACCCCATCTCCCACACATACACACTTTCAAGAGCCCCTTGTCCCCGTACAACTGGTTGCCAAACACTGGCCTATGTAATCTGTGCAGCCTTTTATGTGCTGTAGCCCTGCCATGCTGCCATATGGCCGCAGCCTGTCCTCATACATGTACAAGGCAAATCGTCAGTCCCTGAAGACCCGCTGTGCGCTGCTGTATCGACAATAAACGTAAGGTTAGCCTCAGACCAGTTGTAAAATAACCACACACTCTCTGCGCGCATACGACAGACAGGCAGCAGCAGCCCACAACTCTATTTGCTGCCAAAATGTCAGCCGTAATAATCCGGTATCGTACCCACCTGGGAGATTACCACAGCCTACCGTCTTCAAGCACAGATAACAGGAAGCGAAATGGTTTTTACAACAATTGCCAGGAGAAAATTGGGAAGTGTTAAGAATAAAATAATTTCAAACAATCTGGAAAAAAAAGGTGGTTTAGCTTCTGCAAGGATGAGGGGGAAAAAAAAGGCAATTTCGAAAATAGCATTGTTGCCAAGATAATAGGAAAGTGGTGGCATATTTCAAACTGTAACATAAAACATACCCTATTGAATTGGCAGTGTAAGGTTAAAAACTCCCATGCGTACAAACATGTCGACTAATAGACATGTTATAAAAAAGATATTCACCATCGTTATATTACATTTTATGACTATGTACAACTGTAATTTCACATTTAAAAGATTTACTACTTATTGCACGGTTGTAAAAAATAAATACAAATAAATCGGGGGAAAAAAGGCAAGGAAGGATGTTTATGAACATTATAGACCTAATGCCGTTCCATGTTTGTCAGCTTCTAACAAAAGTCGTCATATAGTCTTAACCCCATCATGGAGAAAGGCTGTTTATACTGTATATTCTTCTTCACTTGTGACAGAACTGTGTTGATTGAAAAATGCAATTATTTCTCCATAACACGCGGCGTCACATTCCTCATGTCACATAATGGCAGCTTGCAATGCTCTGCTGTTGATCGAGATATTTTGAAATGTGTAAAATGGAAATAAAAGGTTGTTATGACGTGCAAATGTGAGAATACCACACCTCGTGCCAAGCCGTGCTTTGAGGTCTTGTCACATGTGAATTTGTCGCACTTTACAGCATAGAACTTGGAAATAAGGATTGGAATAACTGCAGCAACAAAGGCGAATGCATTTTGCTGCCCTGTTTCCTCATTATAACCATGTTTATTGATCATTTATAATCCTTCCATTTGTTAATGATTCATCACAAAATAATGGAATACAATAGCGTGTTACATTTTCATCAGTTATTGCAATTTAACAGGCAAAATCATCATGTTAGTACACCACATATCATTGGGCACCGTGTCATTTCCATCATTTTACTATGAAGTTACTGTACACTTAAGTAAAGTGTGACTTGTGAGTTATGAAAGGAATTCACCAACAAATGGATCAGACAATAAGTAGATGATTCGCCAACAATGCTAAGTAAAAATAGACATTCGACATGCCACACACATTCTCAAACATTCAATCTAATAAACAAATAGACTAAATCATCGCAGCTGGGCCTTTCTAGACTTAGATGGCCAACATTTCTAAAATCATCACATTTTCTGCTCCCCAGGCCAAGATTATGTCTGTGTAATGTTTCTTTTTTTTTCCTTTTTAAATGATTATTATTAGCTTTTAGAGTTTTCCAAGTGGTGACAGGATTAAGACAGTACAATGCAAAAAGTACAAAAACAATAAAAGATCCTAAGCCTATCCTATGACCGATTGACCCATCCACCCGCCTTCTACACTACCACCACAAAGGAAAGAAAAGAGGGGGAAAAATAATAAATAAAAGAGAACAAAGAAGGGGGTAAAGGTAGTTAAAGAAGAGGGAGACAATAAAGAACAACGACAAATCAGTGTAATATTTATACAAATTCCTTCCATCGTGAACTTGCTTCTTTTATATTGCTCATGAGTCATACTATACTTGAAACATATCAGGTTTTTGCTTTTTAATTAAAGGGGATGTGTGAGTGTAAGAATTGCACATAGAACCAAATAAATTCCTAAAGACGGCAACCAAAAAAGCCATAAACAAAGTATTGAACTGAAATGTATACAGTAAGTGCATGGTTTTCCTCAAGCTAAGGCCCAAAAGCTTTCAGTTTCTTTTGATCCTATCATAAATATATTATGCTTTTTAATTCAAATAGTCCCCTCCTGGAACCGCCACCTTAACATGGTGGAGGGGTTTGAGCGGCCGAATGATCCTGGGAGCTCTGTTGTCGGGGGCTTCGTGCCCCTGGTAGGGTCTCCCATGGCAAACAGGTCCTAGGTGACGGGTCAGACAAAGAGCGGTTCAGAAGCCCCTTATGAGAGACCAACAGGCCTGGTTAATCGTGAGGCCACCCTCCCGTGGACCCACCACCTGTAGGAGGAGCCATAAGGGGCTTGTGCAGTGTGATTTGGGCAGCTCGGACGGCTGCCCCCACGACCCGGCAACGGACAAGTGGAAGAAAATGGATGGATGGATAAATCAAATAGTGTTGTATCCTATACAATAGAGAGTCTGGTATGTTCTAGCCTGGTTTTAACATACCCTCGTACTCATTTCGTTTCGTACAAGGGTCTGGATCTTCACAATTGAGCTCCGTTAACAGGTGGGTGAACTCCTTTGAAACGATTGGATTTGATTTTTGCTAGCGTTTGGTCGTGACGTATGTAATGCGCCCGAGTGAGTGAAGCAGCTATCATAACTCTTGGGAGCATTCCTGGCGCATTCCAAGGCTTCAATTTTAATTTCTGGATATTTGGGAGCCGAGCCAGAACGGATTGAAGAGCTTTCTTTACTTTCGTATCCATGCATACAACACCCGCCTCCCCCGCTCGCTGAATGGTAGGTTGAAATTCAATCGATGTAATGCGGCCACTGAGATCAGGCCCAGACGTACATGTATGGAAATGATAATTGACCGGAGATTACGGATGGCTAAGGCCAGGCTAGGTATGTTCATAAATGTGGGTCCCATTGGTCGGTCAGCACGTCGCGGTTTTCCCATATTTCAAAACAAACCCCTGCGTTGAATATTTCTGTGTAAGAAAATGCATGTTTGTGTTCTGTGCATTGAGACACAACACAATTATCTCGTCCTGACACATGACACTCCATTACTCACATCACAGATGCATAGAACATTTTGTGAAAGGCGTTTTCCACTCTCCCCGCTTTGTGTTGATTGTCAGAACCATCTGTGGTTGCACATATGTACTGTATATAAATAAGATTGGATATTCTCTTTTAGCGAATTCCACTGTGGAATTAGCAGCACGTAGCAGCTCAATCACACATCGGATTAAAATAAATTATCACTGTGGAAAACACTGTACTGTAAAAGAGTGAGGTGCTATGGGTGGTGTAGAAGTTTAAGGGAAAGTGATACTCATGAGGGGAAACGTTCTGCAACAAGGGTTTGGTACTGTTGGTGGAGAGGCTGAGGTTGATAATTTTCCCGCTAAGAGTAAGGTCAGTGGAGGGTTAGACATGTTATTACAGTGGTTTCCAATGAGTGTAGAAGAAGAAGAAGAAGAAGAAGAAACGTATTAATATGGCGCCTTTCACATAGTCACAAAGCGCTTTACATGAGACAATTATACTTTCATTCCATACTTGGTGGTGCTCAGTTTCCCCTGGTGGAATTGAACTCTGGACCTTCTAGCTGTGAAGCACGAGTGCTAACCGCTGTACTACCGTGTAGCTTCAAGACCCTTTCGATATTACACTGCCTGACAAAAAAAAAAAATGTTGCCACTTGGATTTAACTAACTGTACTGATGACGTGGGGTCACGGTCAGCAACAGGCGCCCAAAGAATGAGATCAACCGACTACCTGAACATCCTGAACAAGCAGTTTATTCCATCAATGGATTTCTTTGATGATACGGGCATATTCCATGATGACAATGCCAGGATTCACGGGGCTCACACTGTGAAAGAGTGGGTCAGGGAGCGTGAAACATCATTTTCACACATGAATTGGCCTCCACAGAGTCCAGATCTTTACCCCATTGAGAATCTTTGGGATGTGCTGGAGAAGGCGTGGCGCAAATGTGTGCTATAACGAAATATGAGTGTGTGACCTTTTTTTTCTTTTGCCAACTTTGTTTTTCATCAGGTATGATACAGAGTTCAGGGTTGAATGTTATAAATTTACTGTTACCCTTACTATGATTTTAAAATGTAAATTAAGCTAACTGAGTTGTTCCACTGCTATTTCCTCCACTTTTTAAACATATTTTTATCTAATGTTAATCTATGGACAATCTTGCCTTGTGTAAGGAACAAGGTGGATTACCATGGTAACAGTGAAATTGTAGCGTACCGTTCCAAACTATACGCTGCAACCAAAACATTTGATGTTTCAAATAAAACCCACCTAACTGATGTGTGATGTAGAGGCGGAGAGAGTGCATTTGTATGAAGGGCTGGATATCAGCTGAGAGGCGATGACTAATGGGAAAAGTATTCATTCGCCTTGTATCCAATATTACTTTTAGCTACTTTCTAGCTACTGGTGTCTACTCCTACAAATGATCCAAGCCAAAGAATGAAGTACAAAGTGTACTCCTGAGCGTACATCCTTCACACATCCTCCTTTCCTTCACACTTGTATATTTCAATGAATTAGACCTAGAGACCAACCTGGTACAATGACAGGGCGGTTATGTGTGATATGAGCTCGAGGTGCCGTTTGGATTCGACTAATGGCGGCGTAAAATGGAGGTTATTTTGGTCCGAACCACCTCTGAGTATTAAAAATGACACGCATAGGGAAAAAAAAGGCGTAGCGTTTTCAGAGCACTCCGGCACTGAGCTCCCCTGTAATGCGCCGCTCTCCTCTCCCGAGTGCGACGGGACTTTTTTCTGGCGAACTCGCGGTCTTCTGAGTGCAACCAGAAATCCCCAGCTTTTTACACTAATTGTCTTGATGTAGCAGACGTTTTTAGATGCTATAATTAAAGCGCACTAAGAAACTTGTTGTTAAGTAACAAAACAAAGACACTTTATTCATGTCGGCTTTAATTACAACTCGACGAGGTTAACACAATAGCGAGACTTGAACCAAAATGCAGCATATGAGCAAATGATATACTGTAGGCAAATGAGGTGATAGCTGAAGTGGGGACAGTGGGAGGCAAACAATGCAGTCATAATAACTCTATTTTAACAGTCAGAAATATAAAATAAAATATTCCCAACACTAAAATGCTCGCGTCAATTGTTCACATAGTGCATGTTTTGGATGCGGAGGCAGATCATACAGTGTGTTTCAGTAATGGTTGGTTCCAGTAATAAAAAAAATGTGAGGAGTCGGGGACAAAGTCAAGACCAATAAAAAGTGCTTTTTACTGGCCTTGAAAACTCAACCAATGTGCATTAGCAAAAGTAAATCATTATTTACTCTTGGAATCATAGTGATTTACAACCACATTATTTCTTTAGCAAAAATGTTCGCAAATGCATGACTACGTTATTTTGCCTTGTTATGGTTTCCTGGAAGACCCATAAAAAAGTCTTGATTTGTAAGTCTTTAAAGCTGCCCTCGGCTCTGTCTTTTGGATTTTTTATTGTCAGTAGGTGTCAGTATAACCCTGCTCTGCCCCCAATCCCCACACTGCCCCTGCCCTGATGATGGATTCAATGATAAATGAAATCTTGCGTGCAACACACATTTATCGGCAGAATAAATAAAATATGTAGCAGAGTAAACATTTTGCGACACATTAATTTGCTAAACTTTGCTAACCACCTTTTCTCTCTGAGCTGCCCATGAATGGAGTCTCACCCCAACAACAATTAGAAATATCAATACATATAACTCATTTAAAATACAGTTAAAAAAATGGCTCATTGAGAATCAGAGCTGTTAGCACTGACAGGATCACCTCTCGCTGTGCCCTGCTGGCCTCTTGTCCTTGTCTGTTGAGTTTGTAACACAGTCTTGTTGTAATGTCTGTCATGCTTAGTTTATGTTATTGAGAGTGCTGTGTTTGTTTTTTTTAATATATATATTATACTGTTTTTGTATTTCAACAGGGACTACAGATGAAAAATAGCCCTTAGGCAAAATCTGGCATATTTACATGTATAATGTATATTAATATGTACGGTCCCTATAATAAATAATAATAAAAAATAAAAAAAACTGTAATGTTAGTGTGTTTATTGGCATTCAGAGCATAATACTTCCAATTAGAATTAAGTTTACAGTGCAAACAAAGGTTTTATTTTATTATTTCAGCTGCATCAGAGCAGGTCAGTCAGATGTTTATCAGTTCATCTCGTGAACTGCTGCTTCAAACATCTTTGCTTCTGCAAGAACAAGTTGTTTCAAAGGTGGTGCATACAGTACTGTAGCGATGCAATGTGGGAATGCAACAATTCTGGGCCGGCAAAAAGCTGAGAGCTGCTTTAATGGCTCTATTTGATCTGTCCTTTAGCATATTGTAAAAACAGATATTTGTGGGGGGGAAAAGACCTTGCATTGTGCTTATTATTAACCATTTTTTTATTGATTGTGAACTAGGCTAGATGTTGTTTACATTTCTGTGACAATCAATGCCTTGAAGCGTTGTTTCCGGAAAGTTGTGATACATGCTTATTAAAGGGATACTTCGTGATTTTTGACATAGGGCCTCATTTCCTAGTTATCCAGAGTGTTGTTGATGTCTGGAGATATTTTTTTCTTAAATTCATGCAGTTCTTATATTTGAAGAGTCTAGTTGCGCTAGCCTAGAGCAAGGCTAAAGCAGTTCTATGGTAAACGCTAGCACGCATTAAAAAACAGTCTGGCGCACTCCACAGTGCACCTGAGGTAAATCACATATAACACCAGACTAACCATATAAATGTCTGTGTCGATAGGTTAATTTTAACCATTTTGCGTTTAAAATAACTTATATTTGAGCGGCATCAGCTTCGTGGCTGTAAGCTAAGGCAGCGGCGGAGTGATCTGCGAGAAAATAGTCCCTCAAAATGCGGTAATTCATGTGATACAAGGTCAGTTTTATGAAACAAATTATTCTATTAACACAGACACTTATATCATTAGTCTGGTGTTATATGTGATTTACCTCAGGTGCACTGTGGAGTGAGTCAGACTGTTTTTTAATGCGGGCTAGCGTTTACCATAGAACTGCTTTAGCCTTGCTCTAGGCTAGCGCAACTAGACTCTTCAAATATAAGAACTGCATGAATTTAAGAAAAAATATCTCCAGACATCAACAACGCTCTGGATAACTAGGAAATGAGGCCCTATGTCAAAAATCCCGAAGTATCCCTTTAACACATCCCTATTAAATGTAAGTGTCTGGTTCTGGCAAGACCTAAAATAGTTTTTGCATTTCTGAATTTACATCTAAGGGTACAATAGACCAGCCCTGTCCGACTTCTCTGATCTGAACTTTACTCGACTCTCTATTTGGCGTGGGAAAAAGGCAAAAGCAAACCATACCGTTCTAGCGGTCTGGAGGCGAAATCCGGAGGACAGGGGAGAAAAGAGAAAAAAGGCCAGGGGACAGTGCACTCTCTGTGGGCACTGCGACACTGGGACCAGGCTGCCAGATGGTGCTTTAGATAGCTTAAATTGGACTGCTTTGGCTCTGCACTTTCGAAAAAAGATACACAACTCAATGACTTTATTTTCAAATGACTGACTTCCTCCTACCACACACAGGCGCTGACGTAACCTAAAATGGGCTGCAGGCAAGAGCGAGAGATGCATATCCAAAAGTTTAAAATCAAATCACAAAGCAGAAAAGGGGGGAGGGAGGAGCAGCACAGATTTCAGTGACAGTGCAGAGCAAATACCAGTGCCCCGGGGTTGGAGGGGGAAAAATACATTTTAAAGGCAGTTTTGGAAAGTCGCTTATGAGATGCTTTCCTGGAATCATGAGCGTTTTTGGTTACGTAAGCGAGATATGAGTAAAATTGTTGCGTAGCAGGCTGATCTGGGGGATTACTGGAGAGTGGGACAGGTATCAAGTATTGGGGTCAGGTATTAAAAATGCATTAGTTGAGGTGAAGCAATCCAGAAATAGCATCACGTTTGTATAAAATTGGACCATTTAAAGGTACAGTCTATTCTGATTTCTAAAGATCACATCTAAATAGAATAGCTGTGTTTCGGCTATGAACATTAGGGCTGTGTGACGGGAGAAAAAAGCTGAATATTGCAATAAAAAAAATTAAACAAAACAAGGCTAAAGAGAAACAAAATTAAGAGAATCCTGTCCAAAACATTGGCACATTTTTAAGTGACTGTACATTTTTTGTTTCGGTCAAAAACATAGTACTGCAATACACTGGTGATACAGTATATATCAAGCAGCCCTAATATGAATTATGTACAACGCTAACTAATGCACTTGAGGGGCTGCTTTTGCTTTATATGTGATAATTAAACTTTTTAAATGAAATCGAATCGTCATTGAAAAAATGAGTAGACATATCATATAAGAAGAGAATCTGTTAAGAATGTAAATTGATTGTTCAAACCTGTGCATCGTGAGTAAATAATCTCCTTCATAAACTCTTGTCATGCTCATTAAAATGTTCTACTCTGAGACTCGAACAACAGATGTTCACGTACGCCTTCACCAACTATACTTGCTGTACAAAGAAAAAAGAAGAAGATTCATAACAACAGATGCAAATGTATGTTACATTTTAAACAACACAAAACATATATATACTTCCTTAAGAAACTGCATAATGCTTAAGCGCAGTGGTTCTCTAATGGGATGTTCACATCAAACGCGCCTAAAGCTTTGACTTCTGTGCGGGTCATTTCTGTGTATCGTCTATGTGAAGGAATAATTACCTGCACGAGCGATTCATGCGAGAGAGCGTTACATTCACTGCAACAGAATGCCTCTATACAGTAGGTGAACGTGATATTAACCTACATGGACAGGAGGAAGTGGAGTCCAACCCACTCATTCGGGCAAAAGGAACGCAGAAGATCACATCCTCTGTGTGAATTTGGAGCAGCACAACCTCACCTCTCCTACATCGTGAAGACACACGTCAAACGAAAACACTGTCTGAAAAGAGAAGGGGAAATAGCGCAGCCTGCGGTTGTCGGAAATGACTGGCGGGGCCCGACAGTGTCAGGAAGGGCATCTCCAAGTGTCCAGGAGACCCGTTTGATGTGCACGTACCATAACTATTCACATTAAGAACCACCTCATCAAACATTTAGCACATCACGTATCACTGCAGGTAGATCAAAACCGAATCAGGACAAAATTCTGTATTGTAATAAATACAATACAGAAGTCCAATAACCACCAGTGACCCAAACACTGCTTTGAGATGCCACAAAGGAGGTCTGAAAATAATTGATTAACCACTGAAATAAACTGTAAGTAAATACCTGCACATGCGCTTCATGTTTTGTCCAAATTGCTAAGTTTTGTTTAAGCTTCAAGGGTAAACCAGTGGCCAATAAGAAAATGTTAAAAAATAATGACCACTATAAAGCACATAGAATGCATAGCTTGTTTTATATGTGCTGGGTGAAGTGGACCATGAACAATACGGCACAATATCATGAAAGTCTAATATCTAACCACGTTTCTACCCTTGTCTCTTTCTCTCCCTTTATTTGCTGCTGGTCTGGCTCTCTGCGCCTTCATTATTGCGCACAGCAGTCGAGTGCCCTGTTAATTTCGATTATTACAACAAGGTCTTATAAAACCCACCGAGGCTAAACAGTATCCAACCTGCCTGACAATTTAGGGAACATAACCCCGCAAATGGAGAATAACTAAAAGCCCATACTAAAAGTTAGTTTAAGAATAAGAAACTTTTTTGGGGGATAAGTAAGAGTGTGATTTTGTGCTGAGTGAATGGCATCATAATTCGTCATACTTACTGTCTGAATGGAGGTAAGTATGATGAATACTAAACACATTGGCCATTAAGGCCCTTTTGAAAATTGAGTGATATCAAGTTAATTTCACCCAAGTACAATTTTGGAGCACTTATTCCACCTCTGATCGTCGGGACGTGGCCCGTAGCGAAACCTCAGCCCCAACCTCAATGTAATCTAAAAATAAAATCTCAATGATTTCCCCCAGGATTGGCTTTTCATCTGTCTCTGCTGCTTAATTGACTTGCATTAAAATCGCCACAAACTTTATCCCACCGCTGTGCGTCGATGAAATAAATGATTAACCCCGTGAAAAGGTCACGCGACTGAAATGAGACACGCAAAGTTGTGTGTGCGTGTGTTTTTTTGTTCTTC
This sequence comes from Neogobius melanostomus, assembly GCA_007210695.1. NCBI lineage: Eukaryota > Metazoa > Chordata > Actinopteri > Gobiiformes > Gobiidae > Neogobius > Neogobius melanostomus. Next base: position 3,170,189 of record VHKM01000427.1, on the reverse strand, counting down.
TTTCTGCTCTTCCTTGTCGCCGTAATGAGACGGGATCCCGCGCCCCCCCGACCGGCCATCTGACTCTGTAATCATTTGTCTTTGCCTTTACACACTTCCTGAGCAAAGATAAAAAACGTTATCTCGTCAAACAGTGAAATGGGCCTTTCATTGGCCGCTAAATGGGGAGGACCCTCTGAAGGATGGTGATGTCGATAATATCAGAACACGAGCGCGTGATAACCAGAATGAAAATGAGAAATTATGACACTGATTGATCACATGGGGATGTTGCTAGTTATCGTAATTACTGTCTGAATTACAACCCAAAAACGGCCAGTGTAGAAGGGCAAATAGTGGTTTAGTAACGTCCAGCAAAATCACCTGTCTCCTGCTAAACCTTATCCTCTGCGTCCCCTTCTTTCGCACCAACTAATTTCATGTCCTTGTTGATTACGTTCATAAATCTCCTCTAGGCCAATGCGGCAGCTCTAACCTTAGCAGAATCCTCCTACCTGTTCACTATCTTTTCTATTTACGCATCCAAACCACCGTCAACCTGCCTCCATGTAACCCTGAGGCATCTGACCAACAAATCTCTGGTCATCGTCTAGGCCTCACGTCAAAACCATAACGCATCTGTTCATATAGAGTTTTTCTAGAGAGGTGATATTAGCCACAGCTGCTCTGGAGTAGGTAGACTGACGAAAGCGAGGCTGCCATCACCTCCTCCGACCACTGACTCACACTCTACATTCACAGGTGGGTGAAGTGTCGTGCCCGAGGACACTATATCCGTCGTCACCAGTTGGATCTGGTGAACCTCCTTCTCTGAGCAGGTTCAAACCATGTCACTCTGGAATTTCCCGAATGTATTTCCAAAACATGTAATCTGTTCTTTTGGTTTTCGTTTCAATCTCGAGAGAACCTCAAAATCCTCATCTCTGCCTTCTGTCTTCCCCTGCCACTGTCTTCAAAAACAGCGTGGAAAACCAAGGTTACTTGCCAACGCACAGCCCACTGCTACCTCCTTGAATGTGAAATGTTCTCCAACAGCTGTGGGCAAAAATATGTTCATTTAAAACAAGCAAGCGCATAAAAAGAGTGGTGATGCCTACGGGGAGTTTACTGATGCAGAGGCAGGTTGATGCAAGCGCATGCAAAACAAGAAAGGGACACTTCAATGTCTGTAAATATCAAAGACGCTCTAACGTGGAACATTACCCGGGACGCAAATGGCTAAAAACATGTTTCTTCCATGTTACTTAATAAACAGCTGTTTTACCACACTGGGATTTCAGGAGGATGAAAAGTGCGAGCAACTATAGTCTTTAGGAGAGCCAATTGTCTCATGTAAAGCACTTTGGAACCAGGTCCGTGAAAGGTGCTATACAAATAAACTACTTCTTCTTCTTCTTTTTCTTTTTCTTTTTCTTCTTCTTTTTCTTTTTCTTTTTCTTTTCTTCTTCTTTTTCTTTTCTTTGTCTTGGTCTTCTTCGTCTTCATCTTCATCTTCTTTTTCTTCTTTGTCTTCGTCAACTTCTTCTTCTTCTTCTTCTTCGTCTTCTTCTTTTTCTTTTTCTTTGTCTTGGTCTTCTTCTTTTTCTTTGTCTTGGTCTTCTTCGTCTTCTTCATCATCTTCATCATCTTCTTCGTCGTCTTCGTCTTCGTCTTTTTCATCTTCTTTTTCTTCTTTGTCTTTTTCTTTTTCTATACAAATAAACTTCTTCTTTTTCTTCTTCTTTGTCTTCTTCTTCTTCTTCTCCTCTTGTAGCCCGAAGTAAAGCAGCACTTCTACAAATGCTAGTGTTGTACATTGTTTATGACTTAATTGGGTGTTCTGCTAAGAAATTTTAAAGACATTGACAGTATTTTTTAATATTTGAGTACTTTAACAGGCATTTGATCTCTAATTTGTGTAGTTATTTCTCAAATTCATCTTGAGGGCCAGAGGTTTCATCCTGAAGGGCAGCACGTTGTCTACCACTGATTTACAACAACAATTGAGACTCAGCGATATCAATAACATATAACACCAATAGCATATCCTCCAACATGTCTTCTGAGGCCAACAATGTATCTAACACTTCAGTCAAGCATTGTCCTGCATCAAATACATAACCCCGGGTGCGATACTGCCGCCGCCCACTGCTCCTTACGGGTCGACCCAGTAGCGTCGCAGGATGGGTCAAATGCAGAGGACACATTTTGTTGTACAATTGTTGTATAATGACAAATAAAGCACCTTAAGCTTAACCATTATTTAGAAACGGCTCCTGCTCCAAACTGTTTAACATTTCCCTATGTCTTTGAAAAAGTACAAATCAAAGAAAGGTGATTTCCATCGGATACAGTATGCACCCATCTATAAACAGTGTCTGCGTCAGTCCATAGTAAAAAAAAATATATATATCTGATTGCAAACAAAAACATGTCTGACATTCACTATTTGAGATTAGAGCGGCTACAATATTTGATGATCTGTGGAAACACAGAGATTAGGATTACAATCTATTAAGGTGAAGTCAAATCCCTCTGAATGATTGTTGTTCTTCAAAAGCAGAGAATTCCTATCTCCATCTTTACCCTGGCCTGTTTTATCAAAGCACAAAAGTGAAAGGCCATGAACTGATACAGGGAATTATGGTTTATTAAAATGAGTCACGAAAACAACAATAACAAATCTAAAAAAATAATTTGTTTAATTTTGTCCTTGGCACATAGGAGAGTAGCGAGGACCAAGATGACTAATTCCCACCTCCAAACACGAACGCGCAAACCTGTACGCTCAGAGAGAGGTTCCCGCTCACCCCCGATTTCCATAACCCCGCCTGATAATTAGCAGCCAACCCTTCCCCAATCCACAACCTTAGCGGGCTGTTTCTCCCCACACGCGTGTTTACCAGCCCGCGCATATGTCGGAGCCTATTTGTGTAATTGCTTGTTTGTAGCCCAATCTTCAAAAACAACTCGCTCGCTGCTCCCACAATCATGTTTAGGCTGCAGGTGATTCTCAAAGTAGCATCTCCCGAGAGGCCAAGGCGATACTCCAGAGCCAAAACTCTACAGAAGCAGGTTCGAACCATCACTCAAGCACGTAGCACTGCGGGGAACCCAGCGCAAATGGGTTTTTGGGGGGGGAGAGAGCGACGGGAAGAGCGGCACCCTCCTCTTCCGGCGCTGTGATGTTTAAATGTGTTTAAAACGGGTAATTAATGGGCTAATGCGTCGCAGATGGGAAAAACGCCTGAGAAGACTTTTGATCTAAATATACAAGAGCTTCATGGCGGATTTGCAGCAAAAAGAAAAAGGCTGATGCACGTAACTAAAGACACATGATGAAAAGAGACAAGTGACATATTTGTGACTTTACAGCTTTGTGGTAACAAGCAGAGGTGGTACTACGGTGAAAGACAGCTTCCTTGTCAATTGACTAAGAGCAGAAAGGCTCATCATCTGAACCTCTGTGCAGAAGTCTCTCTCAGAACTGAGGGCTGAGGTTTTCAGGTCATGATGTGTGCCACAATAAACTCTTTTTTCACTTACATAGATAAATGTATAATGTGGAAGAGCCATAACTAATGGTAAATCCAAGAGAAATAACCCCACTACTCATTTTAAAGAGGGGGTATTATGCTTTTTTCAATCACATAGCACCAGTCTATAGCATACTACAATGATGACGTAACCTTCTGTTGGTCTGTATATGCAGTAAATTAAAATAACTGCCTTGAATAAAATTGCTCTCTCAAAATGGCTGCACTGAACGTCTTGAAATAGGCCTCTGTCTCTTTAAGAAACTTTCCGACACGCCCCCTTCAGCACACTGCTGTGGCATCTAAACAACACTACTGTGCGGGGAGGGGGCTCTGCTGAGCTGAGGAGCAGTGGTTGGTGGCTTGGCTGGTGACAAAAGGTCCAGAGGCGTCTCCAGGAGGTGGGGGCGTTCCTAGGAGGACTGAGGCATAGCTACACCTAAAATGGCTGCCGTCTAAGTTTTTACTGATTACTCAAAAATATGTGAATGAGCCAAGGCAACACTCCAGGCATGTGTTTAAGGAGGGAATGACATAATAACATGATATAAAGCTTGAAAAAGTCGATTTTACATAACACCCCCCCTTTAAGAGAATATCTGTACCGTAACTCGAGAAAGCATGCCAACAGAGGGCTATAAAAATGGAGGAATGGTGTAATTACATCCTTATAATAATCTGTGTGTGTAGTGTTCAGTTCAAAGTGGACCTGGTTTCACATCTGGTCTGACCGACCCAAAAGTACGTCGGCCCACCAGGAAACGTTCCAGTGCCCCGATGGCCGGTCCAGCCCTGCTCATAAGAGGTACTATTTGAGCAAAGTAAATGGTGAAAAAAACATTACAAATAATTAAGAAAGGGCTACATTATGTTCATGTTGTGAACCGTTTCAGAGAGCCGTGTTTTTGGACTGACTCCAACACGCACAAGGGGATTTCAAAGGGAAAGAGGTTGGTGAGCACTGGCTTAGGTCATCCTGCAAAGAAAGGTTTTTTTTTTTTTTTTTTTTTTTATATGAATTTGTAACTACAAAAAAATTCTAAAAATGAATGAAATCACCAAGAAGAGGTGTTCATACGGGATTCAAAATCAAATACTCAGAGAATCAGAGTTACAAAGAGTGCACATAGCGATTGTCCTCATTAAAATATATCTATATTTTTTTATGACAAGAATCATTAGAATAGATTTTTTGTACCCTGTAGATCCGTGCATGAATCATAATCAACTCCTTGGAACGGCTAAAACAGCGTTGCAGCTTTGTTTCGTTCAAAGCCTTTTCATTTTTGAAATGCCCAATTTGTTCTTCTAAAGGGCCATTTATCACAAAAATTGGAACTGTTCTTAAGTTTCATTTAATTATATTTTTACAGCTCCAATTTACAATCTAAAGACAGCTTAACAAAAAAAACAAATCCTGACTTAAAACCGCAGACATTTGGAAAACAACTCCCTCCACAATTTCAGTGAGAATGATGGTAAGTGATGTTAAAAAGATGACTTCAATTCAAAGCTTCACAGCGGACATACTTTTGGAAATTATGGGGAAAAGGTAACCGTTAAAGAAGCCCCTTATGAGAGTCCCACAGGCCCGGTTAGAACCATGAGACAGTCCTTCTGTGGACCCAACACCTGCAGGAGGAGCCATAGGGGCTGGTGCAATGTGATTTGGGCAACTCCAATGGCTGCCACCACGACCCGGCAACGGACACGTGGAAAAAGATGGATGGATGGATGGATGGATGGATGGATGGAGGTAAACGTTAACTAAAGATCATAAAAGACTATTTAGTTGATTAAAGCGTATGTTGCGGTACAGTAGTAACCATGGAAGCAATGTAGTGGAAACCTTGCTAATGTGTACGTCTGATGCACCTCTCCAGACCTCAGCAGTGTCCCGCCCTTTTTGACCTTGTGACTGCTGCAGATCTCAGCCAGTGCCACCTGCCTCCGCTCACGGCAGGTGTTTGTGTGTGTGTGTGTCATGGCCCCGTCCCGCTCTGATCATGCATGCATAAACACGCACGTCTAGCACGAGCACAGAGCACGAGCTTCCGGATCAGATATCAAGTGAATTATTGGCCTTGGGAGAAATTTGCATGAGCAGGAAGCGAGGAAGGAGAGGGCGTGACAAGGCATCAGAGTCTCGGGAGGTGCTCCGCCACAATGGCCATTACGGTGATTAGTGCACACATTCATCTTTTACTGGCCTCGTGATTCTCAGGACCGCCTTGTCTGCTCTAAGAGGCCACTGCATCCCATTTCTCTCTGCCTCCTACATCTAATTCAAAAGCACAAAGTTAGAGGTGTGTAGCAAAATCGCACTCACAAGAAAGTGTATACCTTTTCAATGAATATCAAACATTCATAATGAGGAGATAAATATAAAATAATGATAACAAAATATAGACTATAGTTTCAGACACAATCAAAATCGCACATCACTTTAACCTGATCACCTGAAGCTTATGAAACTAGTATAAATGAGTACTGTCAAGGTGTATACTGCATGTAACAACATAAAGTCTAACACCTAAATAATATGAATCAATTTGATGCTAAAATGAGGTCCACTCATTAAAGCAGTACTAAGTAACTCATGCACCTAGAGGCCATAAGCGCCACTGCAGGTGTCGTAGCATGTTGCGGTTTTTAACTCATTGTCCGTGAGAGTAAATACTATGCTGACAGAAAAGACAAAGGGAGAGAGGGATATTGTACATCCAATTACACAATGGAGATACATTTTTCACTCAAACTTGGCTGTAAATACTGCTTAAGTCACGCTAGCTCGCAGTTAGCTTTGCCCGTTAGCCTGTTAGCTTCTTCTTCGTGATTCCATTAGTGTGTATTGGTGGCTCCGACCCGTAGGCAGGGAAGTTGCAATTGTGGTTTGCTGGTCAGAGACACCAGGGGAGATGAAAGACCCTCCAATCATCCCATTAACACTTGTATTACCCCCAGAGGGACTACGGAAAGGATTTATTAAGGTAAACAAGTTACTTAGTACTGCTTTAAAGGTCTGAATATCAGTAATGTAGATACTTTACATTTGGAAAGAATCTGTTACAATCTCAATAATAGATTGGAAGATTTTGTTTGTGTTTGGAAACCACATGGAAACCATGGATCAGCAATTCAACTGGACTGACAGATTGCCCTGCAGTGTTTGGGGGAGTTGTGGGAGGACGTTTTTATTTTTGTTTTTTATTTGTAGTCTATGTTTTTGATGTTTTAAGTCATGTTAGTGTTTATGCTATGTGTGTTTTTGTCTTTCTTTTCATGTCTTCTTTTGTAAAATGAAGCATTCAATAACTGTTCAACTGTTAACTTGTAAAAATATTTGAAGTAGAAGATGCCCTGCCCATAGCCCATAATGTTGACTGTTTGCACACAGATATGCATATGATATATTTTCAGGCTGAAACTGCAAAAAAAGTGTAAGGCTGACAACCAACAGAGTCACATGAAGAGATTCCTGGCAGGCTAAATAGTGGGTAGTATCAAAGCCACAGGAATGCACCAGCAGCAGCAGCAGCAGTAGCCGTGTTGTTCAGACCGAGGGAAGAGCGAGGGAGGGAGGGAGCTGTAGACCTGAGCCGGTGGTAATTAGAATGGGCTCTGAGGAGAGACAGGCAAAGCGCAATGAATGCAAATGAATTCACTGGCTTTGACACTGGGCTGCACCATCTCACTTTTCATATAAGCACGCCTTACAGACATGAAGATGCGAGCACCGTAAACAGAGAGAGCAGCACGGCACTGGAGCTAACATGTCCTCCACGTATGCAAACACGAATGGAGGTGCTATGGTGTGAAGAAAGGAACTCTCAGCGCATATACAGGGAAGCACAGAGGCGTAAACATGGCACTAATCCCTGCAAATGCTAAAGTGCTGTAGGTAACCATACTGTACACGCACGCAAACAGGGGCTGACAATGTTGTCGTCAATAGATTCACACGTCAAGAAACAACCAAAAATCCTTACGCATTCCAGACCCTTCACGTACATGTTGAAACTAAATTTATCTGACAGCAGAGTTTACTGTCACAGCAGCACCAACAACTCCCAGTGCGTCAGTGCAGAAGTCCAGGTTATCAATAAAAAATGTGCACATTTATGATGCAGATAGCCCGCACTAGCGCAAATGTTCACAAATTACTAATTTTACATGGTACTCTATAGAGAAAGAAATGTTTTTTTACTTCACTATTAAAAATAGAGGCACAGGGCCTTTACATTGTGATATAGCTCAAGAGAGCTATATCACAGCTTAGAGATTAAACTTCATTTTAAAGAGTATCCAAAAAACTGCAATAACGTTAAAATAAAGTTGCTCAGCAAAAGGCAAGATGCAATTGACAAATGGAGCAACTACACAAACAGGCACATTCCTAATCCCTGCAAAGGCCACAGTGCATTTTATGAAATAAAGCAAGGGGTGAAAATGCCTGTTCCAGGCGCCCATCCATGCTCAGAGCGTCCCCCGGCGGGATAAACAAACCCGTCTTAATTGGTGTCGATTTGGAGAGGAGTGATGATTCATCATGCAGAACTCCCCAGTAGAGTATTGGAAACACAATCATTTCTAATCCATATGACCTTGACTGAGGGCCAGACCAGAGTCCAACTCCCTCCTCGGAGTCCACGCACTGTCCCAAAGTCTGTGCACGGGAACGGACTTTACGACTCAATTAAGTTAAGGTTTGGAAGAATATGTGCTTTGTGTTTATTAAATCATACTTTATAATATTTGGATTTCACTCAGGTACATTGAAGACAGACTGGCTTTGTTGTTGCTCCTGCAGGGACTGTGTCCTTGCCCCGTAAGAAACAATAGGCCACCGCAGTTCAGGAGACGGATTTTAGTCTCGACAAAGACTAGAACATTTACAGTATATTAGCCTCACCCAGAAACTGAAAACATACACAAACTTCAGATAAAGGTAATGCAGTTTCACAATCAAACTCAATACTTTCTGGTTGCAACAATAACATAATCCATAATTGATAACAGCAACAGCAAAAGTAAGTAAACTTCTACCAAACAAAATAATACCTGTCAGTGCATTAGAGATAGCGGAGTCACCACCTCGCATTCACTGCCCGACATACAAAGTCACCACGTTGTATCCGACTTTACAACACCACGTTCATAAAGTGATCCACCAAAGTCAGATCACTCCGCTGATTATTCCATCTCGGCCCGCGGCAAATCTTTATGAAGCACTCCATTCTCCACAGCAGTCATAAATCAGGCTACTATAAGCCCTCCGTCTCGCTGATGGCACACCAGAGACACTATCTCCATACTAGGCTGGGCTAGTTAATAATTCCTATTCCCATTACATCTTCTTTTGACTCATGGAGGTCCACCATAACAGCAGCACACCTCCACAGTGTCCCGTGTGAATCACAAGGGGGGAGGGAGACTTTTATCAGTTTCTGTGTGGGACCTCTTTAAGCAGAAGCAGGTCAGTTGTGAAGGGAGGTCTTGATCTTTGCTGGTTTCTACTGTAAATGAGTCTAATTAACACATCTAGCCTTATATCTTACCCAGGCATCCAGGGCCAGCTCAAGTCTTATTACACACCACATTATGCATGTAATGTCCCCTCTGAGATTCCTATATAGAAAAACATCCATTTCGAGGAGTCTGCATGCGGCGTGCACGGGGCGATAGCTGTGAAACAGGAGGAATAGCAAAAATATTTGAGGCGCTGATTTGTATTCAGGCTGACGCATGTAATAGATGGAGAGGGAAGATAGAGATATAGAGAGAGCGCGCACAAGTGAGCGTCTGCCTATGCGGTAACACCTGCCGACTCCACTGGCGGCCATCTTGCGGTCAATGAGGTGAGTTTGAGCGCCCGCCCCGGGTCAGGCATTAACACAAAGCAATGACAAGGCACCACTTGGCCCCCATTGCAACAACACCTTGCCGTTCCACTCCACCGACTGCACCTATCACAGCCCCAATCAAAGGGTCCCGCGCAAGCGTAGACTCCCTCTCTTTCTCTCCGTCTTAAAGTCACACTCACCAGGAGAGCCTTAACAAATGTGGGAACAGATGCCCCACATCACACGGCGCTTGCCCTCTGCTCCCTGGAAAGCCTCCTGAGACACCGAGATACAGATAACGAAGATAAGAGACTGTACCCTCTACTGTCCCAGGCAATGCACGTTTATTATACGCAATTAATGAACAACTAGGTCTGTGGGAAAGCTGTGTAAATCTGATCAAAACATACAGAGCGTTTAAGCTGTGATGACTGTGTTTACTAAATGCATCCTGTCTAGAACAAATGTACTTTAGACAATTCAAACCTGGCTGAACCCTCATACCATGCCGCCATTTTGGGATGACATTGCCAAACATCTCCGTCAGTGTATCATATAATCACAGTTTACTTATTATGACAGCTGTACTGCCCAATTAATGCATTTTACACAATTTCTTGGTTGAGGTTGTAATAAAAATATAGCAATCCGATGAAATGCCGATGGGAGCTACCAAACCTGTCATAAAAATCAATGGGATACAAATTACCGGGTCGTTTTAATTGATTCCAACACCAAATTTATGCTGAACATTCTGAAGGACTTCAGGTGTTAGAGACTGCAGTGCAGTGCAGTGCGGCTAATGGCGTGTTTTGCTAAAGCTGGTTTTAACAGATTCGGGCTGACTGCTGAGTCACACAGAATCACTGCGGTTAAAGCTGATTTAAAACAAGAATAGTTGACATTTCTTAAGCTGTTGACGACAAACTCCTCTTCACTTAATTCATAATATCCAGCTTTGAAATGTGACTCAATATATTTAGAGAAACATATATTGAGGACAGCTTCCATGGGATGTTGAAACGAACGACACATACACAAAATATAATGAAATGAAAACAAAAAACAAATACTACGACTAATAAAAGCCTAAAATACAATCAATAAATTAGTAAATGGCAGTGTCACACAAGGTGAAAAGAAAATATGTTGTCAAGCCAAAAGTCTTCAGCAAAGTGAAGAACTTGGCCTTTGAGAGAGATTGTTTCGCCTTGGCCTCCCAGGTTATTCAAGGTAAGATAGCAAATTTATGAAGACTGGATTAAAACATCCAATTAAACTTTGGTCAATGTAAATTTTGCCCTTTTATCCACATTCCTCATTATGTCGTGCTACTTCTAGGTTAAACGCGCTCCGCTGTGCACGTCCAAAGCTAACGCCGTCGAATCTTAACACCAGCTGCACAAACACAATCTTATCTTCCTGCCATCAAGTTTTTTTTTTTTCAGATGCTTTTAGTTAATCCCTAAACCCCATCTCCAGGGGTCTGGAGAGATTCAGCTTTCTATGCACTTTTGATACACCGCAAAGTGCAAGTGGTTTAAAAGTCCGTGACATTTAGGGAACACTATCCGTGGCGTGCGGTGCATTGAGGAACAGTGGCCAGCAGCGGGGTCAGGCGGAAGATCACAAAGGATAAACTTCAGCAGGACCGAGAGAGGCACGCACGGCCAAATAAACAAGCCACTACAAGACAAAGAGGGGCACGCTTTTGGACAGGAGTTAAGTGGGAGCTTTGTCTGGCCATTAGTCCCAACAGTGAAGCCTGGGAGCAGAGGTGCAGAAAGTACTCAAATTTTGTGCGTTGTGTATTATGGCAAACAGACACCAATCAAGGAGATAGAAGCCTAAATATATGAGATTATTAATTAACTGAAAGAAATTAAAAAGCCTATTAGATTGAAAACATAGTGACAATACAATTCTACGCATGCTTACTTTCAGTGTCATAATCCTATATTTCAAATAGTATTAGTTGTAAGTGTTGATGATTAGTATTTGTAAATCTTTCATTAGCTAAACAGCACTTTGATTGTATAGTAAGATACTGATTGCAGCTTTTGAATCTTCACCCTCCTTTTTCTATTTCTACTTTGTACATTCCAGACAAGCAAACACAAGGGGACAGGAGCCAGATCAATGCTGACCCGCGTAACACTGCTCTATCATCATTTACCCTGCCACTCCTTGACACCCCACTTTCCAAAATTACATGATTATCTTTAACCGTATAAAAGTCCAGAACTGACAGGAGCGGCGTGCCCCTCTGACCGAACTGTCCCGGAGCAATGACCATCTCATTTTGGACGTAGCTCAAGGCACCAAATACCCACTACCTCTGCAGACCTGTCAGGAACATGCCGACTTATCAAAGTGCAGTATGCAAATGCGGCACGAAGCCCTTACAAAGCCATCTCAGAGTTATTACACAACGCAATGTGCTACAGCTACATACAATACTGCTACTACCCACTACAAGTATAACACTACAACAAGCTTACACTTATTACTAGGGATGCACCGATCCGATACTGGTAAAAAGTACGATATTAGCTACCGTCAACAAATATTCAATACTGTTTTGCCTCTCAACGTTTTAAAAAACAGCTTTCACCAACTAGATCTCAGTGAATGTGCACATGCTGTATGTCATTTTGAAAGTCCAGTGATCCTTGTGTAATGTTTTGCCATTAGTTTATTCGTATATATAATTGCCTATGAAACATGTCATTTGCAAGAAAACATATGACTATTGATCAGACATACAAAAGGTCCATTCACTTTTTTTTCACTCAACAGCCACTTTTAAGAAAGTCCATTGTTATCAATTAATATCAGATATCGGGAAATACTCAAACCCCCAGTATCGGTATCGGTGCATCTCTACTTATTACACCAGTGTACACAGGCACTAGAGCCAACATATGTCACCGTGCCCAAAGACACAGCAACAGTATGCGCTGGCCGGAGCTGGAACCATCTCTGCAGACCTGTCAGGATCATATGCAAATTCAACTTGAAGACCTTATGTCGCCGTGTCAAAATGAGTAGATCGGTCAATACATTGTTACGGAGAAAAGCTAAGTGTGCACTCCAACATGTGCGGGTGAAAGCATGTTTAGATAGCCATTAGCTGACTGCACTTTATCAGTATTCAGCAGCCACTCACAGTACTCTCTCTCTCTCTCTCTCTCTCTCTCTCTCTCTCTCTCTCAGACACTTAGTGCTATTAGCATCCATTAACACGCAGGTATAATCATGTGGAATGATGGGAGGCCCATCATCAGCGCCTGCCACTGAGAAAATGGAAGTCTGACAAATGTGCAAATTGGTGAGAAGGCATGTGGTGAATACTGTACATGCTCAGTAGAAAGAGGTGTAGAAAGGAGTGGGATAAAGATTCAACTGGCTTATATGTAAAGCCTGCATGTCTGGGCTCTTGTTGTTACTCAGTAAAACATGAACTGTAGCCTCCATCTCACACTTTTCTCTTTGCTGCTTTGACTAAAAGGAGCGCTGGCCCCATGTTGTAAAAAATACACAATGACCAGAAAATGACCATCAGTGCCCTTTCCTAAAAGGGTCATTATTTCGAAAGCTATAAAATCTTAAAAAGCAAATGATATAATATTCAATTTTTGAATAGAGAGGCAGCAGCACGCTGTGTTACTGTATTGTATAGTTTAGTACTGCAAGTACAGCAAGGATAAGATATATATATATAAGAAAGATATATTTTAATTGTGTTACTCTCATTCCCTTGGTGCATATTGGGAAGGATGGGGATGGAGGAGTTAGAGAGAATTCAGCTTCTTGACAGCCTGGTGGATGAAGCAGTTCTTCAGTCGGCTGGACGTGGCCCAGAGACTCCGCAGTCTCCTCCCAGAAGGCAGCACACTGAAGAGACTGTGTGACGGGTGAGTGAGATCACACGCAATTCTGAAGGCTTTGCAGGTGACATGGGGGAGTAAATGTTTTGAATAGAGGGGAGAGGGGCAGTGATGATCATCTCAGCTGCTCTCACTATGGTGGGAGGCTCTTACAGCTGGATGTAGTGGGGTCACTGTACCACACAGTGATGCAACTGGTCAGGATGCTCTCTATCGTCCCTCTGTAGAAGGTGCACTTGATGGAGACTCAGGGAGAACATTCAAAATCCACACAGAAAGAAACCACGTCATCCAGGAATCAAACTCAGAACAAATGCGGCAATGCGAGTCACTACCCGCTGTGCCATCACCAGAACTACTACTATCTTTATATTACTGCTATAATACTAATTACACTCCCACTGTAGGCCGAGAACTGTGACAGTGAGTGCACCGCAGTCTTAATGTAGTTTGTAATTGTAAGTGTTGGTCTTTAATAAAGGCCCAGAGTATTTGGTCAGGCTAATAGAGCGGGCTCTCTAAATCCTGCCCGTCATGTATTATTCATCAGCCATTAGAGATTGGCTCATCGGGGAGAAGACTTTATGAGGGCCATCATGGATTGGGACCCGCCTGGTGCTGCAGAGGTGCGAGGAGAGGAGCAGGGGATTAGCAGGAAAATGGGTCTGAGCCACTTTCACATAATATACGTCACACTGACTGATTTTATCATGACTTTTCTACAGTGGCTGCATGAGTGAACACAATTCTCATTTTTTTTCTCTAGAGTGCAATCGTTCAGAGCAACACACTGTATATTAAAGCAGAGACATGGTATAGTCTATACAGTGACCTGATTGCAGGTTATGGTTGGGTCATAACGTGCTTTCATGCTAGATTGTGCAGAAGGCTCTTTGGTGAGGGCAAGCTAAGGAGAGTGTTTTCATCCAAAGATCACAAAACACACTCCAACAACCCTGTCCCTCTGCCCTGTCATCCTCACATTTACCTCTGGACTAAAACGCTCTGTGGATTGTATGACCTGTCACATCTACAGTGTGGCTGAACTGTAGTTGAACTGTGCATAATGGACTGGCTGTTGTAGGAAAATGAATGGTCCACTGCTTTCACGGTTGAGTAAACTTTGTCGTAGAGCCACCCACTTCTGTTGAGAACTGAAAGTGAAAGCATGTTTTGACTCTTGTAATATGTATCGTATTGCCGAGTCTCTCAATGCGTAGTCTTTTCTACACATAGACAGTATTTCAAATTTAAAAAAAATTAAAATATCAATGCTCATGCCAACTAAAGCAAACTGAACAAGTCTCTGTCTCCTCTCTCCCTGAGCCAACTCCCACATTTTCTTGCCCACATAAATTATCCTGTCATTAACGTTAGACCGTTTATAAAACTTGCCCAGCACTTGGAATTTATCCAACATACTATATGGTGCATTCATTCCTACTCTGACTTTATGGAAACCCGCTCGTGGATTTCCAACATATAACATCTTAGCACATTTTTCGACGAAATGGGAAAAGTCGAGATTTAGATCCCTTGGAGAGCTTGTGTGAAATAGGCTTAAGACAGAATAGGAGGGTGCCCAAAAGTCTAGAGGAAAAACTATTTAGCTGCTCTGAGCCAAAGAGGGGGCTGACGAGACGTCTGTGCTGTGGCATAGGTGAGAGCCTCTGATATGGAAATGACTTCATGGGTGGTTGAAAAAAGCCAGAGGTCGTGTGGTCGACATATGAAAAACAGGTCGCAGGGAAATGAGAAGTGACCAGTAGGCTATATGGCGGTGAGCCGCTGGAGAAGGGGTCAGTCTGCGGCTGATCGCGGGGAGCTGAGATTGAAAGGTAGATGCCAGGCAGAAGTGGCATTTCTCCTGACCGCGGAAGAAATGTCAGCTGCCTCCTCCCTCGCTCCTCTCGACCTTTTCTACTCAGTTCACCTCCATTTCTGCCTTCCCGTGCTCCTCACACCACACCTCCTGCTGCCCCGATTCAGCCCACCCACCTGCCCCCCATCTCTATACGTCCCCAGAGCAGCGCCAGTGCTAATTCTGCTCTTATAGATCACATGGAGAGAGACAGGGAGGGCGAGCGGACTCCATCTAGGCATTGAACTGCCTTACGGCCCGCTCGCAGAGAGATGAGAGCACCATATACAACCCCACAGGAAATGTATAAATATCGATGTTCTTTTTCATCATGTGTTGGTCTTGGTCAGAAATAAAACAAGAATAGACATTTGGATTACAATAAAACAATGTTTGGAGTCGACTGTCCCCTAGGGCTCTTCATGACCTATACCCCCACCCCCCACAATGCACTTGAAAAGCATGTGAATACAGCACACAATAATACAATATCTATTTTTATATAAACACACGTTTTAGACATTTAGGCTTGTCTGAGGAGAACCAAATTATAACATACTTTCTATCTATTTCGACTACAGACAATATTAAAAAACTAGGGTCAAGACTTTTTTCGATTAATTCTGATTAATTAATTACATAAGGTCTAATGCGATTAAAAATGACTCAAAATTATTCACACTTTTTCAGTTTTTTGTTTTTTTTAATGCAAGATGATGCTTAGGGACACTGCGTGAATCCACAAACAATTGTACTATCAAACTTGTTTATTCACGCAGTCAACCCATACGTAAAACTTATTTTAAAGGGGGGGTATTATGTAAAATTGACTTTTTCAAGCTTTATATCATGTTATTATGTCATTCCCTCATTAAACACATGCCTGGAGTGTTGCCTTGGCTCATTCACATATTTTTGAGTAATCAGTAAAAACTTAGACGGCAGCCATTTTAGGTGTAGCTATGCCTCAGTCCTCCTAGGAACGCACCCACCTCCTGGAGACGCCTCTGGACCTTTCGTCACCAGCCAAGCCACCAACCACTGCTCCTCAGCTCAGCAGAGCCCCCTCCCCGGACAGTGTTGTTGTTTAGATGCCACAGCAGTGTGCTGAAGGGGCGTGTCGGAAAGCTTCTTAAAGAGACAGAGGCCTATTTCAAGACGTTCAGTACAGCCATTTTGAGAGAGCAATTTTATTCAAGGCAGTTATTTTAATTTACTGCATATACAGACCAACAGAAGGTTACGTCATCATTGTAGTATGCTATAGACTGGTGCTATGTGATTGAAAAAAGCATAATACCCCCCTTTAAAAGATCATTCTCCAATGTCTTGGGGCAGTCCCACCACTATTAAATACACAAAGGCTTAATTTATCTAACTTGTAATTACTTGTTAATTGTAGTAATTAAAACAACAATGGGCAGCTTAGTCATATCATTTTCATTTTGTGAACATATTGTCCCTAGAATAGTGAGGGTGAGAAACAGGTATTTTTTCTATCTTAAGCTTTTCACCATGCCACAGTTCTACACAACTAAAAAAAAACAAAAAATACCTAGGATATTTTCTGCAAAGTCATCACGATCTTGCAAAAAAGAGTTAGGTCAGAAAACGTGTGCTACTAAATAATAATGATCATACTGCAAATGACCTCATCACAATCCAACATGCGATGGGAAGAGTGAATCCATGTACGAGGACACTGGGCCTGCAAGTGCTGGTGGACACGTCGCCCGGTCTGTGTAATGGGTGTTTAGCGGTTCTGCCAGACTT
Source organism: Neogobius melanostomus (assembly GCA_007210695.1). Taxonomy (NCBI): domain Eukaryota; kingdom Metazoa; phylum Chordata; class Actinopteri; order Gobiiformes; family Gobiidae; genus Neogobius; species Neogobius melanostomus. The sequence goes on along the minus strand of VHKM01000427.1, from coordinate 3,153,307 downwards.
GTCCCAGACTAGCCGGTTCCCCTGACCCTCTGCCGCAAGCCCAAGGACACTCCGCTGTCTCTCTAATTAAAACACTACCTCACCCATGCACCTTACTCTCCCTCTCACTACCTCCCCCCTTTTCTCTCTCCCCTGCAGGTCTGAGGCTTAAAATAACCTTAAAAGGAACAAGCAGCGGCATCATCCCTTGCACTCAACACCTCTTCAAAATCCACTCTGGGCTTTCTCACCAGGCAGCTCCCCGGCAGCACTGCACAGGAAGCAACAAACATCAGCACCCTCTTGCACGACGTTCACTTATTAGAACAGCCATCAAAGCAACTGCATTTATTTTTCCCAGGCCCGAGCGTAACAGTAGTTAAGCTGCAGCATCCCTCTGTTCTTGAAAATATGGTAATTGTCTGCAGAAGGTACCGAGAACAATCTAAAAATGTACAAAGAAGGCTAAGGAGACCCGCCAGTGCAGGTGTGGTTCTATTTTATGAACGGGGAGTATTAGCCGTCAAAGGCGCAGGTTTGCTCTGTGTCTTAAAATCCACATTTTACATTTATATATGAGTTGGGTTGACACATATCACCCTGTAAAGACACTTAATGTTCATGTCAAATCCATATGAGATTGCTTCCGGTGTGGCTTACTGTATTTTGAGCAGCACGATATTTCTGCCAACTGCCACAACTTGCTGTTGGCTTTTTCTTACTAAAAATAGGAATTTGGTTGACATTTGGTTTGTCAGTGCAGTGACACTTTTCTGACAAGAACCCACAAACTTATACACTTTGTTATTTTTATGTTTTCCCCCATATATATTCTCACTTTATTTTTTTTTTATTTTTTTTACTTTTTCTGAAAATGTAACCAAAAATGCTATAGCACTCTTAGGGCCAGATCTTGTGCCTGGAACAAGGACAGCACAAACTCTAAACACTGGATATTTTCCGAATGGCCGAATGTGCCTACGCCAGTTGCGAGAGGGCGTCCCTTATATAAAGATAAGAGGTCAACTGGTTTATTAAAAGCAGCACTGAGAACGGTGCTCTGAGCAGCCTCACGTTCATTTGCTTGTTTATATCACGCTGCCTTGTGTTCCTCCATAAGCAATATAGGCTCTCACAGGTCAAACTCAATCGTGAGCAAAACAATGTTCGTGTCCCGAGAGAAAGAGATGTAGACTACAGCCGGTCCTGCTGAGGCGTGGGGTCGGCCCTCGCTTGGCCGTAATTGGCGTTAACGCAACCAAAACAACACATGTCCAACCCCCCTTTCCACAACCCCTCACCCCTTTCCGGCCGCGGAGTCTGGTTGGAGGAAAAAAGGCTGTTTTATATAACATCACCACTGGCAATTAGTGTTTCTCCACCCCATACACAGTACTTCCCACTTAAATGTGCTACGTCTAGGAGCTGCAAGATCTCAAAGTGTGCTCCTACTAAGCGCAAAAAATCTGCGTTTAGAAACAAAAGATCGGGTGATCATTTCAAAATCAACTAATTTCAGCAGACAGTCACAGGCCTTGAGGATTAAATATATGATGTATACCATACTCACATGACCCATGAGATTTTCGGTGGAATATCTGATTTAGACAAAACGCAACTAACGACTAAAAAGTGTCAAAAATGCAATGAAGATGACAAAAAGAGTGACAGGAAAAGATTGGTTGAAGATCAGTTTTGTAGGCCTAAGAAGCTTTTAGATTTGAGTAATACCAAACTGGAGAAAAGACACTTGGTTAAGGCAGGTTGGTGTACAACAATGACAACCACTGGCCAATCAGTGGGATTATAGCTCAATGATAACGCGCTAGTCTCTGGCGCAGGAGGACCCCGGTTCAAATACAGCGCCAATCAGAACAATTACCAGCTAAAAATGACCTTACAGATAACAAGACCCTTCAAGTTTCTACTTTAGTACCTCCCCAGTGTACCACTTTCATGTTTCCTCCTCTGTTTTGTTACTACACGCCACTGATCCACTCCTGTCCATCAGAAATCCCTTCTCTGTCACCGCTCGCTGTCTGTCTCAAGTCTTCGAATGAGGCCATCACACATGACAGAGTATCTTCCGACAGCCCCTTCACTTCATTTTCACCAGACAATTTAGCATGTTTACTTCCTCGTTAAGCGCATGAGAGACCCTGACGGAGGGATCCCGCGGAGCCAATCGCGTCCTGTCACCGTGGGTTACCGCCGAGACGTGATTTAATGGAAGTGTCTGTCAGAGAGACCAACAACAGCCTGTCATCCCAACAGCGCAGCACAGGTACCATCCACTACGCAAAATACACAGGGAGATGGATGGTGACAAGGCTCCAACTGTCTGAACGACTCTGTCTCTGTTTACAGTTGCAACTAATCAACAAACAATAGCACACGAGTCCAGGGGGAAGAAGAACTCGGACTCCTACCACCATTGTTACTGCAGCTGAAACGTCTTTGAAGTGTGTAGATGTTATCTTTGTCCCCAGCGTCATTGGTTCGAGTCTCAGCTCAGAGACTTCTCCTTGCGCATTTTTTTCTACATTGGGAGATTTCTGTCCGACTGAGAGTGCACAGACTAAAGATTTAACGAAGAAACTGAATACATAAATACATATACAGTACCGGTCAAAAGTTTGGTTACTGCAGTATATCATGAAGCCCATTCACACAATGTCAAAAGTGTTCAAAGCAGTAATCAAAGCAAAGGGCAGAATCTATTTCACCTTTTTTTGTTTAAAACATAATTCCATATGTGTTCATTCATAAGCGAGTGACTTCAGTGAGAATCTGTGACGTAAATGGTTTTGAAATAAAAGAAATTCAATACATAAAAAAGCGTTTCCAAACTTTTAACCAGATACTGTACACAGTTTCTAGTTTACTAAGAAGGCTACTTCAGGATGTCCTTGTACTACCACTATTGCCACTCCTATGCTACCAGTGCTGCATCTTACATCCATACAACTAGTCACAATACTTCCACTACTAGCACAACTTACATAATATTATGTCTAACATACTGCAATACTATTCCTCCATGTATGTAAGACTATTGTTACTTAACACTTTAGTAATATTATCAACCTTTATTGCAGACACATGGTCCAGTTAAAAAACAAGCACACAAACAAACAAAACAACACAAAAATGTACAGCAGACAACTGCACCAGTGTCGCCAAAGTTCAGACTGCGCGTGGCACTGACTTTGATGTTGGTCAAGCTCATAATAACGAATACTATTGGTTAAGTTAAGGTTAAGTTATTCTGTATCAATCCCCGTAGGGAAATTTGTTCTCTGCATTTAACCCATCCTCAATGCGGCTAGGGCAGGGGCAGCCAGCATAGACCGGTGCTCCAGATGTGGAGCCAGGCTAATGGTCAGAAACCTAATTGTAAACCTATTGTATGTGTTTTAGTGGTAGGGGAGACCGGACATGTCCGGGGACCTCTGCACCACCACAAGAGCTTCTTTATCTGCCACAATATTACATCGTAGTAGAGACAGGAATGATGGAGTTGAGGACATTTTGTTTCTATCTTCAGAAGCTTCTTCTCGCTCATATGGTAGAAAAATATACTGTAAGCTTCAGAAGTTCAATTGTATCATGTAAAGCGCTTTGTGACTGTCTGTGAAAAGCGCTATATAAATAACGTTCTTCTTCAGAATATAAAAGCAAAATGTCCTCAACGTCGATAGACAAAGTTGATATACATATTGGAAAATGAATATCGGCCTAACAACTGAAAGCATAAAAGTACCTACTTAAAAATGTACTTACTACGATTAGTTAAAAGTCATTGTTTAAATTACTAGATGTATCACATCACTTTGCCCGGTTTTCTCAAGCCTCTGACAGACCTGTGGCAAGCGGGTGGGAGCGCCGACGTACTCAGTGCACACATAGAGAGAAATGATTGGTTTTGAAAACCCCACATCAGCGCTGGCCCCCCACCAGCAGCACAGAGCCAGGAGTCTGAACTGCATCAAACACAGCACAGGTGTTACCGAAACTCCTGCTCTGCGCTCGCCAAAACACAATGTACCCGCGTCATTTTCACACACACCAGCGCGAACAAACCGGCACGGAAATCAACCCAAACAAATGTAATGAACGCTTCACAAAGTATTTAGCAGATTAGGCGGAAAAGTGGAATCCAAAGCTCATTACATGTGGCAGTGCAGCATTAGGCGACCCCAGACACTCTCCAATTTCAGAGCCATTTCAACGCCTCTGTCTGAGCGTTTGCTCTCAATCCACCAGTATTAGTTAGTTTGTGACAAATCGAAAGTCATGCGCAAAAGACAAAATTATATTGTAACAAAGAATTGCCACTAGCCCTAGATCTATACTAAATTAAATTTGTTCTGGAATTAATTTAAAATGTTAAGAATTGCATGGATGTTATTAATTTTTGTACATTGTTTTTATGTTTATGTTTTATAGATAGTTTTACACCATGTTCACCAGAAGTAGGCAAGTTTTCTTGGTGGACGGACGATTTTCTTCATCGTCAAAATCTGTGTTCTTAGGTGTACTTCTAAGAAATGTTAAAGGAATTGACAGTATTTTTCACATTTCTAGAGTACTTTAACAGGCATTTGATCTCGCATTTGTGTATAATATTCCCCAAATTCATCTTGAGGGCCATAGGTTCCACGATAGAGGGCTGGTTTTGGCCCCTGACATTGCCTACCCCAATGTACATTACGCTGTTTTATTTGGTCTGAACGGATGCTAAGTCACTAATAAATAATGTTTGAGTAGCATTGAATGATGGAAGACAGTTTTGAGTACTCTCCCCACCTTCAGTATTAGGTAGCCTTCCTGTCTGCAGCCCCCTTCACCTTGATTTAGGACCCCCTGTATTCCATCCAAAGGAACAGGGAGAGCAATCACATCAGGCAGGCATCAGGCGTCTGCTCTGAAAGCCTGTTCTGTATTGTATATTTCCCCCGTCATCTCGATCGGGCAGGACAGAGCTCTGATTAGCTTCAAAGCCTTTGATTGCCCCACTCAACAATCAGAGGCGTGCTGCCGTATGAAGCCCGTTAGGGAGCAGAACAACCCGGTGCATGTGAGGAAGTTATGGGGAAGACTGAGATGGGGGGAATCATTTTGGACCAACACTCGGTGCATTAAAACGATGCCCCTGCAATGCCAGGGAAAATGTGCAATTGAGAATATTGAGCCACACAATTTGGCCATCAGCATGGAGATACAGCTACATAAATTAGAAGAGAGAGGAACTAAATCTGGGGATATGAAGATGTCAAAGGGCTCACCAATGGATGAAGAACGCACTTCTCTTTGGTCCTCATGGCCTGGAGCCCCCCTAGGTGGCCAGGGGCAACTCCAAAAGACACTCTGTCTTTGCACCTCATAGACAGAGCTCTTTTTCTAAAAAATTCTATGACCCATGTGACAACGCTGAGCAAGGTATCATATTTTTAACCACGCTGCTTTGTGCTGTAGAATACCTCACAGGGGTGGAGTTTCCTGCCTTTTTGTCCTTTTTTGGAACATGCTCTGTAGGAGAGGATAATACCTCTGTTGTTTCTATGTCTATGGGGCTGACACTGCCACCCGGTTACCGCTAAAACTGCAATTAAGTACAGTTTGTCTGCGCATCAGTGGACCGTAGCTGGGGTGCATCCTATTGACCAATTTCTTGCATGGTTAAAATAAACAGACATCGGCTGACAAAACCGCAGGCACAACTTGTCTGATAGTGGGAGGAAGCAGAGCGTCCCAGGAGAAGCAGCTAAAATGTCAAGGATCACACATACCAACCCCCTTCTGGGCGAGAGGACTGCAAACTGCCGTCCAAAATTCAATTCAACATACTCAATTTACCATTCACATAAAAAATGTATTCTGAAACACTTTGTCAGTGCGTCTTCACCAGAAGTTGTTTCACAGCCTCGTTCATATTTTATAGTTGTGGATAATATTCATCTACTAGCAATGCAGCTAGATTACTCTCAACGTGCTGCGCTTCCCCATAATGGTTGTTTCATGACATCGGTTCTCTGACTCTTCGATATTTTTTGTCATTTTACACGTTTCCAGTTCCGGACATAGCCGACTATTAGAAAGGCCACTGCCGCTGAGCCATTGTCTCGTCTGGACACTTGAAAATGGGCTACTTCTTTAAAGCTGCCTCTCTCTGCGGCTAAATATGATTAGCTGCAGAGGACATTGTAGCTCTCTCCACAGCTAATACATTTACTATGGATTGTCTGAGGGGGTAAGGATACAGCAAGCGGCAAGATCAATATTCTAAGTCCGAGTCTGTCTGGAGCGGAGGACCCATGCTGCGATAGTTAACTCTTCTACGGCAGCAAATGCGAATGCCAGGAATCCGACCGAATCGAACGTGTCTTCAAAAGGTAATGCTTCATAATGCCGCTCAAGCCAGCCTGCGTCAGGTAAAAGGGGCTTGTCGAAGATTTGTTGTGGATATCTCTAAGCATTGGGGATTATATGAGGCAAATGTAGATGATTCCTTCAGTCTATACTGCGCAGCACTTAAGACCAAAGCCCAGAAGGTGCAGCTGCGTGCCTCCGTGGGGCTGATATCAAAGTGGTGCTCTAAATAGAGAATAAGGTGTCCTTCGAGATGGAGGGACTAACACTTAAGTGGATACATTTGCATGCCTTGAATCCTTCACTTAAACGCATACGATTTTGCACTCATCCGAGATACACTGCAAAAAAGTGGCTTTACTTAAAAACAATATGACTCTGAATACTTTACTTAAATTGAACAGCAATTCAAATGTATTGAATAAGAAGGTCTACATATAGAAGTCGTGGTTTACTTTAAAGTTGGTTGGATAACATTCCCCAAAAATGTTTTGAATGTTCAAAGGAATCAGACTACAGCAAACCAAGTCCAAACTAGTATTTAGCAGCAATAGTATTCCCATTGTATTCATTAGGTAAATCGAAAGGCGTTGTTCCACATAGCGCGAACCGGCCGCGCACGCCTCGATCTACGTGCACTTATCGACACTAGCCCACAGACCTTTCTGTTTCCACCACACACACACATGCATTTGTTGTGGGCGGAGCCGCATAGAGCCGCACGCTGTACAGATCGTCATTAAAAGTTTTGTAAGCCGCGATGAGAACAAATGTGGACAAATGCTGTCATCTGGTGGGAGTTTCCAACTGGTGGAGGGAATCATTCAGAGGAGCCAAGCTGTATTAAAACAGAAAATAAACTGCTAAACTACGAACTATGAAGGTAAGCTACAAGTAAATGTTATGCTAACACCAGCTAAAGCTGCGCTAACAGCGGCTAAATGCTAATATCAGCAAAATCCCCTTTTAGCACAGCGGTATGATCTTCGGTATAAATCCTGCGTGACCTGCGTGTCAATAGTGAGGGCTGTCCACTCTCTCGTTGCCAATCAGAGGCCAGCAGTCTGTTCACGTCACATCAGACACGGGGTAGCCCGCTTTGGCCACAGCCAGAGGTCGGGCCCAAAACCTATACCTGGTCAGACCGGTTTGGCACTGGCGCATTTCGTACACAAGGCAACTCAATGCGCCTGGTGTTCAAGTTTGTTACTGGAGAGTCTTTTTATTAACTTGGCCACGTGACTGTCTTGAACAGAAGAATGTGAGCTACTCAAGATGGATTCTCATGTGTTTGTGAACTCACAAATAATTGAAACTTACAGGGAAGTTTATCTCTTATGGACCGCTGTGAGAAAAAAATAAATATTCAATCTACTGATTGATTGAGAGCGACTGCTACTCAGAGCCCAAACTGTGGAACTCACTCCCAGTCGAGCTGCGAGTCATCACTGACCTGCCACTATTTAAGTCCAGACTAAAGAGTCACTTATTTAGACAGGCCTTCCATAGTGCCTAATGCTGTATTATGTCCTGCGTTTTTACATTCAATTTAATGTTTGTGTTTTTATAGAAAGTGTAACTGTGAAGTGCTATAGAAATAAACTTTGATTAATTGGTTAATTGATGATTAATTGGTTAATTCATTATTATTATTATTATTATTATTATTATTATTATTATTTATTATTATCTTTAATATTTACACACTTAACTGACAAAAGAAGAAGAACAACAAGACAAGAATAATAGATACTGCAATGAAACAGTAGTCTAATCCAAATAATCCAAATAAGGTGCTCATTTTTTTAACATGCGCTGTGCTCAATCCTTATTTCCCAACGCCTAAACACACACACACGCACAAACACACACACAAACACACACACACACACTTAGGCGAGACACATCCTCCTCCCCTAGATTCCTGGAGTATAAGAGGACATTAGCACTGCATCTATTTCTGGAGGCCCATTAAGGCTGTAAAACATTTAAGACTCACAGAGAGTGACTCCCAGTGTCAGAATGACCCGCTCTCTCCCCATTTCGCCTGTTCATGTTCAAAAAAGGGTTGACAAGGAAAGCTAGTGACAGATACATGCATTGGGCCCTGGATGTGGCTGAGTGGGCTGGCACCGTGCGGGATAGGTGGCGTAGAAAGAATCCGGTGGGAGGGTTGGGGTGATGGGAACGGGTTCAGTCATTGGCTTATCAAATGGGTCCGATTTGCTGAAATGTGAAGCTGGCACTTTCCTGACATGCTATAATAAATCTATCAATTGCTTGCGGATGTGAAGCTAGACATACGCGGGGAAAGAAAGTTGAAAATGGCGTCTTCTAAACAGGAAATATCTTTTTCCCCTAACTCTCCATAGACATGACAGTCACAGTTAGAGACATAGGCAGCCGGGAGCAGGGCTAACCATAACACAAGGTGGCATATGCCTTATAATGGAAATGCATTGTACTCGTGTGGAACAAACGGAGTCCCTAAGGCTCAAGTCGTATGCAAAAGCACAGAATAAAGCTAATGCGAGACAGGACAGCCTTGTCTGCCTTCCATCTCAAATCTATACATAAATATATCATATGCTGTCCAGTGAGCCCTAAATCCATAAAAGCAGCGATGTCAGGCCGCTTTAATGCAAACTGACAGGCTTCAGGGCAGCTCTTACGGGTCTAACAAGCCGAATATACCCTTATTCTCAGAAAGGCAGTGTCAAATTCAAAAGCAACGCTGCATTCGGTATTCATATTGAGCTGGTTTTAGCATGTAATAGCAGATACAAAACATGTCTGATGCTCGATGTAACATGGTGGTATCCTGACCTTAGGGAAACTATATTGCAAAGAGCTTGTTGAGTTTGGTTGGTACTCCTTTTATTTGTTAACTTTCCTGAAATGTTTGGACGGCTGACATTCGAAGCAACTCCAGTTTAAAAGGATTGACAGGCCTAATGTTAACTGAAATCTCAATAAATCAAAGACATTAGCGTTCTCTGTCGCACCTAATTGTATTTTGATATGCTGTAAGAAATAATGTGGTGTAATTACAGCTTGAGTCAAAAGTGACACGTTGTTTGGATAAAACCAATAATTACAGTTCTAACAAAAAAAAAAGTTAACAGTAAATATAAATCCTGAATTTTGATTTGAATGATCTTAAATGGAATACAATTGTTATCTATTGTACCGTGATGCCCAAAATTATCGGCAATTAAATCTTTGGTCAAGGCATGTCATTAACAGTCATAGGCTAAGAACGGTTTATATCCAAGTCACTCATACCTTTTCTTTCATGCATTGTCTATCACGGCTGCAAGTGGTTTATTTACCTTATAGCACTTGGACTCTTGCGTTTATTCCCTTGTCTTTGGTTCTATGATTTTGGCCAAGAGTCACGTTGATCCCATTCATAGTGTGTTAAGCCAAGAGTAGGTCTAACTGTCTCTTTAGAAATACCATGCTTTATCATTGGCTAATCAGTTTTAGTTCAACCGAGAAGCCATTTAAGACACAGTTTGACAAATGCTCCTGTTTTCAACCTGCCTCCTTTTTTCCAGTTCCTCCATAAATCGACTGCAATAACAAATTCCCGCTCAGCAGATAATAAAGCATCTGTCCACTTACATAATGTGCAGAGTTGTGCTGGCTTTGTCAATAATATTAGTATGGATGTATTTTCTCAACAGATCTACTCGACTGTTGGGACTATAGTCAATATTCTACAGCGCACCACTGACCCGTGGGCTAACCTAGCCCACTCTTCCTTTCAACATCCAATAGGCATTGATTTTCTAGCAGCGCCACTCATCATGTATACAACAACTGAGCAAGACATGAGTAAGGACATGTTTTACAGCCATTAAAAAAGCAGGTTATGACAATTTGTTGGACCTAAGCGATGAAATGAATGATTAAACATAATGCGATGCCGACTGCCCGATTGCCAATGGATCTCGCGGTTGGTCGGCTCATTTTGTGGCTCATCAGATAAGCAAGGTTGAACATTTGGGCTCTTATTCTTTGACTAGTTGCCGCCTATGTCATTGCTCTACAGTATGGTTGCCCGAGTTTGGTGTGAACACTGCAGACTGTTGCGTGGTGGACGGATGATCTGTGAGGTGCTATTCTGAGGTGAAAGTGTGAGTATGAATGTGAGGGGGAGCCGGTATCTGGGTCTTTGTGATGAATCTGTTTCGGCAGCGGGCGAGGTGCAGCGAGCAGCATGTTGTCTGTTAATTCACATTCTCCACGGGTGGCTCTGTGGCTGTGGATGATGATACTGGGAGGTGTTGATAAATCCAGAAAACGGTAGAGAGAGGGAGAGGAGGATGAGAGGGGATTGTATGATGGACTTAAACATAATATATAAAGGGTGGAGGGATAGAGAGGGAGAGGGAAGGGATGAGAGAAAGGGAGAGGGGAGGAAAGAGAGACAGTTTTGACAAATGAACAAACGCTATGTGCACAACGAGCCCTAATGTCACCCCTCGGCAAAACAAAATCTACAGATAAGTATAAATGCAATTCCAGACTTGGCATGCACTTAATAAGTCGTGGCTACACAACGGTGAAAAGCAACATCTGTTTTGAAATTGGAAACAAGCTTCCACAGCAGTGGGAGAAAACACTGGACAATGGCTACAGAGACTTCTTATATAGACACTTATTTGTAAAACCGTCTCTCATTGTCTGTAATATCACTCATATTTGGTTCATTTCAGTTATACATCGAATACTATTCTAAACACCTATTCCCAATAACTTAAATCCAAGCATTATTTACTTAGAGTGGCATTCTTCTGCTGCTGTTTTGAATCATACCACAACAACACAAAGTCATGGAGAAATAATCAAGATAACAAAAAGGAACCCCCATTGTATCTCTTAGAACGTTCCTTCATCAGAAATGATTTAGACTGAATGTATTCCATCATCTATTCCACCAAATTGTTTCATCCTAATTGTAAATTTAAAAATAAAAGCTGATTTAATACCTTAATCAATATCGAATTAAATAAAATACAAGCATGTTATTTATTCTTGGGGTTTGGGTTTTTTTTTGGGGGTGAAAAATACATTGAAAACGAGCAATTTACTGTGAGCGGACTAGCATCCCTTCAAACCTGCCTCGTAACTTTGCTGGCAGCTGCTGTGCTTCGACTCCAGGTAGCCAAACATAAGGCTTAAATACATTAGGCCCCTTTCCAAATCTTTTATTTTGATAACCCATCACACAGTGGGTGTCTGGCTATTCATCTGGAACAAGTTTGGTACTAGTGGCATGTTTGATTATTAAGTTGAATTTTACAGCAGTTATGTAATGTAATAAAACTGTTGGCCATAATATTGAATATTTTGCCCCAATGTTGTACGCCTCTAAATCATGAGCACCACCAAAGTCTCTTTGTGTACACTTTTACTTAACTTTCTCCTTTATATTTTTCCAATAGCACAACCCCCGCATGACTTCATATATGCTCAGCTCGGCCTGAAGCCCAACTGCCACTTTATGCCTGACGTCTCGTTCATTCATTGATTTCTGCTATCCTCACTCACTACACATCATCTTCAGCGGTGTGAAACTCCTCTATACGCATGTGAAATTAGCCCGGCCACACTTAAAGCCTTGTTGGTCGGGGGTCATTCTTTCATTAAAGCGTTATTTACTGACGACTGCAGCCCTATGTTTGATCCAGTGCTGATTATAGCCTGTGTTACTATGTGCAGTCACAAGCTACATCGGTAATAACCCAGCCCACACACACAGTGGTCATAAAGGCACTAATCTATACGTCTCTGCCGCGTATTCATTCTCCTAATGGACTAGCCCACTTACACATCATGTCCACAACAGCCCACTCGCTTCTGCCCTTCCTTTACCAGTATTTTATGGTGAATACATTAAAATGAGCCCAGAAATACATGTAAAAAAGCTCTTATGAAAGCTGTTTTCCACGAAGATCGCATCATCAATAAAGCTAATACATTTCCTCAAGGCTATATAGAAGGAAAAGGGAATTTATTTCAAACCAGAAAGCAAAAACGATGTGTTATGGCTGTTATGGCTGTTTATCTCTCACAAACCAATATTAATCCATTTACATATGTTTTTTTATGTGTCTTTTTTTTTTATCTCTTTACCCCGACCTGAACCAAGCACATTTTCAAACAAGCAATTAAAAAAGTGAGGATAAAGCAACAAAAAATCCACAACAAAGTGACAAAAATGTGGCGAAAACATGGGCTAATAGAGGTTAATAAACAATAATATATGACATGGGTAACACTTTATAATAATGGTACATAAGTTCATGCATGATTTTCATGAACTTATGCATGAATTAATGCATGATTTCATGACACATTCATTCATTACTAAATCATGACTTCTCAGGAACAAACATGATTACATGTTGGTTCATGGATGAATTCATCAATTAATTAAACATCTAACTACTGTAATGAATGTACATGAAAATCTTAATGATTCATCATGATCATGAGGATCACATAAGAATACCATGAATTCACTGAAACAGCAATGAAATGACAATAAAATGATCAACCAATCATGATCATGAGGATCATGCATGAACATCATGACTCATATGTCGGAAACCTACTTGCAAATGATGTCCCCTCAACTAAAGTGGTGCATTACCCTAAACTTAACCTGTTATAGACCACCTTAGTGATGAAGAAGAAGCAATGATTTCTGGATTGTTTCCTCAATTGGAATTTTTGTGTTGAAAAAAACCTTTATTACAAATTATAAAGTACAGCATAACCAAATAAGATCTCCAGAGCTGGTTTTTAGGATAATGCACCATTTTAGTTGAGGGGGAACAATCATAATGAAATTAAGGATTAGCAAATGATACGTTCATGATTACTGTAAATTTGAGCCTATAAAGTTATACTTTATGTTCTTGTTTGCAAGTAGGTTTCCGCCATATGAGTCATGATGTTCATGCATGATCCTCATGATCATGATTGGTTGATCATTTTATTGTCATTTCATTGCTGATTCAGTGAACTCATGGTATTCTTATGTGATCCTCATGATTATGATGAATCATTAAGATATTCATGTACATTCATTACAGTAGTTAGACATTTAATTCAGCAATGAATTTATTTATTTTGTTTGTTTTTTTTGTTTTTTTTTTCTTTTGTTGTGTTTTTTTCTGGCTTTGTGCCTGTATTGTGTAGCTCGAAATAAAAAATAAAAAAATAAATCAATGAATTCATCCATGAACCAACATGTAATCATGTTTGTTCCTGAGAAGCCATGATTTAGTAATGCATGAATGTTTAATGAAATCATGCATTTATTCATGCATAAGTTCATGAAAATCATGCATGAACTCATGTACCATTATTATAAAGTGTTACCATGACATGAAATATCGACTTTTTTAAACTGTTGGTTATAGCGCTGTTCATACTTGGAGTAGTGCTCCATTCGCACAGACTAATCCTGTTCACTTTGCGCTCTGATCTGTACTTCCTGGATTTTATTGCGTCAGTGAACACGAAACTGCCCTCCACATTTTGAAAGCTTATTATCCCTCATCCCTTTCTGCGCTTAAGGTGTGTTGAATACTTGCAGCACGTAATTTTTAAATCCTGACCAGCATACATGTGGTCTCATTACTGTGTTTTCTTTACATTAGCATGATTTCAAATTTTAATATACAAAATGCCAAAATATCATTCATAATATGGCTACTAAAAATGGAAAATGATGAGGAAAAAAACATGGAGTAAACTGCCTAAGAAATGTCCATCTCATGCCTCAAATATTTTGCTATAGCTGCCCCATATATAATAATCCCATTCACTGCTTGATAATGGCTGGACATTCACTTAATACTGTATGTCGAGTAAACATCTTTTATATTGCATAAGCCCTACCTCCTCGACTATAAAAGAAAGCGCATGTCCCTGTAGGCTACCAGTGCAAGAGGGGATGGAGTTAGTCCAGCACCAAGATTTATATTTAGATGCTACTCCATTCTCTTTGTGTGCCTCACTGGTGTAAATACAGATTTTTTTATTTGTGCACTGTTTGTCACCCCTGATGTTTGCCGTCTTGTAAAAAGCAGCGGCAGATAGCGCTACGGCGGCGGTGTCACATAAATCAGAGCGTGAGCGCATAATGGTGAGGATTTGACTGAGGGCAACTAGGGGCAAGGACAGCGATGTGAGATATTGAGCTCATTCTTTCTGGGCGCCGCGTCTCCCTCCAGTCTGAGGCCTGACCCGACTCTGCAGCTGACCCAAAAACAGACTCCGGAACGGGGGGAACCCATCAACCACTGTCTGCCGCCCTTACCCCCAGGTGATGATGTAGGAGTATTGTTTCGGGCATGTGTGTGTTTGCTTTGACATGGTTAACCTTTCTCGTGAGGCATTTTTCATACAAGTTTTCTGAAAGTTGTCAACGGGACTAGAGGCAAACATTGGCAGGATGTATACAAGCTGACAACCTGTATTGGTAAATGTATTGTGAGTGGCATGCTGTGGGCAACGGTATTGATTTGGCAAGAAGTGCATTTTAAGAGTGGAATATACTATGGCTTCTTGTGATACAGATACTATTATGTCACCTAATATTGCGTCAACGCTAATTTGCCGATAGATTGTGCATCCTTAATCAATGAAAATATGTTGGAGTAGATCTGGTGTTGATAATTTCTCTATTTGTGTTAAGATGTTACATTAAAATCCTTAAAGAGGGGGTATTGTGCTTTTTTCAATCACATAGCACCGATCTATAGCATACTACTGTACTGAACGTCTTGAAATAGGCCTCTGTCTCTTTAAGAAGCTTTCCGACACGCCCCCTTCAGCACACTGCTGTGGCATCTAAACAACAACACTGTGCGGGGAGGGGGCTCTGCTGAGCTGAGGAGCAGTGATTGGTGGCTTGGCTGGTGACAAAAGGTCCAGAGGCGTCTCCAGGAGGTGGGGGCGTTCCTAGGAGGACTGAGGCATAGCTACACCTAAAATGGCTGCCGTCTAAGTTTTTACTGATTACTCAAAAATATGTGAATGAGCCAAGGCAACACTCCAGGCATGTGTTTAATGAGGGAATGACATAATAACATGATATAAAGCTTGAAAAAGTCGATTTTACATAATACCCCCCTTTAAGTCAAGGATTTGATGTGACAAAAAACACAAAAAAACACTGACTGCAAATAATTTCCGGTGGAACACAAAGCACAGCCTTATTGTCTGTCCCCGTTCTGACCCAAAAACGAGACTCAAATTTAGGGAGCACACCGAGCTCTATCTCCCTCCTGTCTGCGATCTGTCTCCTCTCTGAGCAGCTATAAGAGGCTCGCCGTGTGCTTCCCCGAGGTGATCATCTCTCAACACATTGTACCGGACACAGTCTCCATTTCTGCTCATGCTCTCTGAAATCGAACAGGGATCAGGCAGGAGGAGGGCTGCCGCAATTCCGCTTGAAACCAGAACAGATAAAAGGTAGATGACTGGACCTTAATATAATACAAGTCCATTTATGCAGAGAGAGAGAGGATGTTACGGATCGCAACGTCGCAAAAGATGTGGTTTTATTTAAGAGAGATTTACAACAATTTAGATTTCCATTTGATCTAATATAGAAACAACTGGGTTTTACAGGCCCCAATAGCTGTGCATGACAGTAATACATCTATCCACAGTGGGAGGGAAAAGTAAAATGTGGTCTTATCTTTTTTTTTCTAAATCACAAGAATGAATAAACAGTGTCTGCTTAAACTAATATCACCCAAACAATTACATGTTGTCATATTTTTATTAGCCATAACATGTAAACATTCACAGGGCAGGGAGGAAAAAGTAAGTGAATTCTTGGATTCAATAGCTGGTTGACCCAGTTGTTTCCTGTAGTTGCAAATTAGATGTGCACAACGATCAGGGTGAATCTTGGGCCATTCCTCTTTACAAAACTGTTGCAGTTCAGCGAGATTCCTGGGTTCACTTACTTATTCGATGCTGTCCTGTGAATGTTTACATGTTATGGCCAATGCAAATATGACAACATGTAATGGTTTGGGTGGTATTAGTTTAAGCAGACACTGTTTATTCATTCTTACGATTTTAATAAAGATCAGACCACATTTTATGACCAATTCATGCAGAAATGTGAGAAATTCCAAAGGGTTCACATACTTTTTCCTCACACTGTATATATCCAACTATCTGCAGATTGATTTCACAGCATTATTTTTACACATTGTTCAACATTTTGAAACTGAACCACCATTGTGTTAAGAACATGGTATAAATGAGAAAGTCACTTCAGGCAATAGAATACAATATTTCTTGTTCATATTGAAGCCTATTTAACAAGTCTCTCCAAAAAAAAAATGTATTCAATTTAAAACATGAGCCCCAGTCTCCAGTGCTCCAATCTTTAACTGCACAATCCAATTTTTGTCCCAGTCCCTGCCTCGACCAGCTTTATCTTTATAAATCACCCAATCAGACCAAAACGTGTTACATCCATTTTTATGCCTGGAAACTTCATTATTCCGTGTACCAGGGATTTCCGGAAACACAATTTCGAAGACACAGGGCTTGATTATACTCCAGCCAAGGTCACAGATGGCCACCTTCTTGAACCGGCAAATTAAATCAAACAATTACCCAGAGTCTGAGACGGCGCACACCAAACAGTCCCAGTGTAAGGAAGTCCATTCATTTATATTATGTGCCACACCCGCTTCCACAAGAGCCTTATTTACAAGAATGTGATTAGATCCTTTAGTTTCCAGCCTTCTGTTTTTTACTGATTGCCTCCAATTTGTTTATTACTCTGCAACTTGTAATCATTGCTCTTTATGTTGTGCACGTCTGGCTGCGTGCTCTCGCTTCAGGGAGTCAAAACCTAAATGTTATCTACAGAGTAAAATAAGAGCTTTTTAAGTGTGGGTGTATTTTCATTACAGCCATTCTTTTGCAACTGTGTTTTGCCCTTTTGTTTGATTGTCTGGTGTGCTCATTTCTTTCTTTCTTATGGTCACCTAGTGTGTCCAGTACTGACACATGCAAAAAGTTCACATGTGGCTGGATTTGTCAGCCGTGATAAATATTCAGAACAAAATTAATATATCGGGCACAATGTTTGTCAGCAGGAGCAGAAACACTTGTGGCTGTTATTGAACGATTTGTTAGAGGCTACACACACTGACAAGTATGAGGCTGAGACTGCCTGCCGTGAAGGCTCACAATTAACTACTACAGCCAGCTAATGTCTAGACCAAAACATATTTAAAACTGCAGCACAGGTCGTCACAGCAGATGAGATTATGATGAGCAGATGAGACTATCAAAAGTAATCAAAATGTCTATTGCTACGGGAGCTGGACTTATCTATGTTTGAAATGCCCAAATAGCATAGACTATTAACAATGTCTCCTGTAGAGAACTAAACATCCAAATCCACTTTATTTATACAGCACTTTTCATAAACAAAGACTGTTTCCAAAGCGTTGCACATGGCATTACCACAAGATATAAAAGCAACAACACAATAATGATAAAATCCAGTTTTCATCTGTCATATACCGTACAGCTTCAATAACCTTATAATTTTTATACATCCATCCATCCATCCATTTTCTTCCACTTGTCCGTTGCCGGGTCGTGGGGGCAGCCGCCGGAGCTGCCCAAATCACATTGCACCTTCTGCAGGTGGTGGGACCACGGAAGGACGGCCTCACGGTTCAAACCGGGCCTGTTGGTCTCTCCTAGGGGGCTACCAGTGGAGGCAGACACTGGAGGCAATGTGGGTGAAGTGCCTTGCCCAAGGACACAACGACAATGTGCACCGTCAGGAGGCGGGATTCGAACCCACGACCTTCCGATCATGAGACGACCCGCTCTACCATCTGCGCCACTGTCGCCCCATTTTTTTATACATTACAAGCATATTTTGAAATGCTATTAGCTTGGTTATTAATATCACTTTTAAAGTCAAATGGTAATGCTTGTGGATGAGTTAAATACCATACAATAAATTAAACATTGCTAACATTGTTAACCTACAAAAATAAAGATAAAACAAGCAAACAAAAGATATTTTATGCAAAATTATTCAGCCTTGAGAATCTGCAACTGTGTTTTGAATATCATCCACCTTTTTGGCTAGACGGACTACTGGCTGTTGTTGATGCGAATCGGCGAGCGCACACTCATTGTTGAAAACATCTGTTTGGAAGCAAAATATTGACAGCAGCGCGCGTGAATACAAAGAAGGACTACACGATTAGTACGGCCATGTGCATTCACCCCGCCCGCATAAACACTATCCAACATGGCACGCGGCATCTGCTCGGATAGCTCTACCACAGTCACTTTTTTTCTGTGGAACATTGGCAAAGGCTGCATCGGCCATGAGAGGCTGTTTCTGTACTGCGGCAGCGTGACCGGGTGACCGCACAACCGCCAGATCCTCTGGTACTTTTCAAGCACACACCGTCTCCTCACACGCAGATTGAGTCAGAGAGACGCGGGAATGCAAATTCATCTGCTTCCCTCCGTGACACTATCTACTCGCAAGTCACCTGTAAAAGAAACGCTCGCTCTTTTAGCCGGATTTTCATTCATGTGAAATATGTAGTGTGTGCATTCCTTTTCCAGCACGGGGACGACACGGCGAATTGTAAACATCAGTGTTGAGTGAAATGCATATTTTGGATTGTTTTTTTGTTTTTTTCTTGTCAGATGCACTTCCTGACAGTTCCTGTAATAACTGGCTTCATTGGACGGGGAATCTCCAATACAAATAACCAGCATGTTTGTTTATATTTCACAACATCACCTGCTGTTTTATGTTTGACCAATAGATGGAGTCAAGAGCAACACATTAACTATTATTCCTTATTAAGAGATGCATATATGAAGGTCAATTCACTAGATATAGCTTCCCCACATGGACACAACATAACACTCTATGGTCTAAGCTGAACCAATACCAAAAGAGAGACAAAAATTCAGTCAGTGTTACATTTTACATAAACTTGCATGTCTCGTCTTGATGTTTTCTTTTAAATGACCTTGGGACACGGTGTGTCTGTCGAAGCTCAAAGGAGCCTCTCAAAAGTCTTTGACAAACAAATGGAAGGAAGCCACAATTCCAGAGAAAATTGTTTTCGCTAAATATTCAAATTACACCCAAAAGGCCTATATTATTTTGCATTACTATTATCATTTTCACAACCCACTTCTGTCATCTGTTGATAATAGATGTGTTAAATTCCCAACACATATTTTAGGTTTTTTATGCTTCATTATGTATCAAGTGTCACTGTGTCTCGCTCATAAATTGAAAGGGTTTGCTATCACGGGCGCTCCCCTCTGGCACAGGTGGCAGCTGTTCAAACAAAAATGCATTTCTGCTATTTTCCTTATGTACACAGTCAAGCACAGCAACTGATGCATTGTGTGTCATTGTAAATTAGCCTTGGGGGCAAGGAGGAAGCCTTCAATCCATTACGCCATGACGAGCTCCAGTGGGCGGGACAGACCGACAAATGTTCCTGTTTATGAAATGTGATAAGATTTAAAGGCCCGCGGATAATTTCACGTGTTGTAAATATGGCGGTGATGTGCCGATCTGTCATGTCTCGTCAGGGAGCGCACACATCGTGGAACATGCGTCATGTCAATGTCATTTGATAAAAGGATCCCATTTGTATTTATTTCTGCGCGTGTGACTTTGCATGCATCAGGGTGTACGTAGGAGAAAATGAGAAATTGTGTCAAGATGAGAAACAGAGCTTATTGTTTTGTATGACATTGGCTTTATATGTTTGCCAAACATACAGGACCTGGGGGCAGTCTGTTCGGTGCACGCTCTCAGTCATAAAGAAGATTCCCATAGTCGTCATCCAACTGGGTTGTTTTAGTATTGAGTATCATACTGATGATTTAGGGTTTGGTTGGGTGGAAACAATAACAAGTAAACAATAACAAGTAAACCCATCCTTACAATATAAATGTAGCCAACTGCTAAATAATATAGTTTCTGAAAAAGCTACTTCAAGTAAGTTGTTAAACGTTCTCTCAGTTTTACACACAATTTACCTTCAAGTTTATCTTAATCCAATCATAAGGAGAGCCACTGATTTACTTATGTCAAGTAAGTCATTTTGATGTTCTTCTTTCAGTCACTCAGCATGGATAAAGTGTCTTGCCCAAGGACACAGCAGAAGTAGACTGGGGCAGAAATCAATCTGTGACCTTTAGATCTATGGATGAATAAAGTGCACTAAAAATGCTGCTCCTACTCACCAAAGCCTATTTAAAAAGTGCCTCATGTATCTGTTATATTTTGGTTTGGTTTATTTGGTCAGGATAGTGCATGTTAATGAACATACATGGGTCTCATGCATGTAAACACGCCACGCCGGATTGTAGCCATGGGCTAATTTCCATCCGTCGTCCCCCAACGAAGGAGGGAGTGGGAGTGTTACCGCCCTATCGATTCAATTTGCAATCCCAAATTAAAAGTAGTCCATGAAATGATTGTTTAAAGAGAGTGCATCTCTGGCAGACACAGGTTGATGTTGATTGAATGGCTAAAGCCTGGAGGAGTTTTCATTTATTTACATATGGAGAGTGTGGTCACCCCAGCTCCCCACCCTCATCAACGGAAACCAATTAAAAGTCTCACCATTTAATGTTTACCTTAATTAACTGTAACAATTAATGGCTTTCCAAAGTCCTATTGTGGCTTTTTCAATTAAACGCTGTCGGTGACAAAGGTTGAGATCCCCTCCTATAAATCATACAGACAATTCTCCGCTGAATACGAGCAGTCCATCGGTGAGCGGCTTCCAGAGTAAATGACAGAAGCAGCTCATATATCATTGTGTGGACACTGTGTTATTGTCTGATAATGTGAACTGAAATAACAAGACGGACTCCCCAATCAAATGTAAGTGATGAGACTGCAAAATACTTGTATCTGATTTTCACTTCTGAAGAAAGAGGGAATGGGGATAAATTTAACATTCGGGATATAAATGTTATGTAGTTTACAGTAAGTCATTCGCTTCAGACTTTCTGTTGTGGGGTCACAACAAATCAGACGCCGCTTATTATGTAGCGATCGGCATATTGCTTGGCCATAGATATTATTCCCAATAAGCCTACTGACACGTTGTAATGTTTTTATTTTATTTCGAACCATTCAGGACAAATAGTTTGGAAATACTAATAATATGTGGAAAGAAATCAGGCATATTTTGTCTTGAACTGGATGTAATATTAATTTTGGTAGCACATTTACACCACCTTTGGTACATTTTACCTACCAATTTTAGTACTACGTAAAGTGCAATATAACATGCAAGAACTCCTGTACCTATAAGGGTTACATAGACTGTGTGTATTAGTAGTTTGGAGGAACATAATGTAATAAAACATAGGACTCTGACCATAACCTCTAAACCTATATTGTCTTATGCCTTATTACAATATGTACCCCAAGGTACTAATACACATTATTCCACTGTGTATGCATTACACAGGTACAAGTTATTACAGATTGTTACATAGCACATTGCAATGTACTACATTTGGTAGGTACGATGTATCAAGGGTAGTGTAAAGTGCTATAATGGTGGTTTTAGGTCTAAAATGTACAACTGCAATTGCACATTTTAATGCTCCACTGCAAATCATAAGCACAAAAATAAACATGGCTTGTACTCAGAGCCCTGTCCAAATGTCCCTGTGACACACTGCTCGTCTGAACTCTCATGTACACTCCTGAGATGGGGCACGTGCCTCTAGTGTATGCGTGTGTGTGTGTGTGTGTGTGTGTGTGTGTGTGCATGTGTGTGTGTGTGTGTGTGTGTGTGTGTGTGCGCGCGCCCACGCGTGTGTGTAGGTGCGCCTTCACAGCAGCCGCTCTGGTCAGCAGATTGTTGGGTGAGACCCAGTGGACCATTAGTTGTCCGGAGCTGCCAGGACTGAGAGCTGATAATGACAGGTGGTGTACACGCAGTGGAGCGCTGACAGGCTCAGGGCAGTGTGCCACCACCAGATTCAACTGGCACCAGTGCCGCAGTGCCAGGCTTTAGTGGCACGGATGGCAGCAGTACTCCAAATCTCATGACGAAGGAAAACCTGCAATGTTACAGGGTGGGTAACACAGACAGAAATAATTATGTCCATATTACCCCAATGATGGTCAGTGTCTGAGAATATTTCCGAACATAAATGTGTTCCGCAGTGGCTAATTCTAAGCATTGATCGCATGTGTGTGTTTAAAAGCCCAATGTGTGAAGAAAAGTGCTATACATTATTATGTAAATGTGACCACATCCTTTTTTATTTGTCTTTTTCAGTTTGTGAAGGGAAGAGAAGGCAACAACATGTGCAGTCTCTAAGGTGTTTAGATGAATGCATTCCTTAGAAGAACATGAGCAGTAAAAGTATAGAAATATCTGTTTTATGTACCTAAAACTCGATATTACATTTTGCCTAACAACAATTTCGATCTTACATTACAAGCAACAGATCACACACCTGCGCACTTCAACAAAACCAAAGTGATTGTTAATGACAGAGAGTGCGACATTACTATGGTTGGCATCGTCTCTGCAGATGTATTCAAATCCCTATGCAGATGACAATGGCGATTATCAGAATAACAATGAACCTGTGGCTTCGTTATCAAGGAGCTCTCTCGGTGACAGCCCCCATTCGCACACAGTAAGTATGTTATTGTGTCGCGAATAATGGTCCAACATGCTTATTTTGGGTTTGCGCTCGCCGTTATTGTTTAAAAAGGTCCGATAACAATAGCTCCTGTCTATCTATTGTCTGAGTGAATGCGCCTATACTGCATGAAAAAAGCGACCCTGTATCCCAAAGCACGCGCAACACCCGAACCACTGATTTGAAGAGAGAGTAGATAATACATTATGGATTATGAAAATACGTTTGATGATATAAAATTGTGTTTATGGACAATCCGGAGAGGCCTTTTCATTAACATGCACTATTCCTACCAAATAAACTAATAAACTAAACTAAACAATTTGATATTGCACATTTAAGCAATATCCAGGAGAAGTGCTGTGATTTACTGTTATTTAGAGTTTCTAAACCTCAAGCATCACCAATATGAATTTGATGAGAGATAAGATGAACAATTGTCTTTTTGAGCTTTTAAGTTATAAGGTTGTTCCCTCATCAACATACCTGGAGTAGTAATAATCACGCCATTTTGAGTAATCCTGCTCACACAACTTTGATGATGCTCTTAGATCCGGATTTCGTTGCATCATGGCGGGAACACAAAACTGTCCATTCATTTTACTCATTTTACTCTCAATGTCAGTAAATCGCAGAGCCGTCAATTTGCTGACATAAAAGTGAGAGCTTTTCGCTACACGTCATTCCCACAACTGCCTGCAGAGAGCGCCACTGGCAAAGTCCAAATCCTGGCCAGCCCAGCCTCTCAGAACGTCGACATTATTTCATTTCAGTTATCTCTAAATTCCAAATGTAAAATGCACCACCCAAAATGTGGTTTGTCAGCCTAAATAATGCATAATGTCTGTCCACATTGAAGCAACTCACTAATAATCCTTGAGGACATTTCTGAGTGTAAAGTGCTAAACCAGAAGAAACTGTAAATATAATACTGTTCTGCTCAGGAGTGTGTGCATCAGCGATACCTATAATACGGCTACTGTGACCTTGACAAACCATGTGATTTGCCATGCACAAACTTTTTTTTGTTGTTGTTGTTTTTTTTTATGTTATTCAAAGGTTAAACTCCAATAACACTTCCCTGTGGTTAGAACAAAAAACCCTCGCTTTCTCCCGAAGCTTCACGCTTCATGACGTCGCCGCAATTTCTCAAATCCCTCACCAAATAAACACCCCACCGACCGTTTACACAGCGGAGTCAACAGGCGCCGAGCATGTGTGCGGGCATCTGAGTGCATTTGACCAAACATCCAACCTTTATGTCCCTCACCCCCTCCCGTACCTGTCCCCGGCAGGCGTACACACTACAACCAATCTGCAGCTAATCTCTCGTACGGTCTCACAGCCATTGTCTCCCTCCGCTGCGAGCTTATTCATGTGCCACTCACCGCGCTTTCCCCTCATTTAAATACTCCGACGGAGCTGCGAGCAAAAAAAAAAGAAAGAAAAAAAAACTGCTGGATTCTTGCATATTATTGACTGTTTATTAAAGAAATATCCCACTGGTCGTCACCTTCTGATAAATAGTGCAGGTCGCAGAGTGTGAGCTATATGAAAATGGGCAATTGCCAACCCCCATGCATTGATGTTGCTGTGCTGTGGTGGTTTACAGAGAGCCTGTAGGCAGCAGTGGACGATCGCGGATGAAAGCTGATGTTCAGATGTGATGACTGTTGTCATGGCAGCGGGAGGAGGAGGGAGGAGGGAGTTTATGCCGAGCGAGGGGAAAAGAAGGGAAAATAAAATAAATGATATCTCTTATGTTTCTGCTTCCTCCCTCTTTCAGAAACAAGTATAGGCTTGCAGTAAATTGTCCACTTGAGTGGTTGAACGCATGTTAAAACCCAATAGAGTTTGGAATCGAATGTTATTATAAACTTGAGAAATCCGTAAGTTTACAGACGAACTTTGTCCTTGAACTAACATAAGCTGAATGAGCTACAGTATAAGAAAGGAAAGCAAAGAGCCACTCAACAACTCTAACGGTAAATACTGTATTTCTAACACACTGTTGTGTCCAAACGCTTTTACGTGAACTGTACAACTATGTTAAATTTAAAAACCTCCATTTGTTTCCTAAAACATAATTCACAGGCTTCAACACAATCCCAAGCGCTATAAGGGAAGGTTTGCCAATGGTTCTAAAATAAACTGGTGATGCCTGAGCCCATCTGTCAACAAATGTGCACAACGCAAATACCGTCACTTTTTAGAGTCCAGTAGTGAGTCAATTTGGAGAGAATGGAGTGGATGGTCCAATGTGAGCATGTCTGTGACAGGCGCACTACAAATAAATGTCTTCCTTCCTGTCAAATGAATCATCTTGGTGAAAGTTCCAACCTTTCATACAGAGCTTTTACGTCACTCCATGTTAAGCCGATTGCTGAATTCTACGTCCACATTTGCTGGTTATGGCAACAACCCTTAAAACTTTAATTTACCGAAGATGGAAATTCACTTGCAAGGTGGGGGGCAAGATCCATCATGGCAGGAGGACAACCTTGAAAAGACATTGTTAATGCCAAAGTATCTTTGCTGGATAAGTAAAGGTTAAATAAATAAATAGTACCTTGCTGTAAAACGACTAAAAAGGAAAATAAATGATACTCCTTGCTCCTCTTTTCTTCACAATCACACACAGGCCCTCCATCACTCCTGCTTGTGCATCGGTGCAGGCCGTCCTGTGGATCAGTGGACTGTAAAGGTCCATTATTAGGACAAACAGGGCGGGGTTGCGCTTCCTGACAGCTTGTCAAGTCCGAGAAGACTGCACGACTGACCGCGATGAGACAGCTATTAGACACAGCAGCGCTGTAGCAATACGGCACCTGGCCTGTTCACAGCGTTACAGCCACCTCTGTGGACAGGCCTCAATAAAAGAGATTTTTCCCCCCCTTTTTTTCTGCTGGCTGTTTCGGACGTGTTTATAGCGTTTCCTCCGGCCAAGCGCGGCACCGGGGTTAAGTTGATCATCTCTCACTCTGGTAAAATAGCCAAGGGAGTCTGTGTACCACTAGATCAACTATACAACTTAAAGACCCTAAACGTTACAGCTTGGATGATCGATATGGCACTGAGCAATGTTCTTTACGAGCTAATAGACAAATCCATTGCTGCTAACCCCCTGGGCCTTCGCAAGCAGGCGGGGAGTCAGGAGTATGCGCCTGTGTGCCGGGTGTTGCCATTTAGAGCGTCCCACACACACAGCAGCGGGCTTAGCTGTGTGTTCTTTGTGTGTTCTTTGTGTAACAGTGACAGCATAGCTCGGTGTACAAGGGTATTGTCATTTACTAATTCCACCGAGGTTTGTGCGGAAACAGAGCTGCCAAAAGCAAACTCGTGTCTCCAAACGTCAATAGATGGGAAAAGGTTGTATCAAAAGAGCTAGATGAAGTACTTTCACAGCCACCCGCACTTTGTTCAACAAAATTCATGTAAACATGAACTTCGTAGAGGAAAAATGCTTGCATATAAACAAAAGACAAGCAAAAAAAAACACTTAGAATGTGTTCAAGAAACTGACCCCAAAACTAGAAAATAAGTCCTTTACATTTAATTTGACATAGTCCAGTTTTCCTGGTCAAACTATTTCTGACTTACTTTTCAATCATTTAACAATAGGATGCCTTCAATCCCAGCCTTCTGGTGCCCTTAAGCCATAATATAAATAAAAATAAATGAGCAATTTATTTCGGAAAAAACAAACAACTTAATAACTTCCGTGACTCTTGGGGGCTTCAAAAAAACACACACCATATCCAATTATTGCAGTAAATGTTGTTATCTGACGCTTTTTGATAAGACGGGCCGAGACACACGCATTGTTAGTTCCCTCGCTATCTAATTAAAATACCTGTTGAAATCATTTGGAAAAACGCGAGATTCTGGCGGCACAAAACGAGTCCACCTGCTGCACTATCGCTTGATCGCCTCATTGTGTTGTATCTTGTTGAATTAAAAACGTGAATCTGGCTAATGATGGCTCTGTAATATCCTGTTTCCTTTAATGCCAGCAGATTCTTTTCATTCGCCGTCTTCAGCCTTTGTCTTGCTCCGCGCCGTCCGCTTGCTCATTAAACGCTAAGGTCACTTGTTCCCCACGCTTTTTTTTTTTTTTCTTTTTTTTTTTCTTTCTTTGTGCCTGCGCTCTCGAACCTTCTCGCGCACTTTTTCTCTCTCCGCTTTGGCCAAACTTGACTCGGCGAAACTTTGGGCCCATCATTACAGAGAAATAATGGAGCGTGCTCATGAAAAAAGATGGCGGTGAAACCTTTTTTTGACATTGCGCTCGATCCCCCAGGCTCTCCAGCAACCCAGTTTGGAGAAACATTTATGTCTAACATTCATGCTTGTCTTATTCCGCGGCAAGGACAACAGCAAGACGCTGTTTTAATGACCGTTTGAAGGTCTAAAAGGCAGAACATGTCGTTAGAAGCTCATTTATGTGGCCATTTTGGTGAAAGTTTTAGATAGAGCCGTCAAAATTCAAAAGTCTCTCTTCTTACACTTTTTTTTGTTTTTGGTGTTTTACTGGTTTTAAGCGAGTGCGGTAATTGTTGTTAGGATAAAAGGGTTGAGAAGTTCCAGGGCCAAAAGCCACGGGCAGTACTTTTTCCCCCCACCCCTTCTTTTTCATCCGCGCTTTGTATTACACACACACAGGTACGGAAAGTAAGAGAATAGCCTTATAAAAGAGAGCAAACCTGTTCAAAAGCCAAGGACATGAAAGAGGTTTTTGCCCAGAATTAACTAGGATTTTTTTACATAAAGCGAACATGTCTGGCCAGTGGAGACGGTGGATTATTTGTAATCCACCATTTATTTCGGTTTTTAATTAGTTGCTAGTCCTCCACAAACATAAAACATTGGGCAAATTGAGATAATCATCTACAGACTGGAGGGCAGATAATGTGCGTTGCTCTTTTTTCTTTTTTTACATTCGCATCTATTAAGTAATATACAGGTGTTTTGGAAATATATATATCTCAAAGACAAGGCTAGATCGACCATATTTTGAATCACTAGCTTATTCAATGGATGTAAAGGAGATCACATATTTTTTTTTTTCTTTACAGTTTCTAAGATACAGGAAATAAGTTTGCAAGTGATAGCTAACATTATTATTCATTACATCAGCGTGCCCTTCATGCAGGATTGGAGATGTACAGAAATGATTTGCTGCTGTGAGGGCAGCCAAAAAGGCCGGGGGCGGAAAAAAGAAGCAAATTATTTTGTGTGTGTTCTGGAGAAAAAGCCGTTGATACAGATATGACACAGATGAAGTCACTTATAAAAGCACTGGGTCACAATCTAACACTGTCGTAGCTCATGAGACATTTGCTTATGGATATACCTTAAAAAAACGATGGCACTTTGATGGTGGCAGGTGAAGAGCATCTGATGTGTGTTACCTTTGTACACACATCAGTCAGACTCAGATATAAAGCTATCGATCAACGCCTTTGAAAATCTATTATGGAAAATGTTTCATTCTGTATGATGTATTTCCATCCCTCTTTATGCTCTCCCACTTTGCTAAGAGACCGTTTTCTGCGAAGCATTTTTCTTTTAGCCATGTTACAAAAACATATTAAAGGGCGGGGGTATTATGTAAAATCGACTTTTTCAAGCTTTATATCATGTTATTATGTCATTCCCTCATTAAACACATGCCTGGAGTGTTGCCTTGGCTCATTCACATATTTTTGAGTAATCAGTAAAAACTTAGACGGCAGCCATTTTAGGTGTAGCTATGCCTCAGTCCTCCTAGGAACGCCCCCACCTCCTGGAGACGCCTCTGGACCTTTTGTCACCAGCCAAGCCACCAACCACTGCTCCTCAGCTCAGCAGAGCCCCCTCCCCGCACAGTAGTGTTGTTTAGATGCCACAGCAGTGTGCTGAAGGGGGCGTGTCGGAAAGCTTCTTAAAGAGACAGAGGCCTATTTCAAGACGTTCAGTGCAGCCATTTTGAGAGAGCAATTTTATTCAAGGCAGTTATTTTAATTTACTGCATATACAGACCAACAGAAGGTTACGTCATCATTGTAGTATGCTATAGACTGGTGCTATGTGATTGAAAAAAGCATAATACCCCCTCTTTAAGCTCAAAACCCTCACCCACCACTTGCACCTCAGCGTCCACCAGACTTGTCCCAATCATTTCCGCTCTCAGATTACCTCTACTACAAATAACTTCTTGCAAATAGCTAGCAGCAATCATGTTTAGCCTCATTTACGCTACTTCGTTTCCATGTGCACCAACAGAGGGTGAAAACTTTAAATCAGCGCCGCTCCACCAAAGTTTTAGTCGCTCGAATTTCAATCTTACATGTAAATCCTTCTGCATAAAAAACAAGGATACGAATGTGCACAAACTGCTGGACTGGGGAGCGTTCAAAAGAAAGCAAAGCTCTAAAATGACTGAGCGAGGATTTTCTATTTTTCCTCTAGATACAGTATATGCTGCTGATTTGTTCGAGCTGCGACTCGACTGTCTACGCTGAAACAAAACAACAGAATTATGACTCGTTGGACAGAAAATGTGTCTGGGAAATGGCTGCACTCAAATTGAATTCAAGAGGCACAAGCTGTGGAGTGTAAATAAATTCCTGCCCGATGAAAGTTACGCAGAAGAACCCTGCGTTTCCGCTGTAATTAATTTGTCCATAGTCTGCGATGGATCACGTCGTGACCCCTCCACTTTTAAAATTCATTTTGTCTCTTCCGTTTATTCGGAGACAAGCAGCCTGCTAAAGAGGAAACGGAGATAACCAACTACGGTCAGCGCATACTAATAGCGATTATTGGCTTCTTGTTTACTGCATGTGGTTTTGTCTTAAAGGGACAGTACCATTCAACCATTACACATTCAACCTATATAGTGGAAGTGCATCTCTGTTATCTTTCTGATTGACACCTGGAATAATCAACCTTTAAAGCAAAGTTTAACAATGACTGTAACCTGTGTTTAAATTTTGAATAGAAATAATGAATCGCACCTTTCGTGATATCTCGCAAGTTAATTGAACAATATTCTATGGTGATGGAAATACAGTAAGGAGCGAGAGACCAGACTGTTCAGGGTATATCAAATTAGGCCTTGAGCGCTCTCTGCAGGCAGTAGTGGCCTTAACACCAGTGTTAATTTCGTCGACTAAAATATTTAGTCTTAATTTTAGTCAAAGTGATATTTTTGACGACTAAAATTGGACTAAAACTAAATTAAACATTTTTCATGAGACTAAAACTATGACTAAAATGTCCAGATATTTTAGTCGACTAAAATAAGACTAAATAAAAATGAAAAGGAGAGACTAAAATCATCCAAACTTCTATTGACAGTCTGAAAGAGCCTCATATCATGTAAATTCTCTGCCAAAGGAACAGCTCTGAGCTTTGTTCATGTGGGAGCAGCTCCATGAATCAGAGGACCTGATTAAATATGATTATAATGAATATTATAAATGCAAAGTCGACTAAATTTGTCTTAAATCTAGTCGACTAAATTTACTGGCAATTTTAGTCGACTAAAACTAGACTAAAATTGAAGATATTTTTTTGACAAAATCTCGACTAAAATTGAATTACATTTTAGTCAAAAGACTTAGACTAAAACTCAATTAAAATATGTTGTCAAAATTAACACTGCTTAACACGTTACAAAACGCTCAACGCGAGCCTTCACTTTAAACTAACAGCATGCCAGCAAATTGATAGTGCGTCATGACCACACTTCAGCACAAGTTCAGTGATGGATCATTGGCTTGACAGTTTCATGTTTCCGCTATGTTGCAACGAAACCCATGAAATAGAGATTGATGAGCATCGGCGGCGGAAAAAACAAACCACGATGGTATGTTTCTTTTGACGAGGGAACTTTACGACATGACTTAATTGTTCAGAAAAGATGATTTTCCATCTCCTTCCCCTCCAAGAGTTTGTCCCCGATAGACCTACAACAATGAATGATTCAACAATTCTACTCTCACCAGGAGGGTAATTTTCTCACCTTGTATGAGGCTACTTTATATTGGCCGACATGTTTTCTAATGCACTGCTCATAAGGTCCTGATCACTATAGGGATCTCTTACTGTTTGAGGCAATTTAAAACCCCATTTTCTCCTCTCCATTATCTGCGGTGTGCAGCAGAAGAAGGAGCATGCGGACCGTCCTGGTGTATTAATTTAGCGCTGTGATCAGACACTTAGAAGACAGGCATCGACTTTAAAAAAAAAATAATAGACGTCCCGCGGCCAGTCGCAGCCCAGCACTTGCTCCGGCCCTGGTAATTACACAGATATTTGCATTTTAGCGGAGAGAGTTATCTGCCATAATGAGCGATAGCGCATTTCATTGGACCCGTGTTTGCCTCTCCAAGTGTTTCCAGCTCTCGGAAGGGTGATGCATAAAAAGAGCAGCCATGTAAGACCGCGAGGCTGTCTGCCAAGTGTCAATCGGAAAGAAAGGGTGGGAAAAAAAGAGGAAGAGAGAAGATAAGTAATAGACAAGATGCACAAAAAAGTGAATCTCCAACTGATTAAACTAATGAAAAAGTGGCCAATTAATTAGCATCTTATTATAGGGCAAAGTGGTAACCCAGATAATACATTTTTAATATTCTTTGCAGCGGGAAGACACACCACTGGCTTTCTGTCTCACTGACAAATCTCTGTATGAGGGAAAACAATGAAACACAGTATGAACCATTAATTTAAGCAAAAATCCTGAGCATTTTTGTTTTTTAATCAAGAAAGAAAATGACTATAACGTGTTTTTTAAGTTACCACGCATTTCTGTTTGAGGCTTTGTCAGCAGAAAAGTGTAAATCTCACTCAGATGGAAGACCTTATTAATACATTGTGGTTTCTCAAGCTATGGACACTGTTATAACGATAATTTGGTGATATATTGGACCTTATACTCCAGGAAACTTTTTTCCTTATACAATATAATAAATGCACTTTTTCATTACTTTGTCGAGGCCGGATTATTAGCAGTGGCGTCACTGTTGTTTGCTGTCCTGGCTCTATTTGCCTCTATATTTCTTGATGATGAACTACCTTTTTTAAATCCTGACATTTGCTTAGTCGCACATGAATCAAGACGCTGCCGGTAATACATTTAGAAAGAAAGTTTGATTGAAAAGGGTAAACCAACCAACTCCCAATATGTTTTTGTTCTAAGGGACATTTTTACTGCCACAGAAGCAATTTCCAGACTACTCTTAACATCTATTGCCTTCTTGGATAATATGCGAGATTTAAGAAGAAAGAATTCAAGCTAAGTAATTATTAGCAAGTAAAAAAGCCTCCACTACTTAGGGTAGGCAGGGTTGATGAATTGACGCCCCTGTAAGCACTGGCTGTTCCGCTATAGTGTCCTGCTCCCCAGGTTGGGAACAGCTCCAGGTGAGCCACTGGCAGATACAGTATATAAATCAGTGTTTCTCAAACTAAACTTGAGCTGAACAAGGTCTACAGCTTGGACTGAATAAAGTGAAAAGTTGGGCTGAACCAAAGGGATTCTCAAAAAGGGGTAGAAATTAAACACTGCATATATTTGAGGAAATCTAGTCAACACTTATCCTTTGCAAATGTTGTATCTCGCTGCAGAAGCCTTAACAAAACCCCTCGCGCCACAGCAACAAGGAATTTCTGCTTGGATACATTAGGCATTAAACTTTCATTCGACCATTTTCCTCCTAACACAATTTCCTTTTTTTTTCAGTCCTCAAATCAAAGCTATAAGAAGCCACATTTTCCTATGAAGTGCCCTCAGTGTGAGACCCCCCCCCTCCAGAGTCGTCATCACATTTGAACAGTTACCATTATAATCCCTCCTCTGAACCATCACATCACTTCCCACTGACCCTCATAATCTCCCCCATTTCCAGCTCCTTAGATAGAACCTGTCATTTGCTAAACTGCTTAATATCCACATACGGGCAAACTCGAAGCAGTCTTCCAAATCTAATTCGGGCGCGAGGTCTTTCTGCAAACCACTGATATGAAGAATATCAATCTTCCTCTCGGAAAATAATATGTACAGTC
This sequence comes from Neogobius melanostomus, assembly GCA_007210695.1. Taxonomy (NCBI): domain Eukaryota; kingdom Metazoa; phylum Chordata; class Actinopteri; order Gobiiformes; family Gobiidae; genus Neogobius; species Neogobius melanostomus. The sequence continues at coordinate 3,120,157 of VHKM01000427.1, read as the reverse complement.
CATGTTACAGATTAATGCGTTTTTCATTTGTTCAGTGCGCCTAAACCGCCTGATCTTTATGGCAAAGGCATAGTGAGATAATATGATGCCTTGGTGTATCCTCAATGGATACAAGCGACAGCACTTGCAAGTATTTAACCATGGCTGTGAGAATAATGCAGAGACCAACCCATCAACAAGGCCAACCCAGCTGCACCGTACCTTATATAATCCCAGATTTAACTTCACACAGGAATCCATTAGCTGGGGATAAATGCTTCACCCGTGAAGTCGGAAATTTTCCAGACACTGGATTGCATCTCCAATAACTTTTTTGACGCATAGAGAACATAATACACATACATGATTGTGGATTATAAACCTGCTTTTCAGCAACTTACAAATACTTAAAATACACTTGATGAGTAAAGTCTGCCCTTTAGAGAACCTGTTTGTGTCTTGCAGCGCCATCTCCTGACTAAGCCGTACTGAGCTCCCGTGATAGACGCAATTTGAGTGCAGAACTGGTCAGGTGACAGTTTTCTGGACTCATGGTGGACACTTCCAGGTTCCTTCTATTACAACAAAATCCAGTTACTACAAATGACAACCACAGCAATTCAAAAACGGCTCAAAACGGCTACAGTTTATGGATTAGGGAACCACGTTGCGTATAATAAATGTGCTTGTTTGTTTTGGGGGGTTAATTTGAGTTGTGAATGACGCACCCTTTAAGTGATCAATGAATGAAAGAAAGTTTCAAAAAAGTAAAAAAGAAAAAGAGAGAGAAGAAAATAGCCGTTTTAAGTGCTTTATCTACGGAGTCAAAATGCAAACTCAGAGATGGCAGTGTCCCAAAAGTATAAAAGCGGCAGAGTACATAAATCACCCAATTATGTATGACAGCTAATTTATGACATATAATAGTATTTTGTCAAGATATTCATAGTTAACTGCATAGTATATTGTATTTGGCCAAAAATAGTGACAGTAAAGAATACGTTAAATGTTTGATCGAATCAGCCGCTATTGAGGCGCTTACAACCATGGAGCACTATTTTGCTTTAAGTAATCTTGTTCACTTCTTCTTCTTGTGCTAAAACACCTTGATCTGTATTTTCCTGTATATTATAGCGTCATAGATGAACTCAAATCTACATATTTTAAAATCTAGTGTGCTCAAAGTGTGTTCATCATGGCGCCATTGATTTGTAAGCTGAAAGTGAAAGCTTGTCATTCCCAGTACTGCCGGCTCCAGGCCAATACATGACCAGCCCAGTCTCTCAGTCATTATAAAAGGTAAAATATATGTTCTCTTCAAAGCTCTGAGTAGTTTCATTCCGTTCCTTGTTTAATACACTTCCTGAATTTTAGCTTACACTGGTGTAGCACAATGAGCCTGGTGAAAAAGAACATACAACTACACATTTTATCAAAGTCAACGTAAAGTCCATGTACATTTAATCTAATCTTTTATCCAAACCTGTCCATACGCTGCAATAGTGCGATGATGAATACAGATGCTGCTCCCCGTCTTCCGAGTGTCAGCATAAACTCCAGCTGAACCGCGGGTTTCTTTCTTCTGCCAATCTCTGCTCCTGTATCTGTGTTCGCCGTCACTTCGGATGTTGACGGTTCTTAAATTTGTCGGCGGGTCTGCACTGCGCCTATAGCCTTCCTCAGGGGAGGTGTCAAAACTCGGACGCACAAAAACACACATGAAACATGAAAGAGGCTGGAGACAGACATCTGCTCGACGGTGCCACAGCGAACAAGGTAAATGTCTCTTTTCTTAATCTGTTCCTCTCTCTGAGGACGTTTCTCAAATCTTCAAATCTACAAGCGCAACCAAATTGACTTGTCAACTTCAATTGCTTCAAGGACTTTTTTTTTTTTTTACTTGCATTGACCGTAAGTTCCCCAATGTTAACAAAAAATGCCATATTGGAACTACTATTAAACAAATCTGTGTAATATTTAAAATGATCTTCTTTTATAGACACTATTTGGCTATAGGTAAGGCATACTCTACTGTCCTGTTGGCCCTATTCTCCATGTTTTAGGTTAGCTATTATCTTTCTGGTCCTATTTTCAAATAATGTCACCATTACAGCAGAAGGTAGTATCATTATGTGTTGATTCAGGGGTCTGACAAATTTTCAACATAGGGTTAGTTCTTTGGTCCTATTTTACACTCAAACGTTTTGCCCCTAGTTCCACCTCGTAAAATATTTGACTTATTTGTATAAATCTACTATGATTCAAAAATACAAAAGCTCAGGATTAATAAAGCAACTAATTAAAAGACTTTAATAGATCCATAACGGATGAAATGAATGATGACATGATTTAATTTAAAAATAAAACATAAAACATAATAAATACATATTGGAATATTGAGAATTATTCCAATATGTTACAAAACATTTGTAAACTTGAAATTGTTAATTATAAATATTTGTGTTTTTGTCTCTTGGAAATCTGTAAACAGGGTTAGGCATAATAAGTATTAACTTCAGCCTAAACCCTTTTGGAATAACTGAAATGTTTGTTTAATGTTTAAATGAATGAAATAAACTACTACCACCTTATAAAGTGCCATCAGGCCTAGACCAAGATCAAATCAGGACAAAAATAAATTATGCCTAAACTGTTCAAACCAGAAGGGGAAAAAAACTAACATCTAATGCAGGGCCACATATTGAAGTGTATACGGCGTGGAGGGCCAAAGATTGGTGGTCGGTGCAGTGAAACATTTACCCAGATGTATTTTAGAAAGGTTTAAAGCGTGCCCCACATCTATATTTAGGCTTGGAGCCATAATGCCAGCTCTGTCTTACAATAGAATGTTAGTTTTTGATGTTTTAATCGTGTGAAATTATGAAACTTAGAGTAAAAAGTACCACCCCAGGAGATGTGCGCCAATTCATTAAGTCTGAGGGCCACCAACAATTGGTCTGAGGGCCGCATTTGGACACCCCTGTTCTAATGTAAATACATTATTTAGCATGAATAAAATTATCTAAAAAAAAAAAAGAATAAAGTCTAGAATTGCAGATGACCCCGAGTACCACTTGAAGAAGCCTAAGTACCACCTTGGTACATGTACTACAGTTTGAGAACCACAGCGGTAGCCGATGCTGGGTACACAGTGGATGGTAGTATCAACTTGCTCCACTCTTCTCTATTTAAAGCTGCTCCATTACTTTGCTGACTCGTTTTGGCATTCTGTGAGCTGATTTTCTACCGGCTGCACCGGTCTCAAACTCTTGGACAAACAAAACACACTCGCAGATGTTATGGTCCGGGGATACAACATAAAATGTCGACATAATTGGCTCCTTTACTGACCCCTCGTGGCTGACGTCAATACATTTGACATGAAAGAGGAAAAAAGAGACAGCCGACTGCTCGAATGTGGCGCCACGAACAAACTAAACGTCTTCTCTCCTAATCTATTTCCCTCTCGAGTGGATGTTTCTCACATTCTCCACATATATATACAAGCGCCGACTAAATTGACTTGTCAACTTCAATGGGCCCAGGAACAAAAGGATTCCTGCCAGTTTGAAGCTGACATCATTAATGGGTTCGGGATGGGGGGGTGCGACTCTGAAGACAAAGCGAGAGCAAGGTCGGAGTGACTTAAAATGCGCTTTCATTTTTGGCAGGGACGGTCGCTTTTTTGATTCCACTCCCAATTTTTTTTCCCCACATTCTTTTCTTTTCTTTTTTTTTTTTTTTTTTTACTTCTTGTGAGTTGCTCTAACTTTCATTATCGCCGGGAACAGAAGGGTGCGAGGGACTTTGTTGTGCTGATGGAGAGAAATGTGACATCCATAATGCATTTGCTATTAGAGGATGCCACGCTTGGACACACCTGGCCACGTGTCAGGGGGAGATGGACAGGAAGAGGATGGAAATAAATGGAGTGCTGGCAGCGGGGAAGCAAAAGAAAGGACTAAGTAAAAGACGGCAGAATAAATCGACAAAGGCGGGCCATATTCTCCTGGAATAAGGAGGGTTTTGAAGTGGCCGAGGACATGCGACGCACGATATGAAATCCACGCTTAAACCAGCTTCTTAAGTGCACTGCGGCGGTAAAGCCAAACTAATGCGTTACCACAAAGTCAATGTAAAAAGATGGTCTACTCAGGAAATTGCGCAGCAGTTTAAAATTCAACGCAATGCCCTTCCCACCTAACCCAAGAGAGCTGCGCAATGAACAGCAATCAGAACATGACAATGATTGCAATATAGTTACTACATCTGTTTCCAACTTGTCATTTAGACCTCTACAAGCATGCTCTGAAAAGCATGTGGCTCTTGTATTAGTTTAGTGTTTCTTATTTTAGTGTCCTATCATTATGTTCGTGTCATTCAAAATGTGTACTAGTTATTCGATCCTTTGTAATATGTTTAAACATGAATTGCAAATCTAATCGCTACACTAATCGCCCCCCCCCCCCATAATTGTACCGTTCTTTCTGTGGTTTTGGGATGGTATGGTGCTACAAAATGTGGGGGAATTAAATTTAAAAAGGGTTAATTTTGGAGAAAACGCAACCAGGATTTACAGCAACTTTTCTGAGCTTGGATCACGCAGTTTATTGTGATGAATAACAAATTGGTTGCTTTCCTGACCCTTTTGACTTTCTACTGTCTTCACTTGTTCTACACTTGTTCTACAATGGCAAAGAATAAACACACACTTTGTCTTATAGTCAGGTTCACTATGTAATGTCGCCGGATTTCTATGGAGAATATCAAAACTATAATTTTTTTACTAAACTATACAAAACTTAATTAAATAAGCAATCAGAAAAACAATGTTTCCATTTGCTCTGATATGTAAAAAAAAAAAAAAAAAAATAATAATAATAATAATATCAATAATAAATTGAACAAACATTTATATGGGGAGTAAAAAAAACATAGTAGTTTGGCTAGAATTCACGAAATTTGGCAGAAAATTCCATTTGGTCGTTCCAATCGAAAAAGCTCCCCATTCACTCTAATGGAAAAAATTGTATAATTGCACAATTTTACCAAATGACAAGGGCAAATAGAAACATTGTTACAGTACATTGTTTATACCAGGGGACCAAATGCGGCCCTCAGACCAATTTTCAGCCTTCTTGCTAAATTGGTACACATCATCAGAGATGGTCCTTTCTATTTGAAATGTAATAATTCTGCATAATTCCCCCCCGAGATGTTCATTTCATCTTCTATCTTCATGAACTGTTACGTTAATCAGACAATATAGAGGTATGAGTATTTTCTTTGCCTTTACAAATTTAAACAAACACAATTGGTCCATGTTGTTCTGCTTCGGGCGTAAATGTTGTATCTTCACTGATCTCTTAGTATCTTTTGCTGTTTCATACAATGACACAGAATAAAGGGGAAAATATGAACTGAAAAAAGGGTAGTAATGCTTTCGAAATGAGTAAAGCTGGAAGTGGAAGAGGGCATGTGACGTACAGTATGAAACCCTTATATAAACCAGATTTCCAAGTTCATTGTAGCAGTAAAGCCAAATGCTTCTTTGAACATTTAAATCCGCTCCTCTCTCTGCGCTCACTCTATCCGTCCTTATTTTCCTAAGTTGCTCTTTCCCCCCCCTGCTGTCGTTTTAACACTGCTTTATTTTGACCCTGGATAGAGACGGAAGCCCTCATCTCAAATGGTAATAACTTGAGTCCATATGCACGCTGCCATCACAAATTGATTAGTTTGTGAAGCCGGGAATGTGCTCTCACTCTCTCCGTTCCTCGCTCAGAAACACAGGCTGAATCCATGTCCAATCCCTTATGTCCATAAAAGCGCACCCCTGGCACGTTTCCACCCATCCAAAACATCGAAACAATTTTACGGTTAGGACTTTCCCGAATCAATCCAAGAAAAAAAACCAAATAAATAAAATGGATAAATAAAAAATGACCAGTGATTCTTGCAGTGTTCTGTAGCTACAATAGTCCAAACATCAGTACAAAGCTGTCAAAGATGGCACTATAAAAAGAACATTATTGGACATTTGTCTGGATCAAGTTAAAACTTTAGGGTTGACAAAACATCTCGAACTTACAAGCCAAACAAACCGTTTTAAACCCCCTTAGATCATTACATAATCAGGCTTTGAAAATCCTCGATAAAAAGTCTTGGCAGTACCACCACTGCAATATACTTGAAAAATACAGTATACTAAGCTTTGACAACTGATATCCGCTTGGTTCACAAAATCCTTAAAGGGGGGGTATTATGTAAAATCGACCTTTTCAAGCTTTATATCATGTTATTATGTCATTCCCTCATTAAACACATGCCTGGAGTGTTGCCTTGGCTCATTCACATATTTTTGAGTAATCAGTACAAACTTAGACGGCAGCCATTTTAGGTGTAGCTATGCCTCAGTCCTCCTAGGAACGCCCCCACCTCCTGGAGACGCCTCTGGACCTTTTGTCACCAGCCAAGCCACCAACCACTGCTCCTCAGCACAGCAGAAGCCCCTCCCCGCACAGTGTTGTTGTTTAAATGCCACAGCAGTGTGCTGAAGGGGGCGTGTCGGAAAGCTTCTTAAAGAGACAGAGGCCTATTTCAAGACGTTCAGTACAGCCATTTTGAGAGAGCAATTTTATTCAAGGCAGTTATTTTAATTTACTGCATATACAGACCAACAGAAGGTTACGTCATCAATGTAGTATGCTATAGACTGGTGCTATGCGATTGAAAAAAGCATAATACCCCCTCTTTAATGATGCTGCCCCCTCCCCCCCTTAAAAACATATGTACAGCTACGTGATCAGCTAACAAACAGAGCGTTACGGTCTGTATCCACGGGTGACTGCAATGTTCCTAAAAGAAAGTCTGCCTTCTCCCAATCAGCCTTTTCCTACAAAGCCATCAAAGAATGGAATGGGCTCACAGACAATCTAAAGAACAACGCAGATTTTCACAGCTTCTCACGGGCTGTCAAAGACTGGCTTTTAGACCACCAGTCCTGCCCACACTAAAAGTACCAGAGTATTTGGCCATCAGATGATACCGTCGCAGGTACCTTCTGATGGCTATTACACTGTATTGTGTTTTATGTGTTATTAGGATTTGGAAAAAAGAAAAAAACGGTTGCACTACATATATTTTCTGCCCTTTATAACATTGTACACTAATTGTTAATTTGCACGTTGTATTCGTATATTACACATTATTTGTAAACTGCCTTTTTATGCAAATGACCTTTTGTAATGTCATTTTAACTCTGTTATGTAATTTTAATTGTGTAGGACTACAGATGGAAATTAGCATAGTGCTAAATCTGGTGCAGCCATCTTTTTAATGTAACTGCACATTGTCCTGATTAAATAAACTAAACCCTAAACATAACAAATATATATGTTATTTTGTCGGTGATGTAGGACTGACAAGCTCGAGAAATCTTATAGAAGGGAATTATAATATTGGTTGGTGTAATGTAGCTTAAGCTTTGATGAATTGTTTGTCAAGTCCTCGTTTAACAATTCATGGTTTAATTTCATGGACTAAGTGGTTAGTCCTGTTTAGAGATGGCACTTTGAAAGATTGTTATTTTTAGGGTATTTTAGGTAAAAAGGTAAGTTGAGAACTACTGAACATGTGAGTTTTCTAGGGCCCGACTGATATCAATTTCCGGGATCCGATACTGATATGAAGGGAGTTGGCATGGCCGATAGCCGATATATAAGCCGATATTTTAAGTCATTTAATTTGATGTTTTATCTTTGTTTTTTTATCTCTCAAATAGCTTATAGTTAAACATGTATTATTACAGTACAGGTTACAAAAATATAATGTATATAATATATAATATATATAAATCTCTGAAATAGAGGTCGACCGTCGTGGGTTCCTCTAAGCTGGATGCCGATATGCACCGATATTTTTGGCCGATATTTTTGGCCAAATTTGTAAAAATGTCTTGTAATGTATGATGCTTCTAAACGTGTCAGTGTGGAACTGTGACAGCAGGGGGCACTGTATGAGGGGCATAGAACTAATTTATTCAGGAAATTCGTGTCAGGCACTTCAGAAGGAGCTCGCAAACGCAAACAATGGTAGATTTAAAAACAAAAATAGGTAAGTCTCTATCTCTTATGGTTCTGAAATTATACACAAAACACAAAACATTAAATAAATCAGATATATTTTCATTGCAATGTTTCTCTGCTCCCCTTAGGCCTAGGAAGTTGTGGGAGGGTTCATTTTAAAGCTCTTTCCAGTGCAAAAAAACAAACAGGATAGGGTATTGAAACCGATGACTGATATATCAGCCGGCCGATATATCAGTTGGGCATTAGTATTTTCATATTTTCAAATCTATTCCAGTTTCTAGTGTAAAAATGTCAGATAACTGAGGCAATTTCCAATCATTTCAATGACCAAGTAACATAATAAAGAATAAAAAATCATCCTTGTTGTTAAAACCAGCCTATTGTTTTCAGTGTTAGTAAGTTAAGCTTTAAAGAGGAAAAAATATATTACTGAGAAAACACAAACTTACTGCATGAAACAAGCTCTCCTCATTTTCAACTCCTGTGTCCTGTTTCTTATTTTGCTGCAAAAGTTCTTGTGTCACCTATGGGGATTCACAGCCTCATCTCAAGCTACTGCACTGTTCTCGTCTCTCCCGTCCTCCATTTTGGTCTCAGTGCAAACCTGTATCACAGTTTCCTCTCTGTTGCACTTTCCCTTTCATTTCACTCTAATTACACCATTACATTATCATCCCTACTCTCATTTGCGTCGCCTTTTCCCCCCCCAAATCTCCGCTCGCCGCTCTTCTTCTTCTTCTTCTTGCCTCTCGGCCACTTTGTCTTCGCGACTGAATATGCGCTGCCTTCCCCCCCCCCCCACTTTATTTATTTATTTAGTCTTTCTGCCGCACAAACAGACAGTGCCCTTGGGGATGGGCTGGAGAGCAGTGCCTTTGTTTTTCATGCACCTCTAACTAACTCTCCATCTGCGGGGAGCCGAGCCGAGCCCAGCGGTGTGAGACAGAAAGCTGGCACCATCCCAAGCTCGCTCTCTGCACCCCCGCCTGGCAAACTTTGTGTTTCTTCCAGGCTTCAGTCTACCCACAAAGGAGCTTGTTGACTACTACTACAACTACAGTAAGCAGATTCCGACCTTTACTATTCCTCGGAGTCCCAAACAAAAATATTACAGATGTACAGTAGAGCTTCCATGAGAGAAAAAAAAAAATGTCTGGCATTAAAAAAAAAAAGAAGCAGTTTCGGATAAGTATTGGGATTTAAAATTTGACAGACTAGTACAAAAGTCCTATGCATTTCAGATCATGTTTGTAGAGGTTTATAACAGGGTTTAGTAGGTTTTAAGGCGAGACACAATAGGGAAACTTTGTAAATTTAGAGATATCAATTTGAAATGTCTGCTGTAGATTACTGGCATAAATATGAGGAAAAAAATATATTAAGTTTTCTGTCATTTTATGTTTTCATATAAAGATAAGGTAATAAAGGTGTTTTATGCTAAAAAATTTACCACATTTCCCATATTTTCTGCAATGAAATCTATATAAATGGATCATGCCAGATTTAAATGTATGGTTTTATTTTGTTGAGTTATTAGTTACAAAGACTATTTCAGAGGGGATTTTGAATATCTTGTTTAGTTTTAAACTAAGCTGTTTATTAGTGGGGGGAAAAAGGATTAAAAAAAAGAAAGAAAGACATTTCCCCTTGTTTTTTGACATTCAAAACTCAGTAAATCAGGCTAGGAACTAAAATCCCTCTGAAAAAAACAAAGTATTGTTGAGTCCAAGGCTGGAAAGTTTGAAATCTGAAGGTGCTACTTACAGAGAGATAATGTCGCACCAATATGAGAAAATTGCATTTCGAGAAAATGGCCCTTGAAATCACAAGCTCCCATATAAATCTATGGAGAAACATTGAATCAGTGCAAGATCAGTTTCCTTTTTTGTTTCCAGTTGAAAGTTTACATGTGAAGACACCAATTTGGCCCAAAACCTGAAAATTGAAAAAAAAAAAAAAATGCCCGTAGTGTCTCCCCTTAAACATAGTAAGACCCACTGGAGACGGGATACGTCGTTGTCTGCAGAAGACATTATATTACCGAAACAATGGGATTCTTTGAGATTTGTCTAATTCTGACCAATTTCGAATGGGTTTTAATTTGTCTTTTAGCTTGTCACATTTACAAAACCAATAATTTTTCCTAGAAGATATTTGTATGTATAGTTGGTGGCCAATGTTAATCCCTTTTATCCTATTACAACATTTAGCCACATTGTTTATAATTGCCATCTTCTCTGTTTAGCCCCAGTTCCACCTTCCGTTCAAGTATATTCCACAAACTTAAGTAAAGACAACAACATATTTACTTGTTCTTCAAAGATCCTTCAAAAAGACGGACTTGGGCAACAACAGTATAATACAAAAAGTGCATAAATTGCCTCTGGCTGTAACTTAAGCCTCACCGAGCTTGAATGTCATGTTGTTTTTCTTGGTATTTATTGGTTTGGATTTCTTCTCTTAAATACAATATGCTGAGAATGTATTAAAACACAGGAAACGGGAAATAATAAAGCAACTATATACAGTGACTTATGGTTTCGCAAAGGCTTGTCTGTAAGTAAGGCAAAACCAGTCGATAATAGAAAGGCCAGAAACGAAACAAAGCCCATGTGATTACTGAATTGCGACAGATTATAATTATAGTCATTTGAATTTTTCTGTACATACAGTACCTCCAGGTTTGTTTTCGTTGCTCTGGTATTTTTTAAGTGACTGTGGGTTCAGGTTTCGCGCTCATATGCAAACACATTTATTTGCCTTTCAAAGCAGAGATATTTAGACGCCGGCAGTGTAGACACGTAAAGCAAATCACTATGGCAACAATGACAAAGCAGCTTTGGGCTGGGTGCCTTATTTAAGATCCAGGGCCTAAACAATATGCATTTAAATCAGATTCAAATTCTACTATTATATATTTTGTGTGTTTATTAATTGATTGTATATATATTGTATATATTTGTGCTGGGAGTAGCAAGTAGTTTATAGCAAAACTCATGTTAAATATCAAAATTGTGTCAAAAAAAGAAAAGATAACAGTGGTATAACCTCAACCTGAACCGAGCACATTATCTCGAGTTTGGCTTTACCCAAATCTAAAAGCTTCAAAAAAGCATCAAAAAACGACGAAAAAGAGGATGAAAACGAGACGAAAAAAGCTATGAAAAAGTAACAAAAACATGACAAAAAAGACACAAAACGTAACGAAAACACGACAAAAAAAACCATTAAAAAAGTGACTAAAAAGCAACAGAAACCATCGAAAACATGACAATAAAGCAACAAAAAAGACAACAGAAAAGAGGCGAAAAGATGACAAAAACACTTGACATACAATGACATAAATGCGGCGACAATGAGACAAAAAATTACGATCAGTTTTGTTGGTCTTAGCTTTCAAATGAGGCATTACACTGTTACTCTGCAGTCGAGAAGCTTTTACACACAAGCTTATTTCAACAGCTAATGCTTGTGTTTTTAGTCCCGTCTTTTAACATGTTGTGTTATATTGTATACTGTATTGTTTTTAACTATGCTGTCCAGTGTAGCACTTTGAGATTTGGTGTCAAATGTAAAGTGCATTACAAATAAAATGTATTAATATTATTATTATTAAAGCCGAACTGGACAAAATGCGAGAACATTACAAATATAACTGAGGTATTGTTAAACAGCACCCATCCCGAGGCTTTACCATTGAATCCAGTGTAATTCCCCGCTCAAGGACATGCTAAATGGTTTAACTATAGCCATCGAATCTTGAGTCAACTCACCGTTGTCGGGCTCGCTCTTCCGGTCGTGCTCGGTGTCGGTGAGGGAGAGGGCGGAGTTGGCGCGGCTGGTGAGGCAGGAGCTCTGTTCGGACTTGATGCCTCTCATCCACATGTGCTGCAGGCCCGGGGACGCCTCCACCTCCGGCTCCGTGTCCCCGTCCGAGCCCACGCCCAGCGAGTAGCTCCTGCCGCCCGGACGCCCCACGTGAGCGCCCGGTCCCGAGCAGAGGGCCTCCTCCTCTTGCTGCTGCTGCTGCTGCTGAGACTGGGGCTGGCGCAGGTGGAAATCAGGGCTCCGCATGGGGCCGCTCTTACAGAAGTCTAAGTCTGAGCACAGAAGGGAACAGAAGAAAACCTAATCAGTAATGAGGGAGATTGGAAAGACTTTGTTCGCCCCGCGGTTCGCAACGACTTCTGTTTGTTTGAGCAGAAGCAAAGACTTGGAACTACTTTTCTGCAAGGATTTCATAAAAGACACTTGGCTAAACGGTAATGAATGCATTAGTGCGAGATCAGATGAATCCAACTTTTAACAGGAACAAAAACTTTGCATGAATGATAAAAGACTCAACAGTAAAAACTAATCAAGAGAGGTTAGGCATTGGCTGAGATCAAGCATAATTTTACAGTGTTATGATTCATGTGAGAAGTGAATGTGGTTTGCAGAACAGTTTTACCAAAAAAAAACATCACGGCTTTTGGACAAGCTTCTCTGGCAGGCAGACCTGGACGTAGGTTTAATTAATTAATTCATTAATTATTAGTTTATTTGATATGGACATAACAACTGCATTGGACAAACCAGATACATTGTTTTTAGTGTTATAGCAAAACTGCTAATTTGCAACACCTGTCCATAGGAGGCTACACATTTCACAAAACACAATACAATACAGTACAATATTTAAAAAGGTAAACAATAAACAATTACACATCATCAGTATACATTTCATACAGTGTCACCATGTGAGCAGTTTTGACTTGACTTCAGCCATTGTTTCAGACCTCTGTAAAAACTGTTCATGTTCATTTGTCCATTACAAAGCAAAATGGCATGAAAAAACAAAGACGTAACCGAGATGACGCAAGCATCCCGACTCCCGAAATCCCTTAACACCGATATGTGTTTTTATTTGCTCACCGGCTTAAGCTGACCAGGTGTTTGCGAAGCCTAACCAAACACTACACAACTCTCGAATTATGTCAGGAAACGGCTGGCTATTTGAGCAAGCATTTATTAAAAGTTTTAGCAGCGAGGAGCGCCCAAAATCAAAATGCCAAGCTTGATTTTTCTTTAACCATTTGCTACGGCTCTATATCCTCCCTCCGACGGGCCCTGACGCGTGTTATTGAGCCCGGGATGTATTGAACGGCTGCTCAAACAGTGCGCTGATCTCATCTATATTCTCCTTGGTGGGGTGAGGAGATCAGATAAAGATCAAACCTTATTAATATTGACTTAGGCTGAGGGAAAAATTGCGGCTGCTGTGCTTTCAGGTATTAGCGGGCCCTCCAATCCTGCTATCTGAGTACATCTGATATACTGTGTTAGTCTTCTGGTTACACTTCAATTCAATTCTATTCAATTGAGCCAGGCACTTTTTCTTTTTTTTCTTTTTTCTGTAGAGACGGCTGAGTAAATCTTCTCGCACATACCGTCACAGGGCAGAAGTGTATGGGCAGGGAAATGTGCATGGAATTTGAAGAGTTAATTTTAAATCTACGCCATAATGGAGGTGCACACTTGACGTACCAGTCGGAGGAATCAAGGATGCACAGGTTTATAATAGCCACTCATGCATGTGCAGTTCGATAGACATGTCTGAGAGCCTAGAGATAGTGTAAAGTAGCTAGCAGGCTTTACTTTTCATATTTTTCATACGTTAGTGTGTCAAAGGGCCCCATTTTGAAAGGTTTTCATTGTGCAAAAGTACTGTACATGCTGTTCTGTTTTGCATTTTCTCAATGTTTGCTACCAAAGGAATAGGCCACCGTTTTTACATACTGAGAGATGTTCTTACCTTAGCTTTGACGAGTTCATCTGTACCTGTCTGGTCTTCACGCGTGCCCGCCCTCACGTAAACACAGCACAGACAGCGTTAGCATTTAGCCTCTCTCTTCTCCTCTATAGCTCCAAATGAGGTGAAGGTAGAAGCTACCAAACTCTTCCACGTTTTTCTTATTTAAATATGGTTACGTGAAGTGTTACACTCCGCGCAGTGATATCTTCACTTTACTGTGCAGATGCCGAATTACTCCTAGTATTATTACGCCTTACAATATAGTTCCCCTTTTTATCCGCTTAGAAAATCCACATTGTTTAATTTTGTGTAATTATACTTTATAGTGTAACACTTCACGTAACCATATTTAAATAGTGAAAACGTGGAAGAGTTTGGTAGCTTCTATCTTCACCTTGTTTGGAGCTATAGAGGAGAAGAGAGAGGCTAAATGCTGTGTTTACGTTACGGAAGGCACACGTGGAGACCAGACAGGTACAGATGAACTCATCTAAGCTAAGGTAAGAACATATCTCGGTATGTAAAACGGTGGCCTATTCCTTTAAAAACATATACAATAAGGGCCTCCTCGAGGGCCAGGGCGAAAGCAAATACAAAAATGTTACGTGGCTCGGTGCTCAGATACTTAATATTAGAGATGCACCGATACAGCTTTTTTGCTTCCGATACCAATACCGATACTGTGGGTTTGAGTATCTGCAGATATCCAAGATAAACCGATACCAAGAGACTTTCTTAAAAGTGGCTTCCTCTAAGTGAAAAAGTGAATGATCCTCTTTTCTCCATTTTAATAAGATCAATGAAGTCTTATCTTTTCTTATGACGTTACAGATCAATTATCAGTTATATCTATTACTAAACCAATGGGAAACATTGACCAAGGATCATTGAACTTTTTTATATCCATCGCTACATGACAGGCTTTTAGGTTAGATTATAAACAACCCACGTAAAGTTATCTGATCATTACAACTAGTGCATTAAAAATATGTTAGCCTATCAGTTATTCAGCAACTAAACTAGTACTATCATAAACTAAAATACAAATACTTTTCCGCTCCTGCAGTGGTCAATTTTAGGCTTCTTTAGGTATTTCTATCATAGTTTCCGATCCAGCCTTGATTAGTTCTCGTTAGTGGTAGCATGCTGCCGCTAGCTTTAGCATGCTGTTGCTCGGCGCGGCATTTAGCGCGGCAATAAAAAATACATTTGCGTGGTTTAAAAGTAACTAGGCGATTGAATTCTCCAGGTTCTGTGCTTCAAAATGAGGTACAGCATGCACCTATTCACTGAGGTTTAGTCTGTGAAAATTTCATTTTTAAAGCGGTGAGGGCCAAAACTGGTATCGGTTCAGTATCCGATATTTGTAGCCAATACCTGATACCGTATTCATTCCAGTATCGGCTCCGATATCGGTAAATCCCTACTTATCATACATTTAAAATTGCAACATAATTTTGTTCATTGCATCTTCTTACAGTATCTCTCGGGGGAGACATTGTCAGTAACACAAATATTTTTTTCCCTTGGGGATCAATAAAGTAACTGATTCTGATGAGTGCAAGCGTGGTGCAACGGATGGAAATGAGCCCTTTAGCCGTTAACATGCACTTTAACCAAATAAACACTATTTTAAAAGTTATCCATCTTCCACCGTCTCCATTCCATTTGTCAAAAGCTCAAGCTCAAACTTCTTTTTTTGGGCTTTCTTTTATATATTTATTTATTTTTCATCTCTGTAAAGGAGCCGAAAAGTACTCGAAGCCTGAACAACATACAACAAAAGCTCTTGATCAAACTGGTCAATAGTTGATTGACCGGCCAAACAGAAAATAGCTCAATTTCTCATGCTTGGCTTGTCAGCGGCGAGTCAGATTCGTTCGTCAAATTCCAAAGAAATTCGTCAGAATGAGACTGAAGCGTATACGCGGATGAAAACCAGCCATCATAACAGACCGTCTTTGCAATGTGGGAGGAAGGGCATTAGATTAAAAACCTAAGTGAATTAGCTGCTGGAGGCATGTATATGGAATGCCCTTGTACATCTCTCATATTCAACTCTTTGAGGTCGTATGCTTTTTACATTTCAAAATCCGCTAATTGAAATAAATAGGTAAAAATGTCTAAATGGTGTTAAATTCTAACCACCAGCTACATTCAGCAACAGTATCTTAATAATGGCATGGACCACACAAGAAAACCTTGATTGACCAGTAGGCCTACGTATATTTTATTAGAATTTTCTGTGCGTCTAACACTTCTACATATCTTCTTTTTTTTGTGTCAAATTCTTTAAATCCACTCCTGAACAAAGTTAGCAAATGCCTGAAGAAAGAAAAAGCACTGTATCAAATAATGTTGAATAAAGATAAAGATAATTCTCTCTATTGTAAATGGAATTATTTTCCACTGAGCCGGTTTTGAGGTGCGTGCAAATAATTTCTACAGCTTTTTAAAACACACCAATTATGTTGTATATTACATTTGTCAGGGAAATGGTTTAAATCAGTCCCACGCTGAGTAAATATGCACCAGCGCTCAAATCAACAGTTTTCAGACCATTTTATGCAAATTACCTCCTGACCTTTTTAGACAAATTTCACAGTCTCCATTAATAATTTATAAAGCCTTATTTCAGAACGTGGATTAAATCTCTTTATGTAAATAGGAGCGGGGTGTTTTATAACTAACTTTAAAGATGCTCTCGCAAACTGCCTCACCTTCGAGTATTCTATTTACAGAATCAACGGCTTTTCATTAAAAGTGTGAATAGTCGTGTTTGCCGAGTGGTTTAGCAAAAAGGTTGTGGTTTGACTCCTCAGACTTACCTGCACTGAATAAATGTGAGAGCGGCTGGATGTCCATATGTCCCATAAGTATATCAATAAAACTAATTAGGGCTATTCCAATTCTTCTTCTTCTTCTTCAGTTTAGTGCTTTGATAAACTTGCTTGTCAAGGTGTGTACAGACCAAACGCGACCACACCAACAACTTCCATGTTAACCCTATGTAGACGTGCTTCGAAATGTAAGCAACGCCGCCCGCGCGTATGAAGCGTAGCAAAAGCGAGCGGATGAGGATAAACGCGCGTCAAAGTCAGTGAGAACAGCGCGGTACACAAGCAGGGATGCCGCGCCCACTGCTTCATGCACTCAAGTAATCACAATCTACACGTGCGTTCATTTACGCCTTGTTAACCAATCAGGGACTGGGCTCAAATAATGAGCACAAGCGGCACCCGTTACCTGCAGCAGTGGCGCAAAAAGGGCATAAAGAATATTATGCCTTGCAGGGGGACAGTTTGTGAACGCACGACCGTGGGACGTGAGAGCGGCTCTGGGGAAACGGCGTGCCCGAACGCTCCAAGTGCCAGCACTCTCCTGGGCCATAGGAGAGAAAAAGGCGCGCAGGGTCCGTGAGTGACGAGGCAGCTACAGTACAGGAGCCCCGTCACTCACATCTTCCACCTGTTAACTCAGCTCCACTCCGCTATTGGCCGCCTCCGAACGGCAGCGACATCACCGCACACCGTCTCCTCCTCAGTCCGCCCCGGTCATCTCCACCCCCCACGAGGAGCTCAAAGTGAGCATAAGGCAACACGTTTGAGAAATAAAAGTCCTAATGAAATAATAAACACAGTTACAGAGGAGAAGCAAAACACCTCTTTCACTTGCGTTATGTTCTCCCCTCTTGCGCGAGGGAGAGAGAGGGGCAGAGGAAAAGTTAGATGAATGAAGCAACAGAAGCTTAATCGGGCCGTGTGGTTGTTTTTTTTGTGATAACAAACTCCATAGAGGGAAATATCAATGTTATATTGTGTGAAATAGTGACATTTTCGTTAAAATAAAGTTAATTCAGAGGGTATTTACTTTCTTAGTTTCTAAAAAAAAAGCATCAAAGAGCCATAACTCCCATCACTAGCGCCAATATGATAAGAGAGATTTTTTTTTTTTTTTTTATATAGTCGGCGCGCAAGGGGCAAAACTTCACGCGCCAGCAAACAGGCGTTTCTCGCGAGTTTGAAGCGGCAATGTTTGGCGTCCAACTAGAGGCGGATGGGGCGTGGACGCACGTTTGGTCTGAACGCACCTTAAGGCGCAATACATTATTTTTATCATCATTAGCCTTTTTTTTTTACCAGCCTTTTAGTAATGATTACAGTGTGGTGGTTTGAGAAACTTGGCAACGCAGGCTCGAAAAGCGCAATACAAGTGTAAGCAATAATCATTATCATTATCACCGTGTTGAAACGGTTTAGTAAAATATCATATTGTCGCAATATTCAAAACATTTACAGTATTGAGTTTTTGCTCATATTGTGCAAGCCTGATATCGATCAAACTATCATATTAGAGGATCGCTGTGTGACTCCTCAAACATACTCTTTTATGTTTTTTTGTTTGCAAGATTGATTGATCTCATGCACATTATGGACTGTACTAAACTGTAGCGCCCCACCAAACCTGCCCCCAGTGATTTCAGAAACAGCCATGTTGACCAGCACACTGACCAGCCCCGCGCCCTGCTAGTCTCTTCTGATGAGGTCAAGACACGCTGCGCCTCTCACGCTGTTCGCTTAGAATTAGAGCGCTGCACGATTGGCCTCCACCGCCCACCACTGCTTAGCTCAAATTGGCTTCAAGAGGCCAATTCAAGACAAATAGGCCATTTTCAAAAGCAACAACTGGCTTGGCTTCTCGACAAACGGCGAACACCCATGTAAAGATGTAGTTGGCGAAACAAATTGCGAGTCAATTATACGGAAGGAAGTTCGTGAATAGCAAACTCATTTTCCTGTAATTATGGTAAACTGCTGTGGAAGTACGCTGAATATTAAGATGTGCTGTAGTCTGTCGTGGTCAGCCAATCGCGGCCGACTCCGTTTGCCTCTGAACCAATCCTGCAATTCATACAAATGCAGCCCATCTTTCATCTTTCACAGATTTCTCTACAATTGGTGGCAGTTCAATAAAGGGCTGTACAATAGTGTGTCGCCAAATAACTGTTTTTGCAATATTAGGTGCTACGTATATCTCAGGAAACCATCGTTCCATCTGACAGACTTTACATGAGTACTTAAAAACGCTAAATTTCAGATTTTTGCTTTGCTTTGATATAATATTTTTGTCTAGTGAGTCTAGGTATTACTATTTTTCACTCTTTAAGCTCTGCAAGTCTTGTTTTGAAAACATTTGGGAAACGAACAAACAAATGTGCAATGTTTGGTTAGATTTAATGGAATACTTCTTCTCTTCCGCTCTTATTGCGCAGCCCGAGTTTGCTGATAATCTGCAACAAGGGTAGAAATATTTTGGGCAAAAAAAATTTGATTTTTCTGACACATACCGAGTTAGTGATAAAATCAAAATCAAGACTTAAGGCCCATTCACACCAACGTGATCAGCGCCAGATAGGTTTTGGCCGACATCGTAGGCTTTAACACATATCACCTCATGGATAAGAAGAGAAATTATTAGTTTTTTGATATTGCCGAAAAAATCTTTTGCTAATCGTCACCAGTAGTTGCAGTCTTGCGGGCCGGGGTGTTATTGCTTCACCTTCATTTTCGCGCTTCACCCCTCGTATTTTCACACAACAAATACAAATTGTACAATACACCGATGTAATGCAAATGGTCTTCCAGATTCATAAATACGACTGAGCGGTCCTGCAAAAAGTTATTTTCGGGTTTGCGTTTCACGTATGAAATTATGTATAGCCATATGTTCCATGGCATTACTCATTCATTATCATCTAAATAATTCAAACGTGGAACAGCGTCTAATGTACTTTCGTTATTGTAAACAAACTCTCTGTTTTATAAGGATAGTGAGGCTTTGAATACAGCCTTTCATGCCGGGGTACTGCCCAAAGGAAAATATATGGCACACTTAAAGTAATGCAGAAGTAATATTTGCATAAAACGGGCAGCATTTTCTTTGACTTAGCGCTCCTTTAATTATTGCATAATTTAAAGAAAGAACGCAGTAGTGTATTGTTTCCCCCTCAGTGTTATATTCCTTTATGTTTCGCAAATTGTGTTTACCCATATGTTCAAAGTCATTACACATGCATTATACCATTTGAATAATTCAGATTGTTCAGTCTTTTGTGCTTGCGGTTTTGTACACAATGTTGGCTCACGCAAAAATCAAATTCCGTAAAGTGCAACGTGTAAAATATGCAACGATGAGCTCTGAAGATGAAAGGTGGCAGAGTGGTTGGCACTTCTACCTACTGTTCATAGACATGTGTTAGATGAATTTGTGATTCTAAATTATCCATCGTGAAGCATGTGCCCACGGATGGTTGTCCTAAATTAAAGATTAAATGATTACAATGTAAATTATATGACACTCAAACATTACTCACGATACAAAATTGGGGGTAAAGGAGGTGGGACCACAGTTTGGGAAGGTAGGTGGAAGCAGAGAGAAGAAGGGAATCGAGGGTCACACGGTTTAACATAGGGCAGGGCGATATGAAAAACCCTATTGTGTATATCATATCAGCTTTCAGTGTTACTTTCATCTATATTCAAATACACACTTATGCTCCACTCGCAGCGTCGGTCTCGTCAAGCTCCAAGTGAATGACATCATGTGTGTGAGGGACAGAGAGAGAGAGAGAGAGAGAACAAGTTATTAATTTTGAGCTAACTTGATCCTCCTTGAACAGCACTTGGAGAGGGACATCCTCATCTTGTTGCTGCTTTGTTGAAGTTGAAGTTTAAATAGGGATGCACTGATCCAACCGATTCAATACTGGTATCGGATATCGGAGCCGATACTGGAAATAGGGCTGGGCGATATGGCCAAAAAATTAAATCTCGATTTTTTTACACAGGTTAGACGATTACGATTTTAATCGATTTTATTGGAAATAAACTTAAAAGGGTCTCCTGATCTTTCATATGAAGAAAACGGCACAGAGTCCTGCTCATTCATATTTAGATTGATATTATAGCCTACAATTAGTCCCATTCAAAATTGTTATTTCTGTTTTAAAGCAGTACTAAGTAACGTGTTTACCTTAATAAATCCTTTCCGTAGTCCCTCTGGGGGTAATACAAGTGTTAATGGGATGATTGGAGGGTCTTTCATCTCCCCCTGGTGTCTCTGGCCAGAAAACCATGCTTGCAACTTGACTGCCACCGGGGCGGAGCAACCAATACACACTAATGGAATCACGGAGAAGAAGCTAACAGGCTAACGGGCAAAGCTAACTGCGGGCTAGCACCACTTTAAACAGTATTTACAGCCAAGTTTGAGTGAAAAAAAAAAAAAAACATTGTATAACTGGATCTACAACACCCCTCTCTCCCTTCACCTTTTCTGTCAGTGTAGTATTTACTCTCCAAGACATTTAATAAGGTAAAAAATCGTAACTTGCTAATACACCTGCAGTTGCACTTATGGCCTCTAGGGCAAGAGTTACTTAGTACTGCTTTAAATATTCTTTGTCTGCTCTCAAAAGTAAAACTTCTTAACAGGAAGCCTTTAGTTTTATCATCCTCGAGCTCAGCTGTGATTGACAACCGTCTCCATGGAGACTCAAGGGGAAAGGGGCGGAGTTAAATGCTCGCAGCGGCTCGGAGCATGGCTCAGCGTGAGAGAAGGGGAGAGAAGCAGATCTTGGGAAACTTTGTTTTAGCGAAGAAAACTCCATCGCGCACAACGAAAACGCAGCAGTGATTGCTAGAAAGTCGCTGGCTAGTTCCACTGGTGTCATTTTCGACAAGAGTCACTACGAAGCGTCTGGAACGCTGATAAATCGGCAGCATGGCGCTCATCAGGCGGACATGGAGCGGCGGACACAATTTTACGATTTAGCCATTTTCCACATGGTCTGTTTTTAAAAGCATGGATTAATTGAATTAATTTGATTTATCGCCCAGCCCTATTGGGAAAAAAACTCAGGATAGTCTAAAGTAGCCTAATAAAATAAAGTTGGCCACTGCTGGAGTAGTCAAGTGTTTGTAATTTGATTCATGAAATGCTGTTAAAGCACAACATATTTGTAATGCACAAGTTGTAAATCCCCCTGATCGGTATCGGAAGCAAAAAAGCTGGAACGGTGCATCACTAGGACCTCTTCCAACAGCTTTATTTTGATACCCCACAACAAACAACCAAAAACATTGCCGGCGTGTCGCTGATCATAGGAGCAGGTTTGTGTTCCTCTTGTGACGTGGCAACATATAACCTTGAATGTTCCGCAGTGTGACTTTAAACGATTGGTCAATGTCAAGCATCCACCTAACCCTCAAATTGCTTGGAGAGGAACATTTTCAGGTACAGCGAATAACAAGTCAAGGCAGAGTGGTTATAGCCATTATACTCTCTTCAACATCAATAAATGAATTTAGAATGAACGTGAGACTCTGACAGCTTCCTGATGTGCACTATATGGCTCACAGTTTCTCGGATGGGCTCAAGTCACACATGACCATCGGCCAAAGAAGGTCAATTAATGTGTAGCATAGCACATTATGAGTTAACTTTCTTATATTTATAATTAGAAAAAAAAATCTCTTTTTGCAGTAAAAAGGGGAGTTTTAGGGGAAGATAATGTCATAAAGTGCGTGGGGAGTTGGATGAGGAATGATCCGGCCGATCTTTGTCAAGAACACTGTAATCCATTAAAAACATGACTGGAGGCGATGTCCCCCTTAACAGTTGGTTACTTAGGTAGGGTACACTATATATAACTCCGGTGCCCAAAGATGAACAGATGTGCTTTTCTGTACAAGCCGCCACTGACATTTCCAAAGCTGCTCTGGGGGTCTCCGGCTCCTCACCATATGACAGGCGAGGCAGGGGGGGCTGTTTGTTATCGGAGGAAAAGATCTACTTGCAGACAGAAGAAGGAGTCTAAGTCTGAGCTGAAGTGAGAGTACTGCGGAGAAACAAAAGTACTCGTGGTAATTCAGTACCGCTACAAAAAGTACTAGGATAAATACTATGACTACTACTATTGTGACTTCACTACAACTTCTGCTATTTCTGCCACTGGAAGAGTTCATTTGCAAAAGAAGATTCCTCCCTTTTGATTTTTTTGATTGTTACTGTACTGTACAGATGCCACTTATGAAACTAAAGTGTGATTTTAATGAAGAACACGTGTCTTTATGTTTTCATGGCACTGAAACAAGTCTGGTAATGAAAAACACTGATATGTAAATATTCAAGCATATGTTGAATTTTCTCAATGGCACTTATCTGTTATTGCAAATGAACACTTCAATTGCTGCTACTACCATGACTGCTACTTTTGGTCCTGCAATTATTACTACAACAACCACACTGACTACTACTACAAAAAAAAAAATGAAAAAAAAAAAACACTGTTCTTCTTAGGAACAATCAAGTAAAATAAGGGAGACACATTGTTTCTAAGTGATTAATCGGTTGCCTTATGATTATTGATTAACTGTTAACCACTTGCTCATTGTAATGTAAACATTTACATACACAGGATATTTTTCTCAAGAAATAATAACTACAATAAAAAACATAGAATGATTCTGTTGGTACTTTATCAGCTTCCTTGCTTTACGATTGATTGTTAGTATTATTTTTTTTTTAATCGGTTAAGCTGGTGATAAGCTTTTCTACCTACACTGACTTTAACATAACAATCACTCTTACTGTGGTCAACGGAGTACAACAAGAGTCGTTTTTTTTAATTACCCTAACTTTACCCATATCTTTCATTGGAACATGCATAAAATAAAGTCTGTAAAATTCATCTAGTCATATAATGATAGAGAAAGTGTCCTTAGGCAATTATAAACACAGTAGAAGTGAAGGACTGCAGTAATGTGATTCTACTCAAAGACATTTTGTGTAAAGACCACAAAACCCCGACTGACTGTTGGATAAAGGTTCTGGTTCCACGCCACATTTTTTGCGTTGAAAATGTTCAAAACCTTACGGTAGCTAATAGCCAGCGAAGGTTGGCTGCGGTGGACAGTGAATATAACACGCCAAAATCCATTGCAGGTGGTATTCAAACCATGAATTCCCCGGAGTGAGTCGGGCTTGTCAGGAGTTGTAACTGTTACGAATGGCTAATGTTGCTTGTTATGGAGAGGAAAGAAAGGGAGGGACGGAGAGAGGCCGGAGTAGCCGAAAGAGTATCTATTGATCACGGTGAACCCTTGGCTGCAGAGCACTTGTGATGAGGTGGAGCTTCTCTCTTAACACCACACATGACCTGCATAAAGGCCATCAATCACGGCGCACTACGGCCCATTTCTCCTCCTGTCACCGGCGGAAAGAGGGATTTTTTTCAGTGTGTCTCTGTCAACGTGCTGCGCCGTCTACCT
This sequence comes from Neogobius melanostomus, assembly GCA_007210695.1. Taxonomy (NCBI): domain Eukaryota; kingdom Metazoa; phylum Chordata; class Actinopteri; order Gobiiformes; family Gobiidae; genus Neogobius; species Neogobius melanostomus. The sequence goes on along the minus strand of VHKM01000427.1, from coordinate 3,095,963 downwards.
GTTACAGTGTGCACGCGTGTGTGTGTGTGTGTGTTTGCGTGCACGTGAGCGTGTGTAATGGAGGGCGGTGCGACTCAGCAGGTGAGGCCAGAGAGGTTCGGGGTTGACCTAGTTTAGCTGTGGGAGAGAAATATCACCTCCGTGGAGAAGAGGTAATTGGCTGCCTCCGACTGTCCTTCTGGCTCATTGTGGGCTGTAATAGGTAATTCACATAGGCCCTTTTAAGGACCTCGGCCGGCTGTGGAAGAGAAGCATGTGCGAATCTCTCTTTATGTCTGTATCCACTTGAGCTGCTGCAGATTAATTAACCTCGGTGTCTATATATGAATGTGTGTGGGGTGTTGTGAAGAAAATCTAGGACAACTTTTATTCTCCGATAGTCAAAACAAGCACGAGCACAGTTAATTTATGACGAGAGCTGTATTATGCACAGTGCCCTCATCTTTGAAGGTCAACATAGCCTCAAGGTAATTAACTAAACTCTTGGAACGACACGGCCAACAAGAAACACGGCATCAAGAGATGCATCCTTTTATTTCATTTCAAAACATGTTTTGCTCATCCAGCACTTGGGAGATACATCTTGTATACATCTGATTCAAATTGGTGAAGGTCATCTTATTTGTGTCGTGCTTTTCACAGACACATGGCACCTTAAAGACAAGTGTGGTAACACTTTATAATAACTACACCTTATTTAGCTTTAATAAATGATTAATTAAAACTTAATTCATCATGAACAACTCATTAGTTAAGTGTGAGTATCATTTAATAAGTACTTAACTACTACAGCTAAGGCCTAACTCATAATGAATAGTCTTTCACATACTTCACTTATTCATTGTTAAGTAGTTGTCAAGTGTTAGTTACACTTAACTAATGAATTGTACATGATGAATTAAGTGTCTCATCATTTATTAAGGCTAAACAAGGTGTAGTTATTATAAAGTGTTACCAAGCGTTTCTATTTGCGACCATAATGATATTGGTGAAAATTGAGTTGAGTGGATTAGATACATAACAACAACAACAGAACAAGAATAAGAACAACAGAAAAGTATATATATATATATATATATATATATATATATATACTTATATACGTTTCTGTTTTTCCTCTTTAATGCAGGTTTTATTGCGATTGCTTTTTCCCATTTTGTCCAAAGGGCAAGGACGTCATGTTGATGCAGTGTACCCCTTGGACATAATCATAAAACCATTCATTCACTCTCATTCAAGAAAAAAAAAAAAAGAGCTTCACTAATGGTTTTTGACTTATACAGCAGGACATACAGAATCCATTCATAGATTTAGTTTGGCCTGGGGATTAAACCTACATCCTCTTCTTTTCAGGGATGTGTCATGTAACTTTTTTTTTTTTTTTAGCTTTTACCAATGTCATAACATTTATGGGGTAGTATTTTCACTTTGAGGTAATCCTATTTACTTTGGTTGTTTCCTCCTCAACTGCTGAAATTTCTTAAAGGCCGTAGACCATCAACAGATCCTTCTGAGCAGTTCCGCACTTGATCTGCTTTTAATCATGTGCGACTGATTTGTCAGCATGCCGTTGGATATAATGGTGACTTGTAGGTGCCCCAAAGCAGGTTAATAAGCTTCCATCGTGCATGATAGGTCCACTTTTAAATCAAGACAGCTAACCTCTCTACCACCCCCATATGAGCTGCAATATCACACCAACTTCAACTCCAGTCTGCACACGAGACAGGCAGGAAGACCATTTCAAACCACCGGTGAAGCCAAGCACGTCAGACAGAAGGAGATGGAGCGAGCAAAAACATCTCCCGTATAGTCTCTGAACTAAAGCAGAGGCGGCGTCGCGTCTCACCTGGCTGCGGCTGGCTGTAGTTGCTCTGCCTCTCGCGGTGTGATCCCAGCGTCAGGCGCAGCTCGTGGGTGTAGTCGGGCAGGGTTTCGCGGGACGTGTAGGAGCGGTGGTGGTGGGCCCGTCCGTCCTCGCTCTCGTCCGAGGAGCTGGTGTAGGACATCTCCATCTCATGGCGCCCCTTCGACAGCGGCTGGTACGGCTTACTGTCCATCTCCTCCATGGCTCAGGGCTACGCTTCAGACGGTCAGCACGGCCTCGGCACACAGCACTGAGTGTGGAAACAAGACGCGGAAGACGGGGGATTAGAATGGTTGCGTTTCAGATTGACATTGCACGGGCAGGTGATTTTATTGCGCTATATGTTGTGGTAATAACTATGGTTCAAAGCCCTAGTGACATGTATAAATGGCCAGGCCGTATAGCTTATACGTGAAAACTGACTCTTTTCCCCAAATAGAAGCGTAGGCAAATAGGCTTTAATGATTATATATGAAACTGTGATGTAATCCGCTTTAATGTACCCCATGTTATTGTTGTTGTCCTTACTCTGATATCCACTGGGGGGCAGTGTGTTAGGAGTCAGGTTGCGCAGAGATGGCGCAGAAGAAGTGCCGATAAGGAGACGCCTACTTCCTGTTCCTATAAATTACTCATACTCAACCGGTTCGGTCTCTTTGCTCCACCCTTGCTGGCCGGTCAACATGTCCAGATGTAGCGCTCTGTGTTTAGTCTGTAAATTCAGGGGAATAAAATAATGATTTTGATTTTATTAGAACGAGTCTACGTATTCTTTTTCATCCATTTTTGAACACAACAGATCCCATACCATATAGCAGTGGTTCTAGACTGGTATAGCATCAGGACCCACAATCACCCCTGGAATGTCTTTTCCTTAAAACATGTTGTTGAATTGTTGTCGAAAAAGCTGAAGTCATTTTAACTCAATTCATGATTCTATACTTTTTCTGTACATAAATATTAAAAGACTCACAAGCCACTGAAATTGGTTCCGTGACCCACTTTTGGGGCCTGGCCCACCAGTTGAGAACCACTGCTCTATAGGTTGATTGCAGGGAACACCATAATACATGCTTAAGATGTAAGACTGTAGAGATATAGGCTAAAATGCATGTGGAATATGTATGGAATATGACTGTGGAATATAGGTTAAAATACATGTGGAATATTCTCATGAACAAGCAAGTTCAACAATGTATTTGGAAAGCCACTGGCACATCCCATGTATTAAGTTTATGGACCCAATGACCAGGTAAAGCATTGGTGATTGTCAATAATGCATCTATGTTAATACCATTTGCATTTGAAACTACTCTTCACTTCGGTGGATCAAAACATTCACAATCAATCCATGGGCAAGATCTGAAGCAGGCTGCCGGTCTTGATTCGCCTATTAACTGCATAAAAAAATAACTTGGGAGGAACCTACAAACTCCAAACACAAAGTCCCTGCCTAATCCGTGAGTGAACCGCGTGGACCTCTCCGCTGCGAGGCAACGTCGCAAACCACTTTGACGGAGGAGTTGTAAAAAGCACAAAGAATGGAGTGAAAAGACGGCACGGGCAGAGAAAAATGCCGGGAGAAGCCTTTTATTGAACGCAGCGGAACAATAGCGCAACATCTGCTCGTTCCAATTACAGCAGGCATTCATAAACACTATTTGGCTGCTTTCATATTTCACACCAAAGGTTAGCCCCGGATCAATACACCGTGGAGGGGACTCTGATGGTGGCCATTACAGTGCCGCGTGAGCTCGCAGAGAAATGGGACTGAATCGGGAGAGTACTTTCCATGGCTTTATCTCTGTTACAGCCATCGACAAACTCCCCATAAATCAACAAAGTTTCAGATAAGACTGACGGACTGGCTTTCTCACTGCATGGTACAGTGACTCACAGGCTTCTGTCGTCATGATGAGAGGACATTATACGCTGGCAGCTGAAATGTCAATTACAGAGAAGCAAAGTGCTTGAATGTTAAGTATAAACAAAGTAGCATTAAAGAAAAAAACTAAACACTTAATTGGGATTACAGCTTGTGTGTCTGGTGATTCCTTTACTATTACCAATTTAATCTACAATAATATCCTTTTACAATGGTTACTTACACCAACAATGATTCAATGTTTCAATAAAATGAGTTACCCATGCTGAACAGTACAACAGTAGTAATTAATTGCAAACGCTTGTACGTATCATATCTACAACTATCAGCCTCCATACCCTTTACCCAGTCAGACCTGAGTCTCCTTCTGATGAACCAGAACAATACCTTATTTGCCTCATAAATACTGATCTCCAAACGATTAACGCACAGAAAAAGAAGCGATCAGAAAACACTTAATTATGGTTGGCCCTTCTTTCGGGTGCCGTGCCGTGCCCTGCCTGAGGCCTTTCCACCCTATTTCCTCCAGATATAAAGCTTCTAAATGGAGCTTGAGAGGGTCATTGCTCATAGAGACAAAGTGCTCTGGTATTGACCTCTTCGGGGAGTCCTGTAGTCCATATATCAGAGCCATTAGACCGTGCCTGCTCAATACCTCCGAGATCCGATGGCACGGCCCGATCACCGCTATTCTGATACAAGTTTACAGCTGACCTTTCTGCTGCTGCCCCGATGATTTTATTCCACCTGAAAGAGTCCCGTGTCTGGCCTCCCGCTCACCCTTCTCATCCCCCTGTACTATAAGCGCATCTTCAGGCTCGACCCAGTTTGTATGTAAATAAAAGAAAAGGCTAGAACGCACACATGCTTAAAAGCTCAACCTCTGATAGAAGCAAGTCAAAACAGGTCTGCGCTGTTTGCATATTCCACTTTGTAAATGTGCTTAGGGACATAAAAGAGCTAAATGACCTTCAAGTGTGTATTTTATTTTTTTGCTACGGTTTTGTTGACTCGTCTGATCTTTTAGTGTTAGTGTCAAGGTTCAAGACGAACCTTGACATTTTGAGAAATGTGTTAAATATGTATCCAAGGAGTAAACTGATTTATTTAATTTGTTTCAAGCTTTATATCATGGTATTATGTTATTCCCTCATTAAACACATGCCTGGAGTGTTGCCTTGGCTCATTCACATATTTTTGAGTAATCAGTAAAAACTTAGACGGCAGCCATTTTAGGTGTAGCTATGCCTCAGTCCTCCTAGGAACGCCCCCACCTCTGGACCTTTTGTCACCAGCCAAGCCACCAACCACTGCTCCTCAGCTCAGCAGAGCCCCCTCCCCGCACAGTAGTGTTGTTTAGATGCCACAGCAGTGTGCTGAAGGGGGCGTGTCGGAAAGCTTCTTAAAGAGACAGAGGCCTATTTCAAGACGTTCAGTACAGCCATTTTGAGAGAGCAATTTTATTCAAGGCAGTTATTTTAATTTACTGCATATACAGACCAACAGAAGGTTACATCATCATTGTAGTATGCTATAGACTGGTGCTATGTGATTGAAAAAAGCATAATACCCCTCTTTAAGTGTCTCTAGGCTTTTTCTTTTTGTTCAATTAGTGGTTTACAAACCTAAATAAAAGACGTGCGGTGCATATTTTCCCTAACCCCAACGTCAGATTAAAAATTATCACTGTCTTTTCTGTTTTGCCAGTAGTGACTTTCACTTAATTCTTATTATTGCAATTGACCATTCGCAAAAAAAACCGCCCCAAAACGGTCAGTGTCCAATCATATCAACAGTTGCTATCCCTCAAGAGTCCAGATCACCTGTTTTTCCCCCCCTCTTTCAGAGGGGGAAAAAAAAACAGGAGCTGTGCCTGTTCGCTTGTAAGCTCAGGTAAGACTCATTTACCATCCGTCTTGTCGTTTGCCAAGAGTATCATGAGCTGTCGTTGCTGGAAATTGTCACAAAAAGCTGTTTCTGCCACAGGAATGTCTGGTTAGTTTACTTTTTAAGTGCTACAGTAAGCATTTAGTTCCTCTTAGCAGAGCCTTGATATTTCCTCCACAGCCAGGGCCAAGGGCTTATCCATGGGCTGCTGTCTGAGCAGACTGCTCTCCCTTGTGGCCCGTAGTCTATTTGAACAGTGGCCCATGGCCAGCCCGTGGTTCTGGGCCGCAGCAAAGCCTGTCACAACCCTGCGGTAAGAGTCATCTCGGGCGTCTGTGAGCCACTTCCCACACATTTCATGTTATATGTAGGACTTACGCATATACAAGACTAGCTGTAAAAGTTATACTTGGGTGTAGGGCACAGAGGGCTTAACTCTGAGTGGTCACAAATTGTAAGAATGAGGAAGTCGTAACTTTCAGACTGAAGTCAGACGTGCACTTGGCTCCTATTGTAAGCTAGCCAGCGTAACAATAATGCTCATATTTTATTAATACTAGACTAACACAAGAAGAGAACCAGGTAATACAAGAGCATGACTAGCCCACGAGACTGTGCTGGTTGCATTTAAAGTAGGTTGAGTTTTTTTCCCCCCGATTTCACATGAGACTGGTGCTGTAGCCTCAATAGTTGTAGTGTCCTCATCGTTGCATATTTTAAATATATTCCTCCACTGGACACTGCAACCCATCTTGCCTCGATCTGGAGGATATTCTGGGTATTGCACCAGAAAGAGTCACCGTTATGTGTTAAACTTGATTCCACATTAAGTTTTGCAGTGATATATTGATTTGGTAAAGCTATTTATTTATTATATAGGCCCTTCTCAGGATTCTTTGTCCATGGTCAAATATTGTTCAGAATCTACTGTCAGGAGTATAGTTTAATAGATTTGTCATGTATACAAGGAAAGACCCAAATGCAGAACAGCCACAAAAACGCTTTAAGTGAAAAATGTAACAGAAAAACTCCAGAACAGGACCGAGCACAATCCCACACAATGAACCAACAAAGACAAGGGAAACCACATACAGGGGTTTAAATATACAAGGAACAGGGAACAGGTGAAACACATTGGGGCGGGGCAGGTAATCAACACAAGGGAAGTAAAGCAAAACAACAAGGACAGAACAGGCATGTCAAATTAAAACTATAAACAAGGACAGAGACAAAGACAAGGCCAGAACTAGAAAATTAAACAAAACTAAGGAACCACAAAACAGGATCATGACAAGTTTGTTCATGATTATGAACAAGTGCAAAATGTCCTCATTGAGATTTGTCTCTATTGCAACTATTGTAAGAGTACATTAAATACATGATTGCAGCTTTTGTAATTAGCTTTTTGTGACCCTTCAAACCATGACTTAGATTTGCTTGTGATCGATAGTAGGGCTGCAACAGAATCTTCAAACAACACATGCTCGAAGAAGGTCAGTAGACCATCCTCTAATGTCTTCTTTCACAGCATCCATAAATCTCCATTTTGGTCCTGGTCCAATCCTCCTTCGGGGTAGCATCCATCCTCGTTACTCCCAAACAGAACCTCAGCAATTTGGTATTCATTTTATTTATTTATTTTTTATTTATTTATTTAAAGGGACAATGCATATTAATGAACATATAAATGTAAATATGCCAGAATTAGCCAATGGCTACTTTCCATCTGTAGTCCCTGGCAGATCAATAAAATACAAAGACCAATATACAACATAAAAGACAAAAGATCATCACACAGATCATCCACACAATTAAACTTGAGACATAAAACATAAAGATAATGGTCAGTGGTCACATGTCTGATTCCCCTTCAGCCAACCTTTAAGTTTAGTTTTAAATACTATGAAAGTGGTACAGTTCCAAAGTCTGCTGGGATGCTGTTCCAAACCATGGTCCCTTTCACTGATAGCACCTGTTGACTAAACGCTGTGCGTCTATAAGGAACCACACAGTCGCCTCTGGTGGCGGCTCTGGTCACTCTACCACTTGTACTGGATATGAACTTAATGAATTCATTCAAGGATGGTGGAGAGAGTCCATGCAGAATCTTATAAACCGAACAAGCCATTTTAAATGTTCTAACATTTTCAAAGTTTAGAATATTATATTTTTCAAGTATTAAGCAATGATGAAATGAATATGTTTTTTATCAAATATTTTTTAAAGCTTTTTTATATAGAGACTCAATTGGTTTTAAAGTAGTCAGACTTGTCAGTGACCAGTTAATAATGCAATATTCAATATGTGAAAAGATCATACAATGAAGAAACAATTTAGCTGCATTTTCTGGCAGTGATGTTCGGATTTGTCTAAAATTACGAAGATTAAAATTTACAATTTTACACATATGTTTAACATGATTTTTAAAAGATAACGTTGAGTCTAAGATAACACCAAGATATTTAAATGTGTCCACAATCTGTAGCTCCTCTCCTTTTATAAATACATTTGAGCTTGTTCTTGCTGTTGGGCGTTTGGAGAAAAACATACACACAGTTTTCTTTGAATTCAATAAAAGACAAGACTTACTGAGCCACTCATCAATGCAGCACATTGCTGAAGTCAATTTTTCTGAGACTTCGGCATTAGATTTTGCATTGGTAAAAATGACTGCATCATCTGCATTCAAATCAAATCCCTGCATTAGTGCCACTTCATAAAAAGTAAAATGAACTCAGATAGGAAAAAATTCACTCTAACACTCACAACATGACAACACCTTCTTTTGCATCATAGATTGACCACGAAAATGTCATCGACATTTTTATATAGCCCACGTTCTGTAATCAAAGTGTGTTCATCACAGTGCAATTGATTCACTAACCTACCATGAGATAGAAGTGAAAGATTGTTGTCACTGTAGTGTCATTCCCACTACTGACGGCAGAGGGTGTGCCATGTCTATTTGAAATTTGTACCAGCCTAGTTTTTAAAAAGTGTTTGTTTACCAAAACATTACTAAACATGAGATATCAACGCAGCGTAAGGTACCTAGCCTTAAGCCTCAATTATGCACAATACGTGTCCACATTAAACTTCGTCCCCATCCCAACCAGGGAGGTGGTGAGTGCCAGGAAGGGAATTTTGCAATTAATATTTGGCCAAATCGATATGCAAACCACACAAAGAGGCCCATAATTTACTGTGTTGAACTCAAAAGGGAAATGAAAGAAAGAAAGATCGACACTATCTGCGGAAGCATCTATCCATGTCATATGAATTTGTATTAATTTTTCATATCAAAGCCAACATTGTCAACCCTTTGAATGCATTTACATGCCTTCATGACACACACGCACACTCCCCCCTTGCACATACATGCACTCCTGTGGTTTCCTGCAATCAAGATGCCTTTCATTTTGATTGGCAGGAGTTATTGCTGGGAATCAAAGCCCGCTATTATCTGTGCTGGCCTGTCAAGAGTGGGGATTGACTGGTGTCACCTCTCTCTCTGGTCGCACGAGTTTACATTCGACGTGTGCGAGCTCCGAGGTAGCTGCGGGCGCTCACTGCTGCCTGTCTCCAGCGCGGCTCATGTCCTGTTTCATGTCTGTCACACGCCTTCACGCGCGCAACGGCAATGAAAGCACACCGCCATCCCGGGTCTGTGTTCGCTCATCTGCACATCTACGGGCGCGCGTTTAGACACACAGGCGCGCGGACTTGTCAGGCGGTTTGGCGCAGTGCTGAAGGCAGAGCTCTTGCATGTGCGTGTTGGTTTTTGAACATCGCTGGGTTAAAGTCTTACCTCTTTCAGTGCTGTTTCACCATCTGTCTTATATCTGGGTGAGATTTGATGTAATGTTCGATATGTAGGTCATGGTTTGATTTCCCTTTTGGGAAGTGTGTGTTTTACTAAAATAGTTTGGTGATGTATAAATCACCACTTTGTTTTGTTTTTTTTTCTTTTTACACTCAAGGCAGGTGATGTGTCAGTGTGTCATTGTATTGCACTGTACTGTCATAACAGTCTTTGATAACTGGTTCAAAATAAGAAGGAAAGAAATAGGGTGTGCATTGCAAAAACAGATCTACAGAACCTACAAAACAGAAAATGGTGTACCAGGACATTCTTTAACAAAAAAAAGTTCCAAAAATATCCTAAAAACAATTGGTCTCGCTCAGGAACTACATATTTATGTATTCATTCATTCATTACATAATTTCATCCCATTGAGACTAGGCTTGGCAACTAATCAAATTTTAATCTAATCGCGATTTTAATAAAGGTCAATCTCAATAATCGCGTGGTGCGTTTTAATCGACAGGAGAATTGGCCAGTCCTGTCGCATTCTGGAAAAAAATTCCAAGCGCCGCAATGCTGCAGCGCCTGTCAGAATAAACCAAGGGAATACTCAGAGCAACAAACAGGACGGCACACGGGACAGCAAGAGAAGAGAATCTGGTGAATTTAAGTCAGCTACAATCTCGCGCTAACTCGTCAATGGGCAAAGCAGAAACACTCGAGCCGTCAGAGGACCTGAGGGCTGTTTCATAAAACTGGCTTACTCTGTAAGCTAGGCTTATTTGGCCAAGTCTGGCTTATGTTGTTGTCTTTTCGGTTTCATAAACCAGGCTCACACTGAGTCTGGCTCAGTTACTGTGGAAATAATAGTCAGAGACCAGGCTAAGGGTAGACTGAGCACAAGCTATGTTTCTTCTTCGTGGAATCCAATACCAATGGGCAATGTAAATGACACAAGCAGGGTATTAGCGCCATCATCTGGCCAAAATGTATATTGGCCTCAAAAATGTGAAAAAGAAAACATGACAGCACAAAATCAATTACTTTATGCAATAAATTATAAATATACACCAACAGTGTCATTGTCTCTCATCTGTGAAATACAAAGTTGTGTGACATATTAATGACATTATGTGTCATCAAAAAGCTTGTCCAATAAAAGGAACCTTATCCCACAGGACCCGCCCTCATGACCTGTGTCCTGCGTCAACAGTGTTTTCTTTTCTATCATGTGTTTAAATTCCTGGGAAAAAAAGAAAAGTGTTTAAATTCATAGGCACCGATTTATGTTCTTCCCAGTGGGTGCCCAGTCCAAAAAACAAACAAAAAAGTTGAGGTTGGGATCGATCTTGCAGTCCTGTGGATGGGAGCCCTGCGCTCTACCTTTGGAGCTAACGTAGCGGAATAAAGCTGACGGCCTGTGAAATATAGTGCGCGTTCACGCTTGTCCACGATTTCTCAATGAACTCTGTGATCGTTAGTGTGGTCTGCTTATGTACGCGGCAAGTGCTAATTAGTTAAACCTGTCTTGAATTTGTGAGATTAGCCAAGCTCGGTGTCCCTTTGGTGAAACCCAGTAATCGCAGCTTGAACTGTGCCAGGATTTGGAGCCTAAGCCTAGCTTTACTAAGCGAGTTTTATGAAATAGCCCTCAGGACGCATGAACGAAAAGTTTACCTTCGAAGAGGAAATCACTGTATTAGGACCATGTAGATTATTTTTCAGGCTACAGCCATGGATTAGCTGGGCTTCTAACAGCGAGTTGTAAATGTGATCGTCTTTTATACTTATAAATGTGCTGTTTACTAGTATTTCTTTATGTAGATATATAGTTGTTAGCTATGTTCCACTTTTTTGCGTCTCCTTTGCAGATATTTGTGTGTTGCCTGGTGCGGGAGAAGGAAATTATCTCTCTTGCGATGGATAATTTCTAGACAACTGAGAGCCCAGACATACATTTGTGAACCATTGAGATGTACTTTTAGTATAGATTTAGCAACAAAGCCCTACTTCACACTTATCAATAGTGTCTTGGTACACACAACCTGTATTTCAATGTAAAATAATACACATACTAAACAATTACATAGATGTTCTCTGGGGGTCCCTTTACCCCAACCACCCCAATTGGCAGGGGTACTCTCAATAGCTCAAGGGGAACGCGAGACAAAAAAGGTTGGCAAATTTCAGATTTAGCAGGTAACTCACGCGTTCAGCAAATGTCTTATTCTGATCGCACAATGTATATTTTCTGTCATCAACATACAAGTCCAAATGTATATAATCAAAGCCATTTCAGATGACAAGTGACCGATCTTCTTCCATCTCCATCTCGTTCGCTGCCCACCCCCATCTCACGCTGCGAGGCCCCTGTATTTAGCGTTGTGATCCTGCCAGTGGGGGTTGTTCCTGATAATTCTAGCCCACAGCGGGGCGCCCATTAGGGGGCTTGATTCTCCGGGTTGATGTCAGAACCTGGAGGTTGTTTCCTGAAGCCTGGCTAACTTCAGACAAGACACGCAGGCGATCGGCGCAGGACGGAACAGCGGGCCACCCATCTGGATAAATTAGAATTAATTATTCTATTCTATTTATTTAGTAAAGATGCAGTTTAACAATGACACCATAATTTAATCGGGTAATTTTTGTTTTGTTATAAAGAGTATGCACTTCACAATGTTCATTCTAAGCAACTCCTTCATACTGACTATCAAAAAAATAAAACTTTTCATAACTCAACATTGACACTCATTCTACTTCTGTTGCTACGCTGTTGCCATGCTGTGACATAATTTGCCTTCTCTCTACAGTATAAAAGAGGCTACTCACTTTTTAACCCCACCAAACAAGTGTGAGCACAATGGTCTCAGTCTGAAATAAAACACATTATTTGTTGTGACTTTCTCCATTTGACTTATAGGCTTGTGGCTTGCATGTGACCACTTGGATAAAAAAAACAAAAACACACGCATAAAGCAGTGATAGAAAATTACTGCAACAATTAAATGTTAATGTGCTATTTATTCTTTTGTTCTGCTATTCTTTAAACTCCGATTGCCCTGGGACTACGGATGGAAATTAGCTTTGAAGCTAAAATCTGGGGCAACTGCTTCATTTCTGCTCTGCCTCATGTTACTGTACACTGTTCCTGCCATATAATTCAATTCCAGCCTCACTATAAGAAGCGCTGGGATTCCTGGGTGGGGCTTTTGCGTGTTCTCCCAAAGTCTGAATGCTCCTGTTTCGCCCACCAACCTAAAACATACAAAACAGGCTTATCGCCCCTCTAGGTGAACCTATAGCTCGGGAAATGGGACCCTGAGCAATACTCTGAACGACTGACGATTGTACACAAACAGGATGAAGTCTTGGCCTCATCATGTACAGTATTTTGACATCCAGGGTGTCCTTCACAAGATTCTGAGCGTGGATACAAGCAGAAAAGGCAACAGAAGGCGACAGGATAAATGTAACATCCTGAGGAAAACACTATGCCACATCTCCACCAGCCTAGAAATACAAGTGCAGAATAAACCACCTTTGGGCCGAGCGCGCCTCCACACTCTCCCTGTGGTCTTACTATTCATAGAAAAACACACAAGGACGAACGGCCCGGGAAAGGTCTGGGGGTGCGTGAATAATTAGCGAGCGCAAATTTGTAAGACTGGAACCTACAAGATCTGTAGCATGGGCTGTCATATTTTATTTATGCACGGTGCTGGGGACTACACACGCTACACTGGGGGGATCCCTGGTGAAGCTAACTAAGCATTTAACAGATAGCATGATACACTGGCGGTGACTAGCCACTGATCTTAATCATCTCGGCGCGGGGCTAAAGTATGTAAAATTCATTGATTTGAATGATTAATGCGGCCCACACTCCAGATTATGCTACTACTGTACAGGCCGCTGCGTGGAATACTAATTTATTGATAGGCCACTGTGACAAATTAAAGCAATATTGTAAGAAGGAACTGGTCTGCAGAGAAAATCAGCTTCATGTAGAAGAGATTGGATAATCCGATATAATATACACACTTGTAACTAATAGTTTTTTTCTGTGTTTTGTGATGCAAGTTTTAGAAAAGGTTATTAATGGGTAAATGTCTAAATAACAATCATTGTTATTGTTTAGAAAATTAAAAGATCTAGCATTAGGAGAATAAGGTCTAACTAAAGATGTAACTGTCCACAAAGGAAACAACAATAGTTTAGTGAATTATGTATGGGATCAAGAAATATGTAACCCTGTATTTTTATTTCCTTTTTCCGTATTTTCAAAACTCTTTCAGGCATATGACAGGTCCATGGTTGGATGGACTCGACAAAAAGTAAAAAATACAAGAGAAGAGAATGGATAAGCGGGGGTTTCACTTCTTAACCTGATACCTGCCGTCTCCCCTGATCAGGCGGCTAGGGTTAGGGTTAGGGTTACAGTAGTTAACCCTAATCAGGATATGATTAGGGTGAAGAATGCATAGTATAGGACACTTAACAAATGATGGTCCGGTTGCTCGGGGGCTGCTCCCCTCTGGCAGCTGGTCCAGTCACAGAAAAGAAGAAAAAGAAAGAAAAGCCCCGAATCCCTTTTAACACATATCATTAAGACCATTCTTGTTATCATGAACATCAATCAGTCTGCGATTACTGTACCTTTCATGAATAAATGTGGAGTATTTTATGTATCATTCAAACACTTTGATACAGAGTAATGTTATATGGGTTGTAATGGTGATGGTGAATAACGGTAATGCCAACATGGTAATGAATTCTGTATGGGAGACAGAAATAATACACTGGTTGTAGCGTGTGAGATACTGTGAATGTTGACCTGGTATAATGCAGTGTCGCACTTGTTAATATGTAACCAACTCGGTTGATAGTTGTTTTGTAAAATGGTAAGAAATATGCACTGTTGTTAGTTATTGTTATTGAAGTTTATGAACAGGGGTGGGAGTCAATAAGCTTGTCTTCTTCCCACTCCTTTTCGAGCTGTAATGTAAATTATTTTTCTTTTTTCTTTTATTATGTATATATATATTTCTGTTTTTTCTTTTCTTCTTTAGCTCGAAATAAAATATTCAAATCAAATCAAGAACGGCAAATGTAACGCAAGTTGTGTTTCACTCACACAGATCTCACACATAGTTTTAGAAACTACAAGGTCTTGGCTTTCAAATGAGGTATCACACTGGCATATAGGCTGTACGCTCTGCAGTCAATATGCTTTGAGATTTGGATGTAAATAATTGTTAACCCTAACCCTAATCATAATCCTGACCCCAAAGTGGCAGTTAAGTGGTTAAAGGTGCATTATGGAACTTTTTATGTGAAAAAACAAACTTGATATTTGTGCGTAATTGACCTTTTTGTGACCCAAGAGCTGTATGGGTGGTTAACATGGCGGCTTTACTCTCGATCACGGTGGCCTCTACAACACTTCAGTCTAGATCAAGATGATCAGTTAGACGACTCACAGGCTATAACATCTTGCACACCATGTCATAGTGGGCTGTAAGTGCCCTGTGGCTCTATCGAGGCATCATTTAGCATAAGCTAGTGTTTTGTGTTTTCTGCTTCCCCCTCACTCTCCCAGGCATGTGACAGCTCCTTGGTTGTATTACCTCTGAAATAAACATGCCCGGGCCACGACTAACAAACTGGATACATGTAATTGTGCAATTCTACTCCAAATCTAATTCTAATCTATAATTTATCAGCATGTAATGAACCCAGTGCTCGGTTTTAAATTAATACAAAGTGACAACGCTGCCTGAAACACATGCACTACATTACACAACCAGCCCCTCCCTCCGCCTCCGTTAACCCATTTATTTCTTATCACTTCTTCATTCTTCCACGCAAACAATCTCGCGCAGGAGTCATAATCCACGGCCCCGCAGCTGCAATAATGCCTAATGGGACCCAGCACTTGCTTGATCCTCTTTCTATCTGTCCATTTACTCAACAACAAGGCAACCGTGGACCAGTGGGATAAATCTGCTTAGAGGACGAGATAGAGCGAGAGAGGCGAGCATGCACAGTTGCTTTTAAACAGGATTTACACTTCAACTCATCTCCGGTGGGGCGTGGTCAAGAGAAAATCCATCCAAACAAACAACATTGTGGATATACAAAACCGGAGTTGTTGTGAACATGCAATGAAGTGCATGCATAAAAACAACTCAAGTCTCTGGACCCATATATTGTATTAGTAGAAGAGTACTCAATGCACTTTAAACCCAATCTTCAATTTTAGAAAGAAAACACATAACAGTTAGGTATACAATAGGGTTGCACAATTGTGGACCTATCCCTTGGCAATATTTATGAAGACATATTTTGATTGGACTCAGATTCATGATGCACATTGTAAAAAAAATCAGGAGCAGTAACATTAGAGACCTTCACAAATACAATGACAGGCATTTCAGAACATGTTGGTAGAAGACTGAACTACAGGGTAAGCAAAACATCCTACAGAGACTGGATATTTTGTTGTTTACACAGGTCATTGTGCTGTGTAAATAATTTCAGTCTTTTAATTGCAAACACTTTAATTGAGATTTTAATTAATTTGCGTAGTTTTATACAGAATTCCATTTTAATCTATTAATCTAAACATTCAAAGTAGTATTTGTTTCCCTGTCCCTTTATTTGCCTATGTTTATCTAATATTTCTTCGCAGAAAAATAAATACATTGGCGTTCCTACTAAAGCATTTCTAGTTATTAGTAAAACTTTTGCACCGTTCGCACTTAAGGGAGGGCACCATACACTGTAAACCCGGATAAGTTCAATACACTTAAATCGTTTGAGGAAACCGATTCCCTTCAAATGGTTTGAGTAATTGACCCAAAACAAAAAAATAATTGATTTAGTAGAGTAAACTTAAAAGTAAAATTGTCACGAAATTACTATATGGACTCATAGCCAGCTAATGTGTTTAAGTATTCAATATTTCAAAACTAATTTGTTTATGTATAATTAACTTAACTTATTAAGGGAAGTACTAATATAAAACTCAATTGTTTAAGTAGTGCCAATATTAGAAAACTCACTTGTTTGCGTAGTGCTACTCTAAAGCTCATATGTTTAATTTAAGTTAACTTGACATGTCAAGTCAAACACACTCAATACTTCTAGTAATATCAATAATAAAAGTATCATTTTTATTTTTATTTTATTACTGTCGCCAATTACCACAAAATGTGTTTTTTAAAACTTTTTTATTTATAACAATTTAGTTTTCCTATGAACAGTTCTCCAGCGATTCTAAGAAAACATTCCTTTCAGAAACAAACACTACATTTTAGTAGTTCCAAGCCACTTTTCAACAAGAACTTTTGACATTATTTGTTGTCTCTGATGCAGTCTCTTTAGAACAGTAATTTTCACAAACTACATTGGACTTCCAATACAATATTTTCTTTCTAAAACTAATTTTAAAACAGATACAACTGTATATCGGTAGTAACAGAGAACTTTGGTGTGACACACTGGGTAACAGGTTGTAACAGTAAAACTTCTTTTCACTATAATTGTAACTTTTTTACCCATATGAAAAATTAAAAACTATGGAATAAGGAATGGCCCCAGCCAGACAATCAAATTAAGCCCTGGTTTTGCTATCCACCAAAAACAACAACAAAAGACAAAAATTTTTTTAAAAAAAATTACAATAATGACTTCCTGAACTTGAGATGAAGCTGCTGAATCAAGAGTGAACATAGCAAGCTCATTTTTCAGCCTTTGGAGTTTTGGAGGAGGATTGTTTCGTCCCAGATTCAGCATAATCTGCTGAATGAACAGGAATGTGTTCTTCATGCACTTTGGGTACTCCAAGTGGAGTGCATAAGTCAGTCCAAACAGGAGACCCATTGCCAAAGGAAGACTGCAGATGGGAGGGGTTCAGTTCTTGCTCTGGACTTCCGTTTTCACCATTGAAGATGATTCCTATGGGGATTTCAAGGTCACCATCAGCAGCATTCTACAAAGGGGAAAAGAAGAATCAGTGAGTTAACCTGTTGGTGGAGAGTAACACAAGTACGAAGTATTTCTACAGTTTGTATTTTTTATTTAAGTACAAGTTATATTTTCAAATTTAAAAACTAAGACACATTTTGGGAATTTGTAAGGTTTATTGTCATACAACTGTACAATGACGTTTGTCCTCTACATTTGACCAATCCATCAATGCTGCTGGGGCAACCTGTCAAGAGGAGAGACCAGCTACATGCAGTGCATGGGGACCCATCTCCAGATGTCTGGCCAGGCTAATGGTCAGAATAACCTGGCAGGAGGATTCACCTGTTGTGCATATTTTAATATTTTTTCTTTCATAAAGATGATTGAGAACTTTGTCTACTACTGTCCACTGGTTCACTCCTGTTCACCTCTCCTGTTGTACTTGCGTTCTCCTTTCACTCACTATAAAACATGTAAAACACCTTCAACTATACCTCACCCCTAAGCTGACCACCTGTACCTTTTTTGGGTGCACTGCATAGCCATTTAGACCTTTGTCCCCGTCCCACTTTTTCAATATAGTTCGCTTTACCTAGAGAATGACCAATGATCCCCCGATTTCGGAGTCATTAGTCATTGGCGGCACGGTAGCACAGCGGTTGGTGCTCTTGCTTCCCAGCTAGAAGGTCCCGGGTTCGATTCCCACCTAGACGGGGCCTTTCTGTGTGGAGTTTGCATGTTCTCCCTGTGTCTGCATAGGTTTCCTCCGGGTACTCCGGTTTCCCCTACCACTAAAAACATGTACAATAGTGTGTGAATGAATGATGGTGGTCAGAAGGACCATTGGCGCAGATGTGTGCAGTCGCGACAGCACCTCTGTCAGTCTGGTTCTCCCAGAATTATGCTCTATAATTAACTTGCCATGCTTGTGGAAAACACTACTTTTTTAATAATTTGTCAACTGAAGTTTCTTTCTGTGCACTAATCATTCACCTTTATGGTAGATATTCCGGGTTCCAATCGTTTTCCTGGTCTATACTGTTTCTTTCCTGAGGATACAAAAACAGACAATACTAGTTCCATTTTAAATTCATTCGTATTATTTTGAGCAACCCCCCACAACAGTAACCTTTTCTGTGTAAACTTACCTTTATGGTAAATATTCCTGGTTCCAGAGTAATTCCTGATTTATGTTGAATTCCTGAGGATAAATGCACACAAGCATTAAAACACTGAAACGTCTGAAAATGTTATTGAAAAAAAAATCAAACAAGTCCAGTTTCACGCACAATACAGGGGTGTAAAATGATAAAACCTTAATTTGGCAGCCACTCCATTGGCTCATAGGCTTTACATTCCCTTTATGGGCCCTGCCCCACAATTTGTGAAGCGCTCTTAACACTTTCAATGTGGTCCTGTTAAGTGCGCTTTATGTCTCATCATTTAATATAAACTCCTTATGGGCCTTTGAAATACAGTAGACAATATTCATGATAACATAGGTGACTGGTGGGCAAACAGCTGATTTTTCCGAGCTTGAAGAGCTGTTTATTTAAAATCACAGATCTTTTACAGCGCCAATCTTTTCACAGAAGCAATGCTCTGTTTGTGAACGATGTTTTGACCCACCATAGAACTATTATTATCTCTTTAATACATTTGTGTTGCCCACCAGTGCCTCGGACGTGACGACACGGCGATCCCCCTAATAGTGAACATCTAATCAAATCTATTCACTTTGTGTGGGCAGTTCAGTTCTTCAGTATTATGTTTGCTCATCTTTTTTTTCTTTTTTTTCTTTGTTATTTAACTGGTAAATTCATAGTGGAAAATGATGCTAAAAATATTCAATTGCATTTGTGTTAATTTGGTAAATTAATCATATGAATAAGATTATTTTAAGAGCTAATTTGTAGTTCAAAAACTCCGCATTGTGTCTTTATGCAAATGAGTGGGCAGCGAGGAGCAGAGAGGAGTTGGGAGCGACACACGTTATACAGGGGAAACTAGCTTCGTAACCTCACAATGTGGCTGCGTACGGGCACCGTGCGGACCCCGCCGGTTACCGGTCTATGCCAGGGTCATAAACAGCGGAGTTCACCGCCACAGTGGGGCCGTTCGCGGCGGCAGATCAGAGTTAGCGCTAGCTACACCGTTGACTCGCCCGAGTGTAGCCCGGTCGCTGGTAAACTCTAACGGCGCTGATCCGCTGTCTTAAATCGAAAGGAGTGATGTTCGTGTCTGAAAGTTGCATTTACCATCGTGTGCTCCTCATGCCAAACGCAGCAGCAGCAGCAGTATGGTAACATGCGTGGTGTGGAGATTCACTGCCAGTCGGAGACTGACAGAGATAGGCCACTGTGTACGAGAATCAACAAAAATGGAGAGAACCCCTATGCTGAACCCCATTTTCAGTAGATTGAATTAGCGTGCATTTGAGTAATGTAACATAAAACCATTTTCGCTTGAAGTTGAAATACAAAGATTTAACTCACCATTTTGCGTGGATATTTGAGGAAAAGTACTCTCTTATCGACTGTAGACTGAAAAAAAAAGTCCAAGCCCAGGCAAAACCATCAAAAATACGTTTTCTTGAAATCTTCTGACAAACAAGTCCAGACGTCTCCTCGGGTCCAGTGCCTGGTAAAAAAAATGGGAGGGGCTATAACCATTTAAAAATGTGAAAGTGCTTTAAACTTAACACAATTAGTAATAATATAATTTACTTTTATTATTTGAGTGTTTCTTTTGTAACTCATTCTCTTATAACAATTGCACTCAAACTACATTTTAGAATAAACTTAAAATTGAAAGGACCATGTTAAATGTATTTATTCAAGTGCATCACATGCAAAACAATATAGGTTAAGTGCATTAAGCTTCTACCAATGAGTTCTGTCTGCCACAGTTATATTATTTTAGTTTTACAAAGAAAATGAATTACCATAAGTGATTATAGCTAAACCATTTGAATGCAATTAACTTTAGGGTTTACAGTGTAGCATGAGGAGTCCAAATGGATTTACACATTGCAATCTTCAATAAATACTCAGATATCATTGCAAACACGGAGAGACCATGCAAAATGTGGAAGGAGCGCTGCAGCGGTGAAAGGATTGGGGCCAGGCTCAAGCAGAGAAATCGAGTTTGGTAAATAAACAAGACGGATGGGGAGAGGAGAGTGCAATCCAACAATATTAGCCGCTCAGATTGAGACAGTATAGCTGCTCAGGATTACACGTTCGAAAACCATGCAGGGACGGTCTTAGATTGGAAAGAGTCCAGAGACCCCTGGCGAGCGGGAAGCTACTCTCTCTGTTAGCGCTGGACTTTTATACATTTTTCCGAGGAGGTTGTTTGCGCAGTGACCGGCTAATCTCGCTGGCTAAACAGACCTCGACGGCTGAAGGAATAACAATGAGAAACCCCGGGCATGTTGAAGCGTCGGAACGTCAAAGGGCCAAGGCCGTTTTGACACAATTTTACACTCAGTTCCAGCCCTTAGTTCTCTGCATTGATGTGAGGGGGCGGATTATCCAAATCATTTTGGACTAAGAAATCAAGGAGTAAGAAGTTTGCGTCAGAGCGAATATGAGTCCAAGAGCTTAATTCCAGCTGAGCTAATCACTTACCCACCACCCACCTTGGAACAGTATACAGACTTTTGGCATTAAACTGGTCTTCATACCGCAACCAAAACCTTCATATTCCAATAGATTCCAGATGAGGTGTGTATTAACCAATTTCTAACAGTTGGCTGCACCGAATGAGAGCAACAGATCCATGTCTGTAGCTCCCTTTTTGCGTGCTACTGCAACATTAATGATATCGTAAAAGTTAATGTGAAACCCTCTTAATTTGCTGCATCTCCTACTTGGTTGAAGATAATTGCCGGTACATTGGTTCTACAATTGATCTAGAGCGAGGTGGAAACATGGACCTGGCTTGCACAACATATTTTCATCTAAATAAATACACGGTATCTTATCAGTGCTTCTACATAAATACGCTTTACAGTATTCCAGTTCAGTGTTGTTGTTTTTTTTCTTTCTGAAAACGTGAAGCAGCGCTGGCTCGTCTTGACAATCCCTGTTGTTTTTTTTCGCATTTTGTTTCCTATTACAATCGTTTCATAGTCTTCTGAAGGAGTCACGGCATAGTGCTATAGCTTATGCATACTGTACATGTCCTAAGGGAGAAAACACTGACAGAAAAGAAAAAAATATGCTTGTGTGCAACTGTGGAGGATTAAAAAAAAAAGCTCTTGCAGAGATAGCTTCTATTTGTTAGCAGCAGCGGGCCCTTTCTTTCCTCTCGGGCATATGACAGGGTCAGATGGACCCCATAGGACCCTGTTATACCTAACCCACCCAAAGCACCAAAACAAAGCACTCCACCGCCCACAGGGAGCGAGGGGAGAAGAGGGAGGAGTGGGAGGGTGTGCAAAGATAGTGAGTGATGGCTAGATAATGGCAGATAGAGAGATTTCACAGTGAATATGTGAAGAATTGGAGGATGGAGAGATTGCCAAGCGAGACATGGAGCGATAGAGGGTTTTAATTAGAGGATAAGGGCTGGCGGTCTGTGGGCGGCACGCAGCAGCACTCTCCTCACGTACCTCTGCTTTCATAGCCCATCAAGCCTGAAATACAAGTTTACCAGCACAAACTGTAGCCGCTGACGTGCACGAGTGGCATACAGATGGGCGCATGAATGAGTCCGGACACCGTCGGAAATAAACAAACTCAAATTCAACTTGGGCACTGTGATTAGGATAAACAAGACAAACAGAAATCTCAAAATTTGACAAAGGTCTGGGCAGCAGTGACTTACCCAGAAAACATCAAATAAAGTTTGATGTTTGATCCCTTCTCCCCGAATGCTGCTGTGTCCCTGAGCGCTTCCTTCATCTTGCTATGTATTAGCGCAAATATCTGTTTTGTGGTTGGAAGAGGCAATGGTATGATATGACTTAAAATAGTTTGTCAGATCAAATGCGACTACAGAAGCTGCAAAATACCAGTGTGTTATAAACTAACATCATGCCCAAATGTATGGGTATGTAACTTGACTTAGGGTCCCCTGGAATGAAATTATCACATTCAAATTTGAAGTCTGACATATTCACACTGAAAACACCTTTTACATTTACCTTTATGTAGAAAGTATTTATGCTTACATGCTTTGTTGTGGTTCTTAGGCCAATCCGCCAAGTGTCCAATCAGAAAGCCCACAGAGCCCACTGGTTTGGGTTGCCAGAACCCTTGGCAAAACCAGTAGTCAATAAGCCATATATGACAAGGAAAAAAAGGTTGCAGATATTTAGGGATGCACCGATACCAGTACTGGGTATTGGCCCGATACCACACTGTTGTACTCGTACTCGTACTCGTACTCATTAATGTGGTCCCGATACCAGAAACTGATACGGCTTGATGTGCAGCGCAGCACAACTACAGCGCACCTCTCCTATGAAGAGAGCAAAGAGCAACAAACTGGAGAATTCTTCAGTGGAAATACAATATTCCACACAGAGCTGACTTTATCACAGAATACACTCCCTAAATCAGAGTCTGTGCTGGATTTAACCAGAGCTAAATGTTTTCTTCATTGTACCTGCAGTGTTTTCCAAGACAACAGGGTAACGTTGCTATCTAGCGGCTAATTAGCGGCTAACGGCTCTGGCGGTCACTTTAAGCCCAGGGGCTTAATTTATCTGTAAAACTAGCCCAGCAACTAAAAAAGTGCTTGGAAAATAAATAAAAATAAAGAGATACAGCATGCCCTTATTGAGCGAAAATTAGCTGCAGCAAAAATAATCAAAAGACTGTGGGCTATTTGCTAAGGTGCTCTTATCTACAAAACACACGTACAGGGAAAATCCACACGGAGTTGCAGTAAAGCAAAAAGCAATTATTAGAAATTAATTAAAATTAGCAGTGGTAATAAGTAACCACCAATAAGTAACCTCAATACCATTATTAAATAAATAAAGAAATCTAAATTAATACAGCACAGGCATTGAGTAATTGTTGGACATGGACCGTATGATGGACAATAAAAAAAAAAAAGATATGTTTGATTCGGATTTAACTTAATTTAATCAAGGACATGTAAATGAGAAAAGTAATTACACTGATTACCAACCATCAATCAATGTACTCATACTCGTATCGGTTTCAGAAATCGGTATCGGTGCATCCCTACCAATATTTGTGTATTGTCATTGTCAAAATGGTAAGTAAACAGTCTATTTTTCCTACATTTAAATCATTATTCCACATTTTATTTTAGACATCATTTTGAGTTCTGTCTAAAGCAAATTAATATCAGAATCACACGCCTTTCAGAAGACGTTGGTTTTATCCATAATAAGACCTCATGGTACAGTATATAGCATGTTTTTTTTTTCAAAGGATATTACTGCTTGAATAACTGAAGTCTTTAGATTCATCGAAACCATTCAAATTGCGATCATCTGTACGGCCTACTCTACTGAAAAGAAACAATCCAACCATTAATTGAACCATTCATCGCACACAGCCACTGGGACAAGGCCGGTTAAGTGACTTACCCAAGGACATAACAGCAACACCATTGAACGCTTCACCAACTGAGCCACTGCCATCCCACTACTACCGGTGTATTCAAATCTGCATTCGCATTTTACACACTGAGCAGGGTCCCCTCCTGTTACGTTTGTACAACCACTATACAGTATGAGAGGGAAAAGACAATGTGGCGCGGATTAAAAAGACATACTGACACTCAGAACATAAACGGACGCCCGGTCGCACCTTTCGCCCACGCGGCCACTTATAGCATTCACAACGAACCCGCAAACAACACACTCGAACGCCCACGCGCCACGAGAGAGGCAGAGAAGAAGGGCCAATGGAGATGATGTTTTAAAACCCAAGCCCGGCTCATTCTACACATCATTCCATCCATCGGCCTTGCACCTTTCAGCCTCCAGAGAAAGAGGCCGCCTTCATTATAACATCTAAGGTTAACCACAGGCACTCTCTCAAAGATGGTTCAGTCTGACCTATGCTACAAGAGCGCTTTGAAGAAATGCTGCACATGTTGGTAAAATAGACACTTCTTTCTTTATGTGGTTGTTGAGCTCATTAGCAAAGTCCTTTGACACGTGAGATCAAGTAAGAAGATTCCAAATGGCAGTAAATTGATGTTGGAAAATTGGCCACTTTTTCAAAGGAGTATTGATGTAGGGCTGCACTGTGTAAGAGGGAAAAAGTGATATTTGTTAGCTGTCTTGAATTATGTAAAAGTATAGCAATATTTCACTAAACTAATTACATTACATTTAAAAATAAAATCTGTATGCAATTTCTAAAGCAAATGCCACAATGAGACACACACACACAATTTTAATAAGGACAAAAACAAGGGTAAATCGGAACAAAATTAGTAGAATCGTGACTAAAACTCAACGTAGGCTTTGCTTTATTCCTTTCGGCTGAGTTACTAAAATGTAAAATCTCAGTCAGTTTCCGGACCTCAAGGATTTTTCTGCAACAATATACTGTGGCCTCTTATGAAATGGATCATGTGTCACCGAATATCGCAACAATTAGTTTAGTTTATTAGTTTGTTTGAGCAGTAAACATTCTGCTCAAAAGGAGTGGGCTGAAGCAAGAGCTTATAAGCGCCCACCCCCAAAATCAATACAACATTTACAATATAGCATCTACATAAAGACATTACATGACAGAACTATAATAATAACTTTATGCTATGCAAATACATTATCAATCATACAATTAGCAGCATCATATTTTGATTTTCATCATTGTCAAAGGAGAACCAGTTACACTTCAAAGCGGCTTTTTTAACACAGACCAAAATACAAAGCATTGTTTGAAATGTTCATATAGAAAACAGAAACAAAGCACAACGACAACCACGATCTCGTTTCATGTACGATGTTTAGTACAAAGCAAGTAAGAAAAGGCAACCCTTAATATAATATATTTCAGAATGTTACCAATGCCAAACCTTGGTAACATTACCGAAAGTCACTATTTTTATGTTATAAAGGCAAGGTAATATGCAGTACATATTATACTTTGTGATCTTGCTACTTCCAAGTTGTCATTACCATCCTCAATATAATATCAATTTGTGTACAATTTCCTCTTTTCTTCTTTTTCTTTTTTTAAAACAAACAATACGTTGGCTATTATTGATGTGTGTTGTGTAAACTGGCAAAGTGTATTTAATGCGAGTCAACTTTTTTGCGTACTCCTGGTCAGTTTAAAAAGTAAAAATAATAATAGGACAACTATTCAAACAATTTTAGCTTTTGCTCATGTTATTTCGTTCTGGAGAGACAGAAACAAAAGCAGCAATTAGAAGGCTCTATTGGCATGCATAAATAAATATAGTAAATAAAGTCAGTCCTGCAACACAGATTTTATGAATTGATGGTTAGATGAGTGTTAGGGATGTCTTCCCCGGAGTCTGGACCCTGGTGGTGGAGGAAGGGAGGTTGGGAAGGAAGAGGATGGTAACACAGCTGGTAAGTGGACGAGGCCGCGAAGGGTTGAATGCAGGAAATGACACCTAGGCTTCATATGGCTGATGGCCGTTTTCAAAGGGTCTTTTGCACATTGATTTGGGTGGTGCAGAATAAGTGGAGTGCATCGTGTGAATAGAGTGCGTTTCCCAGGGACATATCAAATGTATGCACTCGGGCGAGGTTTGAAAACTGTTTGAATGTTTATTACAACATTGGTCAAAAGTATTTATGCTCTGCTACGTTGAGCTTTAGGTGGGAGTTTAGTTTACAAGACCCGGTGTTACTTGCAGAGCTAAGACATTGACTGACAACCCATATTACTGTATGTCACCTTGGGCAAATACGACTCACCATGCCACCAAGAACTCCCTATTACAGAGGTATATGTCTGTGTAAGCGTCGGCTGGCTATTAGTAGCTCCTGCCAAAGTGTATTTCTGTGAGCGCCAGCCATATGTAGCAGCAGGTTAGTAGTTAGAGGGGAGTTTGGTGAGTTTGTGCCCACTTGTGTTGAGCTGCTTTAAAGCATAAGGACAGGAGCAGAGCAGGTGTGTGAGTACCGTGTCCTCTCTCGTAGCAGACCGAGCCTAGTCAGGAGCTGTCAGAATCCATCCGCTCCGTCTGACTATTTATAGTGGACACAAATCCCATATGGCACCCAAGACTGAGGCAGAAAGGAGGGAAAAAGTCCTACACTATTCATGGACCCTGAATGTGGCATGAGCGAGGGAGGGGTGAAGATCGAAGTTCTTTTGATCTACGAATTGTCCAAAGGGGAAGGCACATAAGATACTCTCAGTTATACATGAGTTTTCCATCGAGCTGTACTGTACTGGGTTGTTTTCATGTTTTGCATCAAACCTCAAGAGGCTTCGTCAGCAACAATGATCTGTTTGTAGCAGGTTGAATTTATACTGTTAGTAAAGAGGGGGTAGCTGCGATTGAACAAGAGTAGCTTATTAGACAATGATGAATATGTAGGTCTTGTTTGGAACTTATACGATTGATAAATCCATGGTCTTATCTTCAACACTTAACCGATCCCTTTAAAGCGAGACACGGCAGGAGAAAACATACATTTTTCATGCAGTGCTCAATGTTGAGATTTTTAGCTAGTTCCCTTAAAGGAACAGGCCACCGTTTTTACATACTGAGATATGTCCATACCTTAGCTTACACGAGTTGATACTTAACTGTCTGGTCTTTGTGCGTGCGCTCAGTCACACAAGTAGACGAAAGTACAAAGACCAGACAGTTAAGTATCAACTCGTCTAAGCTAAGGTATGAACATATCTCATTATGTAAAAACGGTGGCCTGTTCATTTAACATCTTAGTTTTAATGTCAGATAAAAAATGATGCTTATTTTATGATGTTTTGTCTGCTAGGGGCTTGAGATTTCCGACTGGTTTCACAAGCTTATTCATCCACAAATATTGACATATTTAGGAGCCAGGTGTATCAAGGTGACCAAGATGGCGCAGCAATCCAAATATGGTCAGATCCTTTCGGGCTGCGGCAAAAAAAACAAAAACTGAGAAATATACAGGCGCATGTGCAGACATTACAAACGTCACTTTTCTCAAAATTGAGTTTTGTTTAGCACTTACAGATACCAAACATTCCAGTCTTGTACTTAACAATGTTTTAAAGAGGGGGTATTATGCTTTTTTCAATCACATAGCACCAGTCTATAGCATACTACGATGATGACGTAACCTTCTGTTGGTCTGTATATGCAGTAAATTCAAATAACTGCCTTGAATAAAATTGCTCTCTCAAAATGGCTGTACTGAACGTCTTGAAATAGGCCTCTGTCTCTTTAAGAAGCTTTCCGACACGCCCCTTCAGCACACTGCTGTGGCATTTAAACAACAACACTGTGCGGGGAGGGGGCTCTGCTGAGCTGAGGAGCAGTGGTTGGTGGCTTGGCTGGTGACAAAAGGTCCAGAGGCGTCTCCAGGAGGTGGGGGCGTTCCTAGGAGGACTGAGGCATAGCTACACCTAAAATGGCTGCCGTCTAAGTTTTTACTGATTACTCAAAAATATGTGAATGAGCCAAGGCAACACTCCAGGCATGTGTTTAATGAGAGAATGACATAATAACATGATATAAAGCTTGAAAAAGTCGATTTTACATAATACCCCCCCTTTAAAGTTGGAGTTTGTTTTTTTTAGAGGTATTTTAATACATATAATAGGTCAGGGTGTACATGTTGAGAGTGCGAGTGTGGGACAACGGACGCAATTTAGCCCAAGGCTACAATGCGGTGTGGCGTGTTTACATACATGAGTCCCATGTTGTTCATTAACATGCACTGTCCCGACCAAATGAACAAATAAAACTAATAATTCCTGGCCTAATTTATTGAGCTTCAAATCACAAACATTTTTTTACATTTACTTTTTCACTTGTAAAAAAAAAATAGTCAAAAACAAGATATTCAAATCCCCTCGGTCTCTAATACTTCAACACATTAATATCATAAATATAAATCAGCTCTATTCAGATTAAATTGTTCCCATATTTACATCAGTAATCTACAGCAAACGTTTCAAATTTAAATCTATCTTTCCTCGCCATTCACCTGCAGTGTCTCGCCTTAAGTAATAGACTAGGCACAACCCACATAATTTATAACCCGACTTGCACTGATTCCCTGCAAGTCCAAAGGGTAAACAAAGGCACAAAGGACAAGAGTAATTGACACGTTCCCTTCCATTGCCCTGCAGCGCACACAAACACACACACACAAGCACACCTAAGCCTACACACACATGGGGCAGAAACACACACATCCCGCTCCGGAGACGCCACCCAAAAACCACTTAATCAATATTCCTGACAAGCCAAAGCCTTATTCAACACATTTGATATTCCTCCTCTCGCCTGAGATAAATACATGTCACTGTCCCCCTCGCCGGACTAAAAGGCTGCTCGCACTAACTCGCTCGGCAAATAAAGCATTGCATCAAGACTGACAACCTCCTAAGCTCTCTGCATCAGCCACTGCCAGGGAGAAAAAGCCTATTTCAATAATGCATTTGACCACTAAAACCTCCTGCACCCCCAAAGAAAGCTAAGTGGCCGCATTACGGATGCAGAATTAATTGATAGATCAATGCCATCGACTGCTAGGAATTGGACTGGGTGATTTAGTGATTTACACAGTGTTTCCAGAGCATCCCCTTTATGAAGTTGTTGATTACACAGAAATGAGTGAGTTAAAGACATTAGCGCTGCAGTGAGAGACACTCCTGGCCGCTCCCGAGAAGCATCGCGGATTGATTTTCCCGATGCTAAGAGGGCTAATCTTCCATCTGCAGGTGCCCATGCAACGCTTGTCAAGTGTAAAACTCAAGGAGACGGCTGCTTTTGGCAATTTCTCTTTAAAAGAAAAAATGCGAGTGCTGTGAAGAAGAGCAGGGCGATACAAAAGTGATATCCCACTCGACGTCTTTAGAAAGTAGATGTGCAGTCTGGACTATTTTAAAAACTTCACCAATTCTGACTTCGCAATAGACTTTTCCCATGTGATTTACAAACGCAATGAGGTGCAATCCAAAGAATTCACCCGGACAAAATGACTTTCACTTTCAGCTAACCACATGGTAGCAAAATTGATGGTGCCGTGACGAACACAATTCACGCTCAGAACTGCTCAGAACGAGTTGGTGATGGATTAAGGGCCTTAAAATGTGGAGAACAATAAATGATTTCATAATAACAAACTCATGAACATGAATTATTTATCGGTCTATGACTATGTAAGGACTGTTACACTAAAGCCAAAGTTTAGGTTGTTAAGCTTAATTTCTTAAAATGTAACTTTGCTTTACAACAATCACACACATAGACACCGAGGACAAAATGGACATCATGGCATTCCGAAAAAGAGAAAACTCACACTATTCTACTTTGCCGAACTCGTAATGATATGACACTCCCCAAAGCAAAGCCTTGGACACACGAGGACGCATCTGCTTCAATGTGTTTTTTTTTCTATCTGAAACAGAAAAGAAAAGGGGAAAAAACCCTGAGTGGTTCCTCTCGTTCCCCTCAACTCTCACCTCATCTCGGAATCTGCTCTCTCAAAGGGCTAAGGACACAGACAGCATTCACACACTGGCCTTGACGAAAAGAAAGGGAAAAAAATCTTCCTCTCTACAGAGACACGGGGCACCCGTACAAAAGCCACAGGACAAAACCAGTGAGGATCCGTGGTCTTGGAGATTTTTCCGCTGTGAGACGATGAGACAGGCTTTCAGCGTAGGACCTTATTATGGAGGAACTCACAAGTTCGGCTCAAGGTTACGCCTCATTGTGGCTTAGTTAACAATAGAGCACATTCACAACATATACAATAGAAGGAGCAGGATATATACAGTGTATTTCCTGAATGTACGGGTTGTTAGTATTTTCACCCATGCCAGTTCAATATATAATAATTATCAGTGTGAAAAGGGCAGTCACAGATAAAGAAATCTCACAGGCTCAAATCAATAGTTCTTTCGAATGCATTATAATCACAGCAAACACTGATAATCAGTGGTACAGTCATGTCAATACAGTAAGCCTGAAGATGGAAGAAACAATTAATCCCCATTACAATGTCAAAGATACAGTATCCTGTCCATGTTCTTAATTAGGCGTTTCTTAATTTAGAAGTTAATATTTATATTCTTATTTCTCTAAATGTAAATGTTCCTGGACATTAAAACATTCACTTTGAGCAGAATTTTGGTTTTATAACCTACATTGCAAATCTAACCAAAAAGCATATCTGAAAAATCACATGTATGTTTTCCAAAGTGGTGCAATATTAATGTAACACTATTTCCAGACAAATTAAGGAAATGAAATCATTTATACATTTCTGCTTGTACGAACCAGCATTTTTAAAACTATCGAAAAGACGAGGTATATCGATAAATTGTCATTTGACTTGTGCCTGCAGTGATATAATTTAAAGAATGTGTGGCTTGTTACACTTTTTCCCCCTTGCCCCATATGAGATTATCTGCAAAGATTGGTCACAGTCACTAGATAAACTAATCAGATGAGCTCCAAATCAATAGTACATTCTGGAAAATGTATTACAACAAATAGGGACTTGAATATTGCATTCGATATTACAGAACTGTTCTCCAATTCTCCATCTTATTGTCCAGCGCCTCTTTCTCATTTAATGTGCATACTTAATGCAAAACAAAACATAGACTGACAAAATACACAACTACATGTACAATCTAAAGTCAGGAAAGAGCTAACAAATGGTTCTTGTTTATCTAATTCAAATGACATTATGTGCACAGATTTCACTGAGATTTGGATAAGCCATTTGAGATTCAAATTAAAAGTCTGCATTAGTACCACTTGATTAAAAGTCAAATTACCTTGAGATGCTCTATAGTCAAAGCCTCCTTTATCCCAACAACAACACAGCAACCTGTTCAACCAGTTCATCGTAAAGGAGGCTCAAATACATCTATTTTCTGCAGTGGCACATTTCAGATTTAATGATCCCGGGGGAATCATCTTGACATTCATTTGGCATGCAGTATGTTCATATTATAAGGTCACCTACGCCTTTTCTTGCAATACAATAGTGAGGGTTCATACACATGTTCTTTTGTTCAAACCTATGGGAAAAATCTAACTAACTAACTAAAACTATTTTCTGTGAATCATTGTCATGCTCTCTCGAAATATTTCTTCCACCTTTTATTGTTAATAACTACTAAAGCAATTGGGCAAAATTCCTTTTATCAAATCCTTTATATGCAAGAACCTCATTAGTTGAAGCTTAAATGGTGTGAAAAAGACATTTACAAATATATTCTGGTATTTTACACACATTAGCTACACCACTAAGCATGGTAAAGCATTAGTAAATAAACCTTTTACAAAGCATCCTTCATCATTACCAACCATTCTTTAGCATTTGTGACAGAAATAGTGATTAATGTTGACTATGAATATATATTTTGGAAAACTAGCACCCACTTATCTGCAGTGTTACTATAAGCCTGTCACGATAGCAAAATTCGATATATTGAGGAAGGAAAATATCACGATAAACAACATTATCGACTGATATATTTTAAACTCTAAAGCATGAAAATTACAGTAAACCTTTTTTTTTTGTTTAATCTAAATTTCTTTCCATATAACAATATTGCTTGAACTTTTATGCGATGGCTTAATTGGAAACACTACTGTAAATATATGATCCAACACCACTCAAGAGTGGCCCAATCTGTCAAAATTACTTTAAAACATCCACATTTCAATTCTTTCCTCTGCTTGATCTAAAGCTTAAGTTGCAAGTCTTTAGAAATTGTGAATGCGTAAATGTGCTGTGTTTGGAGCATAAACAATATGATAGTGGGCATTAACAGCATTAAAGTGATTGTCTGTAAGTTTGCAAAGTGAGAAGAGATAAACAATCAAGCTCCTCCCCTCTTGGACCAGAGAAGCCCTTCTGAGTTTGCAAAATGAGGAGTGCGGGGACAGAATTTTTCAAAAAAGGAAAACAATCAAGCTCCTCCCCCATCTTCCTGATTGGACCTGACAGGGCGGTTCACAGGATCTCATTGGTCAAAGTGGTATCCCATGGATTCTGATTAGTTTCTGAAATCAGCAAAGGAAGAGAGAAAACAATATTTGTATTTAAAGAGGGGGTATTATGCTTTTTTCAATCACATAGCACCAGTCTATAGCATACTACAATGATGACGTAACCTTCTGTTGGTCTGTATATGCAGTAAATTAAAATAACTGCCTTGAATAAAATTGCTCTCTCAAAATGGCTGTACTGAACGTCTTGAAATAGGCCTCTGTCTCTTTAAGAAGCTTTCCGACACGCCCCCTTCAGCACACTGCTGTGGCATCTAAACAACACTACTGTGCGGGGAGGGGGCTCTGCTGAGCTGAGGAGCAGTGGTTGGTGGCTTGGCTGGTGACAAAAGGTCCAGAGGCGTCTCCAGGAGGTGGGGGCGTTCCTAGGAGGACTGAGGCATAGCTACACCTAAAATGGCTGCCGTCTAAGTTTTTACTGATTACTCAAAAATATGTGAATGAGTCAAGGCAACACTCCAGGCATGTGTTTAATGAGGGAATGACATAATAACATGATATAAAGCTTGAAAAAGTCGATTTTACATAATACCCCCCTTTAATATTACTTATGTTAGGTCAAATTTCAGACCCAGATGCTCAATTATACACAATCGATTAAATTTGTAAAACATTTTAACATACACACATACACACATCACTTTAAAATGTATTTCCTTCCTGTATAAACTCAGTAACTGTAAAAAAATTTTTTTTAAATAAAGCGTTACAAAGAAAATAATGGGCCCATAATAATAATTCTGAGCCCAAAATATATTGTTAATCTGTCATTTATTGAACGATAAGTCGTAAATGCTTTATGGTGAAACTCTGGCCTGGAAAACATTACTATTTTATCAATAACCGCTCTGAAAACAAGCTCACATTCCACATGCACGATCTGTTATAAACTGTGTAACATTTAAACAGCGTGAATTAGTCATGAATTTTGAAAATGCGTTATTTTTTTTGGCACCGCTAATATTTTTCTCTTGCTCGCACCCTTTCCCTTTGTGCCACTTTGGCTTGGTATTTCGGTTTGGCAATCAGTGAAAAGGCAATTTTGTTTTTTCATGCAAAATCTTGAAATGCATCCCAGAGTTCAACGCTGGATCACGGCGGAAGTTGAAGGGAAAATAACCTTTTTGGCCCCGCAACAAATCGGCGCCGGGTAAATACTTGCGTCGTACAGTAGTGCATTGTGCAAGACATGGCTTCCAGCAGAGACGTATCAAGCGCCGTTTTGGAGCCATTCATCTTCTCCCAGAGTTAATAATTCATGATCATCGCAAAAGTAGAGCTATGAATATTACTGATGATACACGCGAGGCTATTTACCAGTCCGCAGCAAATAGATGAAGTCGTTTAGGAGAGCAGGACGTGCATAGAGGCTTCAGTGTGTTTTATGTGCTTAGATAAATTACGCTGCAGCCACACAGCAAAAACTTCCACACACGAGTTCAAAATCAGTCCAAAATATTTATACGGTAATTTATTTTCAGAATGTTCCCACAGGATTTGAATGCGTCAGAACTTAACCTTGACAGAGAGCAAAAGGCGCGGGGATTTCTGTTTAGAGGTCGGTGTGTTTGCAGGGCTAAAGTGCCCACTATTCTGTCTGATGAACACTTAGCACAGGAGTCACCAAGACCTTAACCAGCTAGTCCTGCTGGGATTGAACCAGCGTGGTTGTTCACTGGGCACAAAAGGGGGGCCGCAGATGTGTGTTATTGGTAGAGGTATGCAATTTATCGTTTATATATCGTCTAAAATATCGAAAATGGCAAAAAGTAGAGAAAAAATTGGGGGAAATGGTTAAAGGGGGGTATTATGTAAAATTGACTTTTTCAAGCTTTATATCATGTTATTATGTCATTCCCTCATTAAACTCATGCCTGGAGTGTTGCCTTGGCTCATTCACATATTTTTGAGTAATCAGTAAAAACTTAGACGGCAGCCATTTTAGGTGTAGCTCTGCCTCAGTCCTCCTAGGAACGCCCCCACCTCCTGGAGACGCCTCTGGACCTTTCGTCACCAGCCAAGCCACCAACCACTGCTCCTCAGCTCAGCAGAGCCCCCTCCCCGCACAGTGTTGTTGTTTAGATGCCACAGCAGTGTGCTGAAGGGGGCGTGTCGGAAAGCTTCTTAAAGAGACAGAGGCCTATTTCAAGACGTTCAGTACAGCCATTTTGAGAGAGCAATTTTATTCAAGGCAGTTATTTTAATTTACTGCATATACAGACCAACAGAAGGTTACGTCATCATTGTAGTATGCTATAGACTGGTGCTATGTGATTGAAAAAAGCATAATACCCCCTCTTTAAAACTGGGGGGGAAATGGGGGAAATTAAGCTTCTGCGCAAATTCAACCTGGAAGACCTACCCACAGCACTGATTCATTCACTCATCACAAATTAACCAATCACAGCCCCATCTCAAGCCACACCTTCACGACAGCCGCTCAGCCGTTTCCCAGCTGTGTTGGGACCCTCCTCCGCCTGGCCTCTCCTCAGCTCTGCTCGTCGTTGTCAAGTGGCCACCCCGGTTCTCATCCTCTACCACCACCAGTGTCCAGACTCCGCGGGGAAGACTCCATCAATCATTCATTATTGCGTATTTCATTTAATTGTGTATTTCATATTGTTAATTCAGTCTTTTGCTCCAATTATGATTCATGTCTAATAAAACTCTCCTAATGCCACTCTGTTTCTGTGAGTCTTTTCAGGTTGTGTTTTTTTCTTTTGTATTCTGTCCAGGACAATTATCTTTTTGCACGACAAAGCCATGTAGCACACTTTTGCATGTTTCTGACGGTTTGCAATAATATCTCTTCATTATCGTTGTCGAGAACGTCCCCAAATATATTGAGATATTCATTTTTGTCGATATAGTCCAGCCCTAGTTATTGGCAACAGAACAAGGACAAGATAAAGTAGAAAAGGTTATCTGTAAATTAGTCTTTAATGGTGCTTTAATAGCATAAGTAGAAGCAAATAAGTCATATTTTCAGTTACCAGCATCCAAAGACACTGCTGTGCAATTCACTAGTCCAGAATATCAACACCAATGAGTTTTGTGAGTGTTGCGTAAAACGTGAATCCGGGTTTCTGTGACGTAGCCCCTTAGCAACGAAGCCTGCAATATTACCGGTAGTTACGGGCATAGACATATTATTAATAGACCGTCAATACTCACTCCTCCCCGTTTACCATAATGACCACGTTCGAGGGGGAAATCATGGCGGATTTACAGACTCCTCCTCACCAGCTCTGATGAAGCATGTTCCTAATAAGGGCATAAGGGCGGGATCTTCACTGTAGACTCGGCCCTTGCGTGACGTGTAGCTCGCGCAGCTCCAATGCTAACAGTCAGACCCCGTTAAGTACGAGATTTCTCAAATTTATCCTACCATAACCAGCCCGGTGCCTCTAGTTGTGTCTAACTCAGCGTAATCACAGAGGGAATATCTAGCTCTAGACAGTTCCAAACAATTAGGCACCGGGCATTAAAGTGTCTAAAGTCCAATGCATTCCAATGGGGGCGTAGTGGGTATATGGCGGTACTACAGCAATGGCGGAGCAATGGCGGCCTCCAATGTCGTCGTCGCAAAGCAGAGCAGCCAGCACCCATTGGTTACGGGTAAGCTGTTTGAGTGGTTCACATGCAGCGAACATGCCAAACAGGTGGTGTGTGGCAGGTTGCACCATATAAATGTGCATAAATGGCGTTAGTCGTATGAGCCTGTTGCTACATAATGTGCATGTATGATAGGCATCGGCTTTACGGACCAGTAAATTGAGCTTTTTCTCCTCACATGGTCTGGAATGGTGAAGCCAGTCCCTACTATGGCGAGGTAAGACCATTCGTTTCATGGAATTTATATCATTTCTGAAGTTTCTCCATAATAAACATAGCATTAGATGATGTTTTCATGGCCATCAGTGATACGCGGGTCAATGTATAACCCCGTACCCGACAGACGTTTTCAACTAACCCGCCTGCAACTCGGGCCGGTTAGTTGAAAACGTTAGTTACCCAATAAAATTATAATAATATTATACCCAACCCACATGTCTGTACCTAGTACTATATAAATGACAAAGGTTTACTTGGCATCTTTATTTCAAACGACCCGACCGACCGCAACCTGAATATCATTACAAATATTTTTGGATGACTCGTAACTGTGGGTAACCGTTGGTGACCGCAGGCACCCGCGCATTTCGGATAAACCCACCCATCACTGGTGGCCATGGGATGTGGATCCGACCCACAATGAGCAGAAAAAACTAAATGTGTATTAACATTTGGATCAGACGCCACTTTTATATGTTAATTTTTGTCATTAACTATATCATTAATTACTTATAACCAGCCTTTGGCATCACCTAAATGAAGTTGATAGGTTAACAACAGCTGAAAACATCTGGATTGTTCATAATTCGCTATGTTTCAGGCTAAAAATGCTAATGTCTAAAAATAAATTGACCCCACACAGCATTCTCACAAGTTTAACTTTTTATTTTTTGTTGTATAATGCGTTAAATGTAAAAAACTACTAAGTCTCAGATTAGAGTCTTTTTTGCATTGCAGTGAATCCGAGTCTAATATGGCTCCATCTAACTATAGCAAGATTTAAAGGTCTATTACCCCTTTTTTTTTTTATAACACAGACTTGAGGCATAGTTTTGGCCTCAATTTGCTGTATAAACCAGGTACGTTTTTAAGAGGATTTAGCAATGTGACATGGTTGAAAATAACACTAATTCACAAATAATAATAATTAAAGTACATTTTGCAAATTAGAATCTTTGCCTCGGACCTGGCACAGCTCTTCAGTGCGCTGTTGTTCCACCGGAAGGACATTAGACAAATGGAGTTACAGTATATCTTTCACAGAAGCCAATTCACACCCACGGGGACACATTTCTCACCGCAAAATTGTTATTAATCAAGTCAGCAGACAAGTTTGGACAGGGCCGAATCAATGTTTGTTTCTTCCCCAATTTACTACCACATAAATTGTCCTTCGCTTCAAAGCCTCAAAGTGCACATGCCGGCCTTGGCGTCTGAATAATTAAGTTCTGAAAATCTATTAAAATTGTGTTGACTTTTTTTTTTTTTTTTCTCGCTGTTTGACATAAAAGGACAAAGAGAGCCGGCCTGTCAGACAGATGCGGGGAGTCGTACCTTGAAAACCACTCGTTGTTGAAAGGGAAATTATCACATCCATCAAAACAAAGCAGAGGAAAGTTTGCACATAATCAAGAAAGACAAGGCCTAATTAACCACCTACGGCTTCGTACAACTTCAAGATCCGAACCAAAAAAAAAAAAAAAGTTGAGACGCATCTGTAAAGTGTAAACAGAAAGCAAGGATCTGCGTGCTTCCTTATTCCAGATTCCCTCAGCAATAAAAAGCAGCCCGATTTGAATTTAGAAATAATAATAAAAATGTGACAAGGATGGAAACTTAATTAGACTACTGGAAAAACGTTGAAGCAGCATTCTGCCTTTTAGTTATATTATTTGGCAAGGTGTCAGAAAAGTTACAGAACATAATTCTTTTTCTTTTTTTTTCTAGATCTGACAACCAGGGGAAGCCAAGAAGAAAGTTAAATGTATTTCCCATCAAAACCACCATGCCTTAATGAAAATGTTTTGACCAACCGCCTTAACCTCTTAACCCCCACCGTAACCAAGCACATTTTTCTCCAGATCAGCTTTACCCACATCTAAAAGCTTCTCGACTGGAGTTTACAGCCTATTAGGCCAGAGTATTGCCTCATTTGAAAACTCAGACCTACAGAACTGATCCAAGATTTTTTTGCCGTCTGTTTTGCTGCGTTTTTGCCGCTTTTTTTGTAACTGTTATGTTGCTTTTACATCACTTTTTTCGCTGTCTGTTGCAAGGCCTTGTAATTAGGGATGTAACGATATTGACAATATCACGATATCGCGGTTGTAAAAGTGCCTCGATATCGTCGTGGTCTTGTTACGATATTTAAACGGACAGTTATCCGTCAAAAACAACTTGAATAAGTAGGATCCCGCGGGAAAAAACATTGTAAACTACATAGACCATGATCCTTTGCGCTGCGTCGTCACAACAAATGAGCTGTTGAGCCAATAGGAGCGCATGTTGTACGCTGTACTGTCCACACAACAAGTGAACATGGCGGTTAGCGGCGACCAAAGTGGGGCTCCCGTGGATGAAAACGCCCCCGAAGTTGTGCCAACCCCTGCAGCTTTTAAGTCACACGTATGGCAGCATTTTGTTTTCCCTGTGTCAAAAAATGCTAAAGGAGAGAGGGTGGCGGACAAACAATGGACCATGTGCAAGCACTGCCACGCGAAATTACGATAGATCACGGGAAACACCAGCAACATGCGGAGCCATCTGACGACCCATCACCTTTTTTCTGGAGGTAACAGGTGCGCATTGCTCGCAAAGCTTGCAGCTCAACAAACTGAATCAAAGTCTGTCCATGAATATTAACACTGTAGCCTAGTTTCATGTTTAAAAGCACCAATGAGGATTATATGAAATGTGGCAATGCATTGTTTTTGTTTACAGTTCTACTTGCTCAACGATATATTGATGTTAATGACTTGAAGTTGCACTTTAAAAGCATTAAGTGATCAGCGTTTACGTATGTTTTTATGCTCCATGAATATAACAATAAATGGCCTAGTGACTGGCAAAAGGAGTTTAAATGTCACTTTTTTTATTATCATCATAAACTCAATATCGTGAGCTATTTTACAATACCGTGAGCCTCTCCACAATATCGCAATAAATATCGTACCGTGAGCTCAATATCAATATCGTATCGTATCGTGAGATTATGATATCGTTACATCCCTACTTGTAATATTACTACGCCTTTCAATATAGTAGTATAGGCGTAGTAATATTACTACGCCTATACTACTATATTGAAATTGCAATATAGTTCCCCTTTTTATCCGCTTAATTTCGACATGCTTAATTTTAATTTTCTGTAACTAAACTTGGATCATGTAAAGCAGGGGTCTCGAACTCATTTGGACTGGGGGCCACAAATGCAAATCCAATGTTGGTCGGGGGCCGCAACAGACGAAGCCTTTTTTATTAAGTCAATTATGATTTAGCAACTTTTTATTGTTTGCTGTAATATACCTTAAATAGACTGTACATTAACTATCTGCACATTTTTAAGCTTCCAGAGGTTTCCAATGGGCCAAACATTTGCTGAGCTTCTAAATTAGAAATTACAGACTTACAGTAGACAATTAGTGTTTTTGTAATTAATCTCATTTTGGTTCAGGTACATTGGTTCAGGGCATCAGTGAATGATCTTTCAGGAGTCAGGTCCAGTTTCTGTCTGTTGGCCTATTTAGAAAGAAATGCAAAATGTACAACAAATGTCATTTTAATTTAGTGTAGAAAGGCCCAACCAGGGACTGGAGCTGATAATGAGCACTAGCAATAAGCTTCACCTCATGTAAATAATGTGGAGTCATTGGCCTCAGGCCTTTTTGTGACCTACAGTTAGATAATGGATGGGGCTTATATTTTTTACCATCAATGTTGCTGTAATTATTTGCAGCATTTTTATACATTTCCATAATTCTCTATTTTTAATGTAACTATGGATCATGTGTTCGCACGTGTCCTTAAGATTAAATTAATTGACATAATGTGCTTCTTGTGCGAGGACAATGTTGCTCTGAGAGAGAGATGGAGA
This sequence comes from Neogobius melanostomus, assembly GCA_007210695.1. Taxonomy (NCBI): domain Eukaryota; kingdom Metazoa; phylum Chordata; class Actinopteri; order Gobiiformes; family Gobiidae; genus Neogobius; species Neogobius melanostomus. The sequence goes on along the minus strand of VHKM01000427.1, from coordinate 3,055,660 downwards.
GAAAAGGCTCCTCACTTTACTGTTGTGATAGTCTGGTTTTTACCCTCGTACTCATTTCGTTTCGTACATGTAGGGAAATTATAATTGACCGGAGTTTACGGATGGCTAAGGCCAGGCTACTGTTGTGACGCTTTTAAACACTAATTACGATGTGTTCACTTTGCAAAGTCATAAAGGTAAAGATGGTAAAGGTGCTTATTGTCATGCTGCAGTGCTGTAACCTTTCCAGCACATGTTTAGCTGAACAACTAAAGTTTCTCCCTCGCGTTTTGACAGTCTCCACCTGTTTCAGAAGCTCCTCTCACAGTCCGCTGCTGTTAGTCCGTTTCTTTGTTGAGAAAAGTTGATAAGTTGTCTGCAGAAGCGCCGCATCTCTCTTCCCCTGTCTGATGTTGTGGTCATGCTCGCGTCCGCATATGTCTATGGCGCAGCGGCATTGGCGCTACCGCGCGGTGCCTCATGGGAAGTGTAGTTCTAACATGTTTAATGCAATTTACCGGCGGGCCGCATGTAATATAAATAAGAAATCATCTCGCGGGCCGCAAAAAATTATCTCGCGGGCCGCATTTGGCCCCCGGGCCGCATGTCTGAGACTCCTGATGTAAAGGCTCACGTAACCGTATTTGAATAGGGAAAACGTGGAAGAGCTTGGTCGCTTCTAACTTCACCTCCGTTTGGCCCCATAGAGGAGAGGAGGAGAGGCTAAATGCTAACGCCGTCTGCGCTCTGTTTACAATATTATATCAACTCATCTAAGCTAAGGTAAGAACACCACTCCAGATCCAGTAGTAAAATTGTGTTTTTCTCATGGACTTAATCAAACCGTGAAAGTCATAGGTATTTTGTAAAAGAAAAGAAAAGCAAAAAAAAAGGTTTAGATACTATATTGAAAAAAATAAAAGTATCGCAAGCAGGAACCGAAAAGAAACATGAAATCTTTCTATTGGGGTTTTGATGCTGTTGATCATCGAAATTTGAAAGAAGAAAAAAAAGTGAAAGGCGAGTTGAAAAGTGGGAAAATTTGGGGGCGAAATTGCAAAATGTGTGGAAAAAATCGTGAAAAAAAAAAATTGCGGAAAATTTGGGGGGGAAATAAGAAAAAACTTGGAGCACGTTTTTTCTGCCCTTTTGTAAGGTAGGTTTCTTGGTTGATTCACCTCAAACAAACGCAAAAGAAATTAAATTGAAGGAAAAGGAATAAACTAACATGAATCTGTTTTAGAATTTAGTATAGGTATCGAAAAATGTATCGTTAAAGTACCGGAATCGACTTTTTTTTTCCACAAAATTGTGAAAAAGCCCTAACAGCGAGACAGAGATGAGCCTCTGACATCCCTGTTTGTGCTGGAGGAAATATTTTGACAGGTCTATTTTTCTTTCACAAATGACGCATTTACAGTGTAGCTCTATGGTACCTAATGAAGTTTACACTACTACAAGAAAACCATTTGATTACCACAGCTTTAAAGGAATAGGCCACCGTTTTTAAATACTGAGATATGTTCTTACCTGAGCTTAGATGAGTTTATTTGTACCTGTCTTGTCTCCACGTGTGCCTTCCGTAACGTAAACACAGCACAGACGGCGTTAGCATTTAGCCTCTCTCTTCTCCTCTATAGCTCCAAACGAGGTGGAGATAGAAGCTACCAAACTCTTCCACGTTTTCCCTATTTAAATATGGTTACGTGAAGTGTTACACCACAAAGTATAATTACACAAAATTAAACAATGTGGATTTTCTAAGCGGATAAAAAGGGGAACTATATTGTAAGGCGTAATAATACCAGGAGTAATTCGGCATCCGCACTGTAAAGTGAAGATATCACTGCGCGGAGGCCGAATTACTCCTGGTATTATTACGCCTTACAATATAGTTCCCCTTTTTATCTGCTTAGAAAATCCACATTGTTTAATTTTGTGTAATTATACTTTATGGCGTAACACTTCACGTAACCATATTTAAATAGGGAAAAGTGGAAGAGTTTGGTAGCTTCTATCTTCACCTCATTTGGAGCTATAGAGGAAGAAGAGAGAGGCTAAATGCTAACGCCATCTGTGCTGTGTTTACGTTACGGAAGGCATACGTGAAGACAAGACAGGTGCAAATGAAGTTGTCAAAGCTAAGGTAAGAACATATCTCAGTATGTAAAAACGGCGGCCTATTCCTTTAATGCAAATCGGCTACTTGGGAACCACACTGCAACTGTTTTGAATAAAAGAAAATACCAACTGCAATAGCCATAATGATAAAAAAAAAAAAGAATGAAAGGAGTAAACCAAAAAGTAAACACAGACAACATTGCATGCACTCTTTTCTTTCCACCATATAAATCATATCAGGTTTGGTGTCGGATTTGAAAGGACACTGTGCGATGCCACTATGCTCTTTAAACAAATCTCACACAAGGCCCTATAGCCCTCTCCAAACTGAATATAGTTTCTGACTCTCGCCCGGAGCCCACTGGAGGAAGACACAGAGTGGAGAGAGCAGCTGCGCACAGACCAGTGGATCCACAGCCGCGCACATGAAAGCAAGGGCCCGGGGCGGTCCTGTATGAATACGTGAGACAACTGGTATATACTGCACCGTTACTGAAGGTGATACCGCTCCTGTTTCTGCTCGGGTCAATTTGACTCAGAAGAAGAAGAAAAATTAAACGGAATTGCATTTTGGGCACCAGTAAAAAATCGACCAAAGACAATAACAAGTAATAGAATAGGCAAAGAAGATACATGACGGAAAAGCAACAGCAATAATATGAAGTAAAAATTGCCAATACAGTATATAATTTAAGAAAAGGTATATTTACACCTACGCTACAACTTCTGCTGTTGCTATTGACTATGATACACAATATAATATTCAGTTTTGTAAAGTAAATGCATATATAAGATCGTAAACAGAATTCCTTGGGTTATGTATGTATTGCAGAAAATAGAAAATACTACATCAAGTGTAAAAAAACAAAACAAAAGCCTATTAACAATGAATAAGGATCTGCCTCATTAAAGTGATAATAATTTCAACCACAAAGGCTGCTTACAATGGTGTGTGAACCACTGCAGCTGGCACAATGTTATACGTCGCTTATGTCGATGCAATGACATGACTCCATGTTTTGCAAGTTTGTTTCCACTGAAAGGAAGTGGTGCTTTAGTTTGTTGGACGAATCAGAGTCTAAAAGCACTTATTTTGTGTTGGTGCTTTTAGCGAAGCCCTGCGCAAGCCTGGATTTAGACTAAACTGCATGAGTTGAAAAATAGTCAGCCGACTTTCAGAATATCTTTGTCCAAAGGTTGACAAGCCATACTTGTCCTTAAAACGGTCTTGTACTCTATACGAAAATATGAAAAATTAATAGGTGTATCTACACTACAGCAGTGGTGGTTTCTTTGTATTGTATTACTTATTTATATGTACAATTCACATCATGTTGAAGTGGAGGACATTTGTTCTGTTTTTTTTTAATAGCTAATGGTTTGAACATTGTTGAACTTTCAATACTCCCTGAAGGACGTCCGATGAAAGGTAGATACTGCATTTGTGGATCTCAAATGTGGAAACTACCAGAAAGCAAATCTCAAAGAAGCTTTTCGAGTCAAAAGGGACAAGTTGTAACAAACCAGCACTCTCACTGCTCTTGGAAATGGTTGCTATGTTGAAAATGCTTATGTTGAAAATGCTTTATGTTTTTAAGTGGATCTGTAATTTGTACTTTTAGTTCATTTTTGGAATATGTATAACTTTGTTTTGTTGTCTCAAAGTTTTCTGTTTCTTTTGACTATATATATATATATATATATATTTGTAAATCTTGTCTGGGTATCTTGGGGGTGTTTGGGAGGACTCTGGAGCAAGTTTGTTTTGTTTGTGTGACTGTCTTAATGTGTATGTTGTCCTGTCGGTATCCTGTCTTGTACTGTGTCTTGTTAATTGTTATTTGTGTCTTGTGTTTATGGACCCCCTCGAAAACGAGATGGCACATCTCAAGGGGCATTCCATCAATAAACTAAACTAAACTAAACTAAAATGCACATCAAATCTCAGTTGTTGTTGTTGTTGTTGTTGTTTTTGCGCTTATCTGCTGCAGGATCAGCCCCTTTCTCAGGTGGCGGCCAGAAATCCTGCATCTGTGGTAAGAAAGCTCCATTATGAGGCAATGTTTATGTTACTGGACCACAAGACCAGCTGATTAACACAGTCCTTGTCAATATCAGGTTGTTTTTTTATACAATAAACCCATGACGAACCTAGAGACGTCATCTCAAACAAACCTATGGTACTTTAAAATATCTTCTGTCTCCGATGGTGAATCTACTGTGTGCTTTTGCCAACAATTGCGTCCTCTGCCTGCTTTAAAGAGACGTCGCAGGCACTTTTCGTGCTGTTGAGGCCGAAATCTGAAAAAGAACTGACACGCCGCTAATTAGCTCTGCAGGATTGGTTAACAGTTCCTTGTGAGGATGGAGCCGTGCCGCAGAAAAAAAAGGTAAATATTTGAAGTCGGTACAATGGTATCGTTTAGTCTGTGGCAGTCCGCGGCACTATGATTACCCCGGCAGGCAACGGGCGCTTTTAACTACGAAATTATCAGCGGGATGGCGAAAAACGGCGACACATCTTATGGCTTTTTCCGGCAATTAGGTTCTCAGTATATGATGGACATGCAGAGCGCAGTGGAGAGAGAGGGGGATGAAGCCTGCACAAGTGATAGAAGCCTAAGCCATGAGAGCGGAACAGTGTGCTATATATAAACCGGCCTTAGTGCATTCTTTGTTGTAGTTTCACTGTTACATGGCCACTATTTAATCAAACGGAAATTAGACTAAAAAAGGGGAAACACTCTAGGTATCACACGTGGATTAAAGTTTTCTCTGTAGTTTGAGTTTAGAACAAATGCTATAGTTGTGTATCAGTGTCTAAACCCTTCACTGTTTTTCACACTCCTTGCACAAAGCAGTCAACACTCTATACTGCATTGTCGTTTTTGGACGATTTTCACTGAAAGAATTGCTCATGTGTAACTATCTAAGTCACGGGGATAAAAGCCGAAAACTGGATGTGATACTTATTGTGCCTGGAGCAAACCCTCCACATGTTTTTTCGTGATTAACAAACGGAATCATGTTTTGGAGGCAGAAAGGTCAATATTTTCCCGATCTGTCATAATTGTATCCAACGCTGCAAATAAAAGCGCAATACACAAGGCCGCAACCTCTGATCTATTTCACATTGTGCACTCACTCATTAAAAAAGCGAATTCAAAGTTTATTAGGGGATTTGAATTCGAGGTTGGTTGCAGCACGGAAGGGGGGGGGCGGGGGGGGAGCGAGTGAGACCATGTGAGTGGGGAGCATTTCAGTGCCAGGGGCGACTGAATTCCTGGAATGAAAATTCATAAATAATGCAGAGTGGATAACAAAAAGAACTCCCCCGCCGCCTCGCGCTTCTCCACGCTACCCAAAGGCCAAGCAATATCAGTCAAATCAGAACACACAAATTATTACACGCAGTTGAAGAGTTTTTGAGGGCTGGTGGTGGTGGATCTTTGTACAGGACCTTAGGATACACTGACAGCCAAGAGGCAAAACGCCAGCCTCCAACACCAGCAATAGCCAGTCCGAGTCTAAATTCTCCCAGTAAGTTGCACAGAAATAATGATGGCGCTCCAAGCCAAGAAGCTGAATGTGGAATTTTCCAAAGTGCCATATGTACAACCCGCTTAGCAAACGCTCGCAGAACCCTCGTGTGCCCAGGGATAATTAGTCCCCCCACTAACCGCGGGCGGGATAAACTGGCAGAGGTTAAGTTGTAATCCTGAATAAGTCCTGATTGATCGGTTAGTCGTGCGGTGACAGACCGAAAATGCCAGTCAGAAGCATCCGCGGCACGGTGTGGACTGTAATTGGCACGCTGACATTTCCATCCAAAGCGCTGTCTTTAATTGTGAAAGTATTGCCATTATGAGCGTGCCATTTAGACCACGCATTTAATCACTGCTCATCACCACAATCAGAGGCAGGCCTGGAGGGTGCCCGCGCGAACGTCAGGCTGCTGCAGTTTACAGATGAAACAAGAGAGCGTTGCATAATGTATTCATCTATTTGGTGATCATTTCAGACACGTCTTGCTCTCACTATGATGCATTTTGTTTGTTGGGCCTTCGCGTCCTGTGCAAACACTTCTCTGCTGTCTCTCTCTCTCTGCTGGCTCGTTTTGCAGTAGCGAGGCTCCGGTGGATGTTTTTTTGCCTCTTGTTGCTCTGCAGAGGAGGCGTAAATGTGCTAGGGATCGCCTGGGCAGAAGGTGTGGAGAGAGCTTCCCCCAGGTTTCTGATGACAGAGCAACATTGAAATGGTAGACAAAAGTATATTTTTCATAGTCCCAAATTCGCAATGTTTTGTCAAATCGCTTGCCCCTACTCTATTTCAAATACTACACTATTTAGGATGGCTAAACAATGAATGGCATTCAAACTTTCAAAGAAGGGGTATTATGCTTTCAAGTACGTGTCAAAGACATCTTTATCGTACTCTTTGTTGGTTAGAAAATGCAATATTGATCTCAAACAGCTGAAACAAACTATCCTGTATAGTTTCACTCCCTGATTGTCCAAGGCAATGTCATTATAAGCTCCTCCCACCCCATATTCTTGTTCTCCTTTGCAGTTGTTTCAAAAAAATAAAAAATTCCTGGACACGTAGGACCAGGAGGAGCTTTTTGGGAAAGGGAGGAGTTTTTTTTGGGAGCTGTCGCCGCGATACTAAGAATAACCACTGGAGAAGATTCAAAGAGTAATGAAAGATGCGCTAACAGCTCATGACGCGGCTCCAGGTATGTTTTGGATGCGAGAACAACATTGCCACACGGTAAAAAGCTCTACAAAGTTGATTTGGCACATGATCACACACATGTTTACCACAAACTAGGGCTGAACGATATGGACAAAATTTCATATCTCGATATTCATGCCAGATATCTCGATACGATACGATATAACTATGGGTTAGGTGAAAACCAAGCATTTTTCAGAAAAATAATAACATAAATAACAAAGAGTTCAGTTTTATTTTCTATATCGTTTATATCTTGCTTTTTCCGATTTTAATGTTTTGAATGTTCATATCTCGATATCAATACGATAACGATATATCGATGCTTGTTCGATATTAATATCTTGAATGTTCATATCTCGATATCGATACGATGACGATATATCTTTCAGCCCTACCACAAACCTGAATAGAAAACGCTTTACATGGAAAAGCTCCTCCTTGTCCCACAGTAGCTGAGTTTGCCTCTTGTCTGTCAGGCTGTGCCCCTCTCGTGTGCAACTGTACAACGGCAGAGATGAATGAGAGATCACAGTCAGCCGCCTCCTCATGTCCCGCACCAACACACCGTCCCTCTGCCTCTCCTTCAAACCGAGCGTCACCACATCTGGGCTGGAGAACCACTGGGCTGCAGTATCACAGCTCCAGATGTGCACAATTCATCACCGGCACCAATGACACGCTCAATTTTATCATCGCTATCAATAACATGGGAATAGACACAAGGACAATGACAAGCACTAAGCATACACTGAAGACCGAAATGTTCGCTCAATGGCCTTGAAATATGACCCAAAATACAAAAAGTGGTGAGGGAGTAGTGAAGTTGTCCAACCAGAGAACTTGGGTTTTGCCGGTGTCGGTTTGAGGAGAGAACAGACGCCAGGTTTGGAGCGAAAATTCCTGACAGTATAATGAAAACATACCAATTTGGAGACTTACTCATTACAGTCATTTTCACTGTTGGAAACGTTTGACAATCAGACCATTTAGTGAAATAAAAATACCAATTGAAACATCTAATTTTGGTAAATAATAATTTCCTTAATGAGGTGCCCATTTAGTCTGAATTAGTCTTTTTTAGGTTTGTCAGTCCAAACAAATAAACATTTTGCCCCAAATTGAACTGAATTAAGCCAAAATAATACATCATACCTTTTTATATGGTACTACAATGAAATGTGTTTTGTGGACATTTATGGAAAGAATACCTCTGTGGGCCGTGCATCCACTCATAAAGCCTTTTTACCGATCATGAACGAGCTGGTTAGTTATTGGTGTTTACATAACAGTGTATTGTGGAAGGCCACAGTTGTAGCGAAAAACTTCAGGTTTCGATATTAACACAAAGGTCTGGCTATAAGAACAAAAGTAGCATAACAGCACAACATAAACTCATACAAACCCATCTCGGTGATTAATCTGTGTTGTCAGATATGGAAAGTTAGGAAAGAGTTTGGGCTGCAGCTGCCAATTTAAAATATATGTGCACCCTATTGTATTGCAGTACAAGGCCTTTAATATCCGCAATATTATTTCAATTTGAAGGGTGGCAGCATTAAACAAATTGCAAAGACTGCAATTATTTGGATAGAGCTATATTATATATGTATTACTATTATACTATTACTTACAATTGTATATATTACAATATACTTAAATGTACATATTTGCAAACTGCAGTATGAATGGAATTTTAGTCTCCATGGGGCATTGTTATATTTGACACTGTCGACTCTCTAGTTTAGACCTGTACAAACATTTACTCAAATGTATCTGATTCTTCTCTTACTTTAGTAAATCGTCTTCTCCCAAATAGTAACGCCCGTGGACATGTTTAAAATATGCACGGTGAAATAAATCAGTATTATTAAAAGCATAAATTCAAATCTTGTCGCAGAAAGTGTTACGTTTGTGCAGCCCTACTTTATGTTCTCTCAGGCAGCCGTATCTTCACCACAAAACTATGACCATCCATTCAAAATCGCAACTGATTTAAGGTTAGCATTCAAATTGTCTTCATTGTGCAAAACAAGCATTTTTTTTGTTATACATTCATACAAATAATAGGGACGCGTGGCATGCCTGCTGGAGGAAACCATCCCGACATCGATACTTGAAATGTGTGTGTACGTTGGCCGGTGTGGGCATGCTCATTGGCCCCAGCTATGAGGACAGAACAGGACAGGAGCAGTCCATTAGATCCCCCATGTACAAGACGTATTGACAAATAGTAGTTTCTGGTTACATTGCATACCCAATGAAAATAGGTACAGTATGCCACTTTCTGCTAAGCCTATACTCCCTAGACACAGCCAGTGAGGAGCTGCAGCAGGGCAGGTTGAATGCAAGCCGATAGGGAAAATGTTTATTGTTTATATTTCTTTGCACATTTACTCAGTAATTTATGTGGAAAACGCCAGAGTGATTTACTTCCAACAATTATTCATAATCTGAAGAAAAGACGGAGAAGTGAGAATGGGGAGGTCTAATTCAAATCTATTGAAGCATATCCAACCTAAGTGCAATTTACCCTCCCTTCACAATAATTATGATTCATCATAACACATTTTGCTCTTGTTAATTATTTACACTCACACTTTGTTTTGCTAATCCCATCACAAAATTGCCAGAGTTTAGTTGAGCATTAGCTTCCACCAAGGGCAAGTTCATGCACTGGGTTACAATGGCGCTCAGTAAATAAGAGCAATCTCCTAATAATAAGTGTCCCGGCTTGACTGTGGACCTGTAGGACTAGCACTGTGTTGACCAGGGCCCCAAAAGGCTGCATTGTTTGTTGGAAGACAGAAGGCACGCGTCAGAGAGCTCTGTACCCCGTGGATCTCTGCTGGCCCCATTGGCATAATTAGAGGCTACCTCGGTGGTGATGGAGATGGAGTGGACAGAGGCACAAAAGAGCTAAAGGCGGGAAAGAAAACATCCAACTCAAGGCTGCAACGTACCTCAACCATAAACCGCTATAGCCTGTGTGTCTGTGTGTGTGTGTGTGTGTACGTGTGTCAGCGTGTGTGCGCGTCTCAAAGTGTCATTTTTCCCAGCAAACAGGCGAGCTGCTGAGCATGAAGTCTAGGCATCCCTGCACTTCAAATTTGAGGCGATTTTCATGAAACGCGTACTGGAGCGATACGACGGGGCATAAACACTGCCGGGCATACAACACAATCTCCAGTCCAACCATACACTGTCATGCCTCCTCCGCTCACATGCACAAGCTCCCACACGCCACACGCATGGTGCACGGGCACATCCGAACAGCTGATGATCACCATTTCCTGTGGACAGCCCGCGCCTGCCACGGCTTAGCCAGAGCCAACATTGCAAAATAATAATAATAATAATAATAATAATAATAATAATAAAAAGGCAATATTACCCACTGTGTGAGCGCGAATACAGGCCAGAACTGGAAGGTGTCGCTTACCTTTCCGACGTAGAGCCATTCCTTTAGTCCATTTCCACGCTATGAGACGCCTGCAAAATGCTGAAGACTGCAATTCCCACCGGTTGTCAGTGCGAGCGGTGACGCGGTGCTCCCCTTTGCTTAAAAAAAAAAACGTGCGGACGAGCGAGTTTGCCTCTTTCCCTCCGCGGCTCCTCTTCAAGGCGTCGGGGGCTGGTGCTGAAGCTGAGACGCGTTCAAATGCCGATGGAGAACGACGAGGCGGAGAGGAAGGAGGGTGGGGAGGGAGGGGGGGCTGTTTTGCGTACAGGGGAGGGTTTTGGCGGACAGGGACGTGCTGAGTTGAGCGACAGTGGAGCCCGGAGCGGTGCGTTTAGCCGCAGTTGAACCCGTGGAAAAGGCTGGACTGCACGGGGCGATGCTGTTGCTTGCCGCTGGTACAGGCTCGCTATAACAGCAGATATCTCCGGATTGTACCAACGCGCCGTGGAGAAGGGGGTGTGGCAGCAGACGCAAAAGAGAGGGAGAGGGGAAGAGAGTGAGACTGTACACCGGCCAAGACCAAACACAACACACGCACGCACGCACACGCGCGAGGAGGTCGTCTGGATCACCGGTTACACTCGCCCAGGTGGTGCCATATGGTCCTGCTGCACGTGTGGGGCTGCTCGGTCTTTAAAGGGGGCCAAGTTTGGTGTTTTCCTCCACTGCAGTGTCATCTCCAAAACGCACCGTATTTCTGTTTATTTGCTTAAAGGGCCCCGAACAACGAAGGCTCTGTCAACGAGGAACGTGTCGTGGTAATGAGTTAGAGCTCTATTTTTTGACACAACATCAACACGCAGTGTTTTACAGGGCTGCACCATCTGGGGGCAAAGGCAATTTGATAAGGATATTTTCAATTTGATGTTTTTAATACAATATCTATACTAATTGACTAAATCCTATACCAGATTTCCTTTTTTAAGTGGAATAAAATGTATTCTGTGCTCCAGGATTTTTGTAAAAGCAGACGTTTTTTACCCTCTTAATCCCCGCCTGAACCGAGCACATTTTCACCAGTTTGGCTTTAAGCTTCTTGGAAAAAAAAAAAAAAAACAGTCAATATAGCAACGAAAATGAACTGAGAACGAGGATGAAAACGCAACAAAAGAGCGATACAACCGTGACGACAAAGTGATAAAAACGCAACAAAACAGCAATCAAAGACTAACAGGAAAGTGACAAAAATATGTGACGAAAAAGCGACAAAAATGCCACAAAAGAGCAACAGAAAAGTGACAAAATCGCAATGAATATGCAACAAAAAAAGCCAAATATGTGATGAAACAAGGAAACACCGCAGGGAAAAATATCCGTTTAGATCAGTTTTAAAGGTCTTAGCTTTCAAATGAGGCGTTGCACTGGCCTATAGGCTGTAAACTTTTAGATTTGCACTTGGCTAAGGCGGAGGTTAAGGGGTTAAAAGAACTCTGAGCTTTTCCTGCAATTGTAAAGCTTTTATATAATTTTTTGAATGTATTCTTATTGTTGTTGACACTGCAGTGACAGTAAGCCTAATGCGCCCGTAAAGTTGTGAAACTTGCATCACAAAAGTCAGGTATAAGCAATCAGTTTGGACCACAACTAACGTTGTAAAACTGATACACTCCCCGATTAATTGTTTGAAAATAAAATAAAGTCGTTTTGGGTCATAATTCTTAAGCAGTTTATTTTCAATTTGTTTCAAACCAAGACAGAAAAATACTAAATCGGTACCAAAGCAAGGCAAAACTAGGCAAGGCAAATGTATTTATACAGCACATATCATGCACAAGGCAACTCAACGTGCCTCACACTAACACCAAAAACACATAAACACAATAAAAACATAATAAAAACACAATAAAACAATTCATTCGATACAACTCATAAAATATATACATACAAAAATACATGTATATATTAAAATTATACATTAAAATGAGTTAAAAGGTAATAGGCAGCAATAAGAAGGTGTCCTTTCAGCCTGGACTTAAACATAGTCAGGGTTGAGGCCTGTTTCACATTCTCATGAAGGCTGTCCCAGACCTTTGCGCATGAAACTGAAATGCAGCCTCACCGTGTTTAGTCGTGACTCTGGGAACCACCAGGAGACCCCTCCCTGAGGATCTCAAGGCCCGAGGTGATTCATACGGTACATGTCAGAGATGTAATTTTGTGCCTGACCATGAAGGGACTCATACACGGGCAGGGCTGTTTTAAAGTCTATTCTCTGAACGACAGGAAGCCAGTGCAGACACCAGAGCACTGGACTAATGTGGTTGTATGGTTCTGGTCAGGACTCAAGCAGCAGCATTTTTGGCAATTATCATTAAATCTTTACTTTTTTTGTTTTACCCTGGGCCATTTAATGTGTGAAACTCAGACGGAAGACCTCAGTGACTTTACAATGTACTGTTGCCTCTCGTTATATGGATATTGTGTCACCTTTTACTGAAATAATGATAATTTGGTGATATATTGTGCAGCCGAGTTACACTTATACACAGTCCTGAAAGGAAATATGTTCAGTAGCTCATTAATCTCTACAAACTGAATTTATCCCCATGTGACATGCAACTTTAGTCAGACATAATTAACCTTACATAGAAATTTGCTGACAACCAGAATCTGGAATGAAGCATCTATGTTGGGCATTTGTTTGTGCATTGTCTCTGAGAGCACACATTAGACAGGAAACTGAACAATGGTTAGACGGTGAAATAAATTGCTCCTACACCACAAATCGCTTATGTGAGCAAAATCTACTGTGCTTCAGTTCGTAATGAGAGGGTCAGCTCAAGGAGTCAGAATGGTCAGATTGAAATGCTTGGATGTAGAAGGTAGACAATGTTAATCATGAAAAGCTAAGGTTTGCCAGACAGTAGGCCTATAAGCACAAGGAAATGTACATTCATGGATGCAGTGAGGGCTCCAAGTTATTGCATGTGGTACTCACTAAAAAAAGGTAGCTATAGTACTATAGTGTTCCTGAAACCTGCACCAAATATGCTTAGACAGAGATTCATGAATTGTAATTGAAACTGTAAAATATGACACAAGTTATTGTATTTCAGTTCAATTTCACCTGTGCCCATGAGGAGTTGTTGTTGAAGGCATAAACCTGGTGCAGAGGCTGAGTGTTTGGCAATCTCACTGTCATCACAGCATTAAAGTGATAGTCTGTAAACTTATATATTTGACAGATTTAATAGATGCATGTAATTGACCGCCTGGGCATGTAATTTGATGCAACGTTAGGAATTGATTTATATACTGTGTGTGTATATACATATATATATATATATATATATATATATATATATATAACTCTTCCTCACCCTCCGTGGACGGTCTCTTTTTCCTCCAAGCTCGGGTCCTGGGAGCTTGAGGGTTCTGCGCAGCATCTTTGCAGTTCCTAGAACTGCACTTTTCTGGACCGAGATGTCTGATGTATGTCCTGGGATCTGCTGGAGCCACTCCTCCAACGACCACGGGCACCACTGATGCCTTCACTGATGCCTTCACTCTCCAAGCCTTCTCTAGCTCTTCTCTGAGCCCCTGGTATTTCTCTAGTTTCTCGTGTTCCTTTTTCCTGATGTTGAAGTCGCTTGGTATTGCTATGTCAACCACCACGGCTTTCCTCTGCTCTTTGTCCACCACCACGATGTCCGGTTGGTTCGCCATTACCATTCTGTCCGTCTGTATCTGGAAGTCCCACAGGATCTTGGCTCGGTCATTCTCTATCACCGTTGGAGGTGTTTCCCATTTTGACCTTGGGGTTTCCAGCCCATACTTAACACTTTTTTCTATTGCGACAAGATTTTGCAGATGTTCCTGTACACTATGCCAGACACTTGGTTATGGCGCTTCATGTAAGCTTTCCCTGCAAGCATCTTACACCCTGCAGTTATGTGCTGGATTGTCTCATTGGCCTCTTTGCACAGTCTACACCTGGGGTCATGTCTGGTGTGATAGATCTGGGCCTCTATTGCTCAAGGCCTGCTCCTGTGCAGCCATGATGAGTGCCTCTGTGCTGTCCTTCAGGCCAGCTCTGTCTAGCCATTGGTAGGATTTCTTGATATCCACCACTTCAGTTATGTTTCGGTGGTACATCCCGTGTACGGGCTTGTCCTCCCATGACGGGACCTCCAGCACCTCATCTTCTGTTCCCCATTGTCTGAGACATTCACTGAGCATGTCATCTGTTGGAGCCTTGTCCTTGATGTACTTATGGATCTTGGATGTTTCATCCTGGATAGTGGCTCTCACGCTCACTAGTCCTCGGCCTCCTTCCTTACGGCTAGTGTACAGTCTCAAGGTGCTGGATTTTGGGTGGAACCCTCCATGCATGGTTAGGAGCTTTCGTGTCTTAACATCTGTGGTCTGTATCTCATCCTTTGGCCAGCTTATTATTCCTGCAGGGTATCTGATTACTGACAGGGCGTAGCTGTTTATTGCCCGGGATTTGTTCTTGCCATTGAGCTGGCTTCTTAGGACCTGCCTTACTCGTTGGAGGTATTTGGCTGTATCCGCTTTCCTTGTCACCTCTTCGAGGTTGCCATTTGCTTGTGGGATTCCGAGGTACTTGTAACTCTCCTCAATGTCTGCTATTGTTCCTTCTGGGAGTGAGACCCCTTCTGTGTGGACTACCTTCCCTGTCTTAGTCACCATCCGACCACACTTCTCTAGTCCGAATGACATCCCAATGTCTGCACTGTATATCCGGGTGGTATGGATCAGTATGGATCAGTGAGTCGATGTCTCGCTCATTCTTAGCGTACAGCTTGATGTCATCCATGTAGAGGAGGTGACTGATGGTGGCCCCGTTCCTGAGTCGGTATCCATAGCCAGTCTTGTTGATTATTTGGCTGAGGGGGTTCAGACCTATGCAGAACAGCAGTGGGGACAGGGCGTCTTCTTGGTATATGCCACATTTGATGGAGACTTGTGCAAGTGGCTTGCCATTGGCCTCAAGGGTGGTTTTCCACAACCTCATCGAGTTTGCAATGAATGCTCTTAGAGTCCTGTTGATGTTGTATAGCTCCAAGCATTCAGTGATCCAAGTATGTGGCATTGAGTTGTAGGCTTTCTTGTAATCAATCCAGGCAGTGCTCAGGTTAGTGTGTCGGGTTCTGCAGTCTCGAGCGACTGTTCTGTCTACCAGGAGCTGGTGTTTGGCACCTCTGGTATCTTTACCGATTCCCTTCTGAGCTGTGCTCATGTATTGATTCATATGCCCGCTTATCTTAGCCGCTATGGTGCCGGACATGAGCCTCCACGTTGTGGAGAGGCAGGTTATTGGCCGATAGTTGGATGGGACTGTACCCTTTGACTGATCCTTCAGGATCAGGATTGTGCGCCCTTCGGTTAACCATTCAGGGTGATTCCCATCTCTCAGCATCTGGTTCATGTGTGCTGCCAAGTGCTCATGGAGTGCCATGAGTTTCTTTAGCCAGTAGGCGTGTATCATGTCAGGGCCTGGTGCTGTCCAGGTTTTCATACCTGAGACTCTTTCTTGGATGTCTGTCACTGTGATGGTAACTGGATTCTGTTCAGGGAGGTTGCTGTGGTCCTCTCTCAGAGCCACCAGCCACTGTGCATCACTGTTGTGTGCTGCCTCCTTCTCCCATATGCCTTTCCAGTACTGTTCAGTTTCCAGCCTTGGTGGGTCTGCTCTGCTATTGTTACCCTGCCATTGAGCGTACACTTTTGCTGGTTGAGTTGCGAACAGCCGGTTTACTCGTCTGGCTTTGTTGTCTCTCGTGTACCTCTTTAGGCGGCTGGCCAAGTCTTGGAGTCTTTGTTTGGCAGTTTCCAAGGCTTCAGGTATGGGCATCTGGCTGTACTTTTTGGGTACTTGCTTTTTCATTGCACCTTTCAAGGCCTCTGTCAATTGACTCACTTCTCTCCGCGCTGCCTTGATGTTAGCCTCCAGCCTTCTTTTCCATGGTGGGTATTTCATCTCATGGTTGCTCTTACGATAGCCAAGCGTCTCTAGGATCACTGCTGCTGTGCAGTATACCAGCTCATTGGTTTCAGTGATGGTTGATGTAGGAATTGCTCGCAGAGCTGCATTCACGTCTTCTAGCAGACTTTCTGATGGTACTTCACTTAGCCTCTGTAGATGACTTCGGGGTTGCTTGCTGGACATTTTTGCCATGATCTTATTTTTCAGGTCAGTTGCTGTCTCGTTCAGCGTGATTGCACTTATTGGGGCTTCGTACCCAATCTCCATTGGGGGGTTGATGTTAACTCCCCTCTGACCTTGGGCTCTGGGCTTTCCTGTGAACCAGCCAATCAGGAGGAAAAGGGGTGGAAGCTTGATTGTTTCCTTTTTACTTTTGAAACTTATTTTTCTCTCTCCTCATTTTGCAAATTAGGAATGGCTTTCAGGTCCAATCAGGAGGGGGTGGGCTTTATTGTTTACTTTTGAAATTTCTCTCCCTCTCTCCTCATTATGCGATCTTACTGACATTCACTTTAAGGTCCTGGATTGATTCCTGGATTCTCTGCGTAGAGTTTGCTTGTTCTCCCGAGTGTCTTAGTGGGTTTCGTCCAGATTTGCCGGGATCCCTATCTACCCAAAACATGTACAGTAGGAAAAATCCTTAAATAGGTGCACACAATGTAATACATAAACAATAAAGTACCTTAATCTTACTTTCACTATGGGCCATAGATGGCTCAACGTCAATTATCAAATACTGAGGGCATGTCGTAGTATGCAAGGTTAGATATTAGCATAATCTATTAGCACTGTGCAAAAGAGCATAGACTCAACATGCAAAGTCACAAGTCTAAATTAACTGACTGCAAATGCTGCACTGATGAGAAGCAGTGTGGTTGATAGTCTTTATAGATATTAAAGTCTATGCTAATGTGTGCTCCTCTGGGTCTTGTTTATTTAAATACACCTGTGCATCGTTTCATGGATGTGTTTTCTTTACTAAATGTGGAGCTTAATTACACTGACCCCTGCTCCTGCCTTCCCTCGCTCTCCTCCCTCTCTCCGCTGCTCTGGTGTGGGCATTCGCAATCTGTCGGCAGCTCCTCCAAAACAATATAGTGAATGACAGGGGTCCTAATGATGCACTTTATTATTTCCCCAAAGCATGGGACGCGTGGGGCTACAAACAACCATTCTGACAGCCGCTTCAGTCTGTCTTGCCTTTCAACTCGTCTCGCAATATCCCCAACCCAACACGGCAGTATACATCTTTTATCAACAATAGGATTTGGCACTTTCCATCAGTTTCATCACTGGAGCTCTGTAAATGGAGGCTCCAGTCCAGCGGTTTTGGGGCCAAAAGATGAAACGATCCGAGGGTGGAGAAAAAGAGGAAGGAAATAAGTCTTAAGCCTGAGCCCTGTTGATAAAATGTGTTTTTCTGATGTTGAAGTTACCATTGTGTGTGTCATCGCAAAGAGAGGGCATAGCGAGTCGGCTCTGGGGAAGAATGGCTGCAATAGGAAACCAAGAAATAAGATGTTATTTGTAGAGGATGAATTGTACACGTTTAGCCAAAACAATTTCATACAGATGTGGGAATAGAGTCAACAGCATGTGTACTTGCATGTAGTTTATTTGTAATTTGCTCCTTTGGTAAACTCAGCAGTCCCTCTTCAGTTAGTATGGGTTTCTCTCTTTCTTCTTTGCAAAACCCAATGACATATGTTGGATGAATTATCTCTAAATTGATGGGGGGAAAAAGTCCATAATGTCCTATTTTGAAACAGCCAAGTCCCAAAGCACACAGACACAAACATACATAGACTGCGTTGACCTAATCCTGACCTCACACCTTGTCTCTTTATGTGTCTCTCTCTCCGTCTGTCTCGATGCGTGTGTGCGTTTTATCCCAATGCATGCTGGGAACAGTGAGTTATTAAGACTTCCTGTTTGCCCGCGGTGCCCTAATAGCAGCCACGTCGCACCTCCAGCGGTTGGTTAAAAGGTGTTTTTTTTCTTCTTTCTAAAAGCACAGTTCATCTTTGTCCTGACACTTCTCACTGACAACTCGCTCATCACCACGGTCTGAAATGTCTCTGTGTTTTCCTGTGATTTCTTTTATGTCGCTGTTGTAAAGGGAACACTTAACGGGCAGTGGGTGAAGGCAACTTATGACCTTGCTATAAGAAAGAGGCGTTTGTGTTCTCGCTCACATCATAGAGTGCAACAGAATGAATCATGCTTAATGCCAGACCTAAAGCATGTAGTGTCTTTGGCTTGGTACTTCTGCCTCAGGATCTGGAGCAGGGCAGCCAGGTGTGGCGTTTTGGTTAGCCACTGCTCCTGAATGGTTTCACCTGTGGCATTGAAGAATGGATTAAATGCACAACCCAATGTAGTTCATTCATATTTGTTGCTTAATTTGTAGGAAATGTCTTGTGAAACAGGGGGACCAATTCATCCACATGTAGCAAAGTTGTAATTTGTAACTTATTATATTTACCTTAGGACTTACGGGTGAAACTCGGAAAATTAGATTATCGTGCAGAAGTTCTTTTATTTCTGTAATTCAACTTAAAATGTTACACTAATATATGATATCGACTCATTACATGCAAAGTGACATAGGTCAAGCCTTTATTTGTTATAATTTTGATGATTATGGCTTACAGTCCATTTTCAAAATATTCTGAGATTTTTAATTTGGGTGTTTTTACAAGCTGAGCCATAATCATCAACATTATAACAAATAAAGGCTATATCTCACTTTGCATGTAATAAGTCAATTAGTTTCAGAGTTTAAGTTTGAATAACAGAAATGAATGCACTTTTTAACGATATTCTAATTTTCCGCATTTCACATGTATGCTATTTTATAGGGCAGAATTTATTTTTTATTTATTTATTTGAGCAGTTCAAATAATTTATTTGAGCAGTTTATCTGCTCAAAGGAGTGGGCCGAAGCCAAAGGCTTATACTGTAAGCACCCATCCCAAAAGTAAAAACAATAACATTTCATTTAACAAATCATAAACAAATCATAAACAAGGGAACATATGGCAAGGTAACAGCAAATAATAAAGAACAGTAATAAAAACAACAACAACAGCAAAATAAAGAAACAACAGCAAAAAATATACAACAATAATCACAATGTCTGTTCATATTTGAGGAATATGGATTCTTTGTAGATCTTTTTAAAGTGTGCCAAATTTTTACAGAGTTTGATGCTTTGATCTAGGTTTTTCCAAATATCTACACCACGTCTCGTGGGACACATGCTTTTTAAGGTTGTTCTAGAGTACTTTTTGTCGAGAATTTAAAAGTTAAATTACTCTTTTAAATAGATTATAACCATTACCTGATCTTGATTGCCTTTTACTCCAATGGAAAGCTCCTGAATGACTGACAGCTCACAAAACAGGCTTCAATGTTGTCACTTTTTTCCTTCATCAAAACCATACCTGAAGTGGTGTTTTGAGTGAACAGTTACTCTTATTTTACTACATTTAAAGCATGTACCTCTACTCTCTAATCTACTACATAACAAAACAATGATTTAAATGATTTTGAATCATGGTTTGCGTGCTATACATTTTAGTTTTCAAATCAGTGAACATTTGAAATGGACACGTTTATAATTGTATTATTGTATTTTTATCTCATCCTCTGACAGAAGTAAATCCCTTGTTCCCTTATCTGTACTTTTTAAGTAAACAACTATAGTACTTCTTCCACAACTTTATCCAAGTCACACAATGTTAACATTTGCAAGCAGCCTTTGATTACTGTCTAACTGTGTTTCAAGAGACTAGCACCTCCTGCTGCCATTTGTAATATTCAAATGAAGCCTACAGTACACACTTTTTACATTATACTAGAAAAATGTGTTGTCCAAAATGTTGATCATCATCTCGGCCAAATTGAACAACTTGTAGTCTCCTCAGCCAAGTGAGTCTGAGTTGGTCCCCATTACAAAGAGGATTATTCATGAAGCCCTGAGCTCTGGAACATTGTGAACCGAGCCTGACTGTGCATGTCTGTTACGACTGAAATACAAGCTCACATGTCAAGAAAGTTTCAGCATGTGCATGAAATTATGTCCTTTTGGCATTTGGAAATACACTTTTACAAACATTTAAACTAATACATTTTGTTATAGAGCTTACTGACTGTGGTACAAGCAGACTTTACAATCAGCCTATAAGGATATAGTTCAAATCAGTTCAAATCAGTTATTTTCTTGCTGTACATTCACTCATGTGTAAATGTGAGATGTGGTTTAAACTCTGTGTGAAGGCTTCAGTCATCTCAGTCTCAAAAGCACGATGTGAAATTTATGTGAGGTATTAGACACTTTAAGTATTTTGGTCATTTTACATAGACATTTTGGCCAAGGCCACTCGGTCTGTACTGTTGATTTGAAATGTA